>JBBDHG010000065.1:1382500-1982500 GCA_037951165.1 Lophius americanus | reverse complement strand
GTTGGGTCATATTACAAATGGGTTCAGTCACATGTCTCAATAAGAAATATTGACTCGGAGTGAACTCAAGCAAACAGTAGAACAGGACATCAAAGGGTTTAAGATGTGAAAATGAATCTTAGCAGCACATGGCTAAAAACTTGTGTTTAGAGCTGACTCAAAAACACCGGAGTTCACAGATGTGACGATCACTCTGGAAACCGCCATTCGCCGTGATCAACACCTCGGGGAATTGTGAAAGCCAGACGTCTCCCCAACCCTTGCTCTATTTCAATGTATGAATGCATTCATTTTAATGCTCCCCCCCCCCCCCTTTTTATTGATTAACTAATCCACTCTGAAGCTTGGCTCTAGTTTCCCCTGGCTCACTGAGTACCATATCTTAATTAATCCCTTCGGGAATAGTACGCACTGAACTGTGAGACAAAATGTCAGGCAGCGATTGGCCCTGTGGAGGCCGGCGTAAAAGAGAGGAGCATCGGCGCTCGGGTGTACATCCCTGCATGTCTGAGAAAGTGGGAGGTGGAAAAGGAGGAGACAGGAAAGAGGAGAGGGGGCGATTAGGGAGGGGAAGTGAGACTAAGTAAGGGAAAGAGGAAGCAATTTCAGAGGTTGATGAGTGAATGAGGAGCGAGCCGGGAGCAAAGGGCTGCGATGTTTCAGACAAACTGTTCCACCGTTTATACATTTCGTCCATCTATATCTCACTGAGGTTTCCTTGAACTCTTATGCCGCTAAATCAAGGCGGAAAATGAACATGAACCCCCCCCCCCCCCCCCCCCCGAAAAATGGGAATTTTCATTTTCATTTCACTTCTGCAGCCTTGAAGAGAGAGAAGAAAGAATCCTTTCTTTTTTTTAATTTTAGGTAAAAATAAATGTGTTCAGCTTGATACTAAATGATTCTGTTTTGCAGGAATGATGGTTTTATGTCAAAGAACATCTTGTCAAAGTTGTTTAGATAATTGGGATAATAGTTAAATTAAAAAAAACAGAAAAATCTGAATAAGTCACAGACACAATTACACCAGAAATTACTTTCCCCACGGCAGCGCTGGCATCTAGTGTGGTATTTTACAAAAAACAACAAAATGATTATGATTGGGTCACACCATCAGGTATGCAAAAACTGTTTCGTGGATCATTTTCGAATTTAACACCCACAGTGTGACGAAGAGCTGGATGGTATTTGGAAAAGGTCAGATATATTTTTCTGCCACTAGGCAGAGCTTGATTTCCAAAAGCTTTCAGGCTATAATTTCTCAACATTTAGTCCATTTTAGTCCAAATTTGGTGAATATGAATCAAACCAAAGGAGATCTATTTTCAATATATCATATGTTAAGCTAAGATTTAATATTTTACACATTAGTGGGAGGTTTTTTTTATGAAAAAAAAAAACTCCCATGATTTGGACATGATTTCACATTTAATTTGAGGAATTTGATCAGGGGAATTGAGTGTATAATGCAAAGGACTGGTGACTTTTTCCCTATATTACCTTGAAGTCGGGGTTGACTGAATAGGCTCGTTTTTTCTCAATGTTGATGAATGCTGAACTTTTCATGACTCTTTTAAAAACACCAAAAAAAACCTCTTGTTGGTCAAGAAGATGTATTTGCAATCTAGCGTTGTCGGCTTTCTGCAATTATCTCTGTTTGCTTTCATAGTGAGAGCTGTATCTTTCTGCAGCTGTATCTTTTATATAGTATGATTATTTAGAATATCTGTATTTTGTACTGTTAAGGGTTGCTGTAGCAACAGGGCAAACATAGCGGCCCATAGGTACTTTTTCCTTGAAGGTCTACCTCAGGGTCACCTCCAGTGAGGTCACATGTGGAGCCTGAACTCCACACAGGGCCAGAACCATTTCAACTAACCCCTCTCAGTGATGACCTACCTTCAAAAGACCTTTGCATCTCTAAGAATAAAAGTAATTCCAACTTCTCTACTGAGGATCTCAAACGTTGAGATCAAACATTTGATCAACATTTTTTTTTTTATTACAAGGTACACAATAAGTTGCCTACATTTAGTGTTAAATGTACCTGCAGGCTAAATATACCCCTAACTGCTTTCTGAGGTGCAGCCACTCCTGACTGTAGGAGCAGACACTAACAGTCTACTTTTAGTGATTTATTACGGCAGTAGAAATAAACAGCTAAATCCGCCAAGGATTTTTCCAAGGGTCATTTCAATTTCATATTTGTTGATAAAAAATTTTTTTTTAAACCAGAATGGTTTTAGACGGAATTTGTAACTTGAAGAAAAAAATAGTTGTCTCGCTGTTATTGATTCCTGTGAATAAAAAAATGAATCATTGGACACGATGCTGTGAAACACTGCTGATAGAGAGGGAGATTTAAAACATTAGTTATGCTGATCTATTTTGAATTTTATATGTAATTTGAGTATTTTCTATTCCTTTGGTTTGTTCAGAATTATATAAAATCAGTAAATAAAATAAGAATAAATTGCCATTATACCTCGGATTCAAGGTTGGCCAGTTCGGCCCTCGATGCGGACTCAGCTTTTAATTTTGGCCCCCTCTGGGCTTGAGTTAGTCACCCCTGATCTAACCCTAGTGTCTGTCATGCTTTCAACTCCAACAAGTCCCCAAAACTACTCCAACCCCTCCGGCTGCTTTTCGTCTTGATTTGGAATCAAAAACTCAGAGCTGCAATCCAAAGGCTCTCTTTTATTCGGCACCATGCAATATTGAAAGTACGTGTTAGACAAAAAAAATACATTATACAGCAGCTGAGCCAAGATTTCTTGGAGATTCTTTGTTGCATTGGCCCTGAGGAGTTTGCCCTCTACACCCGAAACGGTCTCTCAACCACGGTTCCGTTTAGTCCAAAGGTGGTTTATATGAGTTGACCTGAAAAGATCGACCTTGTATGTATGACATTTTACTACAGGAGTTCATGTTTTACTCACTAGTAGTTTAAATTGAACTCATATGAACCGCCTTAAGGAGATTTAACTTATATTTGTCATATTGTTTTTTACTGTAATTGTTCATATTTCACTTTTGCAAAAAAAACAACATTTGTTTGACGGTTACTTCTCAACCATATGTCTGATTACGTCGAAATTGGCTCAAATTAATCCACATTAAGATATCTACCTTGTTTTTTTACACTTTATTTGTCAAGGATTTACTCACTAGGGGGAGCTTTTTATGGAAAAAACAGTTTCACCGCCCAACAATACGTCAAATCGTGAATGAATTGGACACAAGGAAATCTGTCTTGTTTCATTACTGACCTCTGAAAAAAATAGTTAACTACATTTATTTTCATGATTGGGATCTGATCTTAGAGCAGACTGCTAACATCATAGAAATAGTTGGGTTGAGTCGATATGGACTGTTTGAGATTATTAATGAGTCACATTTAATTTGAGGAGAGCAATCAGGGTGATTGCTTGTACGACGCAGGGTATTGGGGGCCTTTAGAGGATATACCCTCGCTGTCTGAGATGAGAGCGTAGGCCCGGTTATTCAATTAAAGCCAAATTTATGAATTGCATCTCAAATTGAAGGACACACTCGATATTTACGTCAGCAAGGCCTTAAATGTTTATCATCTGCCGTAAACATGAGATAGCAACGTGCCTCGTGGCTTCAGTTTATTTGGCAACAAAATTGCTGTGCACCCTCCGTGTGTGTGTTGGCTGGAGAGGTGAAAGGCAGAGAGTGGTAGATCTCTCCGACTGCTGCGCTAATTAAAGGTATCATTCACCAGACATGCGTGTCAGTTTATAAAGCAAAGATGTAGACAGAGGCCTCATTTGTCACCGCCGGGATTTATATCCAATAAGAATTCAATTGCTTGGCATAAATGTGGGGTTTGATGTATGATGTGTGAGCGTGTGTGTTTGAAAGGAAAGACGGGGGGAGGGGAGGTAACTGAGAAGAGGCAAGTGGTAAAACACCCTCATGCTGTTGTCCTCGTTCTCTCGCTCACTCATTCACAAAGACCTACACAGAGTACTTACATTTACCGATAAACAATTAAACTGCACTGAAAACATGGAGGTGGAGTTATAGAAGACGGAATGATTGGAAATGTCCATGCCCTTCTCTCACACCGCAAAAAGTGTTTTGTCTGTTTAACCTGCATTGTTACATCACTCCAAAGGAAGAAGATAAGATGAGATTAGATAAGGTAAAATAAAACATGATATAACGGAATGAGATGATGTACTGTATATAAGATAAGATATGATGAGGAGATGATAAGATATTTCCCCACAGCTATTAATAAAGGTGTGTTACCTATCAATCTATTTATCTATCAATCTATCTATCTATCTATCATCTATCTATCATCTATCTATCTATCTATCATCTATCTATCATCTATCTATCTATCTATCTATCTATCTATCTATCTATCTATCTATCTATCTATCTATCTATCTATCTATCTATCTATCTATCTATCTATCTATCTATGTATCTATCAATCTATCTATCTATCTATCATTTATCTATCATCTATCTATCTATCTATCTATCTATCTATCTATCTATCTATCTATCTATCTATCTATCTATCTATCTATCTATCTATCTATCTATCTATCTATCATCTATCTATCTATCTATGTGTGGATTTTTTGCATGTGTTGTCTGAATGATGACGATGTTTTTCCTCATTTGCTTGTGTTTCGTCTATTTGCATGTGTTTTCTCAAGTTGCGGTGCGACTACCCCGCTGGGCAACCATATGAGTCTCTGAAGGGATCGACCCACTGCTGCTTTATATCGGGTTTCATCAGGTCCAACAGTGGTGATGATGTTCATCAGAGCTCTGATCCGGTTCTTCTGTGTCTCTGTCATCACAGAGGAATCTGCATAATAACCATCTGACATGACGATGACAGGGTGAGGTACGCATTTGTGTCTTTTGTACTCAGTCTGCATCTTCTCTATACATTAATACTCGTTACTCTTTCCAGCCATTTCTTTTTTTTTACTTGATGTTTCATGAGATATATATCCTTCTACTTCAGCGGCGGCGGTTTGTTGTGCTGCTCACTTCTACATCTAAAGCGTCGTTGCCAACGCTCATGCACGGAGCATTAGCGTTAGCGTCGACACTCTCACATCACACTTCTGCTCAAGATATCTTAAAGCATCCTGCCATGTTGTTTTTTTTTGTTTTTTTCGGATCAGAGCTTAACAAGGTAGCACCTTTATGGATTGCCGGCGCAGGGATCCGTCATCGCCCGATTGAGTCGAGAGCTTCAAGCAGGAAAAAAATAATGCAAACCGAGCAGCTAACTTTAAAACAGCACTAAGGGTTAATATTTACAGATGTCTGCGAGCGGTGCTCTCTAGCAAGCTTCGGCTATGAAGCCAGTATATCAGAGAAGCCCGCCGGCACTGAGCTGACATAAAGCACAAAGTCTATCTGCCGAGTGTGGCAATATATTTGACAAGAAAGAAGCAAAAATGTAATTTATAAAATCTTTTCTTGTTGCCGAAATAGAGCACAATATTAATGTAATCATTTCGCAGACTTTGACTATTGTCCTGTTGTACATGTGGCAGGAAATCCAATCAAAAGAAGGTGATTTGTCATGTCATCACAAATAAATACGGGCGCATGTTCACATCTTTACTCGCGGAAGGCCATCTGTCATATTGACGTCAAATAAAAGACTCGGTTGCAGGTGCAGCGTGTGTTTTGTAAATTCTTTATTCGATTCATTGTCACTCCGTGTTATTTCAGGCAGCCTAACTGTCACGTTTTTGCTCTAACCCATGAAGTTATCTTACTTTTTTCCCATTCTACTGCTTCCAGAATAACATAAGATAAAATGAATTAATTACCACTTTATAATATGACAGCCCTTATATAGGCTTTATAATTTGGGTATTAATTAGACTGCATAAAGTTAGACTCATTGTAAAGTGGTACTTGAGATATGATGAGATACGATAAGATAAGATCAGATAAGATCAGATACAACAATCCCAAAGAGCATTCTTGTTCCAGATATTGTGCCCTAAAATAAGATAAGATAAGATAAGATAAGATTAGATAAGATAAGACAATCCCAAAGGGATTTCTTATGCTGTAGATTGTGACATTAGATAAGATAAGATAAGATAAGATAAGATAAGATAAGATACAACAATCTCAAAGGGATTTCTTGTGCTAAAGATTGTGACATAAGATAAGATAAGATAAGATAAGATGAGATGTAACAATCTCAAATGGTACTCGTGTACCAAATACTGTGCCATAAGAGTAAGGTGCTACCAGTAAGTTGCTTTTTTGCTTAAAAAGCCAAACTGATGTGACAACCTTGTAGAATATTAGCTTTGCCTGTAATATTCACCAACTTACTCACATTGGAATTGTCACTTTAGTGGCTCATCTGTTTATTTTATGATGCAGGAGTTCCTCTCGCCTCCTCTGGGTCCAGCCATCCTCTCTCTTACTCCGAGATCCACCTCACAGAGATTGTTTCTTTAATTTTCCCTTCTGCCAGTCTTACTTTTTTTGATTTTTACTATGTTTTGACAGTTTCAGACATTCATTCATTCCACAATGAGAAGAAAAAGAAAGATACGGCTATTCCGTGACTAGTCACATCCACTTCATGGCCTCGGGGCAAACTTGCACACTTTCCTTTCGCAAATTCAGAATTTTGACTGAAGTTTGTGCCAGACGAGGCAGCAGGAACCTCAGAAAGCAGCCAGACCCAGCAGGTGCACTACATCGCAAAGACAAACACACCGAGTATTTTCAGGCACCACGGGTGCGGGCTGAAATCAAATTTGTCTGCACAAAGACACTATATGTATTTCTGTGGTGAACGCTGAGGTTTTGGTGTGTGAAGTTTGTAGGAGGAAACGTGTGTGTTCAGCTGGTGGCTATTTTTATCTGCGACTCCCTGCCAGCATAACATCAGATGGAAACCTGCACACTCCCGCCACGTTTGCGCGTCTGCTCCGGAGTTTATATCCAGCACACCTAAATACGAACACATTTGCATCGGAGTTATCGGCGAGCGAATCCATTATTCATTCAACATAAATTAAAACACACATGCCTAACATTTGATGTAAATTTGCAAAAAATAACTACATCATCATGAAAAGACTGACCTACATTTACAAACACTTTCATCCAAAGTGCTCATACACCATCGTAAGTCTAAAAAACATGAGTGGGTTCAGCATCGTGATGAACTGCACCTGAAAGTAGAAAAAAAGCACTCAGAGAGCAAAAAACCTCCGCCAAGGCACAACGGTACCGAAGGTCCAGGACAAATTCATGCAGATTTCTCCATTAATGACTGAGTTACTGCCAACCTCTAAATCTAACGACAACTCCAACAAACTCTCTGAGTATTTTCTCAGACACTCTGTAACTAGTGGTCTCCTGCACCTTCCACTTCAGCATCTCTGTTCAGCCCACTGAGCCTCCAGCTCCACCCTCAAAAGGAGCTTCAAGGGAATCAAGGGAATTCTTGAAATTGAGCCCAGAGCTCCGCCCGCAAAGGAACACCAAAGGAATCTAATGAGCCTCTTGAAAGTGATCCCGGAGCTCCACCCCCAAAGGGACATCAAAGGAATCAAAGGCAGCAATAGCCACATTGTGATCTCACTACTCTAAATGGCTTATCATTTTATTTTATTATTGCTGCAAGACACGTAACACGGACCAAATGTTATCACATACCTCTGGTTAGAATTTCCTGCAAAATGACATTACGATGCTGCCGTAAATATTCATGACCACCATTTATAAAAACATTCTACTTTAATCATATTTAATGGAGAATCATCTCATTTGAATGCTGCAGTCACAAGAGAGTGTCGCATTTATTCTTTTTTTTTTGTCCCGTGAAGAGACTGTCACTCAAGAAAACTGTTCTTATGCTGTAGATTGTGACATTAGATAAGATAAGATAAGATAAGATAAGATAAGATAAGATAAGATAAGATACAACAATCTCAAAGGGATTTCTTGTGCTAAAGATTGTGACATAAGATAAGATAAGATAAGATAAGATGAGATGTAACAGTCTGGCGCTCTGTTTGCCTGTGTGATAAATGTGTACACGGTGTTCAGGTCTGACCCCGTTTGGCCTCTCTGACCCCTGGGTCGGCGTCTAAACAGTCCGGCTGTGTGAAAGTTGTGAGACTGAAGGAGGTTTTATTGTTGATATGTGACCCTCTTTACCGGTTCCTCCTCACCTTAAGCTCCCAGCGGTTAGTGTTGCACCGTGTTTTCTCCCATAAATCCTAGGAGTCAGGAAAATGATCCTGTCCAGGATGTTTGAATTCAGCATTGGGACCCCCACTTAGTTCTGTGTCAGCGTGGGAGGTTGAAGTCCTTCAAGGTTATATTTAGGGGAAAACACATGTTGTGTAAACTCTCATGCCATACTGCATCTAAAAATAGTTCAGTGCATAACTATAATAGCCCTAACTAAATTCAACTTTATGTTTTATTGATGTTTTGGAGTTTAGATGTTGCAGAAGAGTCAAATCATTATATTAATGACTTAAGACTAGACGTCAAAAACTGTTTGCCCCCAGTAATACGATTTGGTTCCGCATATGTTTTATAATGTGGTCCTCTGTGCGTCTGAATAATATAATAATAATAATATCCGAGTTAAGTCTCCATTAAAACCAACGTATAGTGTATTTATATTTATATCATCGGAATATTGTGGATATTGAAGAATCGTCATCATGTTAATGACATAACTCAAAAAATGTTTCATGGATCATTTTCAAGTTTTATACCTTCATGTAACTTTTTGCAAGAAGAACTGGATTGATTTTGGAATAGGTCAGCTGTTTATTCCTGCCACAAGGGGGTGTTTTATGGCCAAATGTTTTTGGGTCATAATGTCTCAACCGTTGGTCCGATTTAGTTTCTGGTTTTAGTTTTTGTAAAAGAACAAAAAGAACAAATAGAAAATTAAGAGAAAAAAAGAAAAAAGCTCTCCCTGTAAATAAAATATCACATATACAAGACAGATCCACTCAACCGGATTTGATACAAATTTGGACTAAATCAGATGAACGGTTGAGGAATTATGGCCTGAAATCTTTTGGAGACGAAGCTCCGGAAAAATACAACCAACTTTTCCTTTAACGGACTTTTTGTTTAATTAATGAAGTCATAAAGTTGTTTATGGAAGTGATTAAATCTAATAACAGGTTTGGCTTCTTGCTTGAAATTAAAATCAATCAGGAAAATTAACATCTTTTGTTGTCTATAAAAATAGATCAAAATTATCCGACTTGGAAATCAATAAATATTCATAAAATGTAAGTGTCTCCTGCTTTAATCTATGAAGCAAAGAACAACAAAATCAGAGTGAGAGTGTTTTGTCGCCTACTCAACAACCCCGGTTCTCCTCCTCCTCCTTCTCCTCCTCCTCATCTTCCTCTCTTTCTATGGTTACGAGAAGTTTCATCAAAAAAAAATCCTAACAACTTCCGTCTTGTGAGCTCGTGAAATTATTCAGAAGTCCATGGGCACGTAGTTTGTTATCACATCCTGCGTGTGTCAACGCGACCTCACGCACCTACATCTCCTACTTCCGCTCATCTGCGAACGTCAGTGTCTCCGACGTTCGTCCTTCAGTGAAATTAACTCCAATTTTACTCATTTGGATTTTTTTAAATAACATGACTGTGTCAAAAGACTAATCACATAAAAAAGATTTCACTGAATCATCCGGCACCAATATAACTCTCCTTTTGGCTCCACACAAGCCTTAAATGTTCCTCATGTATCGGCGTTTTCTCCCGACCGAGTAAGGTCAAGGAGGGTTTTCTGAAAGGTCAGAATGTTGATTGAGATCCATGAGGAATTAATGACCAAAGGCTTCCTGGAAAATCCAACGCGATATGTTCTGATTATATTCTCTCTCTTTTTATGGGGAACCTCTTCTTCCTCTATCGACTGTAATCATCAGATCTTAACTGAGATCAACAATAACATTAGAACCGCCAACAGGTGAAGTGAATACACACAAAGTAACCATATTCAGCTTGTGTGTAACAAGGTTGGGGTTAGGGGGTTTGGGGGTTTAGGGTTAGGGTAAGGGTTAGGATTAGTGTTAGCCAGTTGATGTGATTTTTTTCAGGCGGTAAGTGAACATTGCGTCTTCAGAGTTGTGCTGGAAACAAGAAATAAAAGTAAGCATAAAGATCTGAATGACTTTATTATTATTTATTTTTTTACCTTTTTTTTTTTTTACCAGGAAAATCTCACTGAGGTTGAAAAATCTCTTTTTGCAGACATTCGTTGCCACTTTTGCTGCTATGTTTACACATTACATAACAGTAAAAAATCCTTAAATGATTAGCAGGAACATCCATTCATTTTGTACAGAAATGAGAAGTTAGAAAAACAGCGTACATTTGTGAAAAACTGTTGATTTCAAAGTCAGTTTTTTATATAATTGACTGCCTTTTTTAAATTGTCCTCGTAAAAAGGATGAAAATAAATGTGTTTTTTCATGGTAGTATACCGTAATGTCTTGTAAATGGTCACCATGCTTTAAACGGTGACGTTCTGCCACAGGTCCCGGAATTATTTTGTTATTTTTTACAGTGTACTCCAGCACGAAGGTGTCACAACACAGTTTATTAACATTTGATATATAAAAAAAGGCGGCCTGATCCGATGAATCATGTTTTCGGTTCATCGTGTGAATTTCCACTTTGGGCAATGTTGTCCTGTGAATCGTTGTTTCCTCCCATTTGTAACCCCCTCACGGCAGCGGCCTCCTACTGCAGAACAGTGCTCCCTAACGTAGTTTTAAAAACTCAACAATGAGTCCAAGATGTTTATGTGGCGCCCACACTGTTTGATCGTCATCCAATCAATAATCTGTGGGATGTCCTGCACAGACGAAAAACCGATCCATGGAGGCCCGAACTTGAATTCACAGGACTTACACTTACAGGTCATCTAAAGTCCACGCCTCGATGGACCAGAGCTATTTTGGCAGCAAAAGGGTAACCCACATATGTGATATCGAACAACCACCTTTCAAATAATATTCTTAACTATCATTAGCACGTTATTGTTTTTTAGTCAGCAACGGAAGAATGTACTTTTAATTATGGTCAGTTTTAGGGAACAACCCAGCCTCTGAGGGGTCATGAATCAGTGAACCTCTAGGGCCGGTCACAACCCGGATAAATGTGAAGGTAAAGAAAAGTCAGAAAGGGCTTCTGGCGTAAAACCTATGACAAATCATTATATGGACCATTAAACCCAGTCTGGGTTGACAACGACCGCCACTGGTACTGTTAGCCAGCAGATGTGGCCTATGAATGGAAACTGACGATCCGCTGTGGCGGCAGTGAAAGGTAGCAGCCGAAAAACAAAGAAATAGAAGAAGTCCGTTTTAGAGAACAGTAACTCTACATACCAATTTTCCTCTCCTTAAACTCATGCATTATGGATGTAAATGAATACGAGTGCAACCCACTGAAACTGAAGTGGATTAATATTCACACAAAGCTACTTCTTCAGGTTCTTCCACAGTATGTAATAGTGCAGAAGCCTCTTTATCAGTTTTTACCTTGCTTTAGGCTTGATCACTCCCGGTGTATAGCATTCGTCAACTTCACTTCCTGCGGCTTGTTTGTGGCGTGATGAAGAGATGATTTATTCACTTACCTAGTGTCATATCTGGCCGGTATTAAAGAGCTATAAATGTCTCTACGACTTCTTCTCTCCTCCATTATAATACTTCATTATGAGTTAAATCAGCCATTTGAATCGTAAAAATATTCTATTGTACAGTACTAGGACTTTTACCATTTCTGACCAACCGAGAAATCGAACTATGTTCCATATGTGTAGAATCATAGTGAATGTATAAAAGCATTTCAGAGGACTTCACGTATTGGTTCTTTGGCCCTTGCACTGCTCATAGTTTCATTAGGTACTTATTAATACCCAATAACTAAAATTTCACCCTCAGAAAAAAAGCTAGGTGGGTCAATAACAATTTTTGCATTATTTTAAAAACATCCGTGGCCTACATAAAAATATTAAGAAACTCTCTTACTTTCCTTGCTAGTCCCACTGAGAATAAAAGGTCACGGTTTACATCCTAAAACAAGGTCATACTTTCACCCATGTCAATCCAAGTAACCATCAAATTTTGGTACGGCAGTAAAATGACCTTCTATTGTCCTGGTCATCTGTTTGGTTGAGCACATTTTGATTCAAACTTAAGGGGGACTTGAGGTTGAGGCATCCACCGCGGCTATTGAGAAAGTTCCATTAGATAAGCAGGATTTTTTGGGGGGGCATATTATTGCATGTGAGGACTTACCAAACAGAATGATGTAACTTCATACGAACAAAAAAGTGTCAGGGCCAGATTTTTCAAAACACGCTTCATCAAAATTGTTGAGCTAATCTAATTAAAATTGGCTGTTTTCCATGAAAAACAACATTTAATCATAAAAATTATTTTATAAATCTGATTTTTTTTTTTACCAGTTAAAAACAAACTATTAATAATTTATTTCTCAATACATTTACAGTTTCTAAGATATCAAATTGGTAAATGTAAGACAGAAGTAAACTGTATAAAGGAATACTTTGTCCTTAGGTTTGTTCGTTTTTTGGTGACGACCTTAAAGGATTCAAAGAAAAATCCAGGAGTTTTTCTTTTTTGTACTTTCCTTAAAATTGGTGAAATGTTTTCTATTTCTCATGAAATTATGCACATTCATGGCGATGACATCTATGAGGGCGCATAGAAGGGCACAAACCCAGATTATTGCCCAGATTTGCCGAGTCAAAAGATGTATTTGTAGGGGAGTAGAGTATTTTTCAACACTTTGCATAAGAATTCCGAAACTAATGAACTGATTGAACTAAAGTTTGCGGTTCTCTGTCATGCCAACTGCCGCCACATGCATGTAAGTCTCTCAGTTCCACGTCACCATCAAGCAGGTCCAGAACTGCTTTACGTACGTTTCATCTTTATGGAGAACCAGTTCTCACACGCCAGTACTTAATTTATGTTGGATATCTAGCTCATCTACCTTCTGTTAGAGTTTCTTAAAAGACGTAAAGAGGCAGGTCTGCTTGGCTGGACTTACAGACAATAGATCATTGTCTTTCCCTCCGGTACCTCTTTAATGGATTAGCTTACCAAGATAGATAGAAGAAGACCCAAACTTTTGTTTTATATAATGAAGCTTAGCTTAACACAGAGAAGAAGCTAAATGGACGGTTGTCTCAGGTTCAGTGTAGACGACCCTTGACACAAACATGTTGGGTTTTAGTGCAGCTCCTTTACATGCACACATCCTTCCACTCTTAATAATGATCCCGCCATTCCTTACAATTGTTTTGAGAAAAATCTTTCATAAACTATTTGCACTACTTACTCACTAATGTTTTTGCAACCCTATGGACCCTCCGCCGTCATAGGCTCTGAAATTAGCCTTTCAAACGCTGTTCCGGGTTATAAATCAGTATCTGCTGGTATTTGATGGAGTCCAAGGAACCATCAAATACCTCAAATCTTTTAAAAAGATTTCCAGAACCTTTTGAACAGAAACCGCTCCACAACATCCACCAACAGACTTCATAGTTGGTATTAGGTGCTTTTCTATAAATGTTTCTTTTGTACTACACCACATAATCTTAGATGGTATTACAAAAAAGCTGTACTTTGGTCTCCTCTGACCTCTGACCTTTTTCCACTGAAGGTCCCAGTGGTGTTTGTCAAACTGTATGAGCTTTAGTTTGTGTGTGATTGACAGCAGAGGCTTTTTTCTTGCTACCCTCCCAAACAGCTGGTGTTGGTGTCGGCGCCATCTGATGGCGGTTAGCGAGACTCTCTGACCCGAAGATTCAACAGACCTCCACAATTCTCTTTCTAAAATCCTTGAAGAATATTTTGCCAGTCAAACCATCCAAAATGTAGTCACATAATCTTCCAGGCTGATTTTTTTAACATTTCCAGTGTATTTAAACCGCTTCATTATTGATCTAACTGTTGAAACTGACATTTTGAACTGCTAAGAGATGTTTTTGTATTCATTGCAACTTTTCTTTAGCCACCATCACAGGATTTCCTACGTGTTTCAGATTGTTCTATCTAAAGAATGTAACGTTTCTATTAATCATGATACTTGAGTGAAAGAATGAATTTTCTTTACCTTTACCTATTGTCCTCAGTCATCCTAAACAGCTTTGACGTTTTTCTTTTCACTACACAGTTCTGACATGACTTCAGGTTCAGTGGTTCTATAAGGGCTGAAGGGAGCGATGTTACTCCTGTCATGCTGGAAATCTAAGGCTGCAATTCAGCAGTAATGAGCCACTAGTGAAGGTTCATGAACTACTTCATGTTCTAAAAGGGGATATGACCCACAAATAGCCCAGTTACCTTACAAGATAGTTTCCACCGCTGCCGACCAATCACCCGTGAAACCACCGTCCACCCCTCCATATGTCAACACACCTGTGGTTGACTGGTGACGTGAGTTGTGTTCGCTGCGCCTTGTCAAATCTGCTGTGGGAACTCTGACGTCTGCGTTAAAATCAAGCCGTTATCCAAAGATGAATTCCCTGGATGAATGGCTTCTTCTTTTTTTTTAAAACAGCCATTAAGCCTCCCATCAAAAAAAAAGACTCTTATGTGCAGGAGCATCTTGGGTAAAACTGACAATCGTTTGTCCCAGGAGAATATACGTGAGGAGCAGTGAAAGTGTGAAAAGATAACAGAAGCGGAAATGGGATGGCTATTATGCACATATTTGCGTGTGTTTTAATTTATAGTTTATGAAAATATCTGCTTGAAAAAGCAAAAAAAAAAAAAAAAAAGGCAAAGCGTGAGCTATAACATTTTTAAAATCAGAATAATGTCTCTTTCAAAACAAGTGCATTTTTGCAAGCTTGAATATAATCATATATCTCTATTATTTCACATGGGCTATCTCCATTATTTTGATATACATGTGTATTTTTCTTTCCTGTGTATGTTTATATTTATATATATATTGGAATATAAAATATATTTGTCTATCTATCTATTCAAATTGACAGTTGCAGCATGGGGATATGATTTATCTGAGCAATAAAACCTGCACTGCAAAAGTTGTCCATTGAAATTACGGTTTAAAAGAAACGGCAACAGTGAATAACTATAATAGATTCGGTGAATTCTTGTAATTCTCATGTTTAGTTTCAGAATATGAAGAAAATACAAAATTTTACTCTGGAAATACAAAATTTTGGTAAAATTAACTTCTTCATTGTGCAAACAATCCCTCTGAATGAGATCCTCAAATTAAATTTGACTCGTTAATAATCTCAAAACAGTCCATACTGACTCAAATTCCACTTTATATATCACTAATATGCTCTTCGATAAGAACCCATAATGAAGATAAATGCTGTGAACTACATCTTTCCTAGTTCAGTAACAAAACGAGATTGATTTTTATCAGTTCATGAGCGCTACGTTTAAACACAGTTGGACTTATCGATGTCCAACTGTGTAATTTCCGTTACTGGACGGGAATTAGTTAGTTCTGGACAAAAAGCCCCCAAATGCACTGCATTGTAGATGCAATCCTCTTTATTGACCTCCTTGGATTAAAGTGAAAAGTTATGTCTCAAAAAACAGTGTTTTTCGTCAAAAGATCCCACTAGTGAGTAAAATACATCATAATATATACAAGACAGATCTCATCAAGTTGATTCATACAAACTAAATTTCGAATAAATGGGACCAACAGAGAGGGAGTGTTCTCCGAAAAACTATGTTCTTCATAAAAAAAGCTCCCCCTAGTGAGTAAAATATGAACTATTTGAGTAGAACACAATGTATTTAAGTAAAAGAGGTGATTCATACACAGCAAATTTGGACTAAATTGGACGGAAATTGAACGGTTGAGCCGAAAAACGAGAAAGAGGTGAATTTCAAAACTCATATTTCCCCAAAAATAAATTCAGTTCTTCCTCGCACACAGTTGTTCTACGTGATTATAAAATGAAAATTATCCATGATAAAGCGTCCGAGTTATCACGTTAACACAAAGGATGCGACGCCCGACTTTTTGCAGCTATTTTAAAAAGCAGCTTCAACTCTGACACCGCAGACTTTCTCTTCAGGGTAACCGGCTCAATGTCAGTGTGTGAAAGTTGTGAGTTCAACAAACAGCAGTAGCACCGGGGATGGGAGAGGGGCTGGGTTCTAACCCTGCCAAAACAAGCTGTCATCCAATAATCAAACAGAGACCGGATCGATGATTGCGGAGATCAGCATGTCAACACCAAGCCTGTCCGATAATAAGCAGTAGCACATCGAAATTGACCGGCGGCGCCCTCGCGGGGGTCGAGAACCCGTGTTGGGAGTGGGTGGATGCGAGAGAAAAAACAAACCGTTGTTTGAGGAGTAATGTTATTGAAAACAATGCTGTGTAAGCAGAATCGGAAAGTGTGGACGCAGCGATGAAAGAACACCAATTTGTCCTCACTTTTGGCTCAGCAGGGACCGACCATTCGCCTACCTCACACAAACTACAGACAGTACGCATTTATTCTGACCGTCCTGTGTGGAAAGAGAAAAAAAACCCGTCACTGATATATTTTTATGGATGATATTACACTTTAATGTTTATGAGCCAGAAAAAAACCTTCCTCTCCCCCCTTTAATGTCCCCAAATATTTTGTTTGCATATTTGATTTCTTTGGGGGCATTTATTTGTTTGAGATCCTGTTTACAGTAGCTGACATGAAGGAGCCGCAGGTCCAACACTAACTCAGTACTTCTAGTCATAAACAGGTAACCTGGGCCGCCAGTTTTCAGAAGCAGGCTGTTTTTTTAGTCCCATTTTGCTAAAGTGGTAGCCTGACAGTCCGAGACCAAATCATCACTTTCAGCATGTGTCGCGGAAGCTGGCCTTTCCCATTGTCGCTGATCCAAAGATGTGCGGGAGCGCTTGGGGACATAATATGCCGCCGGAAAGTTAATCTCACACCAATTAGTTCCAGTCTAGGAGGTACCAACGGCCACTGTGCTATGAAATAGCGCTATCCTTTGGGGACCATCCTCCCGCCACGCTCTCCCACCTTTTTGCTTCCTTGCTTCTCACACTCTAAAACACACACACATTCTTCCTCCAAGGTTTTCTGTATTGATCCGGCCATCATTCTAATCACGTCTGCTGATATTACCGGGGTGGTTACACGACTCTTCTAATTGGTGAGTCAATACCGTGCCAGAGTTTTTGCTGCTCGATGATTTGAGGCAGCGTTTAAAGTGCATCTAATGTACGCTTTTAATTGTTCAGTTGGTGATTTCTTCTCAGGGGTGGAGGAAGCACTCATCCACTTTAAATAAGCAGCAGACAGAGCCTGATGATTCTGATTAATCCGTTCTTTGACGTCATTCCAGAGAACTCCCATTCAAAAGGACTTTTTATTTCATTACGGCCCTGAGAGGTCGGGGATATTATGAAATCGTCATGGCTGCAAATCCGGGCTGAAAAATATTGCATGGATCATTTTCAAATTTTATATATTCATAGATCTTAATGCCAGGAAGAACTGGGTTGATTTTGGGAAAGTTGATTGTACATTTCCCACACTAGGGAGAGCTACATCTCCAAAGGTTTATAATTTCTCACCAGTTGGTCTGATTTAGTCCAAATTTGGTGCATATGAATCAACTTGAGGATATTTCTTTTGTATGTATAGTATTTCACTCTAGTGGTTCATATTTTACTCACTATGGGGAACTTCTTTACGATAAACACAGACATTTTTCAGACATAACCTCCAAACCATTGGATCAATTTAGCTCAAATTTGGTGCATATTAATCGGTGCAAGGAGATCTGTTCTGCATATATCATATTTTCCAATAATATTTATTTTTTAGCTCACTAGTGGGGGCTTTTGTAAAAAAAAAAACACTTTTTTTCAGACGATTGGTCTAATTTATTTCAAATTTGGTGCGTAATAATCGTCGTGAATTCTTAACTCTTATATTTCATATTTCACTCACCTAAGGAAAGCTTTCTTTGCGAAAAAGTATTGCTTTAAGGACAGAAAAGTCCTAACCATCGCTCAAATTGAGTCCAGATTTAGTGCATTTGAATCGACTAGAGGAGATCTGAGCTCTGTCTGCATGAATCCTATTTTCTCTAATAGTTCATATTTTACCCACTAAAGGGGGCTTTTTTTCTTTACGAGGGTAAGCTTCACATTTAATTTGAAGAGTTTAAACAAGGGGATTACTTTCCCAACACAGGGGATTGGGGGTCTTTTCGGTGATATACCTCTTGCTGTTGGGGGATGACCGCGTAAATAACCGGTTATCTATAAGGGGCTACGGCGCAAGTCACCACAAATGTCTCGTTTCACAATAAGTCACAGATTTTCTTTCAAAACTTTTCTTTAAAGTCAAATGTCAGTCCATCGTCTGTAAATCTGGACCATCTGAACATTTCATTCAGAACCAGTGAGGATGTGAGTTGTTTAGAAAGACACTAAATCCCCCCGTACAGCTGTCTGAATTACATCTAAGACAGGAAGATGCTCTAAATTGGAAGCTGTCTGGCACAGCTATCAAGGCTCCTTGTCAAGTGAATTTGGTGATTTTCTCTCCACCCTTCTACCTTGCTTTCTATCCTCTGCGCTCTTTATTTTTGCTCCCTTGTTTATCGCATTCCCTTTCATTTCATCATTGCTTGATTTCTCACTCCCGGCCCCAATTCCCTCCTCCCTCTTCACTTTTTCTCGGCAACTATTTTCACACATTCTTGTGACATGACCAGGGGGCCTGTAAACAGAGACGGTGACAGATGCGGTTGTGTAAGTGTGTGTGTGTGTGTGTGTGTGTGTGTGTGTCTGCGCGTGACAGCTCAGTCGTTCAGGACTGATCTCCCACACATTTGAATCCTGCGTTCAGGTTAGCATTGACGTTATTGTTCAAGTGTGTTGTGACAGGCGCACATACCCGTGATTCGTTTTAAAGCATCTATTTGCGGATGAAATACCACCAGCTGATACACACGTAAACATCTTTATTTCCCAAGCCCGTAAGCACTACTTCAGTTCAATCTCATTTAATTTCAACCTCACCTCTAAGTTACATGACTTCATTCCGCGCCGTTATGACACCATCACATTAAAGTGAAAATCGGAGCACGGACATAGAGACGCCTTGAAGAGTACTCAAAACCACTTCAATGGCGGAATGGAAGATTTCTTTTCTCCTTTCAAAATGAAATCATTCCCAAAGGATATTCCTGTAGCGATTGTTTACATGAGCGGTGATCGTAATCGTATATTGTGTTTAAAGTGCCGCGACACATCAATCGGAAGGGCTGTCAACAGCTGAGGTACGAACGCAAAAGCGACCAATAGATGATGGTTTTATCGGAGGCTGGGCATCTACTGTGTGATCGGGGCTTTTGCTCTGATTGTGATGCTTATAACAAAGAAGCAGCTGATAATAACTCAGGTTTACTTCTATCCTGGATGAATGAGGAAGGGAGGAAGGGTGGAACAGAAGGAATTGCCTTTCCCCAGGAGTGGTTACTCAGACTAACGCTACATCATTACGACGTTATCAATCATGAAGTTATCAGTGACGCCATGTTTTGTGGAAAGCTCATCGGAAATATAACTATTATTAGGCTGAAACTCCTCATAACACGCTTTTATTCTGAAAACCCACCCAATGATAGGTCTTCTCATGAATGGGGAACATTTTTTTCCATGATTTCTATGACGGATCCGACCCCACCTTTACCATCATACTTATATTTCGGAATCAAATAGATGAATCGGTACACTAGTGTTTCATAACTCTATCTATATTAATGATTTTATTGATTCTTGAATTAACTGCGATCCCCTTTTCATCTACATTACATCACAACACATTTCAGTTTCTGGCTCATTTTAAAAACTTTAAAACTGTATTCGACACTGCAGTCAGTAGCAGCGCCGAAATCAGTTTGAGCTTGTTTTACTATTTTAATACTATGTCTCAATTCTTATCACTACAAGTGACATATTGTTGATTCATTGCTGTTGTGTTGAGTTCTCATTTCATGGAGTTTGTGCTCCTTTTTCAACATAATTGTCTCCTTGAGGGGCAAAATAGACTCTGCAAATTTAACAGTAAGCACTTCCAGAAGTAGTTTGTTTCTAGGCTACACCTACCAGCCAAGAAACAAATGTCTGGACCTATAAATATAGACTGCAATCATGTCTCAGCCAACTTCTTACCCGTTGTTTTTTATCATGTTCTGTTTTTCCCTCACTCTATTCACTTCTTTGGTCCAAATTTCTCAGGTCGTGGCTGCTTCAGGTATGACGACTTTGGTCTTTGACTTGGTGGCCCCTCGAGACATAAAGCTGTGCTTTGGGTTAGGATGTCCATCTGTCCAGTTTTTGTCAAGTCAGGCTAGACCCTCATATTTTAGCGACTGGGATAATAATAAAGTATGAACAACAAATCCAATCAGACAAATGTTTACTGTTGACATCGGCAGCAGACGTCCCTGACGTAGCTGCCGGCAGCAGGTTGCATTGAGATATATTGCATGATGCATTTAATGTCTATTCAGTAACATGCCGTTTCAGAAAAAGCAGAATTGCAGGTTCATCAAGATTTCTTCTAATGTAATCTTGCATAATGTAGTATTTGGTGATAAGCTTTGCTAAAAGTATTTGAAGGAACTACTACTACTATTAGATGTTTGCGACATAAAATCGAGAATGTCACTGTCTTTGTCCGTGCTCTTATCCGATCAACTACCTTCTGCTAGCTAAGGAGCTTCCTCGCCCGCATTGAGGTACCCTGTAGTGATAGACTTAGATGGTTTCCCTCATGGCTTAACTGATGGTTTTGTCGTGTAAGGCAGATGCATCCGCTGTCACTGAGGGTGAGAGAGGCACTCAGCTATTACTCTCATTTTATGTCCATTTTGCTTTTTTATTATGCTATAATTGCCAGATGGAATTGAGGTTACATGTATCACACAAACAAGATACTCGCAGGCAAATTTCACTGTCAGATGCCATCCTATGCGACGTTTGCAGAGGAAGCATAAATACGCCATCAGTAGCCGTTTCTACTGTTTACAAACTACGAAGACAATTAAGAGAGCTCCCTAAAATGCTGCATTAAAGGAGAAAACAGGAGCGTAAGAGGTGTACCGTTATTCCTTTTTAAAATGTTCCGCTTTTTGCCACACACATAAAAGCTCCACGCTGGCAGATGGGGACAAGCAAATTGGGATGAGTCAGACACTTCAAAATAACACACTTTGTCACTTATAACTTTTTTCCTCTCGATTCTGACAGACTGCTTGTTCTGCCGCGTCACAATAACACTTCAACAGCGCAAACTGACACTTCTGAATAATTAAACTTTTGAAGGTGGCGGTAAGTAAGTGAGTTAAAGAATAGAAGTATTCACATCAAAATGTACGAAGAGTGAAAAAAAATCTCTGAATAATACATATTACATGATTGGATAATGATTTAAGTGCTAATGTTTGAGCCTCGACTCAATGTTGGTAAAAGTGAAAAATAACTTACAATAACTATCATAGCTAAGTCTACACTGTCATCCTCAACAGCAAGGGTATGTCGCCAAAAATGCCTCCAATCCCGAGCATTGTACAAGCAGTACCCCTAATTCAACTGCTCAAGTTAAATCTCATGTCCATTAAAAAAAAAGGTTCATTTACTGACTAAAACTTGATTTATTAGAGTAAAATGTGATGCATACAAGACAGTCTCTTTGGGTCGATGCATACGCAACAAATTTTGACTAAATCAGACCAACAGTTTGGAAATTATGTCTGAAAAACATTGTTTGTTTTTCTAAAATGAACCCCCTAGTGAGAAAAATGTGAACTATTTGGACTAAATCATTAACTAATTAATCATCAGCGTCCGCCAATGCAGAGCCTCCCTTTTAATGCAATAACTTTTCAAATGTAATACCTTAGTGTAATGAAGAAGTGGATTCATTTTGGGAAAGGTCCATCACACATTTCAACCACTAGGGGGAGACTTCTCATTAAATTTGAGGAGTTCAATCAGGTGGGTTGCATGTACAATATTTGGGGGCTTGTTGGGGGGATTTAACCTTGATGTCGGGGCCTAGTTTTCCATTTGTTAAAGAAAGTCAGGAGGTAATTCAGAACCCTCCTCAGTGTCCGGATCCGTCTTCCTTCATTTAATCAAAATCCTTTAACTGTTTGAGAAAATATCTTGCAAATATGGATTTGGGTGCAGAGTTTATAAACATTATTATACATAGTTGTTTCTAGATCATAATCTTAATGCAGAAACAAGTCTGGTTGAGATTAAAAATCTCTTTTACAAGACAGACCCAGCCAAGGTCAGACAGTCACACAGTTTAAAACGCAACAAATACAATATTCTATACCAAAACTCTATGATAAAACAACAAGAGTTATTCATACATCAAAAGAAAAATCATCGCAAGTCTCTATCACCACATTCCTTATGATGCCTTCAACCTTATTAATTGATACAAGCAAATCCAGTTTTAGATAATTTTGTAAATTGTTCCATTTCGGTTTAGTTGACAGCAACAACTGCAAAAAATTAATTTGATATTAAGTGATGTTATTTTCGTGTCAAAAGATTAAATTAGCCTCTTAATATATTAACTCGACTATTTTCCATACTTTTTTTTCTAACTTCTCCTTAAAAAATAAAAAAAAGTTGATAATAGATGGGCAATTTTGGAACGCGTTGCTTATAAAATGGATTAAATTGCTTTTAGTAGGTTAAACATGAGCATGAACATATATTCAATTATGCTGATTATATCATTATTATTATTATGTAATAAACTAATGGTTAATACTGCTCATAGAAACAGAACCTAAAAAGAAAACAGAACCGTAATCTTTCAGACGTGTTAGCAGACGCGGACAGGAAGTGAACTGTGTTTCACCTGTAATTGAAGCAGCGGTAATGTCCCCCAAGGCCGGCGCCATCGCCTCATCCTCCATTCACAAATGTGTTGTTAAATGTACATCCAGCAAATGTTGGAGTTGATTTCCGCCATCCCTCAGGCTGAGCATTCATCGGTGGAATCATTGATTTAGCAATGTGGGTGAGATTGGCCGGGGAATTAGGAAGCGGTACATCAACCCACAAATCAAGAGTTCGGGAAAATACTTCCTCGTGACTGAAAACAGGCAGGACACTGGGATTTGGAGGGAAAAACTCAAATGTGTGTACGTATAAAAAACTAAACACTCAAAGAAGAAATGCTGTCTTAACAGTTGCACACAAATACCACAAACTCAAACGTTGAGAATTACAATAGAAGGTTAATTCGTGAAAGTCTTTATTGACTTTCTTCAGGATTTACCTGTGCATTGAGTAGTTTGGTCCAGAACATCACTCTACCGTGAACAATTGTAGACCGTTGTATCGAATCAGATCTTGATCAAATAAGATTAAAAATTCTAAAGATTTCAGTCTTTTTCCAGTCGATCCGAACGTGAATAATATGATTTTGTATTACGCTTCGGTCGGCGGCAGCTTCTCGCACTCATGGGCTCTAAATGAGAATACCATTTTCCGGCCCTAATTGGGTCGATTTGCCTTTGAACCTGTCACTGTGCTGCAGGCAGAACCTTCTTCTTCTTCTTCTTCGGATGTTTCTCCAATTAATGGAGACGCCTGTAAATAGCAGCCGCACACCTACACAGCAAACGAACATTCTCGTGCACACAGAGAATACATTTGCGCGCACCTAGTTGCACATACTCTTCTGAGAAGTTTGACATTACCAGATTGTCAGCGTTAGAAGGCAGAAACACGTCAACATCACAGGACCCCACCCACCCACCCATCGCCACCACCCACCTCCTCCCCTTTGACAGGCGTCTCCATGGCACCCCTCAGATCACTGTGGAACTACCGCGGATGCTCCTTACATTTCCATCTCCCCTCTCTTCTATTCCCGCAGCTTTAGCGTCAGGAACTAGAAACATGTTACAGAAAAGAGCAGAATTTGCCTACACACAAACACGCACACACACACACACAAACACACACACGCAAACACGCACACGCACCTCACCATTGCTTATTTAGAAACTTTGAGAAAAACGGAGCATCGCCATGCAGTTTAAAAATGGGACACAGCCTATATAGGTCTATAGGGGGAAGATGTCATATCATATGAATATTTCACATTACGTAATGTTGTATCACTTCAAGCAGACCGGAAAAAGTCTGAGCATCTTCTGAGTTCTTACTGTGAAGGCACAACACGGTATTTGTCCTTAAACATTACATAAAAGAACCTAAGTACTTTGTTATTACACTGTAATAACAACAACAACTTATCTCCCGCATAATTTCAGATATTTTCAGTTTCACACAGTCAGAAGTTTGACAGTATCTCCTAAATGGCCTGCAGGCATGAATTAGTGTGAGTGACACCCCTAATCCCAATGTCCACCCTCACCCGCTCAGACACTTTGATGCTCGTTTCTGATAACGCCACAAGAGCTCAGGGCTGTCCAACTGTGGAATTGGCGAGTACGTGAAGTCACTTCAGGAAGAGTTTTCTTTCATTGTCCACACTTTGAGGAAAGTTGTAGGAATTTGTACAGGAGATGGCCAAAAGACATACAATCAGGAAACAAGCTTTGATCCAGCAAGGTTATAAATATATCATGACGTCACAAAGTACAGATTTTTTTTTTTCCTTTTCAATACCAAAACTTTATGTCTAATCACATGCATGCAAAGGAACACAGCAGCAAATAAAAGACATCTACATAAATACGTATTACAGCATGCTTAAGTAATCCTGTCTTAGTTAGAATATTAGCTATACAAAGGTTTATTTTTCTTTAAACCAAATCTACAATGTCACAAAGAGGACATTATTTAGTGAATGTATATATATAAATATTAATTTATTATCTCAAATATCTATGTTAGAGTGGTGCAGGATATGTATGAGTATGATAGAGGGGAGGTGTGTGGTAGGAGAGAGAGAGAGAGTAGTTCAAGGAGGAGGTGGGACTGCACCAAGGATCTGCTCTGAAACCCCTTTTTATTTGCTCTGGTGTGGTAAGGCTGACAGATGAGGTTGGGCGGGAGTCTCTGTGAACTACGATGTTGGTGGATGACATTGTGATCTGTAACGAGAGAAGGGAGCAGGTGAAGTAAAACCTGGAGAGGTGATGGTATGCGCTGGAGAGAAGAGGAATGAAGACAGAATACATGTGTGTGAACGAGAGGGAGGCAGGAGGAACTTTGAGGATGAAGGAGTAGAGGTGGAGAAGGTGAAGGAGTTTAAGTACTTGGGGTCAACTGTTCAGAGCAATGGGACGTGTGGAAAAGAGGTGAAGAAGCAAGTGTAGTTAGGATGGAGTGGGTGGAGAAACGTCTAAGGACTTATCTGTGACAGAAGACTAGCAGCAGGAGTGAAGGGAAGGGTTTCCAAGATGGTGGTGTGACCAGCTCTGCTGGATGGTTTAGAGACGGTGGCTCTGACCAGAAGACAGGAGACAGAGATGAAGATGTTCAGATGTTCTCTGGTGGTCAAGAAGATAGAGGACTAGAAAGAACGTCAGACAGCCCTGGTTAGACGTCTCAGAGAGATACGATGTGTGTGATGTAATATTATTTTATTTATTTATTGAAGAGTAGTCTTTCTAGACTCTCCAGTGTTTTGTCGTCACTTAATGTTGTTGAGTGGATGTTTTAACTGTAATCCCAGCAGGGGACTGCAGATGAAAATTTGCTTTAGGCTAACTCTGCTAGCATGCAACGGTAATGTTATGATTCATTTTATAATATGTTCCCTATAAATACACAAACAAATGAATGAACTGCGAACATTGTGATCACTCTGGTTTTCATTTTAAAGATGGGCAGTCTTCACTGACGGGTGGAGAACAGTTAGTGAGTTTATCGTCACATCTCCGTTCATTCATCTCTCTGTTTGCTGGTTTTACCTTGAACTTGGAAAAAAACCGTTGTAACAAAGAGGAACATTAGTCAACAGACATCCTGTTGACTAATGTCGGTCTGTAGAATGCAGTGACATATTAATTAAACAGTAAATGATCTGTTTTAATGTTGACCTAGAAGTCAGAGGATGGACAACATGTGATCAAACTAGGGTTCTTATGATACGTTAACCAACAGAAGTATTGGCACCCTTTAGAAATTAGTAAAATGAGATGTATTGTCAATACAAATTATCTTTAGTTCGAATGATCCACAGAAATCGTACCTCTAACTCAAGTCACAACAGTAAAATAAAAAATATGTAAAACATATCTTTCTCTAAACATGTGTGCCGCAGTTATTGGCAGCCGCCATTTAATATTTGGTTCCGTCCCCCTTTTACCACAATAATAGCCCTGAGTCTCCTTCTGTAGTCGCTGATGAGGTTTGAGGACACATGGAGAAGATCTCAGACAGATCCTCCATACAGAAACTCTCCGACTCCTTCTGGTTCTGAGGTCCACGCTTGTGGACTCTCCTCTTCAGCACATCCCACAGATGTTCTGATGGGTTCAGGTGAGGTGACAGGGATGGCCATGGCGAAATATTCATGTTGTGATCTCTGAACCTTTCTTTGGTTGATATAGAGGTGAGCTTCAGATCATCGTCCTGCTGGAAGGTCCAACCACGGCCCACTTTAAGGTTCCTGACAGAGGCTTTTAGGTTTTCATCAAGTATATGCTGGTGTTTGATGGAGTCCATGGAACCATGTCCTTTATCAAGAAATTCAGAACTTTTGGAGAAAAAAAAAAAGCCCCACATCATCAGAGATCCACCACTTTACTTCAGAACGGGTATGATGTGCTTTTCTCTTTGGCTGTGTGTCTTGCTATACCTCACCCATTTTAGATATTTGTTGCCAAAAACCTACCAAGATTTTGATCTCATGTGACCTTTGACCTTGTCCCCATGTGTCTTCAAACAGTGTTACTTTATCTAAATAGTAGTTTCAGAGCGAGATATCCTATTTTCCTCTCCCTGTGATGATTATATTCCTCTCAACACTATTAGTGTCTTGTTGTGCTTCATTGTGGCCAGAGCGCTTTACAGATAATCATCCAACAACAGAAGCAACATGCAATACGATACAAAGAGATTAAGCCCACATTCCCATTTATATTTTATTCATTTGAATGTAACGTGACTCTGCCCGCGGGCGTTAAACTCATACAAAATGTAACACCCGATTAAAATTTCAGATATAAAGTAGGTCATAGATGATTGCTGCCATTAAGATTATACCTATAATATACACGCATACTTGCAAATAACTTGTAAGACATTTTATGTGGGAAAATGTGACTGGATTGTAAACCTTAATTACAAAAATGCTTAGTAATATCCGTCTATCCAATCATGACATCCACTAAGTAGTGAGACTACGCATCCTTTTTCTGATTTTGAGAACAAAAAGACAAACGCACAGTGTGAATAACTGAATAAAGGGTTGTTTTTATTTATGTTTGAAGCTGCTATTGCAGAATACTGCTTTAATTGTTTATGTTTGTATCATGACATTTTCCTCATTCACTTACTAAAACGCAATTTATTAATTGTTTAATCTCGTATGTATAATGTGCTGATTAATACGATATGCCAATTAATAAATGACTATTCAAGCTTAAATCAACCTGACTCTGTTTTTAAAATAAGAAAAAGCAGTCCAAACATTGACAAAATAACAAACCAGCGCAGAGTAAGAGCGCTGCTCGAACGCCACATGATGGACTCGGCTTTCATTGTCAGTGCAGTAAACGAGTAACGCCGCTCTCGCCGCGCTCAAGGTTTGACAACACGTTATTGATTTTACCATTGCAGCCTGGTAAGTGGCAGATTTCTGGGAGCACCGGTGAGTGAAGGCCGTCAACACAGCCTCTTGTGTTAGTGGGGAATGAACCCAACCAGGGAGCCGAAGAGCAGCAGGTTGCGTTCCCCCGAGGATCCCGGTCCACATGTCGTGACCTTGAAGCATCCATGCCTGCTGCCGTGAACGCCATTTATATCCTCATGCCATCATTTTGTTCCTTGGGAGTTTGTTCAGATTATAGGTGCTAGTCAAGAGCAATTCACTATAAATTAGATGATGAATTATTTAGAGCGGGAAGTTTTCAGTACTTGTTGTCCATCTATTTATCACTTCAGCTCTTTGGAAGGTGTTTTTTTTTTTTTTTTTGTTGACGCAGACTCTTTTGTACATCTGGATTGTTTGCTCACTTTCAACAGGGAGATAAATTATGATGTCAGATCAGGAGAACAACTCCGTGTACGATTCGCTCGCTGAGTTTTAATTATTTGGGGAAGTGGACGAACTACACCTTGCATTAATTTGTTTTATTATAATGCAATGTCATGTCTTTTTATTTTAAAACGAGACATACCTTATCTGGATTCCTGATATCTTATTTTAGCATTTGCGTGTGTCTATGTGTGTGTCTATGTGTGTGTCTATGTGTGTGTGTGTGGGTTTTTACGGAGCTGGTAATGACACTGAACTGTCCCTCAGAGTAATTAAGAGCTTATACCGTGATCCACTGAGGGAACACAAGGGACTGACTTTATTCAATACACCCAGGGTTCTTCACCAGACGAGCAAACAAGGAGCCAAAACATTGTGTGACGCAACACAGACGACCAATTCCCTCGATTTCCTCTCCCTTACACACATACACGCTATTCTGCAATGAAAAGGCCCTTGTGAAGAGCTGATGAAGCACATGGATCCGTTCAGAGGCCTGTTGACTGTGCTGATAAGAACACAATGGTTACAATGCATGAGCCCTGTTTTAAACTTTTAACAATACGTCTTTTTAATAAAAGGTTTTCTTCTTGGGAGAGCAAAGATTCATGGCGTAGTGCGAAGGATTCCCAGTCTCAAAGCAAACCAACTAGCTTTTCTCATAAAATGTGTAATATCTTAGAGAGAGATTCTCAATTTAAAGGCTGTAACTGTTAGTCAGTAAGTAGGTCTACACTCTTGTCCCCGACAGCGATGGTTTACCGGCGAAAGCCACCGCGTTTTCCAAAGCAATTTCTTCTGATTAAATTAATTCCTCCGATTAAGCGTGAAGATATTTTCAAACAACAGTGTTTTTCATAAAGAGGCTTCTCTTAGCGAGTTAATTATATAAACAGTTAGCGTAAAATATGATCTCTAAAAAGGAGGTCCTCTAGGTTATCCGGTTGCAGCAATTTGGACTAAATTGGACCAAATTGGAAGTTATGTCGAAAACAAAAATAGTTTTTGTAGAAAGGCTCCCCCTGGTGAGTAAAATATGAACTTTTATAGTAAATTCCCAATGGTAATAGATAAATCTATGAAAGTCGATTCATAGCTTTCAAAGTTGGACAATATCTACTATCAATGGTAAAGAAATTATGGCCAGAAAACTTTTGGACATAAAGCTCCGCGTAGTGACGAAAATTTTCAACCAACCGCCCCCGAATTCAATCCAGTTCTTCCTCACACAGGACTATCCGGGAATAACATTTGAAAATGAGAAATAAAATGGTTTTCAAGCTAACACGAATGCTCTGTGGCGGTAGCCACAGCGGCGATGGCGATTCCATAGTATCCCCCAACTGTTTGGGGACATGATGATAGATAGATTTCTGGATTTGTCACATATTTACCACTATTGTTTCTGGGCAAACTTCTGCAGAGATAAAAACAAAGACAGAACAAGCTCATTGCTGAGAGATGCATGTGAGTTTGTGTTTGTGTTTTTTGTGTGAGTGTTGACATCCAAACTGTCCCCTGAGCTCACACCAATTTGAAACGAGCAAGGTTATTCATAAAGAGATAGATGTTACTTTTTGTTGCTGCTGTCAACCGGCAATCCATCTTAATGCGTAATAACACATCGCTGTTGGATATATTCCTGTTTCTTGCTCCACACAAGTGCAACCAGCTTGTCTGTTACAGACGGGCGATGATAGAGACAAATTACTGCTCACAGATGGCTTACTGTACTTCCGCGTGGCCAAAGAGGTGAGCTGGCTGCGACATTTTTCAGGCAGGGAACTGTCCAGTGCTAAATGTGAGATTTATTCATGTATTTTCTTACGTTTTCGTCTTGGTACTGGCTTGACTTATCACTTATCCTTGAATGATATAGTTTAATAAAGGCACTATCTTCCATTCACCAGTCTGGGCTTTCACCTTGAGAAAGTCATAGCACACCCCAGCACCCCTCAGAACATGAACAAGATGAGCGGCCATACCTGTTCAAACACGGCCTAGATTGTTCTGTCCCTTCCTGTTGTTGCAGCCAGCCAACGTGCCGACATTTATCACAACTGCAGCAGCAGAGCTTGAAGTTCCACAGGATCTCCATTGTGTTGTTTCAACTATATATTCTGCCCACATTTTACAGCCCGCTACTATCTGTTGGACCGTCTCGGGGCATCTTTGCTCAGCCTGCATCTTAAGTCTGCCTGCAGTGGTAGACTCCAGTCTCTGTGGATTTGGACAGCCAGCGCTTCATCCGTGGAGCAGCTTGTGTTTCCTATGCCTCTTAATCACCTACTTTCTTTGGCCAGGCAGTCACAATTTTCCTGACTGGATGACATCCTGATGTCTTCTTCTTCTGTCGGCTCTTCCCTTTTAGTGCTTGCCACAGCTGACCGTCCCATTCCTCATATTCATTTGGCGTAAGTTTTACAACCTTTCTTGACAAAACCCTCCCAATTTTTCTGGGCTCGGGAACAGAGCTAGAAGTACATTGGTTTGTGGCCCCCTATGTGACTGGGTTGAATGACATCCTGATGTCCTCTCCGTAAATCTTTGTCAGGTAGATCAGTGAGTCTTGCTCGCTCTTGATATCATTAACACGGAGGAACCGTCTGATGGTCCTCCCACTTCCAAATCTGTCTCCATATGCATTATTTGTGATGAGCTGACAGAGAGGGTTCAGGTCTAGGGAGAACAGCAGCAGTGGTAATACATCACCTTAGTACATGCCACGGTTTTTGTTGACCTGTGCAGCAGTCTTGAAGTTAGCTTCCAGAGTTGTTTTCAATAAGTACATTCAGTTCTTCCTGAAGGTTATCAATCCATCGTAACCCCTTGCGCATTGAAATAAAGGTTTTCTTTTCAATCCAGGTGGATTTCAGGTTTGCCCGGATCATTTTAAGTTGGGGACAAGCCGTACTCTTTCAGCCCTTTTTTGAGCCGCATAACTCTTTTTAGAGTCAGGCCGGATTGCAGGTTAATCGGGCATCGTTTGAGGTGGAGTATACAAGGGAGGTTTGAGGACCGTTCAGCAGCTCTTGGACTCGTCTGTTGACCAAATAGCATTTTACAGCTCATTTTGACTTTGTTTCAACCTGAATTTGATGATATTTTAACTATATCCTTGAAAAGTCGGGGGTATTATAACATCGACATTGTCGCAGATCCTTCATGTTAGCTCTATAACTCAAAAATAAAAGGTTCATGTATCATTTACAAATTTTATAACGCCATAGTTCTTGGTGTGAGGAAGAATAGACTGATTTTGGGAAAGATTGGTTTTATATTTCTGACACCATCGGATCCTTATGTGTAAAAGTTTTGTGGCCATTATTTCTCAAACGTTGGTCCGTTCTAGTCCAAATTTAGTGAAAATGAATCGACTATAGGAGACCTATCTTTATATCACATTTTACTCCAAGAGTTCATATTTTACTCTCTACTCTTACTCTATAGGGTGAACTTTTTTACAGATAACACTGTTTAACGGACATAATGTCCTTACCATTGTTCAGATCTAGTCCAAATTTGTCAACATGAATCGGCTTGAGGAGATCTATCATGCTTATATCATATTTTACAGTAAGAAATGATTCCGGGAATATACCCTTGCTGTCAGGGACAACGGCATAGACCTAGTCCATTTAACAGACGCAATAAATTGCATAAATGGAACATGGCACATTCAAATCCGCGTGTGCACATTACTACTTTCTCATTATTTTAATCATACTATGTGCTTTAAGAGCGGGAGTTTGTGTAATCCTCGCATTCCGTGTTTTTTTTATATATATAAGATAGATAAATGTACAGTTATGACATATATCTGAAAGAGTGTGATCTCATGACTGAGCGTTATACCGTATTTGGATAATATCCCAGCAGATACCCTGATGCCATGCATAAAGCTTGACATCATATCAGCTGCCCGGCTAATGAATAATTTATAACCGGAGACCTGTAAATATTACACTGTCATAACAGGCCAACACGCGCTTGTTAATGTATCATCAGGCACCGACCGTGCTCGTTGCCGGAGGATAGGAGGTCTGTCGGGTATTATTCTGCCGTGTTCACTGCTGCAGAAACGCAGAATTAAGCATGCCCACATGACAATAACTCAATAAAGGACTGCTCCCCAAAAGCCAGATGTGTAAAACAGTGATGTTTCTGGATAATTGGAAGCTCTGGATCAACAATCATGCTTGTTGCAGGGCATTCATTTTATTACTGTGTTCCAACGATCAAAGAGACGCCTCCGAAAAAGGACATTTGACCTTTGATGACCATTTTTTGTGGATTTTATTGGATATAGACGCAAGTCATACATGTCCACCCTCCATCCTCTTTTCTAAAATTAAGTTATTTGAGTTAAAGGTCAGATTTCCAATTGAAGTCATTTGAATTAAAAACCACGTGTCACAGACAGTAAAGACATTTTCTTTTTGCGTCTCATTTGACTTTTTTTCCTCCAAGTGGGTGCCAGCTATTCTGTAGGTCACTGCTGGCTTCTGCACATCTATATCCGTGGTTATCCTCAATCAAGTTACATCACGCAGCAGTCAAAACAAACTTTACTCCTGCCATTTACTCTGTATAGCAAAGGATTTGAGGGAATGATGTAGAAATTGAACCATAGTGGCTCAATGTCAAGGTCAGGGGAGAGTTGTCAGAGCCAGGATAAATCTGCTGTGATATTTACCGTGGGGGCTATTTCTCCCACATTGGTCAGTTTGTGCATTTTAGGAGTTTGATCCAAGAAATCTGGATAATCATCTTTTTTAAGGAATATGGAAGGAATACGAATTGTTTTTACATTTGCATTTGTAAAAAAAAAAAGACCTGTTATGGGTGTAAATGGGAAGTGAAATAACTGTTAATAAATAGTAAATGTTCTCCGGTCTTTTTTGTTGTTAGATGCTAAATAAAGACTTTGAATACTTTGAAGGTGCATTCCTACAAAGGTTAAGGTTCACGATGACGTATGGAAAATCAGGATTACTTGTGCAATCCAGACATTGTTGCATTTTAAAAGTCAAGAACAAAATAAAATCATTATAATTGTCAAAAATCCTAACAATACTGGACATTAAAAACGAGATTCACTACAATTAATGGAAGAGTTACGATTGGATTACGTAATTTAATGACCTGTACGTTTTTTTGATTCATGTGTTAATTTCTCTCACATGTACATAATATTAAAAACCTCACCTGTACAACATAATGTATGTATACATGCATATATGTGTGCATGTATTTATGTATATGTGTGTCTCTATATATATAATGAATATGTATAATACTTATCTAAACATGTCTATAAGATGTCCTATTATATATTATGTCTTCATTTTTAGTCACCTTTAGAATATCTGTATGTTGGAGCTGCTGCAACGACTAAATTTCCGCTTTTAGGGTTTAAAAAAGTTTCTATCTATCAATCCATCTATCCATCTATCCATCGATCCATCTATCCATCTATCAATCTATCAATCTATCCATCGCTCTATCTAATATGGTGGAGCTTCTCTTTGAGGGGCTTTCACCACCTTCAGTTCTGCCCCCTGTCTTTTGGTCACTGCCACAATCTCTAAACCATACAGCACCTCTTTCCCACACTCACACGAAGGGGCTCAGACTAGATCCTTGGTGCAGTCCCACCTCCACCTTGAGCCAATCTGTCATTCCTACTGCGCACTTCACCGCCGTCAGATTGCCCTCATATCTATCTTGTACCACTCTAACATACTCTGACAGACTTCCTAAAGCAAACCCACGATTCCTCCCTCTCCACTCTATCGTACGCTTTCTCTAAATCAACAAAAGACACAATCCAACTCCTTTACCTTCTCCGTACTTCTCTATCTGCACTCTGAAAGCAAACATCTCATCTGTAGTTCCCTTTCTTGGCGTGAAACCGTTCGGCTAACCAATTGTCACCTCATTTCATAACCTAGCGTCCTCTACTCTCTCGCAGATCGTCACCGTGTGAGTTCTCATCTTCGTTCCTCTGTAGCTGCTAAAGCCTTCTCTCTTGTTAATGAAAATCAACATTAACACTCTTTTACTCAATTCCTCACGCCTCCTCTCCCTCTCCAAGATTGTGTTAAAACAATCTCGTTAAATGAACGCTCTCGTTAATCTTATTGGGGTTTTTGGGGTTTTTTTTAACCATTTTAAAAAGGGATTGTTTATTTTCTTGCAGGAGAAATGACTTGTTAATATCCGTTAAATACGCCATTATTAAGAGGAGATCATTTCAACATGAGAATAAAAGGATTTAGCGAATGAGTGCGTCTGTGGCTCGTTTTTTATAATCACAGACTTATTGTGTGGTGAGATGAAATGGCTTCACAAGAGAGACAAAACTGGGTTACACTGACATTTCTCTCCATGAACCGCTTTGGCAAACGCTCAAAATTTTATATGTTTATATTTAGCTGCTTCATGATTGAATAATGCAGCCTTTTTACATGCAAAAACAACTGCAGGGTGTCAGAGATAATGAAAAATAGATACATTTAACTTAGTCCCAAGAAAACAGAAAGAAAACAAAACTAAATCTCTTCTACATTTTGCAAACTTCGCCGACCAAATCCATCATTAACGGCATTAAATCCATGAGACATCCACCAACCTGAAGAGGAATGAGGCAGGGAAATACGGCAGAATGGCTTACACTTAATTCCGTCACTGGCTAAATCCGTTTGTAAAGATTTATGGGTCCGTAATTAGAATTAACATGAGAGAGATCGATAACAATGACATTATCACTGCTGAACTGATCGCTTTATTCACACATCAAAGAAAGGTGGAGTAAATCTATTCTCTTTAGAGGTGCGTCATGTCATGGCTCCATTTTTTTGGTGTTAAGATGCTAAGACGAGCAACCGCGAGAAAAGCGTGAGCCCACACAGATTCGGATTCCCTACATCGTGACATAAGGTAATGTCTTGTAAGATCAAAAAAAATTTTGGGAATCCCATAAAAGCATCCCATAATGAGTCTTTGGGAAAATGCTTGTTAAACCACAGTGGAAAACAGCCATAATAGAAAGTAGCCAAATATTTTTTTTATTATTATTATTATGATTATTGTTATCATAAAAAAGAGAAATGTGCCTTGCTAGCATTCTTAAAACAAACATAACCATTAAGGCACTGAAACGCCATTATGACCCTTAAAATTAGGCAGAAGTGAGTGATTTCCTTCAAATTTGTATTTTAGTCCATTGATTGAGCTGATTTTAAGAATCTATACCATCATTAAAGATGAATAATGAGGAGAAAATAAATAGATTAAGTCTCATAATTGGACAAAATTTCTTGTTCCTCCACTAAGATATTATGGAGACCATCATCGTAACTTAGTAGTTGTTTAAACTAGTTCAATATTAGCTGGAATATTTTACAAAGAAATATTTTCTTAGCTCTTTAATGTCCTGCTCAGATGTTTGGTTGAGGAAATTTTGAGTCACTATTTCTTATTAAGAAATTTTGACCGAACTTATTTTTAACCCGACCCACTGGCAGCATGTATGTGCTCAAGAATAAGGGGGCCAAGGACGGAGCCCTGGGGACCACCACAGATCAAAGGGGCTACGGAGGATGAGGTATAAATTATGGCTATTGAGAAAGTGCTATTTGATATGCATTTTGGCTTATTAAAAATTACTTACTAAACAGAATTACGTTTTTTTTTTTAGATACAGGCTTTACAGAAAAGTTCAGCTAATGTAATTCAAATTGACAATTTCGCATGAAATACATTTTTTTTACATGGAATAAGTGTGATTTTTTTTTTTTCATCGTTTGAAAACATGCTTCACCAAACTACATGTAGTTTTATGGTAAATTTAGAGCTTCTAAGATATTCAATTATTAATGCCCCAAAGAAAGAAAAAATACGAAGAGATAGTTCTCCATAGTTTTTTTTCTTTCCTACAGTGGACATTCAAGGGTTAAAAATAATGTTTCTAATCTGAAACATGCTTGTCAAGAGTATTTTTCATTCATGACAAAAAAAAAAAACTTTCCCGGAAACAAGATTTTTTTTTTTGCGTACTTTATAGACATTCCTTCATGTCCAAATCAGACACGGCCATTTTTGCTCTCTCAGATTCTCCAGCCAGAATCCAGAGTTATTTTTGCCACATCCATCTACTGAGATAGAATTGATGCGCCGCTGTGATCGCACCTACGTGCTCCGAGCGCTTCAGAGAAAATTTCTGCGCCACCTCTTGATTGAAATGATGTCATCCACTTTTCGAGCGCAGAAGCGGAGCTCAAGGGTTGCGTTCCCTGTCGGCTCAGAGCCTGCGGAGATTCGCCGGGGAGTTAGCAGGCACAGGTGGGTGTTTTTCTTTTTTTAATGGAAGTGGTTTAAAAAAGATGATGTCATCTCCGTCGTTCGCCGTTTTTGTGATTCTTGGACGCCATTAAGAGCCGCTTCTCCCACCCTAAACATTCAGGCGCAAATCTATCCGATGCCTCCGCTCGCAGGAGTCAGCGCACCTGCTTTAAAGGAGGCCTCCATTCTCAGATGCTTATTAATTTTAACGAATGACTTGCAAATGTTATGCAAAAGCATCTGTCTGCATTTACATTTCACAGTGTGTGCGTGTGTGTGTGCGTGTGCATGTGTGTGTGTGTGTGTGTGTGTGTGTGTGGGGGACTGCATGAAGTTGCATTTACACTAGGATTTGCGGAAGACCAGAGAGATTATTTCTGTGGACTGTTGATTAATGATTTTATCATCCTGGAGTTGTTTCACCTCGTTTTCATGGTTTTGTTTATTCTCAGTGATGTGAACCACAGAGCGAGGAATGCTGCTGGGTTTAGGTTTTGAGTCTGTAGGAGACTGGCAAAAACTAGAGAAGGTAGACAAGTGTGAAAAACATTGAATGCATTAGATATAGCTTCTCCATTTAATATTTTGTCCGGCCTCTGAGTCTCCTCCTGTAGTCTGTGATGAGGTCTGAGAACACGTGGAGAAGATCTTTGATCTTTCCTCCATACAGAAACTCTCCAGCTCCTTCAGGTTCTGAGGTCCACGCTTGTGGATTCTCCTCTGCAGCACATCCCACAGGTCATGGTAGAACCTTCATTCTGTGACCTCTGAACCATTCTTGGGTTGATGTTGAGGTGATCTTCAGATCATTGTCCTGCTGGAAGGTCCAACCACGGCCCACTTTAAGGTTTCTGACAGAGACTTTTAGGACTTCATCCGGTATGTGCTGGTGTTTAATGGAATCCATGGAACCATCTCTTAAACAAGATGTCCAGAACATTTGAGTCCCAAAGCATCAGAGATCCAGCACCAGACTTCACATTGGGTGTCAGTTGTTTTTTTTGTACCTGCTATACCGCACCCATCTCAGATATTTGTAGAACCAAAGAAATCTACTTTGGTCTCATCTGACCTCTGACCTTCTTCCAGTGAAAGTCCCAGTGGTGTTTGTCAAACTGTAGGAGCGTTATCTTGTATGTGGATGACATCAGAGGCTAACCTATCTCCAATCTCCAATCCAATCTCTAACCTATGGATAGAGATTGGATCTGTTCGTGGGTTTTGTTCAGTATCCCTACAGCTGTCAGTGTGTTTGAATAAGAAAAACATCAGTTGGTGTTTTGTTTTGGGGGTTTTTCAAAGCAAGCTGGCATGAAATGAATATGTCTCAGTTGAATCCCAGACTTTTCCTTTTATTCTTACGTTCTGTAACCAACAATGAACATGGTGAAGGACGTGAGGTTTAAAGTAGCAGGAAATGTCCCGTGGTCTCAGCAACGCAGCTGTGTCTCAAGGTTCTGCTTCTCTGCGGAGGAGATGGTGTCACAGTAGAGATGTGCTGACCTCCCTAATGGCTCTTTTTATGTTTACCAAAAAGAATGGACTTTTTCTACAGGATTGTGTGGAAACTTCAAACACTTTCATTTCACCTTGTGTTAAAACTGTTGACATAAAAGCTCCATTTGATGCATATTTTAGTTTTAAAATGGCAGTGTTAACTTAAAGTAGTTAGTTCACCTAAATGGAGTCGGAGTTGTATAGAATTGATATTTCAGGTTAAACTTACATATATATAATCCATCATCTTCATCACGGAGGGTTGGATCGACCGATAAAACGTTCACGCTCTCATCCATACCTGCAGAAAATTAAGAGCCACCAGTTCAGCTAATGTGCTGTATTTTTTTGTATAGTTGGAGCTGGAGTACCGGTACTGGATGGATTTGACCCCAGAACCTTCTTGCTAAAACTCATCTAGGACTGGCCCCTTCATATCTGAGCAGATATTTGCTTGAAACCCTAAACTTTTATGAACTGCGCTCATCAAAATGGCTCAAACTTGAATGTCTTGAACGTTCCGACAGAATCTGGGAGAAGGGCATACCCAAAATAAAGGACATTAAGTCGCCAGATCTAATTATGACTTTGCTGGGATACTTAAGGATACATAACAGGGATGTCAGGGACGAGTTCCAAGGGTTCAAAGGGTTCAAATATTATACCTACATAAACCTTAGTGCGAGGAAGAACAGGAGTTATTTAGGGATAATTATTTTTTTTAAATGTGGAGCATTAGCTTCAAAAGCTTTTCAGCCCATAATTCCTCAACTGGATTTAGTCTGGATTTGGTGAATATGGATCGACTAAAGGGAATCTATCATATTTGACTCTAGACGATCATATTTTACTCACAACAGGAAGCTTTCTTGACAAAAATGCTGTAATGTTTTTCAGACATTACATTTAATTTGAGAATGACCAATCAGAGGGATTTCTTGTGCAACACAGGGGATTGAGGGCTTTTCAGGGCCCTTCGATGTTGGATATGACAGCAGGTGTCCAGTTAGGTTTTAGCATTATTTAACAATCTAATATAAATGAAACGGCGTGACAGTAAAGCTATTTGTCTTCTTGTGATTTTTATTCGGCGTGTTTATTCAAAATTAGCTCAAACCTCCGTTTTGGCGAGAATTTGCAGCGATTAGGGGTCAAGCCCTCGTTCAGAAATGGTGTTATATATTTGTTGGCTCATTTGCATAATGATCAATCTATAACGAACACAGGTTAAGGATTGAGGAGAACGCGTGGAATTTTAACAGCTATAGTCGCTGCCTGAAGGTGTGAAAACAAGCGTCGCTCAGAGTGCAGCCGTTAGCACCGAACGGCTTGTGCTTTAATAGGAGTTGGTCGTGTCAGGCTTATCTTTACAAGTTAGGAGCCGGAAAGCGCTCAGATTTTCTCTCTCATCCTTCTGGATCCTGCCGCCGGATTGACCCTCCCGTCAGTTCGCGGCTCTTGCAAACGTTCGCAGAAATTCCTTCAAACAAAGCGAAATCAAGCTCTGGCTCAGCCGTCTCCCTCCGCGATGAGTCTTTCTCGACTTGTTGAGGGGGGGCGGCTCACGGAGGAGGAAGAACGCGGTGGCGGCCAGCCATGAACTTGGCTGCGTTTGCTGACTCAGAAAAGGACATTAACATACAGCTGCCATTAGCCGGGCTGCAGCTGCTACGGAGGCCTCCCTTAGTTAAAAAGGATGAGATAGTACGCTGGAGTGACTCGTGTCGGTGTGATGGAGGGTTCCTCAGGCTTCCACCCACGGGCCCTCAGAGACCCGATGCCTCCTCCTGGTCCTGATGACTGATATTGTGGCGTTTTTTGTGGAAAAACTGTTTGCAAAACATTTGTTTGAATTTTTTTTCCTGTACAGAAATTGTATGATTGAGTCAAAATTATAAGTTGTAAGTACATCATATTTTGAGGATTTTTTTTTTTTGTTCAAAATTTCCCTTTTTCAAAGCTTGGTGTAAAAAAAAAAAAAAAAATTTTTATGAGCTTAAAGAAATTACTTCAAACTTCAAACTTAAATCAAATTCATGTTTTGGGGTCTAATTTATTCATTAAAGTTATAAATATTAATTACATTAAGTCTTTTTTCTTTTTTTTAATCACCAATAATTCTCTTTTTAAAGTTTGTCGTATCTTTCCTAAAACGCTGCAGGAATAGAATAATGTTGTAACCAAACATATTTATTGACTGTATCATAATTTACAGTTTTTTTCGTTATGGTAAAACTGTGGAGAAAAAAAAAATGAAGGGTTCTGAAAGAGATTTGAAGAAGCTGGAATTGTCATGCTTGTAGGGTCCAATCATGAACTGTAAAAAAGAACATTTTGGATTAGCTTAGAGAAATGACTTCAAGCAATAACCTAAATCCAATGTATAGTTTTATTCATTTAAGTCGTAAATATTAATTTAATTTTGTCACCAGGGGGAATCTATTTTTTTGTTTTTTTAAATCACCAATAATTCTATAATTTTAGATTTTGTAGCATTTTTTCTAAAACGCTGCTGTAATAAAATAATGTCAGATTCGTGCACCAATAATCAACGCAAATTTATTTACTGTTTAATATTTCACTTTTTTTAAGGTAAAACTGAAAAAAAAAGGAAAAAAAAGTTTTTGAAGAAGCTCGAATTTTCTGTTAAAAAAGAAAATGACCTTAAAGAAATTACTTCAGCCGGTGACCTACATTGAATAAAATCAAACGGTTCTCTTTTTACAGTGTATAAATGTCTAGGATGTGTAAATTCAGACACGAGTCCGGTTTGCTTGCGAGCGCAGGCTAAGAACCGGAATTTACGTTTAATATTTTGGGAAACTCAGAGTTTGTTTTTTTTCACGCGGTGCTTTTTGAATGGCTTTCTGTTTGTTTCCTCTCCATCCAGGGAGAGCCATCTTTTCATGTCTGGTTGAGGCTGAATCACATTCCGTCAGGGTGGAGGTGATGTTGGAGGCAGATTGCTTATCCGTCAGGATCACGGCAGACACAAGCAGGTTGCTGAGGCTGCTGCTTAAACCTGTCTCACTTAGGCCTTGATCATCAAATCTGTTCCCGTCGACCATGATATATTGAAAGCGCCGCATTTGTCTCCCCTTTCTCCTCCGAGCGGAATTCCCGACCAATCCCGGGCCTGGTTAGCGGGCCATCATAAAGAATGTATGACAGGACCTCAGAGCGGTGAGAGATGATTGGGTGAAGCCGCCAGGGCTGCTGAAGATGGAATAACGCAGGTGTCGCGGCACACAGCAGCTTGACTTACGGCCTTGATCCTTTTTCACAGCCACCTTGAAACATCAGATTGTGGACTCTGTTTTAGAAGCGACTGAAATGAAAAGGAAATGGAAAATTTGTATTCTGGCGCTTATTCGGGTTGAAGGATGAAACACAAGTGAGTTCGAATAAGTAAGTCCGTGTCTTTGAAGACATTGCCCTAAAATAAGATTACTGTACAGGTTAGGGTTTTTTTTCAATTTAGTTCTGTCCATGATTATGGAAGCATGTTGCTGTTATGTCAGAAAATAAAGAATAACAGTTTTATGTTAAACAGTGAGAAATTTCACATGATAATCTCCATATTTTTACGTGCTAATTTTCACACTACATGCTCATTTTCGTATTTTGACGTCATCATTTTCATATTATTACGGGATCATTTTGACATTTCATGATGATAATTTTCATCATTACAACGTAATACGTTGATTATTTTCATGTTTTAACATTTTGAGATGATAAATTTCACATTATAATTTGATTATTTTTCGTTTTACATTACAATTTTCATGTTTTTAAACGATAATGACATGAAACTCCCCTTAGAATGGTGAAATGTCTGCGGAGAGCGTCGTTATAATGTATCACATCATGTGTTAATGTGAAAATGAGCAGGTACAAATTTGAAAATGATCATGTTAAATTGTAAAAATTATCATGTAAAAACAGAAAATGAACATTTTTTAACGTGAACATTAGGTAAAAACAGGATCATTATCATTAAAAACGTGATAATTACCACTTTATAACGTGATACTGATGTATTTTTTACTATTATTATTATTTTTATGGCGTGACGGCAATCCCCTTGCGTATTATGACCGCGACAGAAATGCAAATGGATCACATGCAGAATTTACCAGAGATTTACCAGATACGCAGAAGAAAGCCTTGATTAGTCACGGTCGAAAAACCCCAAACTTCAAGTCTTCTTCACAAATTCTCATCTCAAGAGATCAACTTCACATCCAGATCAATACAATCATCAAGACCATGACGTCAAAACTAATTAAAATTGCCTGGGGGCCACAATGGTACCAATCTGTGCTGGGTGGGCCCAGAGTCAGCATGGGCAACTGCAAGGTTATTTTTCTTCTATTGTCTGAGGCTTAGAGACACCTCCTGAGGGATCTCTGCAGCCAGGACACCATTATCTGACTCGGGTTGGGGACAATCACGCTGTCTCTCTTTCTTTTCTTATAAAGGTCCCTCTTCAATTAATCTCAGAGCAGAATCTTTTTATGCTTTCCCGTATGGACTTCATGAGAAAAAGCCTTTTTCAAAGCAGGCTGGCCTTCTGGACAAAAGGGGATTATGTCATATGGACTAAACTAGGGAAGGTGGGGTGTAGCTGGTTGCCTCAGATTATGTCCAGATAACTTAAAGGTGTCACATGTGACAGAAAATGTCACGTCTGAATAGGATGAACATTCTCAGGCTGGTCTTTAGATTTCTGTCGAGGTGAATTTGTGAATCAGTTCATCATATGGACCGCAAGTATTGCCTGGATGTGCATATTAACCGGTCAATATGAGGAAACTACTGGTGTCCCCATCTGGAAACGGGATATTTTATTGATTGCCCATGAAAAATTCTATTTTTGTTGAAAAATTTCAAACAGTCTCTCTTTGGTCACCAAGACTGACCTCTGAACCTCGTTACCGAGATTCTGGTTGGTTAGTATTTATGTGATGGACTTGGTAATTTTCTAGACGTTTCAGTACATCGTAACAATAATTTAATGTTTAATTATAGGATATCCTTAACCCGGCCACATGGGGGTCACAAGCATATGTCCTTATAGTGCCGGTCCAAAGCCTGGACCTATGGGGAGGGTGGTTTTACCTGAGTTCTTGAAAAATGAAGTCAGATAGTGAACACTTGTGAAACTAGCCTCACGCTGTCGTCCTCGACGGTAAGAGTCGAGGGCCCCCAAAAAGCCCCTAATCCCCTCCGTTGTAACCCTCTTGATTCAATTTTTCTAACTAAATCAGACCAACAATAAGAAGGTTAGGCCTAAAAAACTGTGTTTCTCGTAAAAATGCTCCCCCTATTGAGTAAAATATGAACTATTAGTCTAAAAAACAAAAATATTTATAGAAAGAAGATAGATTGACTCTGAAATTATGGCCCACAAACCTTCAAAGGGTGAAGCCCCCCCTTGTGTCGGAAATATGCAACGGATGTTTCCAAATTCAATCCCGATTTTCCGCCTCTAAGGTCTACGATGGTATGAAATTTGAATACGATGTGTTTTAATGTTATCACGTATCACACAGCAGTGGATGCAATGATGATTCCATAGTATCCCCGATTTTTTCGATGTTAGAATTCCTGACCGCCATAATAATCCCTAATTTGAGTCAGTAACTTTTTTTTACTCTCATTCTTTCTGGGTTTAAGGAAAGCTGACAACCTTTTAGCCACTACTTCCTACTTCCCTCCCCTTTTACACAAACCCGTTTGCCATTCCGGCTGCTTAAATGACTTTCACAGACAGGAGCAAACGTTTGTTGACTAATTCATCATCATGCAGAAACACACAAAACAGTAAGTTAGCAAATCAGTAAACCACACCACCATCGAGATGAAGATAATTAAATCTAAACTTGGATCTTTACCCACTGTATAAAAACTTAATTATAAAACGTCCCGGTTCAAGTTCAATGCGAACAAAAACCAAACCAACAACTTTTGTTTATTTGTTAACAAAGACAAATTTTCTCCTTAAGCAACCTCGCCTCTCACAGAATCCGCTCAAAACAACCTTGAAAAATGCAAACGAGGCAATTGTGTTTGGGTGATTAATTCATTTCTGAATTGCCGCGCCTGAATGCATGTGGAACAGAGTCGGATTAATTTTGTGAATTTATGTATTTCAACAAAAGGAGCCCCTTTGATGTGCCAAAGATGAGTGTTTATTTGGATAGTGCAGCAGAGATACAGCGTTACTCTCCGGTCCTCGCGGTGCTGCTGCGCCGCGCACACACCTAGTCAAAGTTGTTTTAAAGTCAAATGGATTGTAACTGGAACCCGAGCCGCACTCTGCTCCTCACTCTGAGGGTTAGGGATTGTAGAACAAAAGACGTATGAATAATTGAATAGGCTCTGCATGCATGGCGGTCAGAAACATACGCGTACAAGTGTAAGTTTCCAAATCAGCGTGTGGAACTGGAAACGATTCAGAGAGGACCCTCTCAGAATCTGTTCGACCTGCAGGGGCTAAATCATATGCAAGCTAATTAATCATGCACACCTCGCTCATATCAAACCTTCATTGTGAAAGACTATCCGTGTCTGCAACACTCTGTCTCCAGAGGGTTCTCCTTCGGTCCATGTCTTCTTTCACATTCTTCTATGGCAAATTAAAAATCATTCAAACCCCATTTTTATTCTGAATGTAAAAAAACAATGATGATGTCATTGCGTCTTCATCGTCTGCATGCGAAACACAGACTCCACGAAAGCAAGGGTATTTCCCCCGAAATCCCCTAATCTCCTGAGTTGCACTGAACTCGTCAAATGAAATGTGAATTTATATCTGAAAAATAGTGTATTTGGTTAAAAAAAAGAAAAAAAATTAAAGTATAAATTATTATATACAAACAACATTGAGTAAATTTATACGCAGCATCTTTGGACTAAATCAGGAAGTCACGCTTTTTTTGTGTAAAAAACAAAAAAGCCCCCCTTGTGAGTAAAAATATGAACTATTAGAGTAAAATATGATACTTAAGTGATAGATTTTCTTTAGCCGTTAATACGCACCAAATCCGGATTGAACTGGATCAACGACAAGTTATGTCTGAAAAACAGCGATTTTGGTTAAAAAAAAAAAGCTCCCACTAGAAAGTGAAATATTAAGATGTATAGTAAAATATGATATTAACGATTCATAAAACTAAAATTGGACCAAATCGAACCAAGAACAGGGAAGATTTGTCCGAAAAACAATGTTCTTCGTAAAAAAAAGCCCTCAGAAAAACTGATTGACTTTCCCAAAGATCAATCCAGTTCTTCCCCCCAATAAGGTGTAACTTACAAAATTTAAAATATTGTCCATGAAATAGTTTTCTTTAGTCAGTTTTTGGATGACAATCCACTGACTTTCGGGGGGATTTAAACCCTATTTTCTTTTAAATTTTAAATGCACATAAGAACCCATAAAGTTCAGAGACATCGCCGCCTGCTCATCTCATGAGTGCTAAACTATAACCATACACTGTGGAGAGTTGCATTCTTCGCTAACGAGCACAAGGAAAATGCATCTGTCCACAATTTCAGCCGCTCGCTGCTGCTGAGCAAGAGGGAAAAAAAATCCAGGTGTTTCATGTGATTAATTTTTTTCAGTAGGTTTGACAAAATGCTGCGTGCAAAAAAAAGCTACATTATGATACGACTGTGGCTCCCAGGGCTGCGCGGAGCCCTTTTCTTTTTTCCTTGAAGAAGCACTGTAATGGGGACTTCATCTTTTTTCTTCAGGGCCTATTCTATAAAAAGGTGCCGGTGTCTGAGGTCCCAGTGGTACCTATTACGGCAGCCTGGTAGTCATTAATCACGGACGAGTAAGCATCGCAACGCAGCCTCCGCCCTGAGTTACCAATAGCCATTCATTAACAGTTTCCAGCGCCATCTCTTTTCTTAGCATCTGCCTCCTCCTTTCCATCGCTCCCACCTGGACCCTACGGAATTGGTCCTTTTCTTGCTGACATGCTGGCTTTTTATTTCCCGTGTTACAAAGAAACTGGAGACGAAGAAGGTGTGATCACTTTCCAGGGCTGCTATATAGCGGGGAAATGATCCTAAGATAACTTTTGTGAACGTTCTCTGTTCCTTTTCTTGTTTATAAACTTGCTGCTGCTCGAAAAACCCATAAAAATTGTTTCTCACGGAAGAAATACTGTCTGGCAGAAAGTGACAACACTGCGTTTTAATTGAATTAATCTGCCTTGGATGGATGGATGGATGGATGGATGAACGGACGGACGGACGGACGGATGGATGTATGGATGGACGGACGGGCGGACGGATGGATGGACAAAGGATGGAAGGACGGACCGATGGATGGATGGATGGATGGATGGATGAACGGACGGACGGATGGATGGATGGACGGACGGACAGAAGGACGGATTGATGGATGGATTGGCGGATGGATGGATGAATGGACGGACGGCTGGATGGACAGAGTAATGAATGGATGGATGGACGTACGGATGGACAGACGGACCGATGGATGGATGGATGGATAGAGGGATGGATGGATGATGGATGGTTGGATGGATGGATAGATGGACAGAAGGACGGACGAAAGGATGGATGGATAGATGGATGGATGGAAGGCTGGATCGACAGAGTGATGGATGGACGGCTGGATGGACAGAGTGATGGATGGATGGAAGGACGGACGGATGGATAGATGGATGCTGCGAGGAGGCAGATGTCATATTTCAAGACCTTTTTCTAAATTAAGGGAGGGAATATGAAGCCCCCCGTAAGGAATTTGAAAGATAATAATCAAACCTGTACCTGAAGTTCAGCCGGCTGCTGCTTCTTCTGCTCCAGCTGTAAAAACACCTTTTCCTGTCGCGTGCTGCTGCTTCCTTTCAGCCGACATGGAAAAATAATCCGTCAAACCTCATTCAACAGAGCGGCCAGTGGGGAAACTATACTCATTATTAATCGACTCCCACAATTCCCAGATCCTTTCCATTATAATTATTGATTTTTCCCCTTCTTGTCTCAAACACTCTCTTTTACTCTTTCGTTAAAATTACAGAGCAGCTTGGTGTGAAATAGTTGTATAACAAAAACTAAACACAGAATGGATTATTTTGGAGGTTCTTCTGTCATAGGAATGGAGACAAAAACACATTTAAGGTTGTTTTTCTTTTTTGTTGTTGCTTGTTGTTTTCATTATCTGCCCTTAAAAATAAATACATATATATTTATATTCACACTGTCCCATTTTACAATAAATTTCCTAGTTTATTTTCATAAGCAATCAACTTGAAGGAATGCGTCAAAGAGAAGTTGTTGCTGAATTTTAACCGACCAGTTTCATTGTTCAAGAAAAACAGTTTACCAGCAATTACTGCAGGTGGTGGGAGAAAATCAAGATCAACACATTTGTAGATTTATTTTTTTTCATGAAGCAGAAATGCTGCACGATGAAGACGGCTCTAGTTCAAATCTATCTGCATGTGTTTGCGTGGGTTTCCTCCAGCTTCTTCTGAGAGTCCAAAATCAAACCGCACAGGTGAGTTGGGATTTTTAGAAAGGTAGATTTTGATCTTCTCCTTTAGATGAGTAATCACGTCCAAACATGCACAGATTTTTTAAAGTACCTCGATTCCCAAATGACGCTCACTCAGAGTGACGGTGTAAAGAGTCTGCCCAGCCAACAGGGGGCGATATAGCTAGAACCGCAAATCTGTTTTAACCAATCAGAAGCCAGAAAAAGTCGTCACAATAACGGCGAATAGCATTCAGACGCCTCCGTTCCTCGGTATAGTGGAAGAGTCAACTTATTTGAAGGTTTAAACAGGTAGAAAGTCCACCTACCCAGGCTAGAACAAACTGACCGATGGAGGCTGGCGGCATTGGCCGTGACTTTCGGAGCACCCAATCAAGAAGTATTAAATATATAAAGAGGGTTAACCTTCTAAATGTAATTTTGAGTCACCATTTTTCTTGGAAAATGAGACTGAACCGCTTTATAATATGAACCAGAAGTAGCACGTATATTCTAAAGTGTAAGGGGCCAAGGGCGGACCCCTGGGGGACACCAAAGGTTAACGTTGCCATTGAGGAGGAGGCATTAACCGTGGCTGTTTAGAAAGTCCTTTTTGACAAGTAGCATGTGAGGCCTCACTAAACAGAATTATGTAACTTGATAAAAGTAAAAAAGTGTCTAATGAGGGGAAAAGACTTTAAACAAAAACCTGCTTTACCAAAAAGTTGTGGTAATCTAATTAAAATTGACTATTTTCCATGAAATAGGTCCTAGTTATTAAATAGGTCCACAACATTTGGCTAAAACTGCTTTTCTGTTGGGATGTGGAATATTTAACCGCTGAATATCAGAGTGTAGTGCTTTTATTCTTTTTAAAGGTATTTAGACACTGGAAGAGGTCTGCAGTGGTTCTGAACAGCTGGACTGATATCTTTGTACTGAGGAAGGAAGGATGAGTTTTTTTGGACAGTTTTTTATTGTTTTTGTACTGTTTTATTATAATTGCTGTAACATGCGCAGCATTTCGTTTCGGACCAGAGACTACGAAAGCTCTAAATCTTATCCGTTACTGTTCATTGTACCTGGTAAATACACAATAACATTAAATAAACAAATAAAACCCCTTCCCCGAGATCGTGAGCTGAGAGCGCACCATCTCTCTTATCGGGTAGCGATCGCACCAGAACCAGCCGCCGTCTGTGACCCGTCAATTTGATTTCAGGAACATTGCAGGTAGACAAGGAGATGGAGAGTTCCTACAGCGACCCCTTAAAGGTCATGGTCAGACCCAGAGGGGGAGGAGTCAGGAACAAACTCAGGGTTTGTCGATGAAAACCTGCCAGCGAGCAGGTTAGCTTACTTTTCTTTCCCGAACAGAAAGAACCCAGAGTTTCCCTTATCTCATGGTTACTAAAACCGTAATTTAAAAACCTTCACACATCTTCCTCTTCTGATGCATGAGCATGAATTCTGAAGGACTTCTTTCACTCTAGGTTGGGTTTTTCTGAACAATAAAGAAGCAGAACAACACAGCCGTAATAAAAGGACATGGTTCAGAGTGGCCTTTGTGCACAAACTCATGAGCAAATTGCTACTGACAGTGTTCTAGTGTCTGCATCGTCTTTCCGGGGGCATCGAGGGCATCCAAAAGGACCGCTCAGGTTCGGACCTCAGAACCTGAGCGGTCTGCCTCTCTGAACTGATTGATTATGCCTTGCTCTCCACCGGTTCATTGATATACATCAAAGAAGGGCGGAGCTTCCTTTTCAAAATAATTTGCATTCAATTCTGCAAATCGTCCACCTCAGCAGCACCCGTTATCAATCAAATGAAGAGCGATAACCCAAAGTGCAGATCAGCAGAAAAGCAGGGAGATCCGTCCTCCTCAGTTCGTCTTGTGTCATAGAAGACATTAACCCGGACGGTTAGAATCCCCCTCCAGCAAACAAGCTTGACGGCTAATCATTTGTCGCGTCCGCCACGGAAGACCGCGAGCCCCTCAGCCAGCATTGGTTGAATGACAAGAGAGGGAGAAGTCGTCGGAACTGAAGTCATGCTGGTCCTGGGGAAAATGTGACGGACAGTAGATGAGCCGATGTAAGGTCACCTCAGGACGAGGGTTCCAGATTTTTACATTCATAACTCCGCGTGCTGCGTTTGCAGGTTGTGGTTTGCCAGAAGTCTTTTTCTGCTGAATCAACAGCTTCAACATGTCATCCGATCTCAATCAAGCCAGATTTAAAACCGTTTTATGTTCTAACAGTACTAATTTTACGATCCAAAGTAAGCACAGACTATTTGAACTTTAGAGAGAAGTGGAAGGTGGCCTCATAAAGAATAACATCAACGTTACTTATCCTGGGAAAAAAACGAATAGGCCAGCGTCTAGCAGGGATAAGTAATGCTTGGCTGCTGGTACGCTTCTAGAACAGGAGTCAAGCGCCGCTGCCAATTCTATGATAAATATCAAATAGCCTGCCAGTCTGCCACTCTATGATGGAGTTGAATTTGCTATTGCTGATGTATTGGTTGCAAAAGAGCAGGAACAGCCGGTGGCCCGTTCGAAGATAATCAAACTCCTGATATTTGGTGATGTTTGGACTTAGTTGTCGTAGGATCCTCTGTTTCAGCCTCCATTATTAAAAATTGACCACTTTGGTTTATGCCTTCTTTTTTTTTCGGAGGGAAATCGCATCAATGCTGAACGAACTGGAGTTAACAGGAGCATGCATATATGCAGAATCTTAACTACGGCTCCATTAGCTCACAGTAATGATGCATGACATCCGTCTGTTTGCCTGGTGGATATTTGGAGACGGCACACTGTTGCATGCCGTATGCTGTGTCTCATTCTTGCCAGATTCCTAAATCTCACAACAATGGTATATCCCCAAAACGCCCCCAGAGCTCTCCGTTGTACGAAAACAATCCGCCTGATTGGACACAAAAAGTACAAAAGTGTTTTTCGTAAAACAAAATTTACCCTAGTGAGTAAAATATCACTTAATCCAGTGATATCGATAGGTCGGATCTCTTCAAGGTGATGGATACGCACCAAATTTAAAGTAATCAAAGTAAAATGTGATTTATACAAGATAACTCTCATGGAGTCGATTCATATGCAACAAATTTGGACTAAATTGGATTATCAGTTATATGTCCAAAAAAAAGGAGGTTTCATAAAATAACGCCCCCTATCGTGTTACACAAGAACTGATAGAGTGGGATAGGATATATACAAGATAGATTTCTACGAGTTGATTCTTATGCATTCCATTGGGACGAAATTGGACCAACAGTTTTTGAAGTTCAGTCTGATTTTTCTCAAAAAAGCTCCTCCTAGTGTGTAAAATTGGAATTATAAGAATAAAACATGATAGATAAAAGAACGGTAGCCCACCACTACCCATCCCGCACTAGAAGTGTTCCTGAGGGTCCACACTTGATTTCTGCCACGCCCCTTTTGAAAAACAACCTCAGAAAATGTGTACATAAAGCTTCTTCTAGTGGCAGAAATATACAACTTATCCTTCTCAAAATCGATCCAGTTCTTTCTTGCTTTAAAATCCATGCGGGAATTAAATCCATGATATGTTTTTTGAGTTATCACATTAAAAGGTTCTGGGGCAGTGGAGGGGAAAGCGATGGTGATTCCAACCCTAACCCTAACCCTAACCCTAACCCTAACCCTAACACTAACCCTAACCCTAACCCATTTGAGACAAAAATGTTGGGGTCCATGCAGTCAAGACTTAGTTTATGTTAACTTCTTGACGGGAGTCAGAGATTTAAAGGTATGTGGAAGCCGACATTAGCTGTTTTTTTTCAACCATTGTGAAATATATCTGTCTGGTGCCCCTTTGCAAGAGTCACAAGACGCCTGACAACCGACTGCATGTTTTTTCTTTATCTGAGCATCAGCCACTGGGATATGAGGGGAAAAAGCTATTTTTCACCCCCAACTGTTGTTTATGGAAAGCAAGCGTCAAAAAGTACTTCACTCACCAAAGTGAAACTGATAAAAGTAAGAATATGAAGAGTGCGTGCTTTTACTTCCGATCAGTCGCTGCTGTATGAGACTTCAGCTTCTTCAGCTACTGCCTGTGTTGATTCTGTGGGAGTCAACTTTTTCCACTTTGAAGTGAGAGAGTGTATGAAATATATGCAATACAAAAAAACGCAGATGGATCCCCTCAGCCGAATCTGCCTGTTGTCAAATGATATGGGCACACGGCGTTACACGCGGTGTAAAGCCTTTTTTACTATTCTTCTGTAAAACGCCGGTTTTATTCTGGTCTCACACCAAACGGTGCATGGTGTCGGGAATAAATGTGTTTCCTTAACTCTGATAGTTGGGAAGTACATAATGACTGCCAGAAAAACATTCTTTTTATTTTTTTCTTGGACTGTGTGTATTCCTTCGTAATGACGTTGAACTGATATCACATCGAGCTGTTCAGCTCAAAAGTGTGAAACCAGGACCTTCTTCTGAGTTTGTGTTGTTTTTATTACCGTTAACCCCTGAGATGAATCTCCCCTTTGAGACTCTCGGTGTCACTGACCTCCTCGTACTGCCTCAGAACGTCATCAGATACAGCCTCAGCTCCGTGGTTCTGTGCCTCAGGACAATGAACCCATGCAGCTATTTCTACAAGTGCACCAGATTCAGTTTTCCCTGCTAAGATAAGGGCATTACTTATGTCACTTCCAGAATTTACTGACTCTCCTATTTGTCTCCAACTGTGTTTGGAGATGCTTCTCTGTTTAGAGCTCAGAATCTCTTCCTCTGTGATTAAACTCCAGTCATAGTTTACAGCCAAGTCTTCCATAACCTGGGTATTTAAGATAAGATAAGATGAGATAAGATAAGATACAGCTTTATAGAAGCCCATGGTAATGCCTGTGCCAGAGGTTGCTCTATTACAGTAACAAACTAGGCCTATGCTGTCGTCCCCGGCAGCAAGGGTAAATCCTCGAACATCAAGCAATCCGCCTGACTGAACTCCAAAAATCATAAAGAAAGAGCCCCTATTATGAACTATTAGGGTCAAATAGGATACAAACAAGATAACTTACCCCGAGTCGATTCCTATACACCAAATCTGTACTTAAGAGGATCAACGGTGATTAAGATATTTCTGGAAAAATAACGTGTTTTTAGAGGAAAAGCTCCCCCTACTGATTAAAATCTGAACTTTCAATGTAAAATATGACATGTGGAAAATAAACCTCCTCATGTGGATTTATTTATTTAAATCGGGACAATGATTAAGAAGATGCTATAGAATATGAAAATGATCCGTGAAATAGTTTTAGAGTTATCACGGTAACACGGAATTTCTGCGGCAGTGATGATGATTCCATAAAATCCCCGACTATTCGGGGATATAAATACACAATAAGTGAATAAAGAAATATAAATAATTGTGGGAATGCATAAAATAAAGTGTGTGAGACGTAATTGCAAAAACAGTGCATATGAATACAGCACAGATGATAATGATACTGAGAAGTAAAGTAATAATAATAATAATAATAATACATTTAATTTATAATGCACAAAGTAATAGGAGCATTAGTGCACATACTTCTATTATTCAAGAATAATCTCGAAAAGAGGGGGATATTAGGGAATCATCATCACCACTGCCAGAGATCCTTCGTGTTAAGGTGAGAACTCAAGAATTATTTTCAAATTTCATCCCCACATAGACCTCAGTGTGAGGAAGAACTTGATTGATTTTTGGAAGTGTTGGTTGTATATTTCCGACACTATAGGCAGATTTATCTCCAAATGTTTTCGGGTCATTATTTCTCAATCGTCAGTCCGATTTGGTCGAAATTTGGTGCCCATGAATGAACTCGAGGATATCTATCTTGTAAATGTCATATTTTACCTTAATAGTTCATATTCTACTCCTTAAGGGAGCTTTTTAGTAAAGAAAACAAAAAAAACACTGGTTAATTTTATTTGTGGAGTTGAATCAGGGGGATTAATTGCGGGTGACGCAGGAGATTCGGGGTGTTTTCTGGGATGTACCCCTTGTTGTCGGGGATGACAGCTGGAGTTTAGTATTCATCAATAGGAGTCTTCTTCTCAGCTGAGTGAGCAGAAAGTATCTAGAAAGGAGAAAGATGGGGAGGAGAAAGTACAAATGATACAATGAAATTGCTGATACGGTCAGTGAAAGTTGTTGCTGTATTAAAACCCACCAAGAGATTCCGTAAGGGTTTCCTGTATTATGGTTGTCCTTTGGATAGCTAGCAGCAAATGATTTAAACATGTTTAGAAATTCATCCATGGAGAGCAATACGAAGTTCCTCTGAGCTGTGACTTCTAAATATCAGGTCCCTCTGATCAGATTTGTCCACCTATTAGAAGATTATGTTCCCAATATTCACTGTTTGCACCTTTTTGAAGTAAAACATTCTCTCTGAATTAATAATTTAAGCTTCATTGAGATTCCTTCATGCGAAGCAGGGGATAAACTTCAGTCAAAGTATTGTGGTCAGATTCAGGATTTCGTCTACATTGTTCAAACGTTGTACTCTTTTCAGTGTCCCCAGAAAAAACAGGTCTATATGTTGAAGGGTCCTTAGCAAGACCCAGAACCTCAAGTGGATCTCCGCGCCACCCATTGCTTCTTAGGGATGTCTCAAATGCTGATAAAGTATACGTTATTGTTATTACAATATTATTACCATTTATAGCCCAAAAAAGACAGGGATATTATGGTATCCTCATCGCTGCCGCAGACTGGTCATACGAACGCAATAACTCGAAAACTATTTCATTGCTCATTTGTAAATTTGATGAAAAACTGGATTGATTTTGGAAAAAAGGCGATTGTATATTCCAAACACTAGGGGCAGCTTTTTCTCCAAAAGTTCTCAGGCCAAAATATTTCAACGATTGGTCCGATTCTGTCCAAATGTAATGCATATGAATGGAATCAAGTAGAGCCGTCTTGAACATATATTTGTTTACTCTAATAGTTCATATTTTCTTCACTAGGGGGGCTTTTTTACTAAAAAGTAGTATTTTCCAGGCATAAACTCCTCCCAATCGGTCCAATGAAGTCGAAAGCTGATGCATATGAATTGAATCTTGGAGATCTGTCTTGTTTATATCATGTTTTACACCAATAGTTTCTATTTTACTCAGTAGGGGGTGCTTTTCCAAAAACAAAAAACACTGTAATTTTTGGCATAACTTCACATTTGATTTGTGGCAGTTCAATGAGGGGTTGTTGTACCAAACAGGGGATTGGGAGCTTTTCGAGGACATACTCTGCTTTCAGGGGACGACAGTCTTGTTTTAACTATTGTATCTGCAAGGTCTGTATCTGTGCATCACATATTATGATCATATACATTATTTACAACTATATGCTGATAAATTAACCCCACATGCTGCCCTAACCACCTCAGAAATTAGTTTTGTCTGCCACTGTGTGCAACCTGGGCTGACTTTCATCTCAGACAGCTGTAATGTTATTACGCCCTAGAGCCCGTCGGGGGCTTCTTTTTTAATGACTCCTCTCCCTGCTGTATTTAATATGATATGTGTCAGCCCGATGTCTGTCGTGGAAACAAGAACGTGTTCTTACGCACGAGACAAAAGTAACAAGAAACATTCTCGTTGTGTTTTTCCCCGGTACCTTTTGGTGAAATCATTCAGCAGCAAACTTCTGCATAGCGGCGCTAAGAATAACATGTGACAGGAAGCAAGACAGACACCGCATCAGGGACCAATTTACATGAAACTGCTGAAATGGAGCCACAGAGGAGTTTTATCTGGAGGTGACTTGCGCTTAGCATTCTCCTACATATATTTGAATATTATCAACCCCAATTGCATTTTGCCCTAATCTTGGAAAGCATAGAAATACGTGCAAAAGCGACAAAAATAAACATTCCTGTGGCAATAGCTTGCTTTGAATTTTCCAATTTTTAAATGCAGCTTTAGATTTCAAATATCTTAACAGTGGGCTCAAAGAGCATACAAAGTTAATCACACTACAAAATGGGTAATAGCTTATTTAATATTTTACTAACAAGAAGTACTTATTTTGCTCTGCACATTAAAAAAGAATCTGCTGTTGAATCTCACATCAGCCCCACATGATGAGACCATCATTAAACCAGAAAAAAGTGCTGCTGCCATCGTACCTTTGTATATATATATGCTGATAATATATATATATATATATATATATATATATATTATATATATATATATATATAGATTGAACATCAATCCACCCTTTGAGGATTTCATGCTCTGTTCTTGATTCAACAGCCGATTTAACATTCGACCCACTTTCGGTGAGGTTCTCTACTGGGACACAACCCAGAAGTGTCATACAGCAGAACCAGAATAATAAAGGCCTCCACTCTGGAAATGAAGGCGTACTATACGCCGTTTGTGTCGTATGGATTTACATACGAGTCGAACATATTTATTAGCTTATTTTCAGAATCTCGCACAAGTTGCAGGCTTGAATTGTTTCAATCGTTGTGGATGAAGAAGAAAAAAACCTAGCAAACCTGATAAATGCAGTGTAATCCAATAGAGACACACTTCATTATGACGGCTCATTATGCACACCCTGCCCCTTGGATGTTAGCTTGATATTGAAATGACAGCCAACAATTTTATCCGACCCTCAGGAATGTAATTAGATTTATAATATAATGTAATTAGTCTTACCATGCCATGTATTCACACAACGCTCGGGCTATCAATAGTTAATGCGCAAACAACCTGATTAAATTTTGCTTACTTACTTTGAAAGAGCCAGCATCAGTCTGCCAGCAGGTCTCACAGGGAATTTTATGTTTTTACCGAAGTTAGTGGATCACATATTGATGAACTTTGGCGAGTACAAACACTGCTATTCTAGTAACAGAAAATGCTATTATTGATAAAAAAAATAATAAAATAAAAGTAACCACAAGAGCTAAAAACCCAGACAAGTCCTGAAATCTAAACATTTAAGACTCTGTTGCTGTTTTGGCCATTGTGGCTTCAATGGTGAATTAGCATATTCATAAATAGGCTGAAAAACAGTGAGAGGCATTGCACTGAAGAGTAACAGGACTTCAGTGCAAACTTGAGAAACTCAACTAAATGAAAGTGGAAAACGATATTTATGTATATATAATAAACAATGAAGAGAAGCGCAACGGTTAACAGCACGGAACAAAATAGTCCTCAGCTGTAAATAAGGTGGTAAATTATCATTTCTTGACGTAGCGTCAAATCAGGCCGTTTTTGTGGCTTTAATATCTTGATTTAAGTAATACCTGCTAATATGGAATTGGTTTAAAATGCTGTCACAGATGGATTAATCAAATGGAGTATAGTTGCATTCCAACAACTCACAAAGTTCCGCATATTGAAGGAGTTAACAAAGTGGGGATAACTCCTCAGAGCGACGGGGAGTGTGGAAAAGAGGTGAAGAAGCGAATGCAGGCGGGTTGCACCGGTTTGAGAGAAGTGTCAGGAGTTATCTGTGACAGGAGAGTAGCAGCAGGAGTGAAGGGAAAGGATTCCAAGATGGTAGATGGTGCAAGATGGTAGAAGATATTGGCAGAGTTGAAGATGTTCAGGTTTGACGTCCTGGAGACAAAGTCAGAGAGGACAGATTGAGATGGTTTGGACACGTGAAGAGGAGGGATAGTTTCTTTACTGGTAGAAGGATGCTGGAGATAGAGCTGCCATGCGGGAGAAAGACCAAAGAGGAGGTTTTCTGGATGTGGCGAGAGAGGACATGCGGTTGGTTGGTGAGACAGAGGAAGGTGCAGAGGACGGGGCAAGATGGAAAGAGATGATCTGATGTGGCGACCCCTTAAGGGAACAGCCAAAAAGTATTCCTTGATAGCTGATCCTTGAAGTCCAATTCTTGCGGTTTTCCATGAACTTCCAATCACATGATTCATCGATGATATTCATTGATTGTGTTCCAGGTGTTACAGTTGATTTAATGTTTGGTTGGTGGGAACCCAACATGTTTTTTTCTCAGGTAAAGCCAGTCCAGAGTCTTTCATTCTTGCCTATTTGGCATTAGCAGAACCGCTGATCCGGAATCATCGCTGTAATGTGTACAATACAAAAACGACTGCAGCTTTCAGTGTCTAGCACTGTACCTATAATAAACCTGTGTTTGTTTCACTCGAGACCTTGATGGGAGACTCTTTATTAGTGTACTGTCCTAGCGCATTCTCAATTCCCCTTGACGCCTGTTGCGATGTTTTAATCATGTCTCGTCCGCTGTCACGTCAGTTGTAATTACTTTGGCTTCACCAGCAGTTAAAGCCATTTCTTCACATTGACAAACTTCATTTTCCTCGCTGACGAGACGAGCGAATGACACATTACACACATTTTAATTTATTTCAATATGCGATTTGAGTTCCTCTTTTATAAGATAAGAGACTCGGGGTCGCTCTGTTTTGATATGCTGATTCGCTTTTTCGCTCCCAAAATGACACCTATTTTTTTTTTTTTTTTTGGTTTACCTGCCATGCATATTAGAGTTCAGCGGAAAGCAAGTAGATGCAAAGCAAACTGTGTGCGCAAGATGAATGCATGAGCACAAACAAGCCACTCTGCTATCTGGGGCAGCGTGTTGTAAATTACACTGCCTCGGTAGTTGTTTTTTGAGTGTCTTTGAGAGCGTTTCTTTCCAAGCATCTTTTCCGCCATCCACTCGCCAAAGTGTTGCGGCCATAATTAGCCCAGATTAATGAGGGGGGCCAATTCAGAATGAAACGTATGAATAATAAAAGTGTTGTTGTACAAACACTGCTTCGTGTTTCATTGTAATCGCACTCGACACTCACAGTGAACCTTCAAAAAAAAAAAAGAAGAAAAGAAAGCGTGTTATCAAATTCATTAAGAACACGCTGACAATCTGTGCCCATAAATATTAATAAAAGGGGAACTCAAGCTATTTTTCCCGCCTTGGTTTTTTTTTTTTTTTTGTCGAATGAATAACAGAGAATTATTATTTATTTATTTTTAATTGACATTTAAGAAGCCACTTAAATCTTTCAAGTCGGACTTTCCTTTTAATCACTTGACCGGGGAAAGGGAAAGGAAAGCTTGGAGGAATACATCTCCCATGAAGCATTGGTAGTTTATCTCTCTCCTGATGGACAGCATATATTACACTGACACTGGAAGGAACGCGTTAAGACTGCCCCCTTTCTACCGCTCACGGCATCTACAGATAATTAAACCCATGGGAGAAGACGGGAGTCTTTGGAGACATCAGAGTGGCTGAGGGAATAAAGCTGTGTAGCTTTATGAAATGATCATAGTGCAAACACCGGCTTCCCTTCACTCGGAAATGGATGCCTTAACCCTTTCATATCCTCGCCAAAGAAAAAAAAAATTATGGAAAAAAATGATTTTGTTGCATGTTTTATTTGTTTGGAGCAATTATCAATTAATTACATTACTCTTAGGCACTCTAAATTTACCATAAAATGACTGATTTTCTTCTTCATGGAACATAGTCAATTGTAATTACTTTAGCTCAACCGTTTGGCAAAGCGTGTTTTTCAAAAGCAATTTCACTTTTATTAGACTTTTTTTTGCAGGATAAAGTAGCATAATTATGTTTAGTAAGTCCTAACATGCTTTAATTTGCACTAAAAGAAATATACTAATCAAATAGGTCTTTCTCAATAGCCACAGTTAATGCCGCCTCCTTGGTGGTCCCATTGACCAGCGGAGTCCCCCAGGGCGCAATCCTTGGCTCCTTAATCTTTAGCATATACACATGCAAACATTTTTCAATAAGAAACAGTGACAAAAGAATGTGCTCAACTAAACAGCAGAGCAGGACATTAAAGGGAAAACTACATATCTTATAAGGTATATAACTGTTTAACTGTTTGTTTTTTCTGTAAATCGTAGCATTTTTGCTGACCTATAAAGGAATTTTCACCCTTAGAGTGAATAAAATGAAGCACGCAAAATGACTCCGGATAATTAGTTCGCCGTTGAAGATACCAGCTGGTATATGTTGATCTCAATCCCGCTCACACAAGTGAATGAAATATTCAGTATTTTTGCAGCAGCTCTACCGCAACGTTACCCCAGAGCAGCTCCTCATAGGAAACCTACCCCCACGTGGGATGAATAAGCAGTGATGGCTTCTGATTTTTTAATAGAAGGACCTACATATTTCCTTCATTTCTGCATTTTCAAGTAGCCTCCTCGATGGTTCCATAAATTAAATGGGAGAATGGCATTTGGGAAAGTACGGCTTATTTTGTTGTTGCGGTTGTTTTTCTTTCTGTGAAGGTTCCCCAAAATTGGAGCACCCCCTCCCCCCTCCGCCTTGAAAAAGGGGCTTGCTTTGTACAATGTTAAATTTAGTGTGACAGAATGAAAGTTAATTTCCACATTAAACAAATGTGCTGATCTCTGATTTCGGAACAACACACACACAAACTACTGTGGGACCAGTGAAAAGTGAGAGAGAAACTGGAACAAACTTTTCCTCTGAATCCAGGCCAATGCTTTACCCCTCTGCCAAGTTCTGTCTTTTTGTTGTCGTTTTTTTTTTTTTCTTCTTCCCACAATGCCAGTAATTCTCTATGATTAGGTCTTTGTTTGAACCGAGGAGACGCTCGCACACAAATTCTCCTAATTGGAGTTTTTTTTTACAAGATGAGAGTGAGCATGGGGAAGACGGGGGAGCTTCAAGAATCCTATATCTGAAGGAATCTTCAAAACACTCGGAATCTCATTTGCTGTGGATCAAGTGTGGTGTATTTTTTGCGATGCTTTTCAGCGTGGCATGCGTAATCAGTGGAAACCCCCTTCGGGTGTTATGGCTAGTTGACCACCGGGCGTGGGTGTTTGATCTATGGGGAACACGCCGTGGATGTCAGTGCTGGAAAAATGTTTATTTCCCTCGTAGAGCAGCCAAATACGGACAGGAGAATCAAAGAAGCTAAAAATATATTTGTTGGAGGAGATTTCAGGTAATATAAAAAAAAAAAAAGTTGGAAGTGAACAATGGCGAGGCTTTGAAATGCTAAATTAGTGTCTGCTGCCTGCTACTACCTGTAGCAGTTACTGCACTTTAGGAGAGATTACATATATTATTAATTCCGCCATTATCCGACTGTATGGACTATTATCTCCCGAAGGAAGAAATAAATTGACACTGTTCAGCAACAGAATCATTACGGAGCCCAGGCCTACGCTGCAGGCAAGGGTATATCCCCGAAAAGCCGCCAATCCCCTCGTTGTGCAAGTGATTCAACTGATTTAACTCCTCAAAAAAAAAAATGGAAAAATTGATTGCTCCGCCTCTTTTATTTCCTTTCTTAACTTAATATCTTAATTTCTGAACTTACCATAAAAAAGATAATTGTTTGGTCAGGCATGTTCTCTAAACATATAAAAAACAGACTTTTATGGAAAATAGTCCATTTTAATTAGAGTAGCGCCACATTACTTACATTACTTACTACATTATGGAGTGAAATCTCTTAACCGCTCTGGTTTTTGGAAGCCGAGTTGATCCATAGTCAAAATTTTCTTGCTCAATTAAGTTACATAATTCTATTTAGTAAGTACTTACATGCTACAAAATACTAAAAAGAAAACCTTCTTGATGAATAGGACTTTCTGAATAGCCATGGTTAATGCGTCCTCCTCAGTGGCCCCTTTTGACCTGTGCGGTCCCTCAGGGCTATGTCCTTGGCCCCTTACTCTTTAGCATATACATATTGCCACTGGGTCAGATTATGAACAAGTTCAGTCACATTTTTCAATCAGAAATAGTGACTCAAAATGTGCTCAACCAAACAGTTGAGCAGGACATTAACGGGTTAAAAGCAAATTTATGTCATTCATATTCAATTCATTCATTCATTCAATTCATCTTTTTAATGAAAAAAATATGAACTACTAGATTAGATCATGCTATATACAAGATTATGGGATGAAAGTCTTTTTATGCAGATATCCCTTTGTTGTCAGGATCGACAACATTGGCCTACTTTTTAAAATCATTAAAATCACAATATGTCAGTGGGAATGAGAAGAGCATCTTGTTTTGTGTCATCGGGAATAAACAACGTTTGGGTAGAATGGATCTAAATGTACAAATGTGCCTTAGCGAGATGTTGAATAAAAGCTTTTAACTCTTAAACACAAAATTGTTGTGTCATTTCCTGTTCCTCTTCTATCCCTCAGTCCTAACGAACATTAAAGGAACAACAATAATGGAAATTATGACACATTTACAACGATTCTATTATTTTTAAATGCTGTGAATCATGTAACATCATCAAAAAATGATCCCTTGTAGGAAATGCCAAAACCTACCGCTAGGTAAAATATCATGCCAATTTTTTCATTTGATTTTCCGTAATCTTCCAAACATGGAAAGACGAACAAAAGCGGGTGAAGACATAACCTCCTTCCATTGAAATGAATAGCTAACAGATCTATCGATTAAAACAACCTAACACGCGATTAGAATGAAATGTGTAATTATATCAAAATCCACATTAGATTAACAGACAAAACTGAATCTGATTCATTGAGCAAGGTTGGGTTTAATTGTACTGAAGGTTAAATATAAAATAATGTTTTATCAAACTGAATCGACAACTATATAAGGAAAAACTTATTCTCAACTCAATGAAGGCTCATTAAGTCAGATTCAGATCGGAATGTGATATTTCACCAACAAATACGCGTGGTATTCAAATAATAAAGATATCAAGATTTTACTTGATTTTATTCAATGATATATGAGTGAAATAAATTTTTCTGAATGTTCTATCTGCATTTTCTACCGCCAGATCACCTTCCATTTCTATCTCTGCTTGTAAGAAAATTGTTAAACAGTTCCTCTTCTTATCAGCAACCTCTCGAAAGAAAAATGTTTTCCTGTGTTCCACCTGCTTTTGATTAAGAGTAGCCCCGGACAGAAAAGAGCAAACACACTTATCAGAAAGGGATCAGGGAAGAAAAATAACCCTCGCCGTGAAAGTACCTTTCCCCCCCCCTTTTCTCTTCTCTGCAACTTCCCCAGCCAACAGAGGGAGTGGAGGAGCGGTCGAGGAGGACATATAAGTGCGGGGCTGAGGAACAACTTGTCAAGATGGTGGATGATAAACCGAAAGCTGTATGTGGGTGGAAGAACTAAGTGATGCCGCTTGGCCCTTGGGTGGCTTCACTTGTGCTGGTTATAAATGCGAGTCGTGTCTGTTTGGCTTTCATCCTTACAGACCTTTTTCTTGGAAGGTTTAACAGCTGGTGCGGAATTTGCTCTAGAAAGGTCGAGTTTCAAAAATACTGCCGGAATTAGTGCCATAAATAATTACATTAAATGATTATGATGATTGGTGTTTACGAATTGTCGAAGCCGTGAAAGGTTGCGCGGCAGGGCGCTACTGCAACCCCACAGAACTATTCTACGGAGGAGCACCAGAACCCTGTTTCACCTAGATGTATCAGATTTGGTACAAGTATTTAAGGGACTAAGATCTAACCTAAAAAGTGGCTGATGCAGTGAGTTAAACCTAACAGGAAGTGGTCCATCTTACGTTAAATGCGCGAATTTCGGGCAGTTATTACCTTTTCCAGGTATTGTATTTCAGCAACATCACCCTAGAGTTCAGATCCGCTTGATTTCCAAATCCATCAGTCAGATTTTGAGTGTTTGATAATCCACGTTGCCATGGTGACACAACAAATACACTAAACAGGAAGTTGTATGGGAGGTTAGACATGCTCAACAATTCACAAAATACTGTACAGCGATTGTTTACGGGTTTGAGTGCCCCTAACGTATTCTGTAAAAAAAAATTAAAAAGCATGGAAAGAAATTTAAAACTTGCTACACATTTGTACCAAGTCAAGATCTTGAAAGAAAAACAACCTTATTGAAGCCAGAAACTAAACTGGACTGAGAATTCTATTGGTGTCCAATTGTCTTTCATCCTTCGGACCTTTTGGGAGGGTTTTACCTCGAAGGGGGAAAAGGTAGAGTTTCCAAAATGCTGCCATAATTGCTACCATAAAAACAAAAAGGACACTAAATGATAAGACTACAACGTTTGCAAGATCAGTTGTGGAGTGTCGTTGGAGGGTTCTTGTATCTAGGGGTCCCAGAAGTATGAAATTCTGTAGACTTATTTAAGGGAGTGAGATCCACAGAAAGTCTCTGGTACAACAGGAAGTCGCCCATCTTACAATAAATGCTCAAAAAGCCGGTAGTTTTTTGACGGTTCCAGGTGTTGTATTTTAGCTACATCCCGCTTGACTTGATTATCGACGTTGCCGTGGTGACCGAACGAGCTACGCCGAACAGGAAGTTGTTTGAGTGGTTAGACATGCTCACAAGTTCCAAAATCTACCATAAAAAAAAAAAAAAGGTGCGTCGCTGAGAGTCTGAAAGGCACTAGAAAACCTCGGAAAGAAGACAGAAGAGTTTTTAAAGGGTGAGGTGAGGTAGCAGAAATGACACCAGCAAGATGCGGCATGATTTCACAGATCCAAGAATAAACCCAACCGTTGCCTCACCACGTTTGCAAGATCAGTTGTGATGGAGTGTTGCTAATGAAGTGTCGAGGCCATAAATCCTGGAGTACATCGCTGCATATTTTATATCTCCTTTGGTTGTTTCTTTGCTCCGCTTAATTTGTCCACAATCTAAATCATTGGGTTACTGAAATAAGACCATTTAAAAAAAACGCATCCCTCTTTTTCTAAATGTTCTGTGTGAGTTTATTCCCGGTATTTAGTGAGGATTTAAGTCACATGAATATGTGATTTATTTAAAATATCTCACTCTGGACACCACAGCATTTATGCTGGGAAAGAAAAAAGTACAGTAATTAACTGTTAGTAAGTACTCGGCATGTTACTGTAAAATTAATAACAAAGATTAGCTTGCAGCAGGTAGTCACTATATTACTATAAAATAATTTACGGTAATTTCTGCCAGCAAGTGGTGAAAAACTTACAGTAAAATAAATCACGGTTATTCTTGTGAGAAAGTAGTCAGTACCTTACTGTAAAATAAATTACAGTAATAACTTGTCAGAAAGTAGTCAGTACTTTACTGTAAAATAAATCACAGTAATTGCCTGACAGCAAGTAGCCAGTAAGTAATTACCTTTCATAAAGTAGTCAATAAGCTACTATAAAATGAATAACAGTAATTAACTGGTAACAATTTTGAAGTAAGTCACAGTAAAATAAATGATATAATCAATAAGTACCTTTGAACAAATAACAGTATTTAACTGGTAGCATGTGGTCAGTAAGTAACTGTAAAATAAATTACTGTTAATATACTCCTGAAAACAGTTGAAAAAATTGGGACATTAGGGAATAGCCATCGCTGCCGCGATGTCAATGTCGGCCTCCTCGAGTTTTTCCTGTTAAGGCAACAACTCAAAAAATCTAAAGGATCATCTGCATATTCTATACACCCACATAGATCTTAGTGCGAGGAAGAATGGGATTCATTCTGAGATAGGTAGTTTGTATACTTCTGACACTAGGAGGAGCTTTATCTCTAGCAGTTTCCAGGCAGTCATTTCTCAACCGTTGGTTCGATCTAGTCCAAATTTAGTACATATGAGTTGACTCAAGGAAATCTATCTTGTTTAGATCATATTTTACTATAATAGTTTGAATTTCATTCGCTAGGGGGAACATTTAATTTTTTTTACCAACAAAACCGACTTTTAGACGATTTTAATCAGGGGGGATTGTTTGTAAAATTGTAAAATGCAGGGGATTGGGGTCTTTTCAGGGATATACCCTTGCTGTTATGGACGACAATGTAAGCCTAGTTAACTGGCAGTAAGGAGTTAGTAAGTTAATGTAAAATAAATAACAGTAACTAACTGGCAGTAAGTAGTTAAAATGTTACTGAAAAAGTAATAACAGTTATTAATTGGCAGCAAATAGTAAGTTACTTTAAAATGAATCACTGCAATTACTACCGTACAAAAAACATTTACTGTGATATTTCCACAGTTGTGACATTATTACTCAGATGTACTACAACCCTTACATAAATACACTGTTCACATAAATAACAAATAAATTATTGTGCATTTTAAAGCGATTCCTTTCTTTTCCTTTTTTTTCCAACTGTGCATTGTATTAAATACATGTCCGCAAAAACGGCTTACTCTACTCAAGCCCACACAATGAAGAATTAATGAAGTATTTGCCGGGGTGATGCATATTAAGCTTTGTTTAACAATCTGTCAGGCGGGGGGCTCGACAGCCACTTGGCCGGGATGATAGATCTCAAAGCCGGATGAAACATCAATCACTGTCCCGTGGTGATTGGTTGTTTGTGTGTGCGGCGGCGGCCCTCCATCTCAGCGAGGCGAAGGTTGGCTGATTGCTCCATCTGCCTCCCTACATTCATTGTAGCCACCTGACACCATGTTATACACCCAATAGCGAGCCTGGAAATACTTATTTACACTTTGCTGGCCCATGCCTCTACATGCACAAAATGATTTGGGTGTCTCGACGCTGAATTGACTGGTGTGCCCGTGTGAGCAGAGCAGGTTTACTTGTCTGCTTATTGCCTCCCTTGCTACTTTTGTCCATTTATTCCAACATAGGAACGATGGAGGAATTCTGGTTGTTTGTTTTGCAGCCCCGCCTGGCTTCTGGCTCTCCTGACTGACAAGTCGTTTAGATGTCTCCTTGTGCTTATCAGAAACCTGGCCCGTAAGGATGAAAAGATTCTCTGTGTATCTGCGAGGCCCCTGCGGAATTCAGGTTTTTGAGGTGCAACAATAGCCAAGGGCAGATCTACAATTTCAGTGCTAATACAGTTTATATGGTCATAACATTGCATACCCACCACGGGACTTCATTTATATATTGTTAGCTTGTCATAATGTTTAGCTTTTCTTGCGTCACTATGTTGTAGCTGCAAAAAGAAAAATCACAATATTCACATTTCTGCATCGACCCTTGTGGGCTTAGCCTCGTTATTATCGTCATCACTCAAGTCAAAACGTCATTTTTTAAAACTGTTTTCTGGTTTGTATTTTTCCAAAAGTTACCAAATTTGAAAAAAATGTCAATGTAATAGCTTTAAAATAACAGTGTAACGAATCACAGCAATTAATTGAGTGCAAGTATCCAGTAACGTACTGTAAAATGAATTAGAGCAAATGACTGGCAGCAAGTTACTGTAGAATAAATAACAGTCATTAACTTGTAGCAAGTTATCACGGGAATTAACTGGCAGCAAGTAGCCAGTAAGCAACAGTGAAATAAAACACAGTAATAAGTGGCAGTAAATATTAAGTAATTTACTGTAAAATAAAACATTAACAGTGATTAAATAGCATCAAAAAGTCTTTTAATTACTGTTGAATAAATAGCAGTCATTAACGGACAGCAAATAGCCAATAAGTTACTATAAAATGAATAACAGTAATAATCTGCAAACAAGGAGTCAGTATGTTACTGTAAAATTGATTGCTGGAATTAACAGGCAGCAAGTAGTCAGTAAAGTACTGTAGAATAAATAACGGTAAGTTGCAGCAAGTTGCCAGTAAAGTACTAAAAAATAAATAGCAGACAATAATAGCCACCAACTAGCCAATAAGTTATTATAAAATGAATTACAGTAATTACCTGCAAGGAAGTATTCAGTAAGTTACTGTATCCGTCGCCATACAGAATTGAAGATCTAAATTCAATCAATGGTTTGGAAAGTTTAAAATGAGGCCCATTACCTCAAATAGTGGAATTGTTCCAATAAACGCCATCCATATTTTTTCTTGACTCTTGTAAAGATCATATCATATGATATCAAAACTGATATTGTGGAGTTTTATTTTTTGGAGAGAAGGAAACAATTTGTGCCACATGCTGAGAAAAAAACCCCGTCATACTCAAAAAGAATTGCGTCGTGATACAGATAGCTTAGATGGACGTGTGAAAACAAAAAAGTGAATACCAGAGTGAGCCTGCTGCCTCGAGAAGCCGGATCAGGTTGTACTTTCCCCTGCTGTATGTTCTTGCTCCATATCTGTCAAGAAAAGAAAATATTAAGCACTTTGAGATGACAGAGTTCTCCTCTCATTTGCCAAATCAAAGGGATCAGCAAACATGTTTCACCTTCTTTCTCAGTAGTTTTAAGGATTTGACATGTTTCTTTTATCTGAGCTGTGATTTATTTTATGGTAATATATTGGCAACATGCTGCCAGTTTTATTTTACAGTATCATACTTACTTCTAGTTGAAACTCACTGCGGGGCAAGCTTTTTAAATACAAATTAGGGGGCGCTGTAGATCCATTTTGCAACGCTTCAACCTAAAACAGATAAAGAATCACTTGACTTATAGCCGCCAGCATGTGTACCGATTTTTGTTAATTTTAAAACAAGTCTTAACTCTCAAACAACAACTTCCTATTTAGCATGACTTCCTATTTAGCATAGTTTGCTGTGTAACCATGGCAGCACAGTTCATCAAAAATTCAAATACTGATTTACTTATTTGAGGTCTGGGGTGAGATTGCTGAAATACAACACCTGAAAAAGCAAAACAAACATGTTATCGCACCTTTAATTCAAAAGTGCCGATTTCAAGAGTTGTAGTCTAGAAGATGGATTCTACTGTTGCGCAGGAAGTAGGAGCGAAGAGGCAGCTGGTCTGCCACAGAGGACCACCAGGCAGCTGGTCAGCCACAGAGGACCACCAGGCAGCTGGTCAGCGCTGGATCTGGGCTGACAATGGCCATCAGTGCCCTGATGAGAGGGATTAAAGATGGGGTACAGCTTGGCAGTTGTGCCTCTCTCTCAATCCAAGCGGTACCACAATGGAGCCCCGGATAATGGGGCGAGAGCCCTTTGCATGCACAGACGAACATCTGGCCAGTGTTCCTTCTTATCCACATCTATGGCATCCTGCTCCAACCCGTAATGTTTGGCAATATTGTAGCAGTGGACAACTATAATCAGGGCTGTATAGTAATGGTCCTTACGTGTGGTCCAAACAATGGAACCGGCTTTCTCAGTATGCCCAACTGTGCCTGTGCGCAACGCTGTGCCGATTAGCACCTTCTTTTATAACATATTCAATAAAAACGCAATCACAAGTACCACAAAGTTTTTTTAGGGTGAGTAAAACATATTGTTTGCTAAATTAACCTACTTGCATCGACTCCTCACAGTATTTTTTGAACTCGGGTGGAAACGTCGGATATTGCATATTCAATAAGGCAAACGCACTAAATGGCTAGCACGTCTTATTTTGCACATTTGACAGAAACCGTTTTTAAAAAAGTAAACCTTAAGTTGATCAGGCAATTACCCCTCTGGGATCTAGATCTATCCGCATCTGTCGGGAGGAGCACTTCCAGAACCCAACAAAATGACTTCCGGCGGGACTGGCGTGATGTTTCTGAGGAGATTGTCAGAATAAGACTCCGTCAAAGCTGGGAAGAACATTGAAGGAATGACTAGCGAAAACCCGACCCAAAAAAAACTCCCTTTTTGTCTTATAAAAAGATCATGACACACTGCTCTATCGTCTATACGAAGGTGTTTTTTTCCATATAAGTATTTTGTACTGATCTGGTGGCAGAAGGAAAAAGCATTCAAAAAGGGTAAATTCCATTCCAAAGGGTAAATCAAAAGCCCTTGATTTAAGATGCTTTAACGATTGATGCATTTAGAAGAAAACATTTTGTGCAAACAGTGTTACCTTATTGGCGTAAAGAAGTAAAAAAGGCTTAAAAGCATGCTAGCACAAACAACTGTTGCGTTTTTGTTTGGGCGTAGTTTCCCCGATCATCCAGATTCTCAGAATTTCAGTGCATGGTCGGATTTTATTATCCTTTTAAGAGCATTTATAATACTATTATTTGCCCCATAATGTCACCGTAATAGAAATGTCACCATCATGCTAAATTAGCTGTCACGACTTGATAGCCATGTACAAATGCCAACCGCTCTGAGCCTACTTTTTTTACGATTTCATAATAAAATCAGGACGAAACAATTATTTCTCGCTCGCTGCCAATCTCCCATGTGAGATAAGATCGGTGTGGTCTGTTGTTATTGCCGCGGTCTTAACAGTAATCCCTCCTCCAGATGGCAAATCTCAATTAAACTATCCTTTGCCAAAATCTTAAGGATTGTGGGGTGTTTTTTGTTTGTTTGTTTTTTTTTGCCCTTCACAGAATTCGTCTCCGGGGTTTTGAGCATTATTGGAGTCGGAGTGGAACCACGCTGTGTTTGAAACCCCCATGAATAATTGAGAAATTTTGAATCGCTGTTCACAACACTGAGAAAGGTCACATTCATCACTGAGTTACCTGCGCGTTCGTGAGGGAGACATTGAACAACCCTGTCAGTGTAGTTCTACTGCTTTGCCTCAATTAAGATCACGCATTATTATTTATCAGTTACAATACTTCAAATCATCACTTTCACGATAAATCAGTCAGTTCGGCATTAACACCAAACATCTGGAGGCCTTGCCGATCAGTCAATAAGCCAAAAAGACATTTCCTCAATACAGACGGAGGACAGATATATGGATTTGGGAGAACTTTTGATATCCTAATAGAACCGAGCCAGAGAGGGTTAAGTCAGAATGCAGCACTGGTATCCCCCCGGAGACGAGATGTATTGAGCCCAGCACGACTGACAATATGAACAATAGATTCATTTCAGTTTTTCTATCGTTGGCACTATTGATGATCCACTGGAATTGAATCCCACAGGGGGGCCTGCCTGATTAAGATGCCCTTTCATTCGGGTCAATGATAACTTATACATTAGTTGATTTCTGGCTGGGTCAGCCGTTTCGGCGCCATACTGGGCAATTCAAATTGGAGAGTCTCAGATTATCGTTCCCTCTTGTCACACTGTGACAAACTGAATAAACTGCAAATGATAATAGATGAATAATTATAATTTGTCAAGATCCAATTATGAATTGAAAATATTATTTCATCGGTTTCACTGTTTTTTTTGCACTTTTTCTTATTTAAGATAGGCCTACGCTGTCGTCCCTGACAGCAAGGGTATATAATGATAATAATAATAATACATTTAATTTATATTGCACTTTACATTTGGATCAAATCTCAAAGTGCTACAAAGTAAAAGCAGATAAAAGCATCAATTAAAAATAAAATAATAACTATATAAAAACCTGACCAAAACGCAGCAATGTTAATTAAGGTTGTAGGTTCCGCTAAAAAGGAAAGTTTTAAGTCCTTTTTTAAATGTTTCAGTAGTCTGTGGAGCCCTCAGATGGTCAGAGAGGGCATTCCACAGAAGAGGGGCAGCAGAACAGAAGGCCCGATCACCCATGGTGCTAAGCTTAGTCCGGGGAAGGAGGAGGCGGTATGACTGGGTAGAACAGAGGAATGGTGTATATCCCCCCAAACTTACCCAATCCCCCGCTTATTACAAGCACTTCTTCCAAATAGAACAAATTGAAGTCCAAATGAATTAACTAACTGAAGTTATGTCCATAAATCAGTGACCAAAAAAAAAGAAAAAGCTCCTACTTGTGAGTAAAATATAGCTATTAGAGTAAGCTTGTGAGCTATCTTGTATAAATATCATATTTTTCTCTGATAACTTTTGACATTTAGTGTCATTTTAGGAGTTCGTTCAGGTACAATGCAGAGGACCGGGGACTTTTTCTAGGATATACCCTGCCTGTCACGGACAACAGCATCGGTCTATACCAGTCCGTTGATATTCCCACACTATACAAGTAAATGTACTTTCATACTACGTCCTACATAATAATATACTTCTGTAAATGATTTCAGACTGAGCAGGTGTTCCAACTTAATTACCTGGCCATAATAGTTTCACAAAGCAAGTTACCTTCCAAGAATCTGCAGCTAAATATCAGATGTTGTCATTCTCGTGAAAGAGTTCTTATATTTATGTGACAAGTTTATGGCCTGATTATTGAATTTATTTAGAAACACTGGAGCTACACGACACGCACAGGAAGAAAGATGTGGAGAACGTCAGCGAGGGATTTAAAAGGATATCTACAGTAGAGCAAGCAGCAGCAGCGGACGAAGAAGTTGATGACTTTGCACTTCCACAAACTGGCTCATTACGTCAAGATATCATCTAACAGGTGCTGTAAAAAATCTTCCGCGCACAGAATGAAGAATCAATCCAGGGATTTTTGCATAAAAGACAGCATACGTAGAAATAAGTCATCGCGAATGTGAGCAAGGATCAAGATAAAATTATACGCTTAATTATGGTATTGGCGATTGCTATCACAGGGGAAGATGTGTGACGTTTGAATTTCAGCGCAGCTCTCTGACTTCGCTAAAACCGTCATTACTTTCATCTCCTGAACTCTAACCTTTCACGTCGCCTCATTCCATGCCTTGATCTTTGATGCAGATGTCAGGTAAAAACAGAAAGCCGCCAGCGCTTTGATCTCACTCATAAAAGCTCCCCAAGAACTGACAGCGTTTCAAGATGGAAATGGTTTCATGGTGCCGCGTTAGACTAAAGCATTGTTTGATATGTTGATGCATTATTGACCATGGAACAAACATTTATCAAACAAAATATCAAAACTTTTGAAAATATCGAAGGGAAAATGAGTCGTTACAGTTGCCGATCTTTCTTGCGTCCAACAAATCAGCTTCAAGGACACAATGTTAACTTGCTGCCAAATATATCCCAAAGTACTGACTGGAGCCAAGAGTGCTCACGTAATCTGTGAGTGGTTATAATGTTATGGCTGATCGGCAATTCCTGTAAAAAAAAAAAAAATTAAATTTTTTATTTAAGCATTTCTTCCAGGCTGTACTCGGATTCCTTCTGATGTTTGTTTGTTGATAAATTTGCTCCATTCTTCATCTTGGTCCTTCCGATTTTTATATCTATATCTCAAAGAGTTCCCCATTTGGGGAATTTACAAACTCTCAAGTTACTTGAAAAAGAGTGTCCTCATTTGTGCCAACAATGAACAGAATGTGACGAGACGTCCCTCTCTTCTTCTTATTTTCCCATTCTGGTAGTATTTTGGATGAAACAGTCTGCTCTCGCTTTCTACGCCCATATGGCCTTCAAAACCTCTAGAGGAACAAGGTTCTTAAAAAACATATTTCAATTCAAATATTTATTAATTAATGTGAGATATCCGCTGCGTAATTGACTTATTCTTCTTTTCTTCTTGTAACACACCTCTGGCGTTTACGCGCTAACTAGACGCGTGTAACGCGTCCGACGATAATCAGATGCCGAGTTTAATCAACATGTTAATTTTATTTGCTTTCAAGTGGACTCCCGCTGAGAATGACAATAGCTCGTAATGTCGGGAAAATCTGATTTGGGCTGAGCGGATGAAGTTACATGACATCGTATTAATATGAGACGGAGATTGCTGAAGGCATCGGAGGAATTTGGGAAGCAAATTGTTTCATTTCACGTCGCAGAGCAGATTGTTCTGTGGCAATGACATTTTTCTTATTAAATCTCTCTCCAAGGCAGCGAGTGGAGTAATCCATTGAAATTTAAGTAAGAAAAAATAAACACCCCATATTTGACCTTCAAGACAGTGTCGCTGATGACCTGCGGCTGGGAGTAGCGTTTATTTCATGGATTAATCAGCTTTGTCGCACTTTGATTTAGCAGAAATATTTAAAAACAGTGGGGGAAAACAACAGCACAACTCATTTTGACTGATTCCCCAGAGTTTAGACTGAGCATTTGTGAAAGGTGAGAATAATGAAGTGCTATGCCTTCAGGAACTGTGGGCCGAGTGTGCAAGAGGATAGTCCACCTGACTGAGAACTTTATCTGTATCCTTTAAGGATGCGAGGGACAGAAACATCCTTTAAGGATGCGAGGGACAGAAACATCCTTTAAGGACGCGAAGGACAGAAAAATCCTTTAAGGATGCGAGGGACAGAAATATCCTTTAAGGATGCGAGGGACAGAAACATACTTTAAGGATGCGAGGGACAGAAACATCCTTTAAGGATGCCACAGACAGAAACATCCTTTAAGGATGCGACAGACAGAAATATCCTTTAAGGATGCGAAGGGCTGAGCATCCTTAAAGGATGCTCAGAAACATCCTTTAAGGATGCGAGGGACAGAAACATCCTTTAAGGACAGAAACATCCTTTAAGGACAGAAACATCCTTTAAGGACAGAAACATCCTTTAAGGACGCGAAGGACAGAAACATCCTTTAAGGATGCGAGGGACAGAAACATCCTTTAAGGACGCTCGGAACAATGTGGATCCCAGCATGAGCTCATCTCCGTTATTGCATTCGGTGTGTGGTTGTAGTGCGACATCTGGTATTACAGTAATTCTGTTCCATCAACGGCGTAGCGCTCCAGATTCAGACGCACACACTGTGTCTCTTTAATTGTTTACCCTCATTATTTTCAATTCTGTTTGAATATGCATGCAGAGGAAGAGCACTTTTACTCCCAAGGATATATACCGCGAGTGAGTTTGGATCAAAACAGAACCGGCTTGAACTGGATGATCCTCAAAGAGGCGGTAACCTCGTTCCTCGCCTTGATCCGATCCGAAGTGTGGTGAAGGAAAGGGAAGATTTTGAAACTTTCATGTACAGTACAATGACTTTAACGATGTTGTCGATTCCACCTTGGACGGGTCGGGTTATGAAAACGTATCGGATTTATTTTGGGCCTTCAAAGTTCAGTTCGTGTCTGAATATTGTATAGACCTATATAGCAAAGAGGGAGGGTTATGAAGTTATTGATCTTTACTTTCTATGCCACTGGAGGGAATTTAGTTCCCCTAATGTGCAAAAATAAAAAATGAATGATCTCAAAAACTTCCAGTGGTGTGACGGAGATGATAGCATCAAGCAGACAAACAAAACAGAGGCAACGTCGAGGTATTTAATAATTTTGTTGAAGACAAATTCATTCGGTTTTAGTGCCTCTTTGTCCAAATGTGACATGATATAGCGGCGTTAAATCCCTCTCTCTTCCATTTGCGTTTCATTCTAAAAGAAAGCCACATTTTAATAGCATAGTTATAAAATACTGTGACACAAATGGAAAATCCACCGCCGAACAGAATTAACATAATCTTGTTTCAACTTCAACACAAACTTGAATAAAAATACAGATTTATTCGTTTTTACTCCTTCCAGAAGCCACAGACACAAGTACGATAAATCGTAAGGAGATGTTCCAGAGACTATGAATAAAAAAAAAAAGAAAACAAAAAAATAAAAATCAATTGCCAAACTTATTTATGTAGATTTATTTTATGTAGCAGCGTGTTTGAAATGGATTAGCCTCTTAAATCTAAGGAGATTAATTGAGTATTCTTGGCTATGACTATTATTTTAAGGAGTCACGATTGCGTGGGGCATCGACCAACCCAACGTTTAACCCTTCAATGTTCTCACCAAGAAAATAAAGCTATGGGAAAATTATTAATTTGCATATATGTAAGGTGAAAAATCAAAAGGACCAGTTTGCTCCGTCAGTGACTCAAACAATCCTTAGGCCACTCATTAACTGAAAATAACGTATGGAACCCGACTAATCTACACCTCTAGATGGTAAAAGTCAATGATTGATAGGGCCTTCTTCTATAGCAAGGCAAAAAAGAAAAGGCTATCTACTATTTAAGTCAACCCTCCGCTCCTGCATAGTGTTCAAAACTAGAGCGGCGTGGTTGAATCAGCCACCTCCAAACTGCGAATACGTGTAAGCTGTGTGACCCTGTGATGCTGAATCAAGCATCCCTGCCCTCCAGCCATCTCTGGTTTTAATTTTTCTTTTTTTTAAGTCGCTACATGACTTTTTTTTTTTTGTTCTTGATACTAAATCACTGACAGACAGACAGACAGACAGACAGGTTTTGCAGCGTTCCTGTGTTGTTCAACTGATTAGGATGTTTTCTTTATTTGCATGTGTCCTCTTAAGTTGCAGTGTTATGGTTCTGGCCTCTGTCGGCAACCATGACAACCAGATCCAACTTGAAGTGCTCAAACAGATCATGAGTTCTTTCTGCTCTGAGAGGACTGTTGCCTAAAGTCACCCGGACACAAAGATCCAATGAATAAATGATCGAGTGCATCTAACAGTAGAGCTAATGCAGCCTATTATTATAATTATTGTTATTATTATTATTGTCACTGAAGACTCACAGGTGAGCATTAAAGTCTCCAAAGAAGTCAGTGATCGGTTTAGGTGACGACAGGCCTTTCTGACGCGGAAGAGTCTTAGTGTTGACGTTCGTCTTTCGCGTCCACGTTTTGGAATCTGGTCTGGCGTTTTGAAGATAACTGCCGCTTGAAGAAAAAAAAAAGAAAAAAAAGGAGTACGCCAATCAGTTAACATCAAAGACATGCAACGTAGACATTTGAATACCTGTCCGTCAATAACTGTTAGTAATCCGGGGGATTTATCATCGCCATCAGCATCGCCATCAATTTCTGCCGTCTTTTTTTGTTCCGTGTGAGCAAATGTGCCTGGAATGCTTCAAAGGCATGTTAATAAAGCCCTACGTGAAGGAAGCAACGAGAGCAATTACACTTGGGAGCTGCACTTCAGCTTTCTCATTTCTCAGAATCCTGCAGCTCCAGCACGGTTATAGCCCACGTTCCTTCAACGCACCGATGAAATGGTTGACCTTGACAAATAGCGCAAAACAGAGGGGGTATTAGTAACGTGGGAAGAGCGCGGCGACTCCTCTGCAGCTGCATTGATGAGTTACGCCGGTCTGTGTTTGCAGCGGAGGATGGACTGACTTTGTTGCTCAAGGGTTGTACGAACGCGGCTGTGGAATGGATTTGCATGAATATTCCAAAGGGATCGGAAGCTCCTCGACAGTTTTTCAATTATTTAACCGTGACTTGATAATACGTGATGAATGTATTGCGAGGCGCACGTAAAACTTTACACCTGACTTTGAATAGAAAGAGCTTTTCTTAACTTTCGTAACCGCTCAATGTCACTTTATACATCAGGCGCCTTAATGCTGCCATACTAGACGATGAGACGAAAGAGAAAAAGAAAAAGGCTGTCCTGTTTGAAAAAAAACACGATGGAGTTTGAGTTTGCAGAGCACAGATGCGGGCGGAACAATCTGCCCTCCATCACTCCAGCTGTTTCTCACTTCACTGCAGGGTACGACTGAGGAACAGAGGGAATCTGTCACCAATCAGAACCGCGTCCCAGCTGCCCTTACGAGAGCAACGGCCTCATCTTAATCATCGTCCATTCGCGAGATTGATATGCCTCTGGATGTCGTGAAAAGCCCCGCCATGCCCCTCTCGCCTCCCCTCATTGAGACCCGTCTTTGCGCCGCTGGCGTTGCACTCTGCTCACACCAGGACAAACCTGATTTGACCAGACGGAGGCTCTTGTGATTGATGATTCCAGGGCATATCTTAAGCCACAGCAATCTGGCCCGCCATTGACCGCTGTGCAAATGCTGGCATGTGGGAGTGCTTGAGTGTGCAAATGTCTGCACGTGCCAGTGGATTCAGATTCTCCTGCAATCGCGATTAAGGAAAATTCAGGACAGTTATTGTCTGGATACGCAGGTGGGAGTATCCACACGGGCCGAGCCACATGTTCTGCCGCAGCATCTCCAGTTGTTGGCTTGTTGATTGCAGCCCAACATTTCCTCCGCGTGAGTGGCAAGCTCCGAGCCGACTTCATTCGGGCTATCGAATGCTATCAGGTTCCCCTTCCACCCACTGGTTTCCTAAGCTGCGGCAGTAATCAGCGCCGAGAAGTGTCGTCCACGCCTCGCCGCACAAGCCAGAAGCCGTCCAAGCTGGCTCTTCTTCAACTACTTCCTTTTTTTTCCTCCTGTTTTTTTAATAAATGTCACCTCCCATCATGTTCATCTCCCATGGGCTCCTTCCGGCGAACAAACACCGAAGCACCAGCGCACCGTCATTATCGCAGCGCCGCGCGGATCGATGTGTACGCATAATGATGAGATTTAGAGTTACAAGTTCACACAAGAATATAATACAAGCAAATACAATTTATAACTAGCACTAATTGGCATGCAACCCAACTTGACCTACTCCCATTGCAGTGCTTTCAGTGATCTTCTTCTAAATTGCTTCTCTTCTCATGGCAGCCTTGTGTCTTTTGCTTGTGCAGTCAGCAAAACGCACACATACAGAGACACACAAACAGCCATTAAGCTTAATGACATAAATGGCATGTAATGGTGATGATGCATAGCTGGAGGGGGAAAGTAAATCACTGATGCAAAGACTCCGGCGGGTGCCTGGTATGCTGCTGCTGGGGTAAGCCAATGAGAGGAGCTCCATCTACTGTTGGGCCTGAGAACTTCTTGGCGTGCTAGAGCTTCCTCCCTCCAGCTCTCCGTGCTTGTAATCGACAGTGGGCATGTCGACTCAGCAATGACGCGGCGGCAGTATAATTTATGCCCGTGAGCTACGGCTGTACCAAGCAAGTGAAGGCCAATATATGTTTTATACTAGACTCCCCTCCATTTATTTTTGCCGGGGTTATGACTTGATAGCTAGCGGTCCATTTGATGATGGACTACCTGATTTATTCACTCAAGTCTGGCAGGGCCATCAATTAAGGTGTCCTGCTAGGATAGACATGCCGACTGTTATGTCGCCGGTTCTTTATGACGGTCTTGCTGTGTTGTTGGAGTGAGCTTCCCTCTGCAGAACCAGGCGGTTCTCCACTCTTCTGCTCCACGGGCAGTAAAACATTATCCAACTGTAATTTGTACAGCACATAACTCGGAGTTCACTACAGAGGAGCATTATTGCCACATATGGCTAGGGGGAAATATTCTGGAGGGGGGATTCTGATATTAAACTCAGAACTTTGACTTTATTGTTTATTCTCAGAATTAGGCGACGTTTGAGATTTTCTGGAGTTCTGAGTTTAAAGTCAGAGTTCTGACTTTAAAGTCAGGATTCTGAGAATAAACTCAGACTTCTGAGATTTAAAGTCAGGATTCTGCAAATAAAGTCAGACTTCTGACTTTCTGAGATCAAAGGCAGAAGTCTGACCTCAAAGTCAGGATTCTCAGGTTAAAGTCAGACTTCTGAGAATAAAGTCAGACTTCTGAGTTGGAAGTCAGCATTCTGAATTTAAAGTCAGAATTCTGTGTTTAAAGTCAGATTTCTGAGAATAAAGTCAGAATTCCAAAACAGGTTTCACACAGCCGTGCCTGGCCTCAATCCTCTTCCGTGATTTCCCAGCTCCAATAAAACATCAACTTCCTTTTTAATCTGATTTACCACAATCACAATAACAGCAGGCGGCGAGACAAGCCAATAGACAGCATTACTTTGTGACCTCATAGAAGTGGGGAACAAATATGGATGTATATACCATCCATTCCCCTGGAAGCCATCGCCAGCAATATCCTTCCTCTTTCATCATTCTAAATGCGACTAAATGGTCTGGTCGGGGGCGGGCTGGGTTGAGCGGCAATAACCGCACCTTAGTGTCAGGAGGGGAGTTTGGAATCTTTGATGCTTTCCCTGGCATGAAATGTATTTACCAATACCTCAGTGGGAGCAAATAAAAGGTTTAATATTTAATTAGGCCTAAAGGCGTTTTTCTGGATGACTTCTCTGATCAATGGTATGATAGTGGAATCATCCCTCATTGACGGAGTCTGAGAGGAGAATCTCTGTCCTCTTCCTTCAACCGCCGCTACAGTTACTTCCACACAGACGGCACTTTGGGGAGGACACGGTTAATCATTAAGCAGTGGAGACGCAGCTCCCGGAATGCTGAGCAGCGGAAAAAGAACTTCGGGATTTTCTGTTTGGATACGTCTGTGAATTTTTAAGGCTTCTGACTTCAGATCATTACCATGAATGATGAATGGCGAACGATAATGAAAAATGTATTTAGGCTCTCTTTGTGCTAAGCGTATAAAGCTTTCATGGCGCCGGCATGTCACAGCGCATTGTGAGATGGGATTGTATAATCCTGAGTCTGAAATTTGCCGTAGGAGTGTTTTTTTCGAAGACGTCCTTTGTTCTCCATTTATAGAGTGTGTGATAACACATATAGGTTGGTTTGAATACATCAGAGATGCTACGCCTTATCCCCACTGGGACCTTCAGCTCCAAACCTCCTGCAGATGCTTCTCCAGGCCGAGTATATGTCTGAGCCTCTGCACTCAGAAATAAAAAATATACATTTAAGCCTAATATTTAACTTGTGTTTTTGAATTCCACGTGAAAATTCCGCGCATTTGAATTACATCATATTTACAGAAACAAACTGATAGATTTTATGTGACGCATATTTTCGTCATTAAAACATGAATGGAACAAATGAGAATAACATTTATGTAATATTCCGAATAAATCGCATGTCTTCTTAATCTATCAAACCTTCAAAAAGAAGAAAATGACACGTAACCCAACCTCAGGAATTTTAACCCATTCAATCCTGACTTTTTTAACTGATTATATTCATATTGTTTTCCGTAATTAGTCGATTTATGCTGATCCAACGGGATTTTTCAATAAATACATTTTCCACAAGTGGTTATTTAAATAAAATCAAATAGATGCAAGTACTTAGAATGAAATTAAGCAATTATTGTTTTAGTTTTTTTTGAGTTTGTGCTAATGTCTTTTTCCCGGCTGTGTCTATATCCTGGTGAGTGCAGACACTCTGGCTGTCTTTGCTCTTTTGTGGTTCCTGAAGTATGTTTGATCTATCTTCCCAGTGTTGTACTGGGGGTTTCTTAGTCTCCGTTAGCCATACCAGCCTTTCCCTGGGGTCCAGTTGTCATTCCAGCCCGGTTGCCACTCAGACATTCCTCCAAGTCACTTGTTTGAACAGAGTTTTCAATTATTGAATGCGTCAGACATGTTATGTTAAGACCACTTAAAAATGGATGCAGCCTTGCAGACCCGGAGATGAGGTCATCATGTGACTTGCCACAACCCCTCCAATTGACTGGCTGGCCAAATCACTTCCTCTCTCCTCAAGGCTTCCAGATATTATCTTGTCCCTGCTGGTGAATGTAATATCAGGTACAATCCCGCTGCTGACTCATAAAATCAGGAGTAACTTTATGTCGAATGATTAATATATGGACCTCCTCGCCCACACTTTATGACCCGCCACCAATGATATTGTGTTTTTGCCTGTATTGAATTGCTCGATTCCTATGCGTTAGAAGGATTACTCATAAGGTTCTGAGCAACTTCCAAGGATTTTTTGTTTTTGTTTTGGCAGGGAGCAGTGTGGCCCTAGGAAGATTAGATTAGACGGATACAGATTATCATCTGGATCCAGAGTTCTTTGAAAGCATTCTTTGTCATTGCCGTAGAGGGGTAACCAAAAGATGCTTTTTTTTATCCAAACCTCATGAATAACGCCAAGAGTGTTTGAAGAATTGTATAGTAGCTCACTGTAACATCACAAACGGATTAGAAAGGTATATAAGGAAAAATACTATTGGATAGTCAGAGGGATACATTGGAATATTATTCTACTGAACAATTTACCATTCTATTACACTTAGTTGCACAGTTTCATCTCATTTACTATTTTATTATCTTTTAATATTTCTGAAAATTATTTATTTTATTTTATCATATTTTATCTATATTTAATTATATTCTATCTTATTTTATTTTCTTCAAGTTACTTTTATTTTATTTTTCATTTGTTTTATTTTATTTGATTAAAATTTAAATCTTATTTAATTCAATTTAATTTGAGTTTATTTAATTTGATCTTGTCTCATTTTTATTTCTTCATTTTCATTTATTTTATTTTTAATTTCAATCTGAATTTTTTACTAAATTAAATCTTTATTTTTTTATTTTTTTATTTTTTTTCCATAAAGGATGTTAGTTTTTTTTTTTTTTTTTCTGTTTCCTCTCTGCTGTATACCTTAAAATCACCCCCAGGGATAAGAAGAAGAAGAAGAAGAAGAAGAAGAAGTTTCTTTTTAGATGGAACCACCATCAAAGCTTGAAACCTATCATCTATTCTTCTAAAAGGAGCTTAGCTCTCAAATGAAGACAACTATGAAGAATTGTCGACCTTCTTTCTTAAACTTAAGAACAAGTTCCACATTGAACTTTTTTACAGCTGCAGGATGTTTCTGCTCTTGAGTCAGAGCCCGGAGGCGATAATAGATGATGGATTCTTCTTCTTCTGTTTCTAATAGTGGTGCCAAACAGCGGACAGTGAGCGCATTACCGCCACCTTCAGGTGGAAGTATATAACTGACAGTAAATACATGGAAAAAGAATTCTATTAAATAATCGATTTCTATTTACATATTGATGATCTAATCTCTGTTGAAATATTATATATTATTATATATTTTATAGATAAAAATATATATTATTATATTTTAGAATAATATATAAGACTCCCAAAGAGACAGTAAGAGCTGATCTGAATTTAAATAATAACCTGGACCTGGTGATGCAAAAAATGTAAATATGCTGATGTAAGATAACAAATAAAAATAGTAGAGAATTGCATCTAAGATAAAATTGTAGGTGAAATTGTGCTGATTCGTTTGGGTCTCAAACACGACGTATTATTAAAGGACACTGAGCCGTTGTTGAGAAGCCGTCCGTCAGAAGTAGTTGCTTCAGATTTAACCTTCAAGGATCTACGAAATCACATTACTGAGCCGGATCGTGGATCCAGGAGTGAAAAAATATACTTTTTCTTCAGGAGATATCAAAGTAATACAGATATAACTTCAATTCTGGGGGTTTTTCTTACGGTCAGAGAAGGTCAAGCAATCATGGAACTATTACTTTTAGCTGTAGGGACATAACAGCTGAGTCAGCATAGTTTGTGTTTCAAAAATACCAAAGCATTGATCTTTTTACCGTACATTTAAAGTAAATTATTTTGAATTTCTCTGGCGAAAAACAAAAGTAAATAAACCTAAAATTTTTGTGATTTAAATTTTTTTTATCGACTTAAATTAAATCATAAAAATGATTTAAAAAACATTTATTTTTGCCTTTAGTGTGGTTTGTACGGCATGTTTAACAGCTCAATTACTGAATTTTACCAGTAAGATAATGTTGATTTCTAGGTTAAACATTCATATAATTTACTGATATCTTATGTGGTTAAGCATATAAGCATAAAAATATTTACATTATCAGTTTTTATGGTTATTTACAGTAATGTCTTGATTTATGGTAAAATACAGCTGCCGGTATTTTACCATAAATTCTACGGACTTTTTTTAAACTTAAACTGTAAAAATTGTCTCTAAGGAATATTGGAGAAAAAGAAAACTCACAGTGGTAGATAGGATGCATTATTATAGATGAAGAAACAATAAATAACTTTCTTATTTTTTGGTCAGAATAAATGGAAGACACTGAATTTTAATGGGAAAATAAAAACTTTTGTTAAGATTAAAGGAACAATGCCACAACGTCACGAGTAAGTCATTAATGCAAAAGTATTATTCTGTATAAATAACAGATTTTACCGGTACGAAAAAAACATAAATAACCAACTTTAACCAATTAAACAGATACAAAACATATAATTGTGAAATAAAGTTGATTTCTAGGTTAAAAAGCTGAAATTCATAGAATTTACTATTATTTTTTTTAGTTAAGTAATTTACTTTTTTTTTATGTAGTTAAGTATGTAACCATAAAAAATGTTTACATTATATCTATCTATCTCCATCTTTTTGTGGTTATTAACCGTAATGTCTTGAACACGATGACCTTTTTTTTTTTTTAACGTAAATTTCACAGACTTTTCTTTCTTTCTTATTTTTTACAGTGTAGCAATGACGCAAAACGTGTCCCTGCCACGGAGATGTTTGTCCCGCTGCCACTGAACCCACCTCGGAGAGCGTCGATACCTCAGAGACGAGGCACAAAACATATAAATGCCCAATTATACCGGCCTCAAAGAGGGATGCATTGAAAAATTAATAGCAGGCGTTGAATAATTTACGACGGTTGGTTACGCAAGTGGCCCTAATTTGAAGAACAGATATGGCACTGTCTCCCGCTGAAATGACAACGTCTCTGCCTCCACGTGTGTGTTTCTTTTGTGTCCGGATGCGTGTGTGTCGTCACGTCGGTTGCTTCACTCTGGAATATTGAATAAAATCAGGTGTGTTTGCACGGAGGCATTTTGTCAGAAGGAGACCGTGTCAAATGAGGACAAGATGAGTGCTTTTAAAAACTCCAAGGTGCTCCAGTGTCAAGATGCATTTTGTCAGCGGCCCTCCCGGTAGATGTTAACGTCTTCTTGTTCCGCCTCCTTCCTGCTCCAGCTCAGCATGAAGGCCGTCTGCTGTGAGAACGTCTGCACAGCCTTTCCCTCACAAGCGTATTATATATAAATAGAGAATCCCAAGACTGGAGGAATTATCTCCCCAGAACGCCAGTGTTGTATCTCGGCGCACGTGTTTGGATAGCGGTTTCCACCGACTCACTTTATTCTCCTTCCTCTTCAGTTTCTCTTCAGTGTCCTAATCAAATACGGAAAAAAAAAAAGATTTTTTTTTTTTTTTTGTTCATATCCATCTGTTTGGTTTTCTCACAATGGGGAAAAGAAAGATTGTTTGCTTTTCAAATAAAATGAGTTTTGGACTGCAGTTACTGTTGGGAAAGAAAATATTCTGCTATGCAGATCTGCCTCAGTGCAGAACTAAAAGTTCTGATTTAGTTAACCTGCAAAATTTCCCTGGGCAAAATTTTTTCCAGGTCAATTTTCTGACCCTGTTTGATACTTTTGCATATATTTTCATAAATAATTGAACCAAAAGAATTTGGAACAATCTGTGTGATGAAGTGGACAGATGGGTCATCAGGACGGAAGTTCTGACATTCTTTTTGAGTTCCTTAAACTACCAACTGTTCAGATCTCCAACAATAATGCCTAATACCCCTAACGTAATATACAGTCTGGAATCAGAGGACAAGCAATTCATACCAACGCTGTCATACCCCAAAACCAGGGGTATATCTCAAAAATGCCCCCAATCCACTGCGTTGTACGAGTCCCTTGATCACGCTCCAGAAAAATTAGGGTAATGTCTGAAAAACAGTGTTTTTCGTGAAAAAACTCCCCCTTGGTAGTGAAATAGGGAACTAATAGAGTAAAACTATGATATCTCCTTAAGTCGCTTCCAATGCACCAAATTTGGACTAAATCGGTTGAGAAATATGGGCCCAAAACGTTTTGAAATAAATCTCCACCTAGTTTACAAATATACATATATATATATATATATATATATATATATATATACAAATAGACAACATACTTTAACCAAAAATCATTCCAGTTCTTCCTAGCAGTAAGGTTTATGTTGCTGTAGAATTTGAACATCTAAGTAAGTGTCTAAGTACAAAGAGTTTAAACAGCGGGCTCTGGCTAAAGACAGGAACTATAAAAAATAAAAAACTACAGTAAAAAAAAAAACTCTGTATGTGGTAAACGTTCACAGTCAACAACATGGCGGCTTCCAACCCACGCCACACAAACAGGTCGTTTAGCGCCGGCAGCTACTAGCTTAGGCAACAGTTTCACAACTTTGACCTCGGCTCGGTCCAAGACGAAACTCAGAACGATGGATCGCAATACATTTGGGAGGAGTTTGACCGAGAAACCGCTGTCTAACTGAACGCTACCACCTTATGACCAAAACTAGTAACAGCAAGTAAACGCCTAACATCTTAGTAAATACAGCAATGACATAAAACTTTATGTTATGACTGCGTCGACCAATCCTGGTCTACGGCAGGATTAGCACCACTAAATAGCGGTATCATTTTTGCGGACATGGTTTATCCACGTTCTTACCACGATTGGGAGACGTGGGCGACACGCGGTGTTAAACATATAGCCGTATTTCTCTTTGTTAGTCACTGCTGCTATGTAGGATAATGGAATGCTGGGCAAAGCATCCATATACGTTTATACATACATAGCATTTAGCATACGAGAGAGGGTCGGGGCGCCTCGTATCAAATCACATCTGCATCGCCAGCCGCTCCATCTATGCTATCCATTTTCTTTTGCTTATCGGGACGCGGTGGCAGCAGGCTAAAAAGGGATTTCCAGACGTAATTTTCCCCAGCAAAGCTCCCCAGCTCATCCTTGGGGATCCAAATGCGTTCCCCAAGCTAGATGAGATAAATAGTAGCTGCTGTGAGAGCGCTGGAAACTGCTTTTTTTTTTTAAAGTGCCTACTTTTCAATGTACTCCGTGCTTTGACAGATTTGGGAAATGCTCTTTTTATACTCTAATCAATTTCAAAAATCTAAAAGCACCATAAAGAATGTGCTGATGGAGGCAATTGCTCGTTTTTCTTGAGAGGCCACTATGTATGAATGTTTTTTTTGTTGCTTTACTGTTTATTTTTTGTATTACTTGTTGTATTTTAAAGGGGCTGCTACCTCGTAAAAGAGATGTTTAATGGGAATGACTCTTCCTGGTTAAATAAAGGTAAAAAAAAACTAATAAAGTCCTCCAAGAGAGTTCTGGGTTTACCTGGGGGGGTCCCCTCCCAGTTGGAGGCGTCAAATGCCCCGAACCACCTCAACTGGCTCCTTTCAACAATGAAGGAGCAGCGGCGCTACAACGAGCTTCGCTGGATATCTGAGCGCCGTACCTCATCTCTGAAGCTGAGCCCACCCCCTCTAAAAAGGAAGCTCATTACAGCCGCTTGTATAATTGACCTCTTTCTTTTGGTCACAATGTGAGTCACCTGGTTATCAACAAAACTTAAACTGGGTCCACAAGCGCTAACAAGTGAATTACCTGGGTTCGCCATCAGAGGGCAGCAGGGTGCTGCGTCCTGCAGAAAGAGTGACTTTCTGTTCAGTTTTACTCCCTTTACAGGCGTTCCGACTCTTTTGAAGGGCGAGTGGGCATCATTGAAATGTTGACCACCACAGAGAAATGATCTAGAGTTTATTATAGCAAACAAAAAAACAGGACATTACTAAAAACTGTAAACTTACACACCAGTATCCACAAACAAACAAGAGGGACTCTATGGAAGCAGCAAATACTATAGCTGTAAAAATTTGAGAGCAAACTTTGGTTGAACACATAACAAATGAAATGTTAAATTCATTAAGGTTGTTTTGTTAGAACCATCTTCTGGGATAATAATAAATCTGTGGAGAAAATAATGACGTGTGTGCGATGAGGGTCTTTTATTAGTACCTTATGTATTCATTAATTGATGAAGGACTGAAATCCTTTCTGTTTGCGCTGCATGACTCATCGGGATTATAAATAAGATTCATTTGATGCATTTCTTGCTTTGCATTCGTATCCCTTTGCTCTTAGCTCTCCCTGGTTTCATTATTTGCTGTATTTAGCTCACTTTTCTTCTCTCTCTCTCTCTCTCTCTCTCTCTCTCTCTCTCTCTCTCTCTCTCTCTCTCTCTCTCTCTGTACACTTGCTTTAAGTGTAGTCATTATTAAAGGGCTCTTAATTCCCACAGGTACCCCTTTTTAACCTGTGAGCACATTCCCTTTGACCAAGCTACAAAAAAACACAACACTTTTAAACCCAGTTGGCCGGAGTCGTGACAGCATTTAATAATAATAATAATAATAATACATTTAATTTATAATCTCCTTGACTACCTTAAAGATAAAAACGCTGCTTGATCTTTTGACTATAGATTACAGAAAGGATGAAATCGGAATAAACAGAGATTGACTGGGCCCGATTTATTTAGGTAGTTCACTTGAAGGTGTGATAGAATTCATAATCGCTGAAGGCTAAAATAGGAAGGGATAATTTTGGCTGTAATTCGAGTTTATCACAACTTGAATATTATGTTCCAATATTACTTATATTTTAGAATATACTAATGTAGTTTTATTTATTTTTTTAAATAGAAAAAAGAAAGTATCAGAGAATCCTGCAGGATCCTACAGGTTAACCCCCAGATTTTACAGGTAACAGTTTGAAAAACTTATTACTTCAAAATATGAAGTACAGCCCAAGATAATGTAACTAGCCAAAACACAATCCTACATTTGCCATAATGCAACTGAATAGTTTCTTTAATCGGACCAGTTCTGCCTGGATTCTTAGCTAAGCTGTAAGATTTCATGAATTTATATTTCATGAATTTATATATTTTTTATATTTATATTATGATGGGGACACTGGACTGCCCTGGTGGGCCCTGCCCTAGTTTAAACATATTTGATGCAACAGGAGAGCATCAGAGAACTATTTCATGGATATTCATAAAGACGCATCCATCTAGAAGATGCGGAGTCATCCGGAACGAAAACGGAGAACCTCTCTCCACTTTTGACGTAATACGCTAACAGTGAAGCTGGATCCAGATTAATACTGTTACACCAATCTGATGAAGTCCTACTTTCCAAAACACGTGAACCTGACAGAAAAACAAATGTGTTTAACTAAGGGGGGTCCCTACGGTGCAAACATCTTGCTGTTTTGCTGTCCTGCTGCTCGGATTGATTCATCGCTCTTACGGCAGTATATGAACCCGTCTAATGAAAGCAGCACACCTGTCCTGAATCCCAAAGTGTTGTGGTTTAATGCTGTGACTTTTGCTCACGCTGTGCCAGCATATTAAGCAATGTCCCATCTACTCATGTTTCTGCCCGTTATGCATGAGTCATCACTGCAGCAAAACACTATATATATATATATATATATATATATATATATATATATATATATATATATATATACATATACTGCTCTAACTCCATTGTAGTTGGTCTTTTTCTTGAGGTAGTAATTTTGTCCCCATTGCCCTTCATTTCAGACTTGGGATATTATCTTCTTTCCCTTATATGTTCCTTTTTTCTTTTCTTTTTTAAATCTACAGACAGACTCTCTGGCCTGCAAACCTCAGCTAATCCCTGCAGGATCCCTGAGACATCCCAGAAAACCCTCTTCCTCTTCCAGAGACTGATAGTGATTCCAATTATGGAGAAATATGTACAGGAGACGGGTGACTGTCTCAGGTCCCGTGGAAATTTCCTTTTAATTAATCTTGCGTAGAAAAATTGGCAGCATGGGCATCATGACACTCACCGCGGCCCCCTGAAGTAGACCCAATTTTCTGTCTCAATAGGCACTAAATTAGCAAGAACATTTCTACCTTTGTCACCCCGGCATGCATAACAAATGAAATACATTTGGCTTTATGACATAATGGAGTGCTAATAAATGACTCACTACACGAGCGAGGTACAGGGAGCCGCTGGCAGGTGTATCATTTCTGCAGGGGCTTCTCATCACACCTCGGAGCTTTAAAAAATCCGGGAAAAATTGGGAAACTTTACACTAAAACAACCCATAAATGTAGGCCCATGCTGCCGCTGCTGACCGCAAGGGTATACCCTCGAAAGCCCCCAATCCCCTGCGCTGTACAACTAATATCCCTGATTTAACTCCTCAAATGAAATGTGAAGTTATGTCCAAAAAAAAGAATGTTTTTTTTGTAAAAAGTGAGTAAAATATCAACCATTACAGTAAAATATGATCTATTTACAAGACGGATCTCCTCTAGACGTTTCATATCCACTAAATTTGGACTATATCGGACTAATGGTGTTGAAGTTATATCCGAGAAACGGTGTTTTCTGCAAAAGTACTTTCTCCCAGCGAGTAAAATGTGAACTTTTAGAGTAAAATACAATAACTACAAGATAGATATCAACTCGTAAGCACCAAAATTTGGACCAGTTCTTCCTCGCTCTAAGGTCTAAGTGAGAATGAAAATGCGTTTGCATGAAGGATCGGTGGCAGCAGAAATGACGATTCCATAATAACTCAGACTTTTGGGGGATATAGTTAAAAAAAAAACAGAATACATCCTAAGCTAGTTTGACTCACTTCCTATTTTCAAATGTTCCACTGGCTATATTTTTCTCTCTTAGTCTGAGAGACAAGAATAGTCTGAGGTCCCCCAGCTCTGGATATCTGTATTTTCTGAGATATGTTTAATAAAAGTCATAAAATAATCACCTAAAAATAATTCTACTTTGGTGTTGCAACGCCAAGATAATTGACTCCCTCGCGTACTCATCGGAGTTATTGTCGATTTGTGCGGGTTGTTGAAGCAAATGATCGTGTCCTTACCACAAGTCTTTGCTCAACCCTGTGGTTCTTTGATGACGTCATAAAAAATCCGATGAGCAGCTGAATCCAGCGAGGCCGATACAGGTAAATACAGATACGCCGGTTTGTTTGTTGATTCTTTCCCTTACATCAAGTGACTAATACCTCCAGTAAGCTGTCCATCGTGGTTCTAGCTGGTTGACTTGATTGGGTTAACTAGCTCATCGGCTAACATTATTTCCATCCACCCAACGGCACACAGCTAAACTTAAGTGAGCGTTGAAATTATTTTCTTTCAATTCAGTTTGTGGAAAAGGTTGAAATGCATGTTAATCCTTTAGACCTAAGATCAAACCGGCGTGATCCTTAAGCTAACCGACTGGATAGAAGGGAAGAAAAAGAATGGTTCTTATCCGTCAGAGCCATGCTAGCTAGCAAGTTAACACTCTATGCAGTCAAACGTAGCTAGCTTACCTCCAGTTCTCTCTGCTAAATGGACTAGACATACTGCTAGCAAAAAAACTTTATGCCTGCCTCTTGAGCTTTCAAACAAATCTTTATTGACAGTTGTCATCAGCCACAATGATTGATAGGTCTCTAGAGTTTCTCCCCTCAAGATTTGTCCTTTCGTAGACGATTTATTCCTATAGTCTAAGTTGGAATAAAGCAGCAGCAAATCTAACATAATTCAGAGAAAGCCCGGCTTAACCCCATGTTTTCTGTGTACAGGGTAAGAATATAGAAACTTAAAGTAAAGAAATATCGGGCAGTTCAAAGAGGTGATTTTGTGCTGCAACAAATGATACCAAACAGCCGCATGTTGAATATTATTTAATGCCGTATATAAAAGGCTCGTTGTTAACTCTAACACCAGTCTGACTTCAGACTCCGTAGGCCTAAATATTGCATTTCAAGAATAACAACTAAGCTCAGGCCCATAGCATCTGCTTATAAATATGAAATCACCCTGGGTTTACTTTCTACTCTGATGCAGACAAAATAACAATACAAAAAAAAAAGCTCAATATTGTTGAAGAAAACTGTGAGACAGGACATGAGGAGAGAAAAATAAGAAATACCAAGCTTCATCTAACTCTTTTTTTCACTTGATTCGGTTTCATAAAGCAAGTTAAACACATTCTGAGCTTGGTTACGATGGTAATTATGCCGGAAAATGGTCCGGGCTCAGAGAGGCTAACTGTCAGACTTAGCCTCAGATGCTGCTAAACCAGAGCTCAAGAAACACTGACCTCCAAAAATACAGAAGATTTTTACCACTGACTCTCGGCTGTGCAGCTGCTCATAAAAATGTTTGTCGTGCATTAGTGCTTGAAAGAAGATTCATGCTGCTGTCCACTCTCATAGTGTTAAAGCTATTTTTTATTTTGAATTATTCCCTCCAAATATCATAAAATGCACAAATTGGAACATGCCTGAACTTCTTATTCTTCTTCGTCTTACCGCTGTCCCCCTTTCAGGAAGGCCACAGCCGATCATCTGACATGTTCTGCATATTAATTAGGCGTATATTTTATGCCGGATGCCCTACCTTATAGAACCCACTCCATAAATCCGGGCTTGGGACCGGCACTAGAGGTACGCCGGCTTTATGACCCCTTTTTGGGCTGGGACTCCCCAACTACCTTAACAAGCTTTGCTATCTCTACAACCCTGTGTACGGCCCTGCTCTCCATTAACAGTTTGCATTACAGCATCTAAAAGTCATTAGAATGTTTGTCTCATGAATGAAGAATGAGGTTCTGGCTGCTTTACGGTTTCCCAGACAGATTTGAGTATTTTGAGAATATTTTGAGGAGTCAAAGATATGTTGCGTTTTATTGCCAGTGGCCCCTCACCGCTCTTAGCGAACGTATCTTTTGCTGTCTTTATTCTGTGTTTATCGAGGTTTGCACCAAACAAATTCTCTCTGCGTAGATGCACAAACCTCCGCTGTGGCTATATTAAGAAGCAAAGGAGTGAGGAACTCATCCACATATATTGTTCATGCATGCCTCACCCTGACATGCGGGCGATGTGCCTCCATCGCTGTAAGACTCTTGCCACATCAGTGCCTGACTCTCATCTGCCCACAGAGTTTCTATGTACTCTGAATAACTCAACATATACTAGCACACATTTTAAGAAATATCCTTCTTTTTAAAAAAACTTATATTTTCCTGTGCCTGTCCAAGACGTTTTATTTTCTGCCTCTGGCCTTCGGGGTTTTGGGCTTTCGGGAGCTGGTATGGGAACATGTAACGAACAAATAATGAAGGCATCTGTGGGAAGAATATTTGCAGGAGAGATGGGAAAAAGCGATGAGATTATGCTGAGGAGCTGAGAGAGGTTTTAGGATCTGCTAACAAAAGCGAAACGGGGTCATTGGAAGCAACAATGCCTGACAAGGTTCTTGCTTCATCCTTGTAATTTAACATGCAACTTTGAAGGCTAGTTGCATCACCACAGCTGAGATGACTTCAAAAGTCTCCTTTTCTGATACTTCTTGTGTGAGATGGTTAGGAATACGAAAGAAAATAGAAGGGGAATATATCGATGTGATGAGACTGTATCTTTGTTGCACTTGGTGGTGGTGGTGGTGGTGGATGTCGTTACCAAAATAATCCCAAGATCGTCAAAGTCTCATTTTTTATTTACTTTCCTATTGTTTGATACTGGCACAATAATGTAGTTATGATTAATGTACTATTTACTATGTATATTTTAATGTAACTTTAATGTACTCACCAAGAAAAAAAAAAATGCAAAAGTTATTTCTTTGCATATTTTTATGTCTTTGGGATATTTAGTAATTTACTATGTTACAAATTCTACAATTGTTTGGGCGAGTTAGTTTTAAAACAGTAAAAAAAAGTATATATTTAAATATATATATATATATATATATATATATATTAAAAAAAACATGTCACCATATAATTATGTCACCATTTATAACTGTTTAATATGTCATGTTTTATTACAACATTCTTAACTGTAATTGATCATCTGCAGGATTTATTGATGTCAGAACTCAATTAAAAGAAAATGTGAATGAATCGAAACAGATATTTTTGATTTTCTTTTTCATGTATTTCACTCAGTTGAACGGCTAAAACATTATTTATGCACAAGCTGTTTTCCAAAGATGAATTGCTCCATAATCAGCTCGTCCCCTTGAGAAAGACTACTTCCTCTGGGGGTGTTTTTAAGTCTGTCTTATTAAGACAAATTGAATCCAACTCATTAATTTTCTCCCTGTCTGCATGATTCGTTTGGGCGGACCTGAAGACCGATTTTGCTCGGGTCCTAAATCACGATGACACTCTTTAGAGGAAGTAGTCTGGAACTGGATCACGAGAAAACTGTGGCTTGATTTCTTTTAGGTGAAGTGAAGATGATCTCTCCTGTCCTGACCACAAGGTGTCCTCGGCAAAAGTTACACTGAATGATCCCTGTCAGGTAGATCCCGAGATGTGGATTAGCTAAACCAAAAGGTGCAACTGGCCAAAGACAGAATTGTCTTTGGCGTCTTGGTTTTTCTTTCCGTTTTTTTTCGGGTAGACAGGACTTTCTTTAGGTTCTTACTTTCTAATTTGGCCAAAACACAATAACATTTTTGCTTGAGTTGGACTTTCCGTGGCATGCGACCCATACTGCTTTGCACCCCATCTGCAGGTCGTGAGCCAAATGGCCTTTCTGGGCCGAACCCAGCCAAGCGCCATGGAAAAGGGCCCGGCCACAAAACGCTCATGTTCCCCTCCCAGGTCTGGCTCCAGAAGGGGGGCCCTCCCTATCCTGGTGCATATTCATTGAGGTCTGCAAATCGCTCTTAGTCTGACCCCTCCCCTGACTGGACTTTGCCTTGGGAGACCCTGACAACAAAGCTCGAAGGATCGCAGAGACTCAACTGGGGATTGTACCATCACGAAAATCCATAACCTTTTGCTTCTGTTCTATTTTACATTAAAAAGCTTGTTGTTTCTCCAGTAACGATGCTCCGGTTCTATAAACCTCCGTCATTGTCATTATCCACTTCTGCGCAGCCTTTTAATTGGCTGGGGGTGACACAACCTTCCAACCCAGCTGTTTTCCTGCTACATCCTGGAGCAACACTGGTGTTCCTCGCTAATTACGTCTGCTGCCTGTGATGATCTGTGACACAGTCAAGTTCCTGCTAAGTAATCCTCACCTCTCCCACTCACGATACCCCTCAATAAATATCCCGCGCCCCCCCTTCATTTGCATATATCGGGGAAAAAGGTGTGCGCCTACAGCAGGTAAGATATGAACTGTAAAATGATGCCCTTTCAAAAGGTTCCCTCAAGACTAATGTCTGTTAAAAAGCAATCAAGTGGTAGCAGCAGTCTGGGCTGTAGATCTTCGTATTTTATCGCTAATGCCCGGTCGTGGCAACTCTGCTGTTTAAATTATTGCTATGTAAATCACCTGAAGTGCATTGGTATTGGAAAGCAGCAGATTTAAGGTGCTGGTCCATACGCTAAGTAGACAGTATTCCGATATTCGCGAAGGTCTTCATTTGAGGGACTAACTTCCGTTATCCATCAAGGTGTCAGTCCGGTTCTAGCTGGCACGACATTCTGTGAAGCTCGCCGACGCAACAAATAAAGTTCTTTAATGTCTTACACGCAAAATATTTATTCTGTATTTCAGCAAAGGCACTCTTGCCTTGTTTCAATCACACATCCGTCTTCGACTGAATATCTTTGCTGGCTTCCGGTGTTTAATGTTGGCAAATGAAAATTCTGTTAGTATCAAAATGTCAGCTTCAGATTGGAATGTTTTAAAGGCTGGCAACTAAAGTCAATTTCTTCTAGATGAAGGTTTAAAGCTTCAACTGTTGGCTGAAAAAATGGTTTCTAAAATATATATATGCTGTGGATGGATCCCTTCCCAGAACTACTGTAAACACAGGTTGAGTTCTTGCTCTATAGTACAAATCTTTGCATGAAATTTCACTGCCCTCTGGTGGTATTAAATTGTATTACACCACCAAGGCAGAGGTCCATTTCGTGCAAAAGTTTGCACTAATTGTTCGATTTGATGTCTAAATGTTTGTATTCTGTGACATCAAAGTCTAGCTTCCACTTTGGACAACGGATATGTGTAAGAAATTCAAGCTTCTGATATTTAATCACAGAAAGGAGACTCCATAGTGAGAATTTTATTGTTGAAAATAGTCTTTCAGTATTTGCACTGATTTGTTGTGAAACTTAGTGCAGTATGGGTTTTCTTTCAGTCAAAGAAACAACTTATTTTCCCTCAGCAGCCGTATGAGACACGGCTGCTGCAAATATATGTGAGAAATGCTGTCGCCATGAAGTCATAGACATCATAGACGTTTATTTCGCACATTCTGTATCTTTGCAATTGTTTCCTTCTCATCTCTCTCGACGATATTATTATTTGTTTGTTAATGTAGATAAAGGAATACTTCCAAAAGCTCACAATGTTTTGTAACAGTACATTTTTGGTCTGATTTAATCCAAATTTGGTGAATATGAATTGATTTCGAGGTGATTTTAAATATTTTACTCTAATAGTTCATATTTGGCCCCCTAGGCGGATAATTTCTTTTTTACAAAAATACAATTTTGCGCTTATAACTTCAAAACTGTTCGTCCAATTTAGTCCTAATAAGGTGCTTTTGAATTGACTCAAGGACATCTACCTTGTTTACATCATGTTTCAAGTTCAAGTTCGTACTTTACTCACTAGGGGGAGCTTTTTTTTTTTGGACATAACTTCCTAAATGTTGGTCCCATTTAGTCCAAATTTAGTGCGTTTGAATCGACTCAAGGGTATCTATCTTTATCTTATTATTACTCTAATTGTTCATATTCTGCTCTCTAGGGGGAAAAAAAACACTGTTCGTCCGATTTAATGTACTCTTCTGCAGTTTTTTTTTCAGATTTGTTGTATATGCATTGACTCAAAGAGATCGATCTTGTTTATATCATATTTCATTTACTCAAATAGTTCCTAGTTTACGGAGAAAAAAACCTCTTGGGTTGCTGGTATAACACAGGGAATGGAGGGATTTGAATGAATATACCCCTTGCTGTTGACGAACACAGCACAGGTCTCGTTTTCTATGCAAGAAAACAAGAAAAGTAACAGAAAAATAATTCATTGGTTTGGACCAGTTATATAGCCGCAGCTGCTGGTGTATTCAAATAATGATGTTCTTGCAGTTTAAGTAAGTAAAAAAGTTTAGCGTGAGCAGGAAGGGAGGAGAAAAATAACCCTCGCACACGAGCCCACTCCTTCACCCTCAAGGCTCTGGTCATGACGCAGCTTCATTCAGTCAGCAGACATTCCTTCAGGCTAGATCGCCATTCAGTCACCGCTTAGTTAGGAAGTGGCCTTTCAGTATCTTTCATTCTGTTTATGCAGTTTTAAAGCACCATATAGACTATTTCACACCTAATACCAGGCGGCAGAACTTCAGATAGCCGGCCCATCTGTCTGAGAAGTATTGCAGATTTATTTCCATCGTGCCTTATCTTTTAAACTATAATAGGATTACTGAGTTTCCATCTGCCTGGTTTTATTCATTTTCAGTTTATGGATAAAAAAAATTTAAGGCCGAAGAGGAAACATAGATAAATATTTACCAAAAAAAAAACACCAGAAGGATCCAAGGTTGAAATAAATAAGTTGGTGTACTCATACACGAGTAAGATGCGAGAAGTTGCAATCACAACAAACTAAGATCATAAATTATTAATATTGACGTTAAAGGAGATTTGGGGTTCGCTCCCTCAGAGATGGGTCATATACAGACAAATAATTACGTTATGTTGTACTCTGTAAGGCTGTATGTGATCAATAAAGGATTTCTTCTTCTTCTTCTTCTTCTGCTTGTTCTTGTTCTTCTTCTTGTTCTTCTTCTTCTACTTTTTCTTCTTCTTCTTCTTCTTAAACCATTCCAGCTAATGATTTGTGACCAGATTGCTGCAAAACTATCGATTTTACCACTAGCCTTAGCAGTATAAGTACCCAAAAATAAAAGTGTGTAAAGCTGAGCTCTATGGAAGGGAAGTGGTGATTTGATTTTAATGGTGAGACATATTGGCCACAGGTAATTATGTTGCTGTAGTTTGTCATATTCCTGCATGTTTCAAACTGGGCCTGAAAACCCGCAACCATTTAATGAATCTGTAGTGTTAATCTTGTGAGTCTTAATCTTACCTCATCTTATTTTAATCTTATTTTTTATGTTATTACATTGTATTAATCTTAGTTAATCTCATTTTATATCTTATAGGACATGCACATTTTTAATCTTCAAGGCATCATTTTCCTCATGTCTTCTCAGAATGAACTTTGATTACTTCTTTACTACAGAAACAAATCTATTACTTTTATTGATTAATAGACTTCATTGATTGAAGTCAACTTTATAGCCAGACATTTTAAAGAATTAATAAAAAGCTGAGACATCCAGCAAATTTTGTTTTCAGCCTTTTCCATTTGATTTTAATCAATGAATAAGCGTGAGGGTGTAATAACAGAGTAATTACAGAGTAATTACACACAAAAAAACCTCCTTGTGAGCCGAGGGCTCCATTTATTACCTTCTAAAACACCGTTACTTAACCTGCATGTAAAGATATACTCGTAAAGACTCTTTCATCATAATTGGTCTTTTCAGCTTAGCATTTAGCTTTAGCACTGCTTTCAATGTTATTTTTTCGCCATCATTTATGAGTAGCAGTAGCCGGTGTGAAATGAGTTGCATGATTTTTCGTCTTTGATGAGAAAGAGAAGGAGTCGCAGACGTGTGCTTAGAAGGGAGGTAAGGGGAAGGGAGAGACAGAGGCAGTCATATGAACCGCTCGTAAAGCTCCCAAGCTCCTAATGACTCCCACTGTGCCATTTTTTACCAAAGGCAAGGATTACCATTAAGCCCGAGTCACATCTTCTCACATGATCCCCTATTCTGCCCCGAGGTCCATTCACACATATGAAAAGATGGGAGCACGCTCAGAATGGTAGTGAGGGGGAGAGGGAGGTCAGCTAAGCAGTGATCACAGGACAAACAGAGGGGATGTCTATTTGTTTGACACAAATACACATAGTTATAGTAGTTTAAATCATGAAATAGAGATTAATGCAGAAAATCGGATTCCAAAGAATTCAGGAAGCAAGATATTTTTTAGTATCCAAACGGATACATTTTATTGTTTTACACAGCAAATACAGTCATTATAGTCCCGAAAAGGGAATAATTCGAAAACTGTTTAATGGATCGTATTTCACATTCTATACCCACATAGGTCTTAGTAAGAGGAAGAACTGGATTGATTTTGGGAATGGCGGCTGTGTATTTCCAACTGTAGGGGGAGTTTTATCTCCTAAATTCTAATTCTGCTAACATGTATAAGATAGTAAATATGATAGATCTATCTCGTATATTCTGCTGACTGGTAGAGCTTTTTAATGAAACCATTATCGGACATGACCACATTTTATTTGGGGAGTTAAATCAGGGGGGACCAGGGATGACAGCGTAGATTACAATTTTTTAAAATGATCAAACATGCAGGAATTTAAATAAAATTTCTAAATTCGCTAAGACAGCTAAAATAAATTTTGATAAATAAGTCATTAAATTCTCACATGGCACCAAATAATTTTCTTCTACGGCGCTCCTGAAGTTCCTAAAGAAAAAAGACAAACTACTTTTTGTCTTTAGTTCAGCATTCCAAAGGCCGGCCTGTTCTTTTAATACCAATGTAGCTGCTCCCTGTTGTCCTTCAGTATGCACAGTCAATGATTCCTGCTGATGTCGATCCTCTATCTACGAGCCAAAGCTGTTAAAATATGTGTCTGAAACCAATTTTTTTCTGTTTATGGCACAAGCGCATTCTTATGTTTCCGTTTGCTGATAAGTGTATTTTAAGTGCTCTTATTTTGAAGGGCCGCAGCTGTGGTAATGTTGGTCGGCGTTTTGTGTGTGTTCTGACCTGATGAAATCAATGTATGCTCCGTCCTCTACGCTTGTAATAATAATAATAATAATACATTTAATTTATAATGCACTTTACATGTGGATCAAATCTCAAAGTGCTACAAAGTAAAAAGCAGATAAAAGCATCAATAAAAAATATAATAATAACTATATAAAAACATGACCAAAAAGCAGCAATGTTAATTAAAGTTATAGGTTCTTCTAAAAAGGAAAGTTTTAAGTCCTTTTTTAAATGTGTCAGTCGTCTGTGGAGCCCTCAGATGGTCAGGGAGGGCATTCCACAGACGGAATATGGCATTTCAAAGTGAAAAGCTAAACTTTGTAAGGCCTAGTCGTCCCATTTTATGTTATATGGTGGCTTTTTCCATAAAGACAATGGATAAACAGTGAATCATCCTGTGCCTTCAAGATAAGACTACTGTGCTTACAAGATCTTTTTCGTCTAAAGGTACTTCCGGCCAAAGAATCTTCATCTTCATTCAAACAGTTTCTATTACCGCTTCAAAAACCTGTTACCATTATAGGTTTGTATCATTTCTCCATCATATTCACATGCACTCAGATAGATTTATGGCTGAAGTTGAATAGTGCAGAGAGATGATAAGCATAAAAGCTTCTTACAGACTTAATCAAAAGAACGATCGGTACCTATTTAAACTAGCCCCTCCTCCACACACAAGGGACCTAAAAACACACCGGGCTGCATTTTGAGGTCGGTTGTGTTTTGAATTATTAAATACCCACATGTCTATGATGAAGATAAATCACAGTAAATTCATTTAGGGACAATATAAGAATCTAAAGTAAAAAAATTTTTTAAATAATCGACCATTACGGCTATTAGAGTATTTACATTGTGGATTGAAACGAGACGGCGACTCCGGGGAAGTGATGTTTAAATGATCGCTGCAACCTTGACTTGATGCTAATGGCGCTCCTACCATTACTCCAGGGGAACATGGGAACTGTACATACGTAAGGAATGTGGCTGAGAATGAGCTTATCTCTAGCTTTGTGTAATCCTCACTGGCACGCCCCAATTATAAAACGAAACATGCAGGCTGGAATTATGATAGCCAACGTGAAGCGCATGTGACTGGGTTAAGAATCTGCTCCCTGCAGCGGGTGAGATCACACTGGAACAAGACACCGTTCCTCCTCTCCAGAAGGCGCTGCACACCGTTGACAAGCGTTCTATGATTTCTTTAAAACTCCAGGCTTATATTTATCTTTTATTCTTTATCTTTTATGTGATATTTAGTTTATTTTAATCTTGTCTTATGTTAAATGACATTCAAATTATTCATCTTTAATGCATCAGTTTCCTCGGGACTTTTCAGGAATGAACTTCGATTACTTCTACTACGGAAAAAAAAACCTGATTGCGTTTAATGGATTATTGGACTTTATTGATTGGTTGATATCTTCATCTTTTTTAAGTAGGGGTAATATTTGTCTGAAAATGCTGCAGGAATAAAACGACGTTGAGCCGCTTATCCCACCTGCCCAGTGTCACGTGGGATAGGCTCCAACCCCGAAAATCCTGAATATGATTTCTTATTTTGTTTTTGTTTTTTTAAGGTAAATCCATGAACAAAAAAGAAAAAGAAAAAAAAAGATTTTGAAGGATATATTATATTATATTATATTATATTATATTATATTATATTATATTATATTATATTATATTATATTATGTTATATTATATTATATTATATTATGTTATATTATATTATATTATATTATATTGTTTTATATTATATTATATTGTTTTATATTATATTATATTATATTATATTATATTATATTATATTATATTATATTATATTATATTATATTATATTATATTATATTATATTATATTGTTTTACATTATATTATATATTTTTGAATGTAGGAAAAGGTAGGTGGGTGGGGCTGAAAGCAGGAACTTTAAATGTTGGCACAATATCAGGTAAAAGGTAGAGGGCCGGCTGATGCCCTCTGATGGACGGAAGGAAGGTAGATATGTTGAGTGTCCAAGAGTCCAGGTGGAAAGGCAGCCAAGCTAGAAGCATTGGAGGAGGATAAAAACATCTTGGTGTGGCTGGGAAGGGAAATGGAGTGAAGTAAGAATATTTGAAGAGTATCCTCAAGCTGAAGGTGAGTGAGGAGAATGACGATAAAGTTAAAGAGGCGGTTTGATGATGAACGATGTCGGCGCTTATGCCCCACGATTTGCTTGTGAGTTGGATGAAGTGATGGCGAGTATTCCCGAGGGTGAGAGAGCGGTGGTCAGAGCAGACTTCAGTGGGGATGCTGGTGAGAGAACCCAAGGAGATGAGGAGGGGATTGCCTGATATGGTGTTAAGGAAAGGAATGTAGGAAGACAGATTTGTCAATTAAGGGAAAATAACAATGATGATGTCACTGAGGTTGAACTCTTACAAGTGACACAAAGATGTTCTATGAATCTAATTTTTTTTTTTTTTATGTTGGAAGAAATTAATAGCTTCATATTTAGCAATTGAAACGAGTGCGTTTCATTGTATGAATATAATAGCAAAAGATTTTGAGATGACATTATTGTATTTACTACACGAAACAATGGTCAGTAAATGAAACATAACTCTGTTTGTTAAATTCAACACAACTCTGTTTGTTAAATTCAACACAATTGTGTTTGGTGCATCCGACATAATTGTGTTTGGTGCATCCGACATAATTGTGTTTGGTGCATCCGACATAATTGTGTTTGGTGCATCCGACATAATTGTGTTTGGCATCGACACAACAGAAGTCTTACTTCCCTCATCTTTTTCCCGCTTAATTTCGAGGGACCGGTTGACAAAATCAAGTTAATTTATCGAATACAATTACAATTATATAATTATACATGTATATTTAATTTCATAGTTAGTGTATATTTGCCTTGACAAAAATGCTTAACAAGAATCCTGCATTTCAACGCCTTTAAGCCAAGATGGAAAGAGTTGGGACATTTTAAGGAACTACAGGTCCAATGCAGCATTCATCCCTGGATGGAGTTATCCAGTTTGCAGCCTGTGAGGAGTCATAACTACGATGTTCCAACTTGTCTTTGTTGTAGAGCTGTGAAATGTCCCACTCGGGGACTGGCAGTGATTCAAATGCAAACATGGTTCCCTGGTGACCAACATGGCTTGTTATGCAAAACACACTGAAAGGAATCCACAAAAGCAAACAGAGGTCTCAAGTTACCGGATGAATGATGACGGATTCCTCAGATTTATTTACTCTAAAGTATTTTTAGTCTGAAATCCATCTAAGTCTTAAAACTTTCCAGTCCTTATGATCACAATCATCCTCTGAATGTAATAAGTGAGCTTTGATAGCTAGCATCGATCTCTCCTCCCCCCGACGGCTCGTTTTGTCTGTGAATTAATTTCAAGTTTTATTTAGTCCATAATCTTCCATTGAATGAAAAAAAAAAATGTTTTTTCTTGTTTCAGTTATTTCCTTACAAGTTAATTTTCTTGATTTTTAGCACCATTACTGCTTTTGTTCCACGATTCCAATCAATTTTCTTTTCTCCATTGACAGATTTGTGCAGCTGCACGACTTTTCTTTGCACATCATCGCTGTGTTCTCTGGTATTTCCAAGAACTTCAAAGAGAATAAGGCCTGTGTCCCCTCAAATTTATACCCCAATGAAATGGGAAGTCACTGGTCAGGACAAATTGATTCAATGTCTTTTCTGTCTTTGGTCCCAAAAAAGTTGTGGCAAAATCAGCTTCATCAAAAAGATTCCTTTGCCTCAAGCCCATTTAATATCAATGTGATATAAAAAATAATAATAAAGCATGCAGAGAAGGAAAGAAAGTGGGGATATATTGAAGTTCTATGTATTGAAGTAAATTTATTCCACTTGTGTTTTAAGTTTTTGACAAAGTGTGTGTGGTTTTACATCGAAGACTCTTGTGCTTTCTTTTTTTTTTTGGTTTTTAGCCTGAGTGTCACACTTCTTCCAGCCTAAAAGACTTCTTTATGGAGCATGTTTCCATGTCCCTCACATGCTCACGCAACACAAGCAGCCCAGAGGTGCTGGAAGGAATCAGGTGGTGGGTCCTTCCTTAGAAGTCAAATGACCTGAGGGATGATCACATTAACAATCTATATCCAAGTTACTACACTTTCAATATCAGATCCAGGCATTTTTATACAGTTAATGGAAGACAGAGCTTATTATATTTAGCTTATTTTGGTTTAGAGCTTTCCTATTTGAATTTAATCAATGAACAAAAGTGAGGGTGTAATAACAGCGTAATTACACCAAGAAAAGGAAAAATATGTGTGTCAAGGGCTAAAGCCGCCGATCACCTTTGCTTAACCTGCATTTAATGATATTTTTGAAAAGACTATTTCACCATAATTGGTTTTTCAATCTAAAAATAAGTGATTGTAATGTTGGACCTTTTAAGGAAACATGAAGAAGTGAATTGTTCATGAGGCCAAATCATTTGCACATCACAGATCACTCTTTTCCTGCCTCCCTATTATAATGCTGTGTGCTGGTGTCACGCGGGAGTCAGAAAATACGGGCGGTCATGCGCTAATCCGCTATTTAAGGTCGATGGTTCACCGCTTTGAGGGGAGAGAAGAGGCCTTTGCGCACGGAAGGGGAAGTTTCGCACACGTAAAGTCGGTAGACAAAGTAGTTTTCTGGTGTACTGATGAGATTTGGGCTCATTTTAGATTAAGTGATTCATTTTCAGTGAGATATTTAGTGCGTAAAACTCAGCCGCATCCGTGCGTAAAACCTGTTGGATCATGTCTCGGTGCTGCTTTTTGGTGCTTTTGGGCGCGGTGGCCGTGAGCGCCCAGTTCCCAAGAGAGTGTGTGACACCCGAGGGTCTCAGGAGCGGACAGTGCTGTCCGTCAGCGTCTGGAATCGACGACGACCCGTGTGGCACAATCTCGGGGCGCGGACAGTGCGTGTCCATCGCGGCGGACGCGCGGCCGCACGGCCCTCAGTACCCGCACGACGGGAGGGATGATCGTGAGAGTTGGCCTATCCGTTTCTTTAACCGAACCTGTCAGTGTAACGGGAACTTCAGCGGGTATAACTGCGGCCGCTGCAGACACGGATGGACTGGAGTCAACTGTGACCAGCGCGTTAATGTCGGTAAGTCATCAGGGGTCATGGTGAATCCCACACATGACTCCACGGGTCAGGTGCAGAGGCAACTTTAGCCATAATGTTGATTTAACTAGAGTAGAGAGAGTTAAAGTCATCCATACACTGTAAAAAGACAAAACCGGGAACCTTTGGCCAAGGCTTGAAGGATGGCACGGCTGCAAGATTCAAAATTGTAATAAATGGATTTGGAGAAATGTTGTTGACTGCAAACATGATTTTGTTGAGTTGTGTTCACTTAATAATGTTTGTAATTACATACACTGGATATTGGGTGTCACTTAAACTCGAATTTCTGCATGAAGTGTTTTTTGTGTTGTAGAAACTTAATAAATTTGTTTTTTTTCTCAACATTGAGACTTACAAATTGAATCCTAATATCATATATTATTATATTGTATTGTATTGTTTTTTTATTATAGTACTGTTAGCTAGCCACATTTTGCATCTTTAATGGAAAGGCTTGAGAAGAAAATCTCGATGCGATTTTTTGTCTTTTTTGCAATTAAGGACTTAACACAAAATTTTAAATCAGGTGGAATTATGAGTAAGAATAATTATATTCAATGCTGTTCTACTAATGAAAAAGTATTTGGTAATAATTGGACAACGAATCCTCCTAACTCACTTTAGTTTGTTGGTTGAACATCATTTAATTAGAAGTTGTGATAACTCGAAGAAGACTGTTGCTAAACGGTTGTGTGGCCTAATCGTTTGTTTTTACAGTGTAGGATTGCATTAAATAGAACATTACAACAACAACAACAACAAAAAAGGACAATGATAGGCCTGTTTCTTCTTCCACTACTTTGTTTCTAGCTCATTAAAACAGACCCCAAACGATCGCATGACCGGTGGAGTTAATCCACTTTCCCTCTGCTGTAATCCCTCAGTAAGGAGAAACGTGATGCAGCTCAGCGCGGATGAGAGGCGGGCTTTCGTCAACGCTCTGGATCAGGCCAAGCGCACGGTGCATCCCGACCTCGTGATCGCCACGCGGCGCTACGCCGAGATCTTCGGGCCCGACGGCAACACCGTGCAGTTCGAGAACGTCACCATCTACAACTACTTCGTGTGGTCCCACTACTTCTCGGTCAGCAAGACCTTCCTGGGCGCCGGGCAGGCCAGCTTCGGAGGAGTGGACTTCTCCCACGAGGGTCCCGGTTTTGTCACGTGGCACAGGTACCACCTGTTGCAGCTGGAGAGAGACATGCAGGTAAGATCCAGTCCAGAGAGGAGATGTGTTTTTCTATCCTCGCCTGATGGGATTTTTTTTTTTTTTTAACATAAAAAAGGTTCTAACATCATAATATCACAGAAACACCACGAAACCAAACGATCCATGAATTTGCTTGGATACTGTTTCATAACCACTGCATCAAATTTCATAGAAATAATACAAAGTTCTTGTAATTTTACACAGTTCTTGAGGTTTTGGACCAGCAGGACTTGGAATATTGACCCCAGGGAGGGATTTTGGTTGACAATACAACCTTTGTCCACTAGAGGGAGCTACATGCACACTTATATAACTTATAAAGTACTTATATACATGAATCCGTGTTTATATTAAAATCTAGCGTTGTGCAAAGCGAAAAAAAAATGCAAAAACTAAGTCGAAGCCCAATTATCAGCCTCTAGAGAAGAACAAAGTAATTGTAATAAATAAATCTCGACAGTTTGTTGGCTTTAGGAACACGGATTCCCCCTTTTTTTTATTTTTAATTCCTCAACATTTAACAAAATTCTAACTATGCCGACAGTTTACAACATGAAAGAAAAGTGTATTTTCATCTCACTTGTTATATAAGCTCAAAATATATGGTCGGAAAAGGTAAAACTTAATACAAAACATGTTATTGAGACAATAGAATAGTTAAAAGGATTAAAGACCTTTCTTTAGCAGCGGAAAGTTATTGAAATTTGGCAAAATTAGCACTTTATGGGTTAAAAAATCAGGAAAAAAGCTGTTTAAAAAGCTTCCAATAGTCTTTAAAAAGTCCGTACCACTTGTGTCATCGGGGTTTCTTTTGGGTTAAGATCAAGGAAGTAACCATATTTCCTATCTGTCTTGATCTAAATCTTAACCTCGTTTCTCCTATAACTTCCATCTTTCACAAAACGCCTTCCCCAAAATTTCATTGGTGAGGAAACCATAACTCACGCCCCCATTTCATGCTTTGATAGCCAAGCAAAATATGATTTCAAGCCTTTCATGGGCTGAGATTCGATTTGATCCAGACCGCGTCCATTTGGAGAAGCCAATGAAAAAACACTCAGATTAAAATTACTCCCAGCACAGAGTGGGCTTAATTATTATACTATTCTTTTTAGGGCAAAGACCTGACATTCTCCAGCAGAATTTTCACCTTTCTCTCAGTTAGGATACGTCACCTTGGCCCTGAGGCAGCGGAGCGTCACACTGCTGCTGACCACAGGGGGCCATCAAGGTGCAAAATTCAGACAAACCTGGAAATTCTGTGGATTAGCAGTGGCGTTGGCCGTTCCACTCTCCAGCGGATGCCATTTTTGTCCAGTGTCCTTCTGATGGTGAACTCTGACCTTTACTGAGGAGTCAGAGGCCTTCAGTTTCTTTGGTTACCTTCCTTTGGTCTTTTGAGACTTTTTCAGGGAGCCGACATGGTCCTGCAGGAAGTTTTGGAGGGTTTACACCACGAGTCGTCTCCATTTGTAGATAATGTGTCTCGCTGTGGAAGTGTGGAGTCTCAGAGCTTTACAAACAGCTTCTTAACCCTTCCCAAACGTATTTGTTTTAAATCCGCTTCTTCTTCATCTCCTCTGGAATTTCTCTTGATTTTGACCTTCTGGTCAAATTCCTACTTCTGAAAGTGGTCGTTTAAAACTTGTATTTTGTGTTCACCTTTGATTTATGCAAAATTTTCTATGATAATCCAACACAACGTAGCATTAAAGATAGAAAAATAGAGGAAATTAAGGGTGGATCAAATATTTAATCACAGCACTCTATTCTATGTAGTTTACATTTTCTAAAATGTGTCAAAATAAGTTGCATTTTGATGTCTTTACTCATAAAAAATAATAATAATAATTGCATTTCTGAATCTTATATTTAATCTAAGTATTCAAATTCAGCATAAATGTGTTTATTATGACACCAATAAAATTAAATCACTTTAAAAAATATGAACAAGGTTTAAATAAGTGTTATTGATATTATCGGATCTAATTAGTTAAATTCATGAGATTGGTCAATATGTTATTTTCAATAAATTACATTTTTCTGAATGGGAAATGTATTTAAAAGATAAGGTTCATTAGAACTAATACATAAAGATCTTCTTTTTTTTACTTGTTTCTTTCATAATTTAGTGACTAACAAAAGCATCACATTAAGTTTATTAGTTAGTTTATGTTAAAATGATCTAATCCAAATACATTTTTCATCTAATTAAAATACATACATCTTAACTAATGGCCATAAATATTATTTGAGTCTTTCTTTCCCATTTGTTTTTCTGCTCCACCACTGTGTGTTGATAGATTAACCTAAAAATGTTAATATTTATGTGAAGTTATGTAATTAAAAATGTGGATGAACATTAGAAAAAGGTTTTTAAAGAACAATTATTTATAATTACAAATCAGTTCATGCCTGATTAACAGATATTGGGTTTCAAAACAGAACCTGAAAATGATTCAGTCCGTGTAATAACTCGTGTAATAAATTATAAATAAAAGGCTGTTGGGGGCATAATAAATTTAAACCCTCACGTTGAAAACATGAAAACTCAATCTCATTCATTCGTCTTAAAACCACCAGGACATGCTGCGGGACCCCTCCTTCGCCCTGCCCTACTGGAACTTTGCCATCGGCGGAAGCACGTGTGACATCTGCACGGACGACCTGATGGGAGCCAGGAGCAGCTTCGACATGAACTCCCTGAGCTCCAACTCCATCTTCGCCCAGTGGAGGGTCATCTGTGAGAGCGTGGAGGACTATGACACGCTGGGAACCATCTGCAACAGTGAGCCTAGCGTTGATTGGAGGTGTTCCGGCGATCCTCTGTGCGTTCTGTGCCGTCCGCTTCATGCTTGTGTCTCCTTCCAGGCACCGAGACCACCCCCATCAGAAGGAACCCAGCAGGAAACGTGAACAGGCCAATGGTCCAGCGTCTGCCAGAGCCCCAGGATGTGGCGGATTGTCTCCAGGTTAATGCTTTTGACACGCCGCCCTACTATTCCACCTCCTCTGAGAGCTTCAGAAACACAATTGAAGGTGAGGATGAAGACGTTTTCCCGCTCTGTATCTCGTGTTCCTCAGCGTTCCAGCGTTAACTTGCGCATGTTCGTGTTGTTCTGGCAGGATACAGCGCCCCTCAGGGGAACTACGACCCTGTGGTGAGGAGCCTCCACAACCTGGCCCATCTGTTCCTGAACGGCACAGGAGGACAAACTCACCTCTCACCCAATGACCCCATCTTCGTCCTGCTCCACACCTACACAGACGCCATATTTGACGAATGGCTGAGGAGACACAGCCCAGGTGAATCAGCACAGAAAAATGTTTTTTTCCTCATGAAAATACCTCCATTTTTTATTTTTTTTTACTTCCTGTTGGCTGAACTAACTCGGTCTACTTTTCAACAGATTCGGCCGTGTATCCTGAAGAAAACGCCCCCATTGGACACAACAGAGGATACAACATGGTACCTTTCTGGCCCCCGGTGACCAACGCTGAGATGTTCCTGACCGCCCCGGAGAATCTTGGTTACTCCTATGAAGCTGAATGGCCAAGTATGCATTTTGGATTACTTTTCACTTAGAGTAAAAAATAAGACAGAGCTGATGCTTCCCCTTGTTCACCTTTCCAGGTCAGCCGTTCACCATGGCTGAAATCATCACCATGGCGATAGTGGCAGCCCTGGCGCTCGTCGCCATAATTTTCGCCGCCACCACGTGTGCTGTGCGTTCCCGATCCTACCAGAGGGAGGGCCACCAGCCTCTGCTGGGGGATCAGTATCAGCGCTACGACGACGATAAAAGCCAATCCGTTGTCTGAGGTGGAAGCCGCCACAAACCGTGCACCTTTTCCCGTGACTTTGACAGTGACACAAACACGCCTGGATGTGATCTCATCGGGGAGCGTGTGAATGCTAGAAATAATCTTCTGGCTGCGTTTTTCCTCACAGCTGGTGTTTGAAACATTCATTTAAGATTCATATTTATAATAGAATGGTTATACACTATAGTTGTTGTTGGGTTGTTGTTTTTTTAAGATTGCAAACAACCAATCTGTGAAATGCTCAGATTTGAGGAAGATTTGAAAATAGTAATAAATAAAGTGTGAGCATGAACAACTCAAGTGATGTTGTTCATGCTGAATCCCGTCCAGATTTTGAAATGACAACGCTTCCTTCTCTAGTGTAGTGTTTGTTTCCCTCATGCGGCAATCAGATGTAATGGATGTGTAATCTGCTGAGATATTTTTGAATGCCTTTTGAAAACTTTTTAATGAAGAGCAGGAATAATACAGACACAATAATGAAAATTTACACTTGAAGATCTCCAACTTCGACTTGTTTTATATGTTATAAGATTTTATTGTATGTGTTTGTCTGGCTAAACAGATTGTTAGTATTAGTAGTTCCTTAAAAAATAAAAAAAATAAAGAAAATAAAAAAAAACATCATCATGCAATACCCAGAAATGCCACAAGGGGGTGGAATGACCCAATTTCTGATATTACATGGTTTTGTCTCAGGACATATGCTTAGGGTCTTATAGTATTATATTATTATTATCACTATTTTTATTATTAATATATTATTATTATTAATAATAATAGTAATTATGTTGTAGGTAGACCAATTAAATCAAGTGTCCTTAAATGTTATAAATGAATGAAGAGATGGAGAGAAAAATGCAGTACGATGATTCAGAAGAAATGAAGCAAAGGGCAAATATCTGCGTGTTGTAATAATTTTTGAGACTTATACTAACAATATGAAACAATTTTTTTCTTCCTTATTTAATGCTGAATTTATGTGACACGATCATGAATGTTGGTTTTTTATTACATTTACACCTGGATCTGCATATAAAAGCAAAATTATTTAATGAAAATATTTTAAACGTCTGCACACAGTGGTTTATTTGACTTTATACTTACGGTAGAAACTTTATACTGACATTGTTATGTCACTGAAAAATAACAGATATATTTCAAATAAATGTATGAATACAATTTATAATTGAACTCGTATTTTTGGATAGGGATTTGAGCTATTTTGGGCAAAGACTTGCATTACTGTATGTTTTTTTTAACACAAATTAAGTATGTTTAGTTTAAGGTACTTCAACTTTACTTCATTATGTCTTTTTAATTAAACCTAATACTTCTGCTCCACTACATTTCAAACATGTCGGACATGACATTTTCCTCCATTTTATTGTTCTGACAGCTGTAGCTATTAGATGTGTTTCAGATTACAGATTCCATGCCCCTCCTGTCCAGTTAGAACCTTGTTTCGATTTTCATTGTGATAAGGAGAAGCCCTTGGTGATTCTTTATTGGATTTTATAGAAACTAGAAAGCACTCAGCGAGCCGAAGCTCTGCCAGTGCCCAATAGTAACAAAGGAAGACATTCCTTATACCACATATAGTGATAAACTTTCCACCAAGTTAGTCATTATTAGTGCAAAAAAGACCAAACGTCCCAAAGTGCCTAATTGAGCAATGGCTGTGAAAATGTTTTTCTGACATTATGATGTGAGGTCATGACATAATGTCAACAGGATGTAATAATTGGTAGGAAACGCGAACACCTGCTTCTGGCTAAGGTTCTATTCTTGTCCATCCATTATTTTCTGACTTATGAGAGAAAAAAAAAATATCAAAAAATGCCCAATGGTTACGAAAATTTAAATATGACATCACATTGTGACTAACTATAATAAAACTCTCTAAAACTATCGTTAAGATATACCAAAACCTACCGCAGGGTAAAATTTGACTCAAATCTGTCCATTAGGTCTTCCTTATCTTACTAAACAACAACATGGCAAGTTTTATAATCCTAAAACATGTGACAACACTATAAAATAAAAACAATAATCTAGGCATCACAAAAAGAAACCTTCTCAGGTTTAAACCACTTCTCAGGCATGATACATTCCAATTTAATGGCATAGGGATCAGACCTAATATATATATATATATATGTAAATTTGGCCGTTTCGCACTAAAGTAATTGTTTTTAAATACATATTTGATCATATTAGTCATAAATTCAAATATATTACGTGAAAAATCTCAAGAATTCATCTTAGATTTAATTCTGTATGATTCAAATAATTTTTGGGACCTTTTGAACTTGACTTTATGGATATATATATTTATATTTAATGCCTTGCTCTTTTGTACTCTTTAGTTTACTTGAATATGTTTATTTATTTTATTGAGGTATTCATATCTTATTTATCTTATCTTATTTTAAACAATGCTTATTCAGTTAAACATTTAATCATATTTGTGAATTCGGTCATTTCCTTCCACATTCGTCGCCTAATTATCATGCCTGATTTGTTTATGCCCGTTCTTTTGTGTTGTAAATCGTTCTTATATAAATAAAGGTTATTCAAAAAAGAAAACTTTAACTTCCTGCTTTGTTTCGTCATCGTGAGTCCCAGCCAATCAGAGATGGAGTAGGGCTGGCCATGGCGTCCCCATAGCAATAAATTCGCCACCTGCCTGGTGTCAGCTTTCAGAGGAAGGGTTCCCCGGTGGGAGGGTCTGTAGACAGCACGTTGTTGCCGAATTGCCTCGCGACTGGTCAAACGTTGGAATGGGAGGTCTGTCTGTGTGACAGCGGTGCGGTGGATTTAATGTGAAGTGTTTTTGATGGTACCAGCTCATTCCGCTAACTGGCTGAATGAAGTTGAGGTCAGCACGCGCCTGCTAGAACTTTTCGCTTCTCATAGAGCTCGCGCGTGCGGTAATAAGTCTGAACTGGCTCGCGGCTCTGTAATTTTCTCCTCTGCCTGCCCCAACACAACGTGTCACCCTCCTGACAGCTCACCATGGACGAGGAGCAGAACGTCCTGCCTGATTTGAAGGATATAGAGACCAAGTTGGGTCGAAAAACCCCGGAGAGTCTCATACGTTCTCTTGTTGGACGGAAACATCAGGACGAGCAGGAGAAGCCTGCAGTCAGTCATGTAAACAGCTGCAAATGCTGTAAAAACTCTACCGACTTGAAAAGACTGGAGAGCAAAATACTGCTCTTGAAACAAGAAATGGTGAGCTGCTTTTTTTTCCTGCATTCTGCATAATAACTAACTCAGTTTTACGTAGACGGGAAGGGTATGTACCCGGAGAAGCCCCCAATCCCCTGCATTGTAAATGTAATACCTCTGATGTATCTCAAATTAGATGTAACACATTAAAAATCTGGACCAGTACATAGTGACCCAACCAATTCCTTAGAATTCAGCAATATGCTCTTAAGTTAAGATCCCACAGTGACCCCATAATGAAGATAAATACTATTGTTTCTGAGCTCAGTAGGAAGAGAAAGATTTTCCTATGTCGTTTCAGATGAGCATATTTACGAATTTGGGAAGTAATAGTCAAAAATGTGTGTTTTGCAAGTGAGAGAAATATGGACAAAAACAACGAAATGTGGCAAATGTAAGTAAAAGATCTCCTTGAGACGGTTTATATTAGGTAAACTTGGACTAAATCAGATCAAGGATTAGGAAATTATGACAGAACAAGGATGTTTTTTTTTTTTTAAAATAGCTCCCCCTTGTGAGTAATATATGAATTCTTAGAGTAAAATATGAACTATTAGAGTAAAATATGATTTATACAAGATAGATCTCCTTAAATCGCTTCATATTCACCAAATTTGGACTATTTTGGATGAAAGATTCCAAAAAAAGGGCGCAAAAACTTTTGGCGATAAAGCTCCCCCTAATGATGGAAATATGCGACTGACCTTTCCCAAAATGAAATTCTTGGGGGAAACACTCTGAAAATGATCCATGAAATTGTTTTTGAGTTACTGCGTTGACACAAAGGATCTGTTTACATCCCCCGACTATAATTATATATAGTGGTGAAACAGATTTTGAATAGAAGGTGTGGCTGAAGCAGATAGTAAACACAAGCGTTCTTTAATGACAGGCGTGTTCGATACGTCTGATCTTTAAAATGTTTATAAGGCATGGCTGATACCGCCATGCCCAGACTGTGACGCTACATGAAACATGTGGCTGTTCTATGAAGAGATCCAGTGATTGATTATGAAATGTCCAGCAACTGATAGTCATTCCTACCTGCAAGTCTGCAAAAACCGTAGTCTAACCTGCCTCATCGCAGACAGTCTCCAAAGGTTGGACTGCTGCTGGATGGTAGAGTTAAAAGTAAGGTCATGCCAGGTATTAGGAGTTCTTAGCAGATGGCCTCTTGACCGAGTTTTTGCAGACAGGAGTCTGTCAGCATCACGGCCAGAAGACTGAAGATATATGGTGACTGAGCAAATAAAAGCAATCACTTTTACAAATATATATATATATATATATAGTGCTAATATAATCTATGGTTCAACCTGTATTGTCAAATTATGCAACAGTCATGCCATCAGTTAGATGAGCTGAAATAAAGAAAAAAATAAGTTTTAATTGCAGTTTTTCATTCTTAAGTCTTAAATGTCTGTAGTGGATTTGATGTCTAATAGTTTATGTACCATTAATGTCGTCGTAGGCTTTTCCGTTTCACTGGCTCCCTTCATAGATTGCACACTAATCCATTAAGTCTGCTTTGTAACAAGTCTGGTAAACCGGTACACACACACAAAGTATTAGGAAATTGTTGCTAATTAGCACATTTTTAGCATCAATTTTGAGAAATAATCTCCGTCATTTTAAAGTTACAAACGAGCTTTGAAATGTTTCAGGGAATCAGTCCCTGAAAGGGTTAGCCTAACCCTAACCCTAACCCTGAAAAGTAATGTTCCATTCAATTAAATTAACATGAGATAGATGCTAGAACAAATATTTCCCTCGAGTCAGTCTGCTCCGCCTCAGTGTGTATAAAGCGGGTGGTGATGCTGACCGCACAAATACACCAGCAGCTATAGGCGCTAAACGAAGTCTGGCAGCAAATCCACTCCAAAGAAAGGTTGTTGAATCAAGCCAACTATCTGGAACAGCACCAACCCTCTCTGTCCCCGTCTGCCTCAGTGCATTTGAATGTAGCACTATGCCACAGATGTCAATCTAATTTTTTTTTTCACCCGGCTGATACAGGGGTCTCCATTTGAATGACTCCATCGGCCGCTCACTTCCATCCCCAATCAATGGCGGGGTTTGTCATGGCAGGGAGTTTAAATCAATGGCCATACTGTGTAAAGTAGGCATATCATTCATAATCCTGGATGCAGGCTGTTTCCTGGCTCTGATGTTACATGAGTAGCACGAGTCTCTTTTTCTGGAGCCACACAGTTAAGTCTCTTTGTCCACAACAAAGCCTCAGAGTCTAGACTAAATAGCATTTAGAGTTCTGACCATGAAAGGATATAAGAATCCTAACAATAGTGGAGTGGAAAAAAATCTCACCATAAGTTTCATTGACTAGATGATCTGCTATTCTCTTCAGCAGATGGACATTTTCACAGCTGTTGTAAAAATGTTAAAACTTCTAACATGTATGTGATCGCCGTATGGAGGTTCAATCCACTGCTGAACAGCATGTGGAATGATACGAGGCTCCAGTACTACCACTGAATGGACTGCGTGGTGAAATAGTTTTCTTAATCATTGTTACTAAGATGTAGAATAGACTTTGAGCCTCGGTGCCAAGAATAGTTAACACCGAAGATGGTGGTGGTTTTGTATTGCATTTATTCTCGATTTTAACTTGTGAGGGCTGCTGTGATAAACAGTAGCTGTGTTAAAGGAGTGGTTCTATAATTTGGGAAATACACTTTCATATTTAGCTAATTGATGTTATTCCCATTACTTTTGAGTTGGTATAGGCTACTAGCATATTAACAAGACAAAAACAATTTACCAAGCCAGCTTAGCTTAGTTCTTCTAATAATCTTTTGTACGTGCACATTACCTTCCTGGAGTCTCCTGGCAATCTCACAAGCCCTTTTTTACATAAAGATTGTGGAATAGCGCCACAACAAACACCTTGGTCTGTGCTACCTTCTGTTTACACTGCACAAACAACTGCAGCGTAACACATCCGCTGTGAGACATTTTTTACACCGCAAAATAGGTGTAACATATAACATAACATCATCGGTATATAGAAGTAAAGAATATTGTTTTGCGCATGCCTCAAGCAGTACTTCGTATAAAACAAATGAAGATGAAATCTTCCTTTTACACGTTAGATGATGTCATCATTTGCTCAGAGGCTAAGGAACGCTGCATCCTAAATTAGAAAGAATCTTCTTCACTGAGCTGCTGCCGCTTTGGGCTGCACACATAATATCTGTTATATTTCTGTCCTTTTCTACCACTTGTTTGACTTTCTACATTAATCCTGTCCATTAAATCCTGTCCATTAAAGCCGTCTCAAGAGATGCAAATACAATGACGGAAATTGCGTTCATACGAGATGGTGAAGCGCGATGGTCAAAGTCCCATATCTCGTCTTTGTGAGAACCGCTATTGTAACAATAAAACTCAAAGTCAGTGCAGCTAATCAACAAATAGTCCGCCTCAGCCTTAACAACAAAATGTAGTTTATTCCATGTGTTTAAGTAAAACTTTGAAGTTCACGCTAGCTGGACTTTTGCTGTATTAACCAGACTGATGTGAGAGCTTCGTCAATCTTCTCAGCTTGACAAGAAGGGTCTCTCAAATTCTTGAACTACCAAGACCTGACAGAGAGGTTTTTTTCTTTACTCCTAGGCACACCTGCGAGCCATTGACGTGAAGCTGATGCAGCAGTTCATGTCCATCAACGAGGGCATCGAGTCCATCCGTTGGTTGATAGAAGACAAAGGGGGCGTGGCCAGCCAAGAGGGCAGCCTGACGGGCAGCTTGTACAGCCTGTCAGACAGCCAGGACGGTACCTCACTGCAAGGCAGCTTCAACAGCTTGAATGACGCTAACAGTGACGGGCTAGACAGCTTGTCAGTCGGCAGCTACTTGGACACTCTAGCAGAAGACCTCTCGGACGCCCCCTCACCTACGGATCTGGACTGTCTAGTGGATAAAACCGTCATTGATGGGAATGGTTGCAGCAAATCACCACTTAAACTCCGGGTTGAATCGGATGAATACTACTGCTTTGGATAATAATAGCTGAATGCCGGTGGTAAAGGAGGTTTAAACATGAACACTGAAAAACAACTAATATGTAATGATTGTTTTATCTTGTTTTTATAGTGTTGATTTTAAAGCAACACTTGGTACAACCATTGCCAGATGATGTCACACCAATCATTATCTGTTTTAATATTTCTTCGTGCTTGTCATGTAATTGTAAAAGGCTAAAGACTGTATTTATTTTAGAGGTATCCAATAACTAACCAATTTTATTTTCACACTTTCAATCAACTAATCTGAAGGTAAAGACGACGGTTTTGGCACCTTGTGGCAAAATTGGACATTTAATGCTGAGAGATTCAACTGGTTAAGCGGTAATTTAGAGTGTTGCAGCAACTAGTTACTGCTTCAATAACAAATTACGAACCTCCGCTACTGTAAACGTGAAGTTTAGGGCTTATAATTCATTTTATGTTCACGTTTGACTGATGGACTAAACTCCAAATCCGCAACTTCAGAGGATGCACACGCAATATTTAAACCAGATGCTTGACTGAAAACCAAAGAGATTTAATTGTTTTATAGATCATTTAAGCCCAAGGCAGACATATGTTAACCCAGATGGGGCTTTTGTTAACGGTGGACACGGGATGTGAAACACTTGTTGGCCCTGTGTGCACATTCTAATTGCCAAAAAAATAGTGTGCATTCATTTGTTGTTTTAGCTTTAAACTCCTAATTTTGATTTGCTTTTTTTTTTTTTGTATATTTTTGTCATGCTTTTGGAAAAACAACAATTTTATTGATTGCTGTTTATTCTGTTGTGGAAATGAAATAATATATTATGATCCCCCCCAGTTGCTTGGATTGTGTGAAGTTTTTAAACGTGACTGTGTTTTTTTAAATTTTTTAGAAACCAAAAAAAAGTTCACTGAACCTGTCATGGAATCTTAATGAGGTGGAAAGTGAACTTTATGGTGGATTCCTTTTTCGGAAAATGTAAGTTAAGAGCGAGCTCTTAATAATGAAGTCTGGCTTTGTGGTGTTCTGTGTAATGTTGCATGGAAAATTACCCCTCGTTTATTCACTTCTTCACTCTGTGTCACCTCCCTTTTATAAAACACAAAACCAGGAAGACGATGCTTTATTTTTTCAACTTACTGCAGAGGAGGGGTATTTAGGAGATTATTTAGGGTAGCATACCATGTGAATCACGTTACCAAGTGTTCAAGTGTCATAATTTGACTGGAAACCAATCAAAAAAAAATGAGGCGCAATTTAAAGGCCAGCCATGCGGAATATTCGATGGGCTGCTATGTTGTTTTCATTTCCAAGCAGCCCTTCGGCTTCTTATCTTTCATGTGATAATTAAAGCCCCAGACAGGGTATACAGGGAAAGTCATTATGTGAAAGATGATAACCTTGGTCTCTTTGGCTGCCGAGTGAATGAGCGGTCATGGGGAACAGTAGCTCCCAGACTGGGGTCGGCAGGACTCAGGACTTTGGGAATGCTGGCCCCTCAATTACTCACTTTTGTCCTCAGATCTGTGTCATGTTAGGATCACAATTTTAGTCAAACTTGCAATCATGAGATCATGAATAAGGGATTTTGTCGATTTCTTTTGATACCTTAGTTCCAGGTTGATAAAATGGATGAGCGTATTTGGAGCCTTTATTCCTTGTTGAAAAATGTGTGCCATTTGACTGAACCTGTTTAGAATATGATACATGTATATGCTAAAGAGTAAGGGACCAAGGATGTATCCCTGAGGCACACCACACGCCAAAAGGGCCATCAAGGACCATGGCTATTGAGAAACTCCTGTACGATATGTAGGATTTTTTTTAATTTATTTTTTTTATATTAAAGCATGTGAGGACTTCCTAAACAGAGTTATGTAAATTGTTACAATGACAAAAAAAAGTCTAATATGGGTAAAATAGTAATAGATAGAGCTAATGTAATTCTTGTTAACTTTTTTTTTTTTTTTTTACTGTTTGAAACATGCTTGACCAAAGGATTTGTCATTTGATGGTAAATTAAGGGTCATTAAGATTCATAAAATGTCCCACAGAAATAAAAATATGCAAAGGCATTGAATATTTCCATCGTATTTATTTATTTTTTTCTTGGTGAGGTCATTAGTTAAGCATATTTGTAACATTGTGTGAAGCAGCTTTATTTGGTTTTATGCTGCCTTTTCCTTATCTCTACCTCCTTAAAGCTTCGGCAAGCTTAAACTCCCCGCTGGGGCCGCTGAACCTGAACTGACCAGATGACCCCGTTGACATTATTTCCAATAGAATCGCACAAGTTCTCTCAAATTCCTCATATTCAACATGTTAACAAATGTAACCATGTCATGTCGGGGTAAAATGTTGAGACTGGAGCCAGTGGCCTTGAAGTAATTGGACATACCGGACAGGTTCTTCGAGTTTCTATTGTGATATGTCTGAGACAGAAATTCCTCCCGGCTACATGGAACACTACACATGAAGAGACGTTGAAGGTGCTGAAAGAATGGCGTCAATGGAAAAACTTTTTTACTGACCCCGAGCTAGAAACAACGTTGCAATCCACTTTGTCTCTCGAGAAGTCCACTATCAGAGCTTGTCAAACTCTTTGGTGGGTAATTACGAGAGGCAACCTGTTTCTAGGGTTGAATGACATGCAGGGTTGGGTGGAAAGCAAACAGGCAAAATCATACGCTGTCCCCAAATCTGTGTGCAAACAATTGACATATTCATCTTCTCCATTAGTCCTCAGTTACTCGCACTGAGAGGAAATAACCACGCTGTCACGCAGTGGAGACAATGAGTTCCAGCAGGGAGCAATTATCTAATTAGACACTAGGGTCGGGACTGAAACCAACACCATCTGGTATCTGGGAAACTGTCACCGCACTACTAAATGAGGATATACAGGATATGAGTTAGTGGAGTAGATTGTAGGATGGATGAAAAGAGCCAGAGACAAAGTGGGACCCCCTCAGACAGGAAGTCAATTAAATACAATGCCCTCCAGAATGATTGGTGCCCTTAAAAACAAAGAGGTCTTTATTGTCTACACTAGTCTTTAATGGGTCAGGGGACTGGGACGGCCAAGGCAAAACCCTTGTGGTCTCTGAATCATTCTTGGGTTGATTTTTGAGGTGGGCTTCAGATCATTGTCCACGAACCATGTCTTTTAACAAGATGTCCAGAGGCTTTGGAAGAAAAACAGCCCCACGGCATCAGAGGTCCACCACCAGACTTCACAGTGGATATGAGGGGCTTTTCTGTAGGGCTTCCTTCCTTGCAAGGCCACACCCATCTTAGATATTTGTAGCCACAAAGTTCTACTTTAGTTTCATCTGACCTCTGACCTTGTTCCACTGAAAGTCCCAGTGTTGTTTGTCAAACTGTAGTAGCTTTAGCTTGTGAGTTGATGACAGCAGAGGCTTTTTTCTCGCTACCCTCCCAAACAGCTGTTGTTGGTGTGGGCGCCATGTGATGGTGGTTAGGGAGACTTTTTGACCCCGAGATTCAACTGAACTCTGACCTCTCTAGCTGTAATCCTTGGAGAATCTTTTGCCAGTCGAACCGTCGGCCTCACAATATGTGGGGTCAGTTTGTAGCCACATCCTCTTCCAGGCTGATTTTAAGATCCCCAGTCTATTTAAACCACTTAATTGTTGATCTAACTGTTGAAACTGGCATTTCGAACTGATGAACTTTTTTCTAGGTTAGATTTCTTTGAATAATTTGAATTGAAGGTCATGGGTGTAGACAACAAAGATATTTTTATTCATCTTATTTTACTCATTTCTTAAAATGGTCCCAATAACTCTGAAGGGACTATATACACACAACTTCCTCTATTGTGCTTCTGTTAGGTTTTCTGTCATCTGCGTTGGCTTCAAACTCCTTTCAGATTTCACACAAATTAAAAAAAGACCGGAGAGCAGTAAAGAATTAACATTACTGTCCAAAACCGAGGAGTGAATGTTTGCGATGGCTCGATGTCTCTCACAGTCATGCTAATACGTGTGACGGAGGCAGCAAATTAGATCAAGTATGTCTGCTTTATTAGATTTCCAGAGATGAGAAGTTCCATGTAGGGAGATTTATGAAGACGTGGAAAGCCTAATATGACTTCTCCCACAGAAAGAATATCTTGTTTCGTCGAGGAAAAATACTTGAAAGTCAAGATTAACCACAAAGAGAAATGCTTCGCATCAAGTTTTTTCTCCGCCGCTGATGCGACAGTGTCGTTCAACTTAAGGCTGAATGTACGTCGTAAAGGTCAGGGGATCAGGCGTTTAGGGAAGAAGTTCAGTTGGCCTCTTGCCAAGCTGTGGATCTGTGAATTTCTTCTCAAGAGCCCTGAGAAGAACTCCTCAGTTCCTGGGAACCACTGCTCTCAGAAGCAGCAGCCCTGTTCCATTCAGAGCAAATATTAACATTAACAATGGCCGCCTCATAAATTATGCCAGCTGAGATTTAGAAAAAGCAGCCATTGGAGGCATTTGTAAACATCAGACTTAAACCATCTGAGAAATCCAAATACTGAAAGCGGCCAGACTGTGAACACATTACCCTACAAGCCGGTCGGGCCGCATTCCATTCATAGTTCATCAGGTTATTTAAATCACCATTAACACGAGGAATGCTTGATTGTGTACGATCTGTACGGTCCCATTAAAGCTATCCTGGATCATTTTCCTCTGGTGTGTGGGAATTCCACAGGATTTCATTTCGGTTTCAAACATTCTTCCGCTTAATGAACCCTGAGTTTGTTTATATATCAGCTCCGCACTTTATTTTTTTAGGCAACCTTTTGCTGGTCAAATTTGAACTGCAGGTGAACTCTTGCATAGCTAATTGAGCTAGCAGACAAAGTGGAACTACTTCTTTAGAACCTATACACACATCATCCACAATATTAAAACCACCTGTCTCACATAGCCCCCCCTTTTGCTGCCGTAAACAAAACCTGCAGTTTTACAAGATGATCCAGCAATCAAAATATGTCCCTAATCCACTCAGCTCTTTTATGCGTGCCCTTTTCTCCTGCTTCCAACACATCAACTTAAAGGACAAAATGTTCACTTGCTGCCTAATATATCCCGACGAGATACGAGAAAATCAATGTTATGCTAACGTCGTCTGTCAGTGGTTGTAATGTTATGGCTGATCAGTGTATGACCTGTGTCGACTAGAGCATAACGTAGGCCCCAGCCACCAAACAAGACCAAACAATAAATCGAAATTTATTTTAATAAAGATTCAAACCAATATTCTGCAATTTTTCAAAAACACCATTATTATAATATTAGACTGGATGAGGAGATTGAGAGGGCAAGATAGTTAAATAATTAGTTAGCTGGGCTAGGTGTAGCTAAAATAGAAATGATATCCAAACACTCTTACACCACAAACATTATTCATTTTGTGAAATCAAATTCCGAAACTGTCAAAACTGACGTATGTCACAACTACCGTGACTCATATCCATAAAGTTCTTTTGTGTAAAGAACTAAGGATGGGTCGATTAGTCATAATTAGTTAAGGAGTGTAAATATGACATTCACATTCACCCTTATGGTGACCAGAGTTTGAGTCATTACATTCTTCATAACTTCAACAAGTGACTCCCCATGGGCCGCAGCAACTTGTTGGCCGATGACAGAAGTAAAGATGGGCCAGCAGAGATTTTTTTATTCAACCTTTATTTAACCAAGAAATATCCCATCGACATCAGGCACCTCTTTCGTAAGGGTTGACCTGACCGAGATGGAAGCAGCACACATCAATCATTTAAATAACCAGGGGAATACTTGAAGGTTTGGTTTTGTTGGTACAGTTGTGTACACAGTTATGTACACAGTTGTAGTACACAGTTGTAGTACAGGTTCAACCATTCAACTAAACTGTATCAGTTAGATGCCTTCTTCTAACCACACCCCCTCAGGCTAAACCATTGTGCCACTCAGCTTAAACAGTCAGGAGCCTTCGACTGATAGCGAGGAGAGAACAAAACAGACCCCTATCCCATCTGATCCCCCTCTTTCACTCCATTTCTTCCTTTGTATCCGAGCCAGGGAGCCTCTTCATAACTATATTAGGAATCAAAAGAACTTTTTTCCACGGAAGGCACTGACCCTTGCCAAAGCTTTTGAACTTACGCTTCACTCTTTGACAGCGAGGTTGTGAGTCATGAGAGAGACGGCGAGGAGGGTGCGTTATCAGGGCCGCCTTGAAGTTTTCAGGAGTTTTGACAATTTGGCTCTTTTGCTGTTTAATATTTTCAGCCGCGTGAAGAATAAAAATCAAAATTGAGTCACACAGAGAGAGACTTTGAAGATAGTCTCGCATTGATTATTTCTTCGCTGGTTTTAAAACTAGTGGGGATGAGAAACGACCCCACCGACAGGCGACACGGAGCCAAAAGGTCAAAAAAAAATCCTTCCTTTCAAGCGTTTCCAGGCAACACGATGACCTCGTGTCGTTAAAGGAGCCGAGCTGGAAGCCCTGGTTGGCAAACAGGGGGACCAAAATGTTTCCCTGTGGATCTCCGCTTTGTAATTCCCTGGATACACATTCAGGTCAAATGAGGACAGTTTGGGGTCAACAGGAAAGCTTTACAATCGACTGAGCCGAGGGGGGGGGGGCTTCAACTGATGTCCATCTAATGACTTTGTGGAGAAGTACTTTAGAGGTTATACTAACCCTCTAGATATTAACTGGTGGTCTTTTCTACTTCTGGCAAAAGATGTTGAAGTAAATTAAATAAAATGCATGCAGTGAGTAAAGAAATAATAGCGGTTATAGATCATGTGTGTTGTTTTTTATTTGTTTTTTGTTTTCTCCCTCTCTCTCTCTCTCTCTCTTAAAGAATTTTGAGATTTAGATTTATGTTCCAATTTTTACGCACGCTCTCACACACTGTCATCTTCTCTGGGAAAGAGATGTGATCCTCTTGGGAAGTGACAAATAGAGTACTCCCCCTTTTACTCTGCATCAATGCAAGACCCTCCCACCGTCCTCGTGTAAGACCGTCAGAGTGACGGCTCCTGTCTCAGATCCAGCTGTGAATTAATCCTATAATCTACATTTGTAGCTTTGATATTAACCTAATATAATAATCTTTTATATATATAAATATATATATATATTTATTTTTAATAAAAATAATCAACATGAGTTTTTGTTTGAGTGTGTTTTAGCTCATCAAGACCCTTTCTTGTCTGTCTTTCTTTTTTTTTTTTGTCTCACATTGTTCACATTGCATTGTTGGCTACGGAAGCCTATTGCTGCCATGTTTTAACGTGATAGTTTTAATTTTTTTACATTTATATAGATGTAGAGTTATGGAGACCGACTGGAGGACAGGTCCCACTGATGAAAATGAGAATGTATCTCGTTGTCTCACTACGATTAAAAAGAAAAATGTGTAGTTTGTTTACTATAAGTCATTGAACCAGGAAGTTTGAGTATGTGAATATTTTCCCAACGTTACCAAAGTAGCTGCCTGCTGAGAACTTATCCTCTCCAGAGGATTGGATGCTTTCTTTTTTTTAAACAACCCCGTATGATGAATCATTCATAGTGTTTGTTTACCGATAATCATCTCCGTAGTCCTCCATAACTGTAGCATGATAGCATGCCAGATTCAAAGCCCGAAGTATAACTTGATCAAATCAGGCAAATGAGCCATTTTACTCATTTCTACTTTTTATTACCCGATTTACAACATGAAAATGTATATGTAAAAAAAGGGTGAAATTATCACGTTATTAAATGAACATTTTTATGTATAATAGGAAATTATCACGTTATGACATTCGATGTTCACGTAAAAACGTAAAAATGATCATATTATTACGTCACGTTTATAGCCTTATAAAACATACATTTTTACGTAAAAAACTGAACATTTTTATTTTAAATCGTAAAAATGATCTATTAGCTATGTCCCCCATAGCGAGAAATTCCACTATGTAAAACAAATAAAGTCCCAGCACGTCCCAGCTCGCCTCGGTGACATCACACCGAGGCGATGGCGACGCCCACCGTGACAATTCACGCCGACAGCCTCCGATATTCCGAGAGAGTTTTTCAAAATATCCGTTTATGGTGTCCATTTATAGCGTCTGCTTGTGGACAAACAGACCTGACGCGGAGAGAAAGACACGTTTTTAGAAGTATCCGTGGACCCTCGGACACGTGGGGGACGGCTTATAGAAAAGACAAATGATCGGGAAATCAGAATGGTTTCGATAACAACACATAACTGACAGGCAGCGTTACAGCGTGGTAGGGGAAGGCAGGATTTCGAAAGCATACTCAGAAATGTGATGTTTTCTGACATAAGTTTGGAGTCAAGGTTCAAAGCCATGGAGTCAAATATGAAATGACCGGTGAAATGTAGTTACATCGCACTAAATAACAAAACATGCATGAATGTTGGACACATACTTGGGCCCTCTGGGTAAAATGGGGTCCTTTTACTGCCCCTGATTTAGAAAAATCCTAGATCCACCACTGCTGGTGAGGGGAAAAAAGCATCCGAAGGCTATCCATGTTCAAACCTTAGAATTTGCCATTCAAACCCTCATCTCAGAACCGGTGTAACAGGACCTGGAGTTGACCTCTGCTGTGGTTCATGAAGTAAAGAACCTTTCATATCAGGAGGGATTAGGCTGCAAAGGATGCAATGTTTCCTGTGGACCCTCTCAGAACCCCCCCCCCTCATTCAAATCCATGGCTTCACTGGAAACCCAAGCCCGTTTCTCCTTGAGCAGGATTTGGAGGGTGGCTACTGTTGCAAAGTTGGTCTAAGAGGTTTTATTACTGTCAGTCCAGATCAACCTGAAGGTTTCCATGAAGTGGATTTAGTGTCAGGCTGGGATCGGATAGAATTTCCCAATTCGGTTTAAGGATATTACAGTTTTGATTTCCAGTCCACATCAGATGGATCGTTCTGACCTGATCATCAAAACCACCCACATGGTACTGTATCGGTCCACTTTTACGGCTCCAAAGCCGCTCTGTCACCTTTCTATCCGGACCAGCGCTAATTTTTTCAGCAGTTTCTGCTACAGCAGCTTCTCTGCAGGATTAGACAACACAGGCTACCCTTCACTCCCCAAAGGGATCAGTGAGCATTGCTCACCCACGACCCTGTTGAACCCACCGGTTCACCAGCTGTCCCTCCTTAGACCACACTGGGAGGGACCGACCTCCACGGACTGGGGACACCCAACGAGACCTGCAGATCCACGGACCCAGTCGTCTTGTCATCACAACTTGGTCCCAGTCAAAGTATCTCGGATGCTTATGCATCGACTGTTTTTTCTCGATTACAAGACATCAACTTCAAGGACAGAATGTTCAGTCGCCGCCGCTGACAGGTTCCATTTATGATAAGATCATAAATGTAATTATGACTTGACATCTTAGTGGTTGTTATCTTATGGCTTATCTGTGTATTTATTTCCTTTATTGCTGCAAAGCAAAGTAAAGAGAGGCATCAATTTGTAAAAGAAATCACATATTTATGTTAAAAAATCTCAGAACCTCAGATTTATTTATGTATTTATTATATCCCCAAAAAGCTGGGGACATTATGGGATGGTCATCACCGCCGCCGGGCCGCAGGTCCTTCGTGTTAAAGCGATAACTCGAAAACCACTTTCCCGATAATTTTCAAATTTCCTAAACATATAGATATTAGTAAGAGGAAGAACTGGAGTGACTATCGGAAATGATTCCCGCCACAAGGGGGCAATTTAGCTCTAAAACTTTTCGGGCCATAATTTCTCAGCCGTTGGTCCGATTTAGTCCAAATTAGGTGCATATGAATTCACTCGAGGAGATATATATATTTGAGTGCGTATATGCATATATTTTTACTGTAATAGTACGTATTTTCCTCACTAGGGGGAACTATTTTATTTTTTAAAAACACTGTTTTTTTGGATATAACTTCCTAACCGTTGGTCCAATTTAGTCCAAATGTGGTAAATATGAATCGATTCCAGTTCTCTTTTCTATATATCATATTTTACTCTCATAGTTTATATTTTACTCAATAGGGAGAGCCTTTTTACGAAAAATGCTACGGCCGTAACGTCACATTTCATCTCAGGAGATCAATCAAGGGGATTTCTTGTATAATGCAGGGGATTGGGGACCTTTTCAGGATTGGGGACCTTTCGGTAAACTGGAGCGTAAGTCCAGTTTATTTTTGCAAAGAATAATTATTTCCTGTGCACCAACCAATTAAGTTACAATGCAACAATTATCTCTTAACATAACTGATGTACTGGCCCTAAACGATACGAAGAATTTTCCTACAATATATCTCATAAGGGGACGGAAATCGAAATAAAAGTGTACACAAATGCAAATAACAAATAATTTTTGCTCAGTACCTAATCAAAGGCATTAAATTATTCTCATCAATCTATCTATCTATCTATCTATCTATCTATCTATCTATCTATCTATCTATCTATCTATCTATCTATCTATCTATCTATCTATCTATCTATCTATCTATCTATCTATCTATCTATCTATCTATATTAAATGTATTATTATTATTATTATCTATCTATCATCTATCTATCTATCTGTCTGTCTGTCTGTCTGTCTGTCTGTCTGTCTGTCTGTCTGTCTGTCTGTCTGTCTGTCTGTCTGTCTGTCTGTCTGTCTGCCTGCCTGCCTGCCAGCCTGCCTGTCTGCCTGTCTGCCTGTCTGTCTGTCTGTCTGTCTGAAATGATATATGAGCCGGAAAGAAGAATACTATCGTATTCCTTTTCTTTTGCCGTTCACCTCCAGCAAACGTTTAACCCAGACATTCAACAGTTGGAAACACACACCGCTGAAATAACATCAAGCTTTTGTCTTGACATGCCTCTTATTACTGCAGCATTCAGCCTCCCAGCCCCCACAAACACACCCCGTGGGGATAGCCACCTGTCTCCTGACTCCTGAGATGCCGAACAGGCAGCTCTTTGTGTCGGGAAGGGGGGGGCAAAGCCTCTTAGCAGGCTGTTACTGGGAGGACTCAGGAGATCGCTCCTGTCGGGGCGGGGCCATAGCAGTGTTTTACAGTGATGTGGTTCACTTACTGTCTTTTTCAATCATTGACAGTTAATGATAATCGCATAGTTGGCGTCGAGCGCCGGAGCCGGTGGAACCGCAGAGGCCTGCCGAGTCGAAACTAGCTTGAACGCACACAGTGCAGCGAGTGCAGGCGAAGATAAGCGGCCCTGTAGCAGCGCGGTCGGCGTCCGCGTTAATGATTGCCCGTGTGCAGATCATCACCTGAATCAGTGGTGCACGACAGATCGTCTGCTTATGCAGTCAGACGGCGGAGGGAGCCCCACCCTCTCTCTCCGGAGAGGGTGAGGGAGAGGGGAGAGGGGGGGGGGCTGCTCCACAGAGGTGCTGATATTGTAGTGGCTAAAGAGACTAATGAAGACAAACAGTCGTGCGCGTCGCCATTAGGCTGAGAGTGTTGGAAGAGCGTGATAAATCCTATGGGTGCTAAAACTGAAAATCCATTCAGCTGTGAATTACGTTGCTGATGGCTTTTCGGGAGCATTTCCTAGTGCATTAACACGTGTGGTGAAAATATCCTCAGCCGTATTTTATTTGGGGTTTTGAATGATGTGGTTTCAAACTGCATCACGTCTATATGGAACTTTAAGCCTTGAGTTTTATTCTTGAATAGCTCAAACTTAAGAGGAATAGAGCAGAGCGTGTTTATGATGTTAAGCCCTGGCAGCATGTATATGCTAAAGAGTAAGGGTCCAAGGATAGAGCCCTGGGAGACACCGCATGTCAAAGTGGTAACAGAGGGGGAATTAACCACCGTTATTGAACATTTTTTGTTTGTTTGTTTTTTTGCAAATTTAAGCATGCGAGGACTTACTAAACAGAATTATGTTACTTTATACTCAATCTTAAAAAAAAAAGCAAAACGTTTTTCTTAACATAAGATTGAGCTAATATAATAAAAATTGACTAACTTACATGAAATACAAATATGACATCTTAAAAAAAGTCAGATTTCTTTTTGTTTTGACTGTTAAAAAATGTACTTTGACAAACAATTTGCATATTATGATGAATTTACGGCGGCTAAATTTTATTTTAGTGGTTAAGATTTTTTATTTTATTACGTATTATATTCTGTATTTTTAAAAAAATTTTTTTTTTACTGATTTTCCATTGGTTGTCACATTTGGGAAAAGACATTCCGTCTTGAATTTTAGAATAAATTCTTGAAAATTAGACACTATTTAAAAATTTTAAGTCAAAACTTTTATTCAGAGGACGTTTAAAATAATATAAATTATATACCATATTTGATGTATTTTCCAGGAAAGGGGTCATATGAAAAAAAATCGAAAAAACAAAGGTAAAAAATGCATCTGTCCTCACTGCGTTCATTATAAAAAAGTTATCCAATCAACATTGAATGTGTTGAAAATATACATTTTTTTGTATTTTTGTAACTTTAGAAGAAACAAGTATTTAAAGTGTTAAAATCCTGGGGGGAAAAAACGATGTCCCCCATAATTTTCTTTAAACGTGGAAATCGGTCTTATAGGTCTATTAAATGACATTTTCAAAAAAAAATCCAAAAGTAAGGAATTGTGACCACCATCTGATCCTTTATGAAGTGTCGGAGGTCAAAATTCATGGGAAGCCTCTGAATCTTGGAAATCAATGCAGCATAGCAGGAATTCCAGTCCGGCGCTCTTCTGAAAACTGTGGGAGGAGAGACTGAAGACTTTTGAAAAATGATTTCTCTGTTGTTGCATTTCGACATTCCATCTTCAGATGATAATATTTTTCAGTGCTGCATACATTTATTTGTATTTAACGTGGAGGTCGTCCATGCGAGTCGCGTATAATGGAGCTTTGTCGTAGCTGAATGCGCGCAGCTTTACTTTTATTATGTTGTGTACCAAACGTTATCCATTTGCTTACTGTTGTGGAATAAAAGCCTTTTGGAACGCCGATGGAACTGTTTGCATTTACATGAAAGAAGACGAGCTTTACATATTCTGTTTCAAACAGCACTTAAGATCAGCCATTATGCAAATCCACTCCAGTGCAGACCGAGGAGTGGGCGGCTCATTCCTCAAGTTCTGAAGTGACTTTACTCGTCTTCATTTTCTCTTTACTCTCTGTTCCTAAGTCAAATATGAGAGGAAACCAAAAACTCAAACCGTCTTTGACACATTTTCCAAGCTTAGCTCACGTCTAGAAGTTCATTCAAGCGCGTAAAAGAAGTCTCAGTCGGGGGAAATCGGTTCACTGATCTTGAAAAGATAGAAGATAACAAAGCATCAGTGATGATCCATTAATGCTGCCTACACTAAAAGGATGCCAATGGCGTCGTCAATGTGAATTGAAGCCTGTCACGTCATACAAAAGAGTCTCAGGATGATGTCATCTGACGGTATGAGACCCTGCAGCCATGCCTGCGTCTAACGCACCTATCGCAAATGTGCCGACTTTACGACTTTCTCAACGGCGCCTCACATGGCATTCAATCAAGTCCTTTAAGCGAAGTAGCCGTTCAGCCAAAGATAATAACATTTTATCGCGTTTAAATTATGATAAATGGCGACGCCCTTGTTTGATTCGGCTGTCGGAAAATATCAACGTAGCATCAGATCAGCGGCGCATGAATCAGCCAATAGCAAGTTCGTGCATGTCCTCTGCAGAAACTTCTCCTTGGATTCCCTGGAGCTTTGATATGATGGTGCCTTACAGGCTGCTTACACTTGTGTGCCCTTTTGTTTTTGGCATCTCCTCAGGTGTGTCTGTCGTTTGCACCACAAAGGTTTTAGCCTACAACTGTAACGGCTACGGCCCCCATGGCTCTTTGTGTATGTTTTTATGTATTTTCTTCCGTTGCAGGTAAGGCCTTCCCTTCTCCTCACCTGCTGAAGAGAGTGGCTTTATCTTTGACTGAGATATGAATGCCGTGTGAAAAGCCTTTAGAAGCCGTAACTTTATCCCCGAAACATCTGGGCTATAATGGAATCGGCATTATCATTATCAACATTTTAATTATTTTAACAAACAATCTGCCTCCTTCTTTATAAAAACATCCTGGTTAAACTGGGACGACGGAACTTCACGACTCCCACATTTTCAGCCCAATAACCACCCGTGAACAAAAACAGCGGAAAACTGTTTCGTTTACATGCAGGTAATTCATGCTAGTCTCTGGCGTTAACGCGTTTTCTGAAGATCCAGGTACAGCAGTGAACAGTTTTCACAATTCCGTCATATGAGGATAGAACTTTCTTTCAACCCCAAAGGAAAAACCTTTTTCAGTAAAAACCGTTGTCGTGTCAACAGGCCTACGATCTGCTGAATCAAACGGCTTGCAGAGCTCCATCCGTAGCTCAAGGGCACCTCTTACGACGAGAAGCTGCTGACAGACACTGATCGTGTGCAGGTGTTGGCTGCGTATCCATGTCATTTCATGCATTGCAATATATTCTATACAGAGGAATGACAGGTGTTCATTTTAAAATTCCAGTCTGGGAACCCCGTTGACCCACGTTCATATATTTTTAATAGCCCTTTAAAAGTATTTCCCCTTAAGGTGCTTCTACAGAATGAAGCAGACTCAAGCATGCACCTTTATCTCCAGGAGACGCACAAAGCTGTCACCCGGGAACACATCTTTCTTTTTATTATTCTTTATGAAACCGTGGCACCAGAGATCAGATAGCCATCTCTCCAGTCTGGGACTCACCCATGACAGTTTGTCTGAATCTTTTTTTTTTTTGACTCGATAGAAGCAGGGTGGCTGAGAGTTTTGTGCTGGGCTGACGTGTTTCTGATCCTTTTAAGCCGGTTTTTGCAATCACTAGAGGACAAGCTTTCACCTGTTGATAGCTTTGAGTCCACTCAGGAAGTTCAAAGTCATCCAGAAGAACTCCCTGGTCTTTTCACAAGCCAGCCAGGACCAACTGGGCTGCACTCGCCCGGTCAGGGTCAAAAATGTGCCGTGGCAGCAAAATGAAACTTCATTTTAAAGCAGCGACGAAGTCGGCCTTTAGCCTGTTGTGGGCTTGTTTGAGTCCAATAGGTGTCCTCATAAATCTAGCAGAGGAGCAGGAGATTGGACGTGAAGTTCAGCAGTTTAAAGAGTTCTGACACGGCAGGGTTATGTTTTGCCACTCAGCCGCCTAATTTATTGCCGCTGTTGGATAGAAAGTCAATAGTTAAGAATCGCCTTCGTCTTTCGAGCTTCATAACTGCGATTCTTTTGAAACGGGCTTTGCTTCTCGGAAGAGACTCTCCCCTCTGGGGCTTTTACGAAACAGAATGTTGTTTGATATACCGGTGAAAACAAACAACAACATCCTGGCTAAATGACATCATATCCTGTCCATAAAAGCGTGTTGCAGAGGACTTGACTGTAACTTTGTGAACCTTTTCCTTTCTTTTTTTTTTTACTAATTATATTTCTCTCTGAGAATGTAACACTGCAAAGAAAGCCGTTACAATCGGAACATCTTTGACGTCATCGAAGTGGAACGCTATTCTTTTATAATCCTGTCATTCATCCTGATAATACACAAGTGAAGAAGATCCCTGTACATCTTCAAGAATTCAAAGTAATAAATGACTCAGTGACTCCAGGGACTAAATTCCTGCCTGTCTCAGGTCTTTGTTAAAGAATAAAGACAAATTTAGGTGAAGGTGAGATAACGATTGCATCGTGCGGTCATGACGTGGAAACCTGATCAAAGACTGCAGAATGCATTCTGGGAAAACTGATTTTACTACAGATTTTTAATACTGGAGGGATCAGGTATCTCCAAAAAGCAGATACCTGGTCCTAGTAAGCTGATGTCATTCCGTATCTCTGATTGGCTGGTCATGACGATGACCTCACTAGGCGAATGTGAGTGAGAAACAAATCTGAGTTTGTTGTTTTTTTATTAAAAAAATAAAAGCTCCACAAAGTGTGTAAAATGCAAATTTGGACTAAATCGGACCATTGCTTGAGAAATTATGGCCCGAAAACTTTTGGAGATAAATCTCCCTTTAGTTTCAGAAATATACAACCAATCTTTACCAAAATCAATCCAGTTCTTCCTCACACTGAGGTCTATGAAGTTACAACATTTTAAAACGATCCATGAAATGGTTTTGGAGTTATCGTGCTAACACGAAGGGTCTGGGTTGAACGTAATTACAATATCCTCGACAAGTCATATCACCGACTTTTTAGGGACATAATGACACTTCCTGTTCCCACTAGGAGGCACTATGTATTCCAGTGTTGACAGCTCTAGGTGAGTTCCCACCCTACGAGTACACTGGTCAACTCACAGCAACTGTAATCCACTCTTCCATACGGGTCCTAATTGCGGCCTGAAAATAGAGAGAGCTTAGCATGATTCAAAAGTTTGACATTCAAGTTGAAGCCCGAGCTGGAAGTTGTCGTGTTGAGAGAGGAGTTATTTATGGTATGTCATTTTATCCCACATTTGTTTCCATGTAATGGCATTGGCAGGTTTGCAGAATAAAGATGGAAAATGTGTTCAGCAGTGAGGGCCAGAGGCAAAAAACTGGCTTTAATCATTGGCTCATTTTTTCCATCCTGCCCTAAAATCAATATGAGGCCTTTTAAAAATAGCAGCGTAGAGAAGCCTGTCAATACCGACTATTAATTAGCATGGAACAAGCCCATCGAGTGTTTGCTAGACTGTTGCTATGGTACAGAACGGACTTCCATCCACATTAGTGCGTCGGCGCCGGAGGTGGAGGGGCGAGTCTGTCGGCGGTTGCCACACTCGATCACATTGATATAACTCAGCTGTTGGACGGATGTATATAAAATATGACGTAAGCGACTTTACTGATGCCCAGACGTTTCCTGTTGTGCTGCCATTTGGTCGGTAAGCTGTGATTCCGACTTTTGTACATGCGCTCATGTCAAACATGCTAACCCAAATAAATTAAAGCCTTAAGTTTTGTAAAACAAAAAATTAATAAAATAAAAAAAAGCTCTTCATTAATAAAGACGCTGGCGATGAATTCCGTTTATACCAGAATTCAATTCCATTCCACAAAGGCACTGTCTCGGCTAGCACACATTTTTGTTAGATTACAGAATAGTTTTAGTTTTGAGGGGATAATCATTGTACTGACTTATTAAATATTTGCCTGTTCTGTTTTGGACAGTACAAAAACACTACTTGGACAAACCAGGGGAAGGGTTGTTGTTAAACTGAAGGTATATGGTTACCTGCCTTAGCATAGCATCGTTCTACCGTAGATCCTTTGACCGGCAATGTGGCGGTTCATCTTGAACGAGGTTATTGTCAACGTCGCAGTTAGCTGCAGTATCAGTAGAAACAGGCTCTTCGCTGGTAGCGGAGGCGCTTACCCTAGTTTGCTGCTTCCAACTTGAATTTTCTGGTTCTTACCAAAATTTGCTTTACCAAAATGTTGAGCTAATCTAATTGCAACAGCAATTGCAATGTATATTATTATATTATATTAAGTTATATTATATTAAATTATACTGTTTAATATTATACAATATTATATTATATTATATTAAGTTATATTATATTATATTAAGTTAAATTATATTCAATTATACTGTTTAATATTATATTATACTGTGTTATAATTATATTATATTATATTATATTATATTATATTATATTATATTATATTATATTATATTATATTGTATTATACTATATTAGATTATATTAGATTAAATTAGATTATATAATTTTGTATAAACAGGTGTGGGCTGCTAGTTTGAGATCCCTGCTGTGGACCTGAACACAACAACAGTTCAGCTCTCACATAAAGGTCATTAGCTGCATAACGTATACCTGAAGATGATGGAATGATTCTCTACATGCGGGTTCAACGGCCCCGCAGCTATGTCCCTCCACAGGGTCAGACATGCGCACCTAACACGGGTAAATACAGGTGATCTCACCCTCCGCTCTGCAAACATTTCCCAGCGCCTGTGTCACTGCATTACTTTCTGCACAGCTCATAAAACGATGATTACACACTCTGACCTATCAGGCCTCGGCTGCGGTGATGTAATCTGAAGCTGTAAATGAAACGCAAACATACCAAGAGCTACACGCAAGGTGCGTTAAAGACAGGCCTCATGGCCCCGGTGGTTTCCTGTTATCGGGCAGAAGGTCGGAAGGAGATAGAGTGCAGCTCGCCGCGTGAGTGACGGGTCATTAAACTCCCGCATGACTGCCGTGCCGTTAGAACCCTGAGCTGAGTCCACTGTTTGTACTGCTAACATTTAATAACCGCCCGCCAACATTACATGTTTGGTTCGACTACAAACATGTAATGTTAGTGTTTAGTTTTTCTTCTCTTTTGTCTGAGTGATCGCAATCCTCAGCTTTTACACTCCGCTGTGTTCAAAGGCAGAGAAGGCGAGGAGGACATCCGATCCGGCACCATGTCATCGCCGCCTTTGTCGACTCCCACCTTGGCTTTAGAAGACACGCAACACTGGAGAGATCCTGAGCCAACTGTTAATCATAATAATACAAAATCTTTTACGCAAACTACTGCTCTGGCATTGTTTCAGGTTTCGGGTGGGAAAGAAAAAGAAAAATTGTTGTTGTTTCAATAAAGAAGGAGAGTGATTTTTCTTTTCAGGCGCGTCAAACTTGAGTAAATAAATGGAAATGTATCTGATTTAGACATTTAGTCATGAAATTATGGACGAAAACCTTTGGACATACAGCTCCCCTAGTGGCGGAAATATGCAATTTAACTTTCACAAAATGAATCCAGTTCTTCCTCGCACTAAAGTCTATGCGGATATAAGATTTTAAAATGATCCAGACATGAAATTCTTTTGGAGTTATCGCGTTAACACGAAGGATCGGCGGCGACGAAAATCCGATTCCATAATATTCCAGACTTTTTTCAGGGATGGAATAGAATAATTCTACCTAACCTTTGCCCTGCTGGAGTTATAAGACTTGTTCGTGAGTCTCAGAACTTATCAACTTGAATATTAGTGGTTATAATTAATCATTTCGTCGATGACACGGAATCATACACGTCCAGAAAGACCTCGGTTCCCGATTGCGATCTGTCTCGGCTTGAAATCTCCCATGAGATAATCTGGCACCTGCCATGTTTGCCTCCAGATCCTGATGTCACCCAACATTACCGTTACATCACCGCGCTGAGAGAGAGAGAGGTGTGTTAAAGAGCAAACTAACGGCTGCTGACTCAAACAAAGCAGAGGATTGTGGGCGCCCGCGACTTTTCCAGCCTCCCTGCAGCCGAGCAGGGAAGACCGGAGAGGTCAAACGTCTGCAGGAGAATCCTTTTTTTTCGAGAAGCGGCTTCCTTCAAAGGGAGTCACCGAGACGCATTTTTACACCGCTGCTGCCACAGTGGAAATTTAATTATGTTAGTTTGAGAGCGCGCGAGTGCATGATTGAGAGGACGGGGGGAGAGGTGGCGGCCTTTTTTTTCTAAGGCAGCTGGGCGTTTTTTTCCGTGACGCTGCAGAGTCTGCGAGGCGTTGGTGAGAGGAACGATGTTTAACCAAGCGTTTCCACTGGCACTGCGCATGCGGTCCGTAACCACTGGTTGATATGTCAGGGCAAGCTCCAGATTGCAAAATGTTTTGTTAACACTTACAAGAACAGCAAAATACTAGCCTACTGGCTGTTCCTCACGGAGTCATGTGACGACTTGCCTCTGTGAGCTGTCAGTTCTGAACAAGACCAGGACTCTGCAAACACGCCGCAGGCTCCGTCAGAATGTGCTTATTGGCACAAAACAGAGCGACGACCGGCAAGAATCTCACAGGGACAACGGTAACATGCACTTAACTGAACTTAAGCGGACATTATTCACTTTGAATAAATGGAAGGTAATATTCAGAACTGGGTTTTCTTAGTCAGAACTTCAGTACTTTCATCGTACTTATTATCTCTTATTAGGAAAAAGAGATGGAGCGCTGAGCCTCGGCGCTAAAGCAAACATGAAGACTCCTGAAACGTTTACATGGAGAATCCTCCGGCAGCCCGGAGGGGTTCAACTTGGCTCTGCGCCGCCAGACTCCTTCCCAACAGCCTTAAAGGGAAGGAGGCTGGCGGCACTGGCTGTGAGCTTGTAGCCCCGAGATTGTGGTCTAAGAGGGCGCCATCATTCCTCCTGTAGACCATCACTTCAGAACCGGCATCCATCCGGCATCCGTCGAGTCCATTTCAGCGGGTGAACTTGACGGACCTCCAAAAAACAAACGCTTGTTCCCCCAATCACATTTCCTCGGCGGTGGTGCTCACAACGTGATAAATAGACCAGAAAAAGTCTTTGAAGGGTTACACTTTCAGAACAGGTTCATGTGACCAATTTCTTGGATGCTAAACCAAATAAAAAATTCTTGCACTTCAAAGAAACCTGATCTCCTTTTGTGCCGCCGGATTATCAAAAACAAATTTGAGCAAAACCTGCTTCGGCGGGTTAATCGTGTCCCATTCTGCATGTTTGCTGAGTCATCACGCCCCAATCGTGAACTGGCGGTTTCTGTGTTCTTAACCCCTCGATATCCTGCGCGGCGGCGCTAGCGTGAGTCATGGTGACACCGAGGTCTGAGATGTTTGAGAAGGCGGCGTCTGAAGCTCAACACATTAGTTATGGTGTTTACATCCTGTACACAGCAGGACATGAAGAGCGTCTTTGTAATAACTCTGGTTTATGAGGCACCAGAGGAATCATGGGAAATACACGCTACGGCTAATCCAGCCCTTTTAATCGATTTAGCTTTGGCGCCATTATCGCCGCAATGCTACACCGTACGCACGACATCTGATCTCACATCTGAAACAGAAGCCTTAGGTAAACTGACCAGCGCCTCCTGAACCTGGAGGAAACGGTGAGGCGGGAGAACTGGAACCCCCCGCCGGGGGCCGTTAAAACAGCGGGCTCAGCTGTCGTGTCGTCTGCTTTGCGGTTTGACTTGCAGCAGCTGCAGGTGTTCCGGGTCATGACCCCCGGGGCGAAGGAGTCACCCGCGTGTGAAACACATGCACATCTACGACGGATCAAAGTTCTCCCTCCTCTCTCAGCGGCCCTCCGAATCGGATCAGGCCTCGTCTGAAGAAGTTCTGGCACGACTTGTGTGATTAATTATGTTTGCAGTAAAGCGGCTCTAGAGGTCGGACTCCATGCCTCGGACGGCGGAACCACGTGAGGAGCCGCGCGGCAGCTGTGCTCGTCGGCGCGCGGACAGATGGGGGCGGCGTACTTAATGGGAGAGTCCCGCCGCTCTACACGGGCTTTATTAAGACTCCAGTGACAACGGCGAGTCTGTTCATGCCGGAGATGACTGTCGGTTCCACACGGAGATGCTTTCCCTTATCTTTAAATCTTCTCATGGATATTTCATCTCAGCCTGTTTTTGAGCCTCTGAGGTCGAGATTCTTGATTTTACTAACGTGTGACAGTGAGCTGCTTCAGTCTTCTGCAGAGGAAACGTTTCTACGTACATTATATATATACATATATATAGATATGTATATATATAGTGTACAATAACTCGAGTGTTCTGTAAGGAGCAGTTAGACGGAACCGCAGCAGCTGCTGCTGCTCCTGGAGCGTTGCCAAGCATTTCACAGAACTTAACACGTATTATTCCTTTAACAAGGTTTCTTTATTCTTTATTTCTTCTGTTTGTTGTCGTCATTAAAGAAGGTTTTAACGAGCTGGTTACCAGGATGGCTTTGATCAAGTGCTTTGAGTCTTTTCTTTATAACTTTTTTTTTTATTTTGTTTTATAAATAGGTTTTATTTTACACTGGTTTGTGAGAAAATGAGCAACTTTGTAAAGATGACGCACTAAAAATGACATTTTCAGTTAAAAATGATATGTGTACTTTGTACTTGTACAACAATAAAGATTTTTCTTGTGTGTAGTTTAAAATATGGCCAAAGGCAAAATCGGGGGAAACTTATTTTTTAAATAAAATAAAATCAATAACTATATAATGTATAATAATAATATAATATAATAATAATAATAATGATAAAGCTTGGCACGAAACATGAACATCTGCATACAGATTAAAAAAAACATTCAGAAATTTGGCAATAAATGATAAATAAAGCATGAATAAAATTCCAGAGAAAAAAAAAAGTCTATGAAAAAATGCAAAAAATTAAAAACAAAAAGGTGAAGATACAGATTAATCCAAAAATAACTAAGGCAGGGACAAAATAAAATGAATTCAAAAAGCTTAAAAATGAAATTCATATCAAATGTCGTGAATTCTGTCCGCCACAGCATAAAACTGGAATTAGCTCAAAACGTTTTTTTGAGACAGCTGTTTCAGTTTGTGACGCCTTCACTTTCCGGATGGAACTTATTCCTATATCAGTAGTTCAAATACTTTACTACTGTACTGTTATCAGGTACCGGTTCTGAACCTGAGTATTAAAGTTGCTGACAACCTCACACTCTACATCTTGACACAAACATCTTTACTTTCTGCTCCACCAAATTAAAACAGATGATAGAAAAATCCTTCAAAGGGTTAATTTTTCAAGGCCTGTCCTCTTTTTTTTTTACACTTCTACTTGAGTAAAGAAGTTGAATCAACCTCTACTTGAGTACAAAAAACATGTGTACTTCAGGCACCTCTGCCAGTATTCTACAGATTATAAAGTACAAGACAAAGCCTATTAATGATGCAAAGGTCACTTTTATTTAATTCAGTGTAAATTCATTTTTCTGTCACGTTGACAAAAACGCTTATTCAAAGTCATAACAGGAGAGAAAACTCTCTGACACTAGACCACAGCAAATGCCTGATTAGTTCAGGGACTACACATTAAATGTGTTTCGGGTCGAATCTGACAACTTCAAACACCCGGAAACATAGAAAAAAAACACTTAAAAACCAAGATAGCGGGTTGATAACTTTTCCGTTACATTGAATACTTAAGAAAATCCAAATACTGTGACATGATACCTTATAGTGTATCAGCTTTAGCAGCGCAGTATTCCAGTGAGTAGGTCTCTCACACACACACACACACACACACACACACACACACACACACACACACACACACACACACACACACACACACACACTCACACTTAATGTAGTTTAAGGACAAGGATTTCACATCTTTACCTTCAGGGAAGTGTTATCAAACCGTGTATTTACAAAGTCACTGTTCTCGCCCTCAGCGGGTAAAAAATGCTCTCATGGCCACGTGTTGTCATAGTAACGGTCACCTCGTGATAGGTTGATTAACTGCAGCTACAACGACGTGATGCTCTCAGCGTAACGACTCGCCAGCGGCGGCACGATGTGGAATACAATTAATGTTATTATCAGATAATGGAGCCATTAGCTAAATACTGCTAATCGGACCGACTGCCTCCTGGGTGATTCTTCCAGCTGTTTCATGCTCAGAATATCAGAGGCTAGTCGCCCCTGGGTGGGAAACCTGGACCCTACAAGCGTGTAACCGCCTGATTTCTGTAGCAATACTCTGAGAGTGGTACTGGTTGGACTTTATTACTGAATAAATACTCAAAGGTAAGTGGATTCTTCATACCGGAGCCGTGGAATGTAGAAGAGCCGAGCTACGGCTTCTAATAGAGCGTCTTTAAAAAATTCATGTAAAAACAAGATAAAACTGACGTGTATACTATTTTGGGAGCATTTCCCTTATCGTGAAATAGACAGGAAGTTGTGGAAGCCAACAACGGCAAAGGAGGCAGATTATTTTTGGCCGTTATCTCTTGACTACGAGATAAGTGACTCGTTACCACGAGGGAAATAGTGGCCATTATCGCGAGATAACGAGTTAATTATCGCATTATCACAAAGAAACAAGCAACCGTTTTTTCGAGTGAATTATCTTGTTATGATGAGAAAACAAGCAACGTTTTTCTCGAGATAACAACTTAATTATCTCGTTATTACAAGATAACAAGCGCCTTTATTTGCAAAAATATGTGAAAAAAACAGATGTGCCTCAGGCGTTTGATAGTTGATTTAGCCACAACTATCAAACGTTTTTATACTTTCTTAAGAAAACTTTTAACCACCGATGCAAAAAGTAAAAAAAAAAACGTTGGGTATCGTCACGGCGACATGTACATACCGGTCCCATAGCAGCTATAAAAGCACTTTCTGAAAATGTTAAACCTTGATCGTCACTATTGTAGTTTTCACAATGTGAACTCAAGTTTTATTCTGAGTCACATGACCGCACGACCCGGAAGTGAAGCCAAGCATAACAAAAATGAGAAACGGCGGATGATTACAAGGCCTGTAACTCGTTATCAGGAGAAAACGGCCAAAGTTAAATATCTGCCCCGATGGCCGTTCTCAGCTCCCATAGAAAGTGGACTGGATCACAGAATGATAAGCTGTTCATTCGTTCATGTGCATGTCTTCATAAGAGGTGTGAAAGCTGCATCTATAGATGTGGGTGAAGTAAAAAGTGTTGCATTTGTGTTGGTGTTTGTTTGCATAGACGTGTGTGTCTATGAAAGCACGGTGAGCGTCACGGTTCCTTTGGTCCGCTTGAGGATGCCGACGGCTTCTTCGTGCGTGACGCCCTCCAGGGTCTGACCGTTGACGGCCATGATCTGGTCTCCTCTCTTCAGACGACCGTCCTCTGCTGCCGCCCCCTAAGCAAACACACACACACACACACACACAGATGTCTTGTGTCGCCTGGGTTCCTCCTCTGGTGACATCTGAATAAATTGTGTGTCTGCAGGCGGTTGATTGGGTGAAATGAAACACCTGCGGCGCCCAGGAGTTCACAGATATACACACGCACACACACACAAGCATACACACACACACATACATAAAAACACACTCACACCGTACATACATACACACACACACACACACACAAACACACAGACACACACATACAAACACACACACATACATACATCACCTGTGTGCACCTGCAGCTTTCGCCCCGCTGTTTGTTACACTCCAGCGATTAGCTGGCGTGTCAAATTACAGACTTCCCTTCCCCCGCCCTCTCTCTCTCTTCCTCTCATTCTCGCTCTACCTCTCTCTTTACCTCTCATTCTCTCTCTCTCTCTCTATCTCTCTCCCTCTCTCGGCGCAGACGAGCATCTTGTTCAGCATCTTAGATACACACAGTTCAAATACATTAACACTGAATTACTACGTAATGAGCCCCATTTGTGTAATGTGCCCTAAAAAAGTGTGTAGTCGTCATGTAGGGGAAGGGCCGCCCTGATTAGACCACAGCTCAACCCTCCCTAACCGAGAATCTAAAGTATGAAAAAGATGTCACCCGCTCCTTGTGGAGATGTGGAATGGTCTCGCTTTAAGCTAACATTAAATAAAAACTTCCTTTTTCCAGCTGGTTATACTGGAACAAAAACATTGTTAAGAATATCAGCTTCCGTTTATTCAAAGAGATTCCCCTAAATTTTACACACCGCACCTTTAACATAGACTTTCTTTACTTAATTAACAATGGCGGCGTTTCTCCTTTTTTTTTCGGTATCAATCTGAACCAGTTCTTAAACACACATTCGCACGTTTTGATGAATTACACACATTCTTGTCAGCTGTGCAGTCAGAAAATGGATTTGCCACAATGTGACGACTTACTTTTCCAAAAACAGTTTTGACATAGATCGGTAAGTCTCCATGGGGGCTCCCGTACCCCCCAACTATGCTGAAACCCAGTCCATCAGGTCCTCGTCCGAGAGTGATGGTCTTGTACTGAGGGGGCCTAACAGAAGACAGAGACAGTAATGAGTGGAAATCAACAGAGGGGGGGAGGGAGGCCGAATCATACGGTTATATTTGCGATTAAAAAAAAAGACCCCACCCAGAAATAACTGATAAATAACAAAAATAATAAATGATCAAAAAGGTTCCTTCGACAGAAATAATATTTAAATTCTCTCTCCACTCCTATACGAATATTACATTAAAGTATAAGTCACCCACTTTTAAACATATAACTAAAAATGATGTACGACTGATACGACTAATGCGTCGTTTTAGTGCCTCGCCATTCCGTATAAACGTTAGAAATACAAAATGGCGGGGTCATTGTTCTGCCTCCGAGTCGGTAGTGGAGGTAGCAACAGAGCAGAATCAACATCTGAATGAACGTGGCAAAGCAGCGAAGCATTTGAAAACTACGGGGCTGTGACAAATTTGTGCGATTTAAGAGGAAGCTAGCAACAGTTAGCAGCTAACACAAAAGCAAAAGAACTTTCACCAGAAATGTCAACAGATTATGAAGATGGCGCGAGATAAGGGAGCTCCCTCTCCAGAAGAGGACGAGATCAAACGGCATTTTAACGGGGAATGTTTGTCCATGCATTTGTAAAAACGCCAGAGTGGACGCCAAAGCTGTTGTGTTTTACATTAGGGCTCTTTTTTAATAAGGGTTATAAAATCTCTAATAAGGGCTATGAAATCCATCAAACTCCAGGGGGGAAGTGAAATAAATGAGAAACATGTTAGAAGCTCTACTTCTATGACTTGGTCTAATAATAATCATTTCGTCATAATTGACAATCTCTGAAATAGCTGTGTCTCATACCCGAGGTCGTCCTGGAAGATGCAGCTGGCTGTCAGACCTCCAGCCGCCTGCTCCTGAGAGGAACCCGTCACAGTGGCGTCCCCACCTGCAACCACCTACAGGCGCAAGAGAAGACTTTTAAGGCACGCCAGCCGTCCAGAGAATGATGGCGTGGTGCTGGCGCTGGAGGTGAAAACTTTGGACACGGATAAAGTAAAGATGGGTTTGACCACAGGCTCGCTGAGAGTTTTATCTCATAAGAACTTAAGTGAAGCTCCTGATTCTACAGTTCTTGAGGATGGCGATGTGTGGATGTTGGGCGGGAAGGAGTATTTTAAATGAATGAAGTTGGCTTATAGGTGTCACCAGAACCTCCTCAGATGGGGCTGAGATTCCTGAATCCCTCCATGACCACCGAAGGGGCTCGTTCAAGACGACACAAATGATCCAGACGAAACATCCAGGCATCTGAAGCCCCTCTCTCTCCTCCATGAAGGTTAGAGTTCAGAGCTTCAATACTCAAAGGGTTTCCTTGATGAAACTCAGGACTTCTGGGAGAATATTCTCTGGACTGATTGGACGGTGGGGGTCCCGTCACATCTGGTGTGAACCAAACACACGGCAGAGGAAGACCTGGACCCCATTGAGTCGCTTATTCTCACAAACCCTCCGGTGAAGCTGCACTAAAGTTAAGAAGCCGTTCTGCCAAGAGGACTGGGCCAAAACTGGACCAGCTGTGGTTGTGGTGACACAGCAATTAACTTCAGAGGGGCCGATACTTTTTTCAGATAAACTAAACTTTTCACCTTATTCATTAAAATGATCATTTTTAAATATGTGTGTTTTGTGAGATACACACCCTAACAGAGGAAATCAGGATTGGGTCCAGTATTTATTCATGGCGCGCTGTGTGTGTGTGTGTGTGGTTGGGTTGGTCCGTGTATGTGTGTGTGCGTGTGTGTGTGTTTGTGTTGGTTTGTGTGTGTGTGTGTGTGGTTGTGTTGGTCCGTGTGTTTGTGTGTGTGTTTGTGTTGGCGTGTGTGTGTACGTGTTGGTTTGTTTGTGTGTGTGTGTGTGTGTGTGTGTTTGTGTGTGTGTGTGTGGGGTTGTGTTGGTCCGTGTGTTTGTGTGTGTGTTTGTGTTGGCGTGTGTGTGTACGTGTTGGTTTGTTTGTGTGTGTGTGTGTGTGTGTGTGTGTGTGTGTGTGGGTGTGTGTGTGGGCTTCTTCCTACCTGCAGCTGGATCGGGCCCGTGGCGTTCTTCAGCAGAGTGACCGCCTGAGAGTGGCTCATGCCTTCAGCGGAGGTTCCACAGATGCTGACGATTCGGTCCCCGATCTGTGAAGTTCAGATTCGAGCATCATCCAGAAGTAGGACCCGGTGACAAAGGTATATCCCCAAAAATCCCCCAATTCCCTGCGTTGTACAAGAAGTTCCCCTGAAAGTCATTAATAATCACAAACACTCCATATATTTCTATGAAGTCAGCCGTCTGCTCTAGGTTCAGATCCCAGAGTGACTCCATAATGAAGATAAGACAGTTAACTACTTTTTCTGAGCACAGGAATAAAAACAAGACAGATTTTCTTTTGGTGAATCATAGGAGCTAAATTTAGACACAACTGGACTGATGGTGGGGATGAAAACTGTGTTTTCCACAAAAAAACTCTCCTATTGAGAGAAATATGAACTTTCAGAATGAAGTAATATAAAAAATAAGATAATTTTCCTTTTGGACATAATAGACATATGGATAGGAATAAATGGTCCAAAAAAATATGAATATGCATCTAACCTGTCCCAAAGTCAATCCACTTCTTCCTCAAACTAAGGTCTCTGTGGGAATAAACTTTTCTATCGATGAGAGAGCTTTTGTGTTATCGCGTTATCGCGAAAAATCTGCAGCGGCAGACTGATGACGATTCCATCAGATCCCTGACTTTTCTAGGATATAAGTCATGAGAGACAAAAACATCTTCAGACGGAGAGACGTTTGATTAAATCAAATCAGATCATATAAGCAGGAGAATCCGGAGGATCTGTGTAATTAAAAGGATGTGAGACACTGGCTAATGCTATTTAAATCTTTGATTCATAGCGTCCTATAAAAGCAAAACTATGCCTGCATGGAAGCGATTAATTTCATTATGCAGCATCTCATCCTTCATTCTGACTTTATAGACAAAGCAGCATGAATCACCTATTCAGCATCGTCCCTGTTCACGTCAATACGGCCTTCTGTAGGCTTCACGATCTGAATGCATGAGTGGGAGATTTATTAGCCATGCTATTGTCCTCTTCCTGTCTGCGTCACACAGAGCTACAATTGTTGGTTCACTGCAAAGGTCACGGCCAGCTCTGTGGGCTTTGGACCTCGGGGAGGATTTTCTTGATGATCACAAACATTGAGCAGGAATGACAGTGTAGAAAAGAAGTCGGGTTCATATTAAATCCCACACGACGATGTCTGATGTAAGCTTGTTGTGTTCCACAGGAAGTCTATCGGACGGACGTGTGACTCTCTCACCTTCAGCTTCTGGGTCTGAGCAGCCACGCCGACGGGATTCATCATGGCGATGAAGATGGGTATGTCACCCAGAGGGCTCCCCACGCCCCCTGCTATGCTGATACCCAGACAATCACTGGGACCTTTAGTGAACTCCACGGCCCTGACGTCCTGATGCTCTGCAGCTGGAAGGCGGCACGGACGCTAAATGTCAAAAAGCCTTGTCTGGAATTCCTCTGTCCTAATATTATCTCTTAGATACTTACAGTCTGGGATCACGCTTTGTTTGTCCGGGTCATCGGGAAGGTTTCCGGAGTCTGGACCCGCCTGAGAGGCCACCGCGGAGCCTATCTCACTCATCTGAAACAAAACGACTTTCAGTGGGACGATGCATTCAGGGACACTGATTTCTAGTCAGCATTCACAACTCCAGTCGGTTACCTGACTACTCTGAGACAGCCTTCTCTCAGAGTGGAAGGGTCCCGCCTTGAATCTCCCTACTTCCATGACTATAGGCCCCACGCAGCACTGCAACAACCAAAGGCGAATCGCATTTAATCTAGTCGCGCAAAATAAGTTTCACTGGTTGTATTTCGTTCCGAGGGCCTTGCGTACCTTGAGTAGAGCGGCCGTGGCCTCCTGAGTAGCCGACCTGACGTCCTCGCCGTTGACTGACAAGATCTGGTCGCCCTGCATCAGTCGGCCGTCAGTGTCCACCAAACCGCCTTTGACAATATCGGACACAAACACCCCCGTGTCGTTCCTGGCGGGGACAAAAAGACACCCTGGTGAGACTGATTTTTTCTTCTTCTTCCCAACAGGTCCCACAATCAGGCTTCTTTTTATTATCCACAATCATATTTTACTGTGCACAATAGTCAATTTAATTAAAAAAAGTTAATAAATAAATATTAAAAATTATAGTAATTCAAAATGATTTTACAGGCATATGTTGTAGTATATGCATGAAACTCCCTCTAGTGGACACATGTGGTACTTTTTGCAGTTAAAATCCTTCTCTGGGCTAAAAAATAAAATTGGCTGACCGATGGAGAGTCCTGCTTGTCCTGTCCAACAAAAACTGGGTAGAGTAACATGAAGTCTGTGTTATTTGTACCACATTTTATACATAAGTTTCTGTTTTGCAAAAACAAAAACAAAAAAAAAAACACGCAAGGATGGAAATAGTTGTATGTTTTTTGTGCTAAATCACAGATTCCTCACACAAAGTAACGGGTACAATGCATTGGGTGTTTAATTCAGCAGAGGGTTCAATTAAAATAACCAATGAACCGAGAAGGTGAAAGTGGAACGGTCATATTGAATTTTTCTTTCCTACTTCTAATACTGCTGACTTCTGTTGTTAAGCGTATAATTGATGGTCCACTACAGACACAGCAGTTTCAAGTTCTACCAGTGGAGCTCTGCGTAAATGTGTCTGATGTTATTTAAGAAACGGCGGTGGACGCAGAGCTGGTAAAACGGAGAATTTAATAGCAAAGGGGGTGTTAATGTCTCAACTGTGACTCCAGTTTATAAGATAATTTAAGATAAGATAAACCTTTATTAGTCCCACGACGGGGAAATTGCAGTGTTACAGCAGCAAAGAGTTTATTACAGAATAACATTATAAGATGTAAATGTTATTCTGTAATATGTGATTACAGAATAATCATCAATCATAATATGTATTCTTATAACATTATGTGTGTTCTATGTATATCTTTTCCTCTAATAAGTGGAGTGGTGACTTTTTTAAGAACGGGGTCCCCAAAAAAGCCCCACATTCCCAAAACATCCTCGTCAGCGTTCTCGCTATAAACTACAGGAAGTCCTCGATTGTGAAGAGTCGGGGGTGAACGTAGTCAATCTGGCTCGTCATCTGTGCTTCCTCTCATGACCTCTCGGAGATGAAGTTCACCTCTGATAAAATAAAGTAAAATCCCCCGCCTTTGTCTCCTTCCACCCTAAATGCTGCATATCTGAAGTGCCAATCTCCACGTGGATAAAAGTGACACAAGCCAAAGCTGTAAGTCGAGGGAAGTCGATCCAACTCAAATCTACAGTTCCAGAGACACTTGGCTGTCAAGCGCCTCACCACTAACTGCCAGCTTGCACTTTCCGTTTTAGCTCAGGCCTCTGGGTCGTCTGCGTTGCAGCCTTTTCCATCCAGTTTGGTATTTTATTTGTTTTTCCACTCGTGTGGCAAAACCACTGCGGCTGAGGCACAGATTTAAAACTATGTTATAAGTCGGGTTCCTGCAATCAGAGGCAACTCGTGACCTCTAGCTTGCGCCTTGTTTAAAAAAGAAGGCCAAAATTAGGCTTTCAGGCGCAGGTAATGGGGTGAAGGAGTTGTTTCCCAGAGTTGAGATGAATCACCCACCCTTCAAACAGAGAATCCGTAGGAGCACCGGCAGACCTTCGCCCACATGTACCATAAGCCACAAATGCTCCTGAAAGAATAAAAGCCTCCACTGAGTGTGTGTGTGTGTTTGAAAGTGTTTACATTTTACCAGCTCACGCCTTATTAAATCTTCAAAAACGACTCTAAAGGGAACCGAAAGCATCGATGCAGACACTACTGGAGCAAAGAAAAGAAATCTCATGACTAACACTGATGGTATCGCATGGATCGATACTTGAGGATGTGTGTTGGCGAACCCGTCAGCCATGAAATAAGTTTCAAAAAGCATGATTTAGATCTGACGTGTTGCAGCTAGGTGTGGCGATGTGGATGGCTTTAATCCACCGAACCGACCTGTCAAGCAGGTAAGCAGGAATTTGCACACATCTAACTTAATCGCTTACCGTTTTAATCCAACGGATTTACATTGAGGGTAGAAAAGATTAACATCACACCATTACAGCCTGCGGGGTAAATTAGGTATTATCAAACCTGCCACTACTTCTCTACCTCTCCATTCTACAAACTATTTAAATACACGGACATTTTTATTCACTAAGATTACCTGTAGTCCCGTGATCTGCATTAAAAAAAGGGGAAATAAGCTTAATGTTATAATTAACATAATAATGCTCGTCATTAATACTACAGTTATATACTTATTAGTCATGTAAGGTACTCTGACTGTTAATCCTTTGAAATAATAATAAAATGACTGGCCTTTATATACTTTTAGGATGTATTTAACATAATTTGCTATTCCCTAAATATTATCATTATTCTTATTAATCTTATTATTATTATTAACCTTTATTAAGACAGGGAAATCCAGAGACTGGAGTCTCATTTTCAATAAATCTCGGGTTGCATACAATAATTTATGATCATGAGACAATTTAAAAACACTAGAATGAGGGAAAAAATCAATAAAAACATCAGCCATAAATGCTGACTCTCTCTCACCTGCGTCCTACGATGCTCAGGCCCAGGCCCTGGCCCGGCTTCTTGTGGAGTTCTAATGTGAACAGGTCCCACAGGTCTTCCTCTTTGTACTGGGCCTCGTCCCTGTAGACCACGAGCTGGACCCTGTGTGGCGTCTGCCGCAGCACATTGATGGCTTCGTCGTGGCTGGCCTCGCGAAGGTCGACGCAGTTCACCTGGGATGAGGGGGAAAGTGAGGTTCATCGGTGAGTGCTGCAGGTTTGCGAGGAGGAATATTGTCAGGCAATATGTTCTAAGATCAGATCCCATTGTCTTTCCTGTGTCATGTGATCAATACATACGAGCCAAATTTTGAAAAAAATTGACTTGTTTGGGAAGTTATAGACAGACTGTAAATTGAGTTTTTCAACCAAAAATTAAGCTTAATGAGTAAAGTTTGAACTATTATAGTAAAATAATATATATCAAGATATATGTCCTTAGATTCAGATTGGTTCGTAGATTAATATGAGCCAGTTTTGGAGAGAATCGGACGTATGACTGGGACATAATAGGCTAAAAACTGTGTGTTTTGTGCGAAAGAAAACTCAGTGAGAAAAATATGAACAATTACAGATAAATATGACAAATACAAGTTAGATGGAGGCAGTTCATATATGGTAAATTTGGAATAAATTGGACAAGCAGTTAGTAAGTTATGTCTGAAAAACTTTTTTCGTACAAAAGCTATGATATATACAAAAAAGATCACATTGGATCGATTTATATGCATCAACTTTTTACTAAATCGAAAGAATGGTTAGGAAGCTGTGTCCGAAAAACAGTATTTTTTCTTAAAAATCAAAAGTCCCCCTAGTGAGTAAACTGCGAATCAATAGAGTAATACATTACATGTACAAAATAGATCTCCAAGTATCTGCTCTTAAGCACCAAATTTGGACTAAATCGGACCAATGGTTGAGAAATGATAGCCCTAACACTGTGATTTGGGAGGTAAAGCTCCCCCTAGTGGCAGAACTATGCAACTGACTTTCTATAGTTCTATAGTTTTTAGATATGAAGCTGCAATGATGATTCCATAATGTCTCCTTTTAGGGGAGATTAAATTAAGTGACCAGAAAGAACTACCAGACTTGTTAATATACATATAGAATAATAATAATAATAATCATAATAATAATAATATGAAAATCAGAAGGTGATGTCACAACAGTGAGATCTCAACAAATTGCTTCATGCTTCCCGTTAGAGTCTGCTGAAAAAGTGGAGCGGTCAGTTTTAGGGTTGACTTCCATTTTTTTTATGCTACATTAGCGAGGGGAAACGTCCCATTAAGGTTCGCCATAAACGTGCAGAAGGTTTTTCCCAGCCTGCATTGCTGCAGATTAGGAAATCGCTCTTTTCACTTCTCCTCTCTGTCCCTTTTTTTTCCCAAAAAGCTTGGATTGGAGACAAAAAGGAAAAGTGGAGGGCAATTAAGTCATAAGGTGTGTGTGTGTGAGTGTTTGTGTGTGTGTGTGTGTGTGTGTGCCTTTCAATTCTACTGAAGGAGCTACCGTAACTAAACTCTTGAGCTCCACCCCTCTCCTCAGTCTGTGAAAAAAGCAAGAGGTCACACAGAGGGCAAATCCAGGTTGAGCTGTAACTCATCTGTCGAGTGGTTAACTTTTATTATTATAATGTTAAACTCCTGCCAAATCAAATAATGTAACCAATTATTGAAATTCAAGCGTTCATGTTAAGGCGTTTCTTATCCAGGCAGTGTGTGATGCTCGTGACGCCGCGCCGCACCTCCAGGATTTGGTCTCCTGCCCACAGTCGGCCATCTTTCGATGCAGCCCCTTCTTCATAGACTTCGTGGATGATGATGGCCCCCTGCAGCGAGAACAAACAAGACAGCAGGTGAGTGCTGAGAAGGAAGAGGAAACAGGAGACACGGGCAGAAATGTAGGATTCTCCTTCTGACATGAAGTGTGTTTTCTCTGCACTCCCCTGCGAGTCTCCTTTGGGGTTCAGAGGTCACATTCCAAGCTTGGACATTGTCTCTTCCCTAGGCCAGACAAAGACCCCATCCCCGCCCCGCCCCCCTCCTTACCCCACAGCCTGACTGCCTGAATAGATCAGGCACATCTACTTAGACAGAATAGATGGGCCAGAGGATGAGGAGGAGGAGGAGGATCACGGTGACATCATCATTTCCTACATTCCTGAGCCTCCACGGCTATATTTGAAACGTACCTCCATCAGAGATTCTCCGTGGGTGGCGGAGTCATTCTAACACGAATGTACAGTCAAAAAAGGAATCTCAAAGTTCAAATTTGTTTGTAAGATGTTTAAAGTGCCACATTAAACTCCATCAATGTTTTAGCCGACCAGTAAGAGTCTTATTCTCTTGGCGATCCGGTTTTTTGTTCCTTACCAGCAGGGTGTCGCAGCCTCCCACGATGCTGAGGCCCAGCCCGGTCCGGCCCTTGGAGATGTCGATGGTGGTCTCACAGCCGGGGATGATGGGGCAGGTCGCCGGGTCGCAGGCCAGGGTGGAAGGAGTGGATGACCGACTCTGACCTTGATAAGAAGAGGAAGTGAGTGATAATATAAAATAAAATAAAAAATGGACTCATTGGATACATGTTACCCCAAATCTAGGACTCACTGTTTCCTGCTTCTGCCTCCGGCTGACTCGGGTCGGTCATGGCGTCGCTCGTCGTGGTGGGTAGGCTGGCGAGGACGCCATCCACAAAACCAATGTCCTCAGAGTTTGACTGGGGAGAGGAGAAGGAGGATAAGGTTTCAGATGCAGAGAAGGTTAGCTTCAGAGCTAGCAGAGAAACGGAGGAGAATAACTGATCAGACCTGGTGAAACAATCCATCTGAAGATAAGATTAGGTTAGGAGAACTTTGGCAACCCCCGGCTTTAAGGACCATAGAACATTATTTCAGCGTATTTCCACTGAGTCTATGTACCTTTTCCACCGTGAAGCCCAGCTCCGATTCTCCGTCCCAGTCGAAGAAAGTGTCTCCTGGTGTCATCTCCTGTAAGGTCCAAACATTGATTAGACATCAGACGCCTACAGAACAGGAGCCTTTGGCTGAAAGTTCTAGCACATACTTGATCGGTGCGTCCTTGTTCTTCAGATGTTCTCTGAATCTCGTCTGCGCTCTCAGCGCTCCCCTCATCAAAGGTGGCGCCTCCGTCCTCCTGCATGAGCGCGTAAACAGGATTTAAACCACGCAGCCGTGTCAAACGACGGCCCGCACGCTGAATTACCCGCCTACGTCACTGGAGACGGTCCTCGGATGGAAAAATGTTCTGCTGCTGAGCTTTTTGAACCTGATATTTCATCAGTATTTGATGTCTGGAAATTAACAACTGTTCAAATTGACAACTGAAAAATATTCATGGCAAGAAAAGTAAAAATAAAATAAAAAACACTTTGTCTTTTTTGCCATTTGTGTGAACTGTGCCTTTATCTCCCATTGGAAAGGAAATACTGCCGTTCATTAGTAGTTTAGTTTATGTTCTGTGTCTCCAGTGTGCCTCCTCCCCATCATACCGCCATCAGACCTTTTTGTCTTTACAGCATCACTTCCACATTTCTATTCATTATTATCCATCCATCCATCCATCCCTCCTTCCATCCATCCATCCATCCATCCCTCCCTCCCTCCCTCCATCCATGTGTGGGATGTGAGTTTGGGAGGAGAGGTGTTCCGTGTTTCTCACCTTCAGTTTAATGTGAGGCACATACAGCGAAGCATCAGCGTCTTCGTTTGCTGCTGTAGAATCAAGCTGTGAGGAAACAGGCAGCAGTTGGTACAAAACGATGAAAAACAATATTTGTGCGAGCCTCTGTTGGATGTTGGATGAGGGTCACGACTGTTTGGGTTTATTTGGAGTAACACATAAAACATAGGAGGTTAGGATCTCCTGGACAACACAGAGAGACTCCTAGGAGAGGGCCAAACATTATGAAAACAATTCTGGGAAATTATACAGGGTAAAAAGTATTTATACAACATCCCATAATTACTGCATCAGAATATGTGTATGTACATGTACATGTGTATGTATATGTACATGTATATATACATGCATATGTACATACATGTACATATACATGTATATATACATGCATATGTACATACATGTATATATACATGTATGTACATGTACATATACATGTATATATACATGTACATACATGTATATATACATGAACCTCCCCGCCCGCTGCAGCGTTTGTGCGTGAGTTGTCTGTGCGGCTGCCGGCGGTCGTACCTCGCTCTGGGGCTGCGCGGCGTCTCCTTCGTGTTCCCTTACAGGTCCCACAGCCATCTGCTGCAGCGCCTCCGCGCTCCTGTTCCAAAAGAGTTACAGCCCCGGTAAATCATCGCTTCTCAGCGCTGTGACGGCGACAGCTGTGATTAAGATCACATATGATCACGCCGCCTCTCTTCCTCGGGGTGAGGAAAGGGATGTGAGTTAAGTAGAAGTGCGATTCTAGGAGGGGGTCAAGGGTCGTGCCTGTCAGACTCTGTTATGATATGTCGGCTGCTTCGACCCACATCCTATACTTTATACAGTGGTTATCGAGTTAGTTCTTAAAGTATAATGAATTAGTGTTCCACGTTTTATCCGAAAACAGGAAATGATGCAATACTTGTTTGTTTGTCCTCATGATATAGAGCTAAAAAATAATCCCTACCCTAAAGCAAAATGTTTTCCCAAAGATTTTGTGACCATCCACAATCGTTTTTCACAGCAGTAGGGAGCTTTTTCATTTCCTTTGTGCATTGCATTGTGGGACAAAAGCGGACATCAACGGCCCTATTTTAAGTGTGCATGCTGACATACTCTATTAATGTCTTTATAAAGAAGAAAACATCCTTAGAATAATGTGTTTTTCAAAATTCTCTGTACTACAAAAACACTGATCTCATCAAGTAACACCTTCACTCCATCATTAATAATACCTTTCAAGATAACCTTTATTTAAAAACCTTCTCACAGAGTGCTTCACCATAATAAGTTAAAAAACAAACAAATTACAACATTATTGAAGTATAGGCAAAACAATTTGTATAGATTATTTTTTTAGATACCTATTTAAAATATAAATAATATAGATAAAATGGAAATGAAAGCTGAAAAATAATATCAGGGAAATATACGCATAAAACATGACACATTTATTTCTGATCAATTATTGCTATTGAAAACAATCGTTGGATTAATCATTTTAATAATCTCGTATTAATCATTGTTAAATATAAATGAATTATAGAGGACAAGTCTTGCACCTGTGCAGTTCATCATTCGATTGAACTCCAGCAGCGCCCTCTGCTGACGTATAAACAGCATTACATCAGACTTGATTTCTTTCCTAATAATCCTTATCTGATAATGACACCAACTTCCTGTTACCATGGAAATGTGATGAAGAACCCTACCTGACAAAGATGATTTTGACTCTGGACGGAGAACTCTTGATTATGGAGGAGGCATTCTGGTGACTGTGGCCGTAGAGGACCTGCCCATTGATCTGAGGGAATCAAAAAAAAAAAAACTTATTCACTCCAAGGGGAAAGAAAAACTGGTCCCAACATTTAAATATTTTTTATTTTAATTTCAATTACATTTTTATTTAACTATTATACAGAATTTTTTGATTGAATTTTTATAATACAAATCTTACCTCAAGTAGCTCATCTCCAACCACCATGCGTCCGTCCCTCCCGGCCGCCCCGTTGGGGTCTATCCCCACGACAAACACGCTCATGCGAGAGCGGTCCCTGTTTCCTGCCAGGCTGAGGCCCAGGCCCGTCTTCCCTTTCTCCAGCTCGATCATGTGGAGGACACCTGGGAGGCCGCCATAGCGCTGGATTATGTTCTCTGAGAGAGGGAGGCGAAAGTCGTGGCGGACAGATGTAAACCATCGATACGGCACAAAAAGTGAAAGATTTATCTTAAGCCTGGGTTTCCGTATCGATTTTCTTGACGTCGCTCCAAAAAGCGGGGGCAGGTTTTTGGGAATTTGCAAAGTGGCGAGGTCAGAGAAAGTAAATGCTAAAAGTTCTAAATGCCAGACTGGTAATTTTTTGTTTGAGCCTCACCTTTTATCTCTTTGTCTCAATCTTATCTCCATTGTTATTCCTCCTACTTCTCTGTCCAGCCTCTTCCCTCTTTCTCCTGTCTCTGGTGTGTTAGATAGCGAGTTCTCAGACCAATGGGCTCCCGTTGTTCTGGGCTCCCTGCCATTGTTGAACCATCAGTCCTGTACTAATCTCCACAACTCACCTTCCGGGGCCCAACCTCATCAATCTTCTCCCTGCAGGATGGGACCACTCTCTAATACACACTCGCACATAGATATTCGCCGCAGCCCCAGGTGTTCGGAGGCTGGAAGTCTGTCCTTTAAGCTCCACGCCTGAGCTGAATGTGACTGGCTGTGACCTCCTTCTCCTTGCAGCGATGAGGTCATCCTGCAGCTGATATGTGACGATGTTAATAGATTAATTGGGACGGAGAGTCCTTCGGGTTTGTTGATGCGTGACCATCTCCAGCGTGTGAATCAGTCCGCTTTTATTGCAGTCTATGGGTGGATTTACAAGCAGACGCTACAAATGTAAAACTTGAAGGACCTCTAGTGGTTGCTAGGCGACAAACACGCTGCGGCGAGCATATAAATAGACCTTTCTGTCTCATTGATTCTATTGAGGCGAAGCTTTCAGATGCAGAGAAAAACTTGCCCTATGAGGGGCACTTTAATGGCTTTTTTATTGTTACTCCAAAGAGAAAATATAATTATACCCTTCAGAAAAAAAGGAGCTGAAATTGAACTCACTCCAGCTGTAGCCAAACTCGCCGTCCTCCTCTTCCTCCTCCTCCTCCTCCACCTCGTTCTCTTCCTCCAACTCAGCAGGTCTGCCAGGAATCTCTGTCAGCGTGTCGGTATCAGTCTCTCCCACATGGGGCAGCACTGGCAGCAGGAGGACAGTGCTGGTAGGAGATGCCATTGCCGCTTCACGCTTCGCCGGCTGTCACGCCACAAATGGAGTTTGAAGAGGGTTTAGAAGTGAAAGTTAAAGGGACGGAGCGAGGGATTGGTTTTTCTAGGTTGGAATCAACTTTTTATAAGTTTACATGGAGATAGGAGTGCTTTCGAAGTTTGAGCAGGACTTGTTATGATTCTACACAGATATGATCGTAACTATGTTAATCAGCCTACCATCTATCACCTGGAGTTAAAATGATGTTAATTTATTCCATAACCCTTTAATGTCCCCACCAAAAACAATTAAACAAAATAGATTAAAACATTTTTTACTGTGTATATTGTATTTCTTTGGAGCATTTATTAATATAGTATCGTCCACAAATGACAAATTGCTAAAAAATAAAATTGAATTGAAAGAAAATTTAAGTTTTTAATAAAAGTATTTCCCATTTTATAAATTTCTATATCATGGAAAATACTCACTTGTATTTTTTTTTTGATTATTTGACCCTTATCAAGACTTATTTTGTGGGTTGCATCAAGTTAAATGTTTAATAAATCCCCACGTTCTTTAATATGCCAAAAAATTAAAAATCAAACTCACGGAATAGGACTTTCTCAGTAGCTGTGAATAAAGCCTCTTCCTCTGTGCCTACTTTGAACTGTGGTGACCCCCAAGGCTCTATCCTTGCCCCCTTACTGTTTAGCATATTGATGCTGCCAATGGGTCCTCTTATAAACAGGTTCAGCCACATCATTAAGGAGCAGTGACTCAAAATGTCAACAAAACAGCTGACCAGGACATTAAAGGGTTAAAAGGTAATAAAAAATGAATTCTTAGTTAATTACATGTTCATTTACTGTACCTAACATCAGACATTTTACAATCACATGTCGATTTACCTCAAAGCGAAGAGCAATCATACCAAAATAATCCTAAAAATACTAATCAAGTCAAAACAATGCTATTTATTTCAAAAAGCGAAAGACAGACAAAACATATTTTAATTTCATAAAGGGATTTCTGAAAGACACACGAGATGTTAGGACATGTTTGCATGTACAGCATGTTAACATTTATTCAATAGGGCTGCAGGATTATAGGCAAAACTAAAATCAAGTTTATTTTCATCAGTGATCAGGATTATTTATTGAATTATTTTTTTTCAGTGTTCTGTTCGCCCATTGGGTAGGAGTCGTAGAAACGTACTGGAAAGCTGTGAGATCCTTCACTATTCCTCCTGCATGTTTTGTGGACAGCGCAGGTAACGTTACTTTTTAAATAAATAGTTTATACCCACACAAATCTCAGGGCGAGGAAGAACTGGATTGATTTTGGGAAAGTTCGGTTGCATATTTTTGACACTAGGGAGAGTTTTTTCTCCAAAAGTTTTCGGGCCATCATTTCTCAACCGTTGGTTCGGCTTAATCCAAATTTGGTGTATATAAATTAACCACAGATGATTAATCTTCTGCACATTGTTTTTTACTCTAATAGCGAGAACTTTTTTTTAACTAAAAACACAGCATTTGAATCATTTAAAAATCTTTAATTTATACAGATGAACTTTTTGAACTTTTTTTTTTTTTTTTACATAAATACTATGGTATTAGATTTAATTTGAGGGGTTCAATCAGGGGGATTGCGGCGTATGCTTTCCACATTACACCCCTGAACCCATCTAGGAAATGTTTGAGATTGGTCAAGAAGAATTCTAGAGGATCTTCTGCGGCGGTCCATGTTTTATGAGCGTAGCATTTTAAAAGTCAATATCGTTCAATCATGTGAATTTAATCCAGCGCAAAATAATTGTGATGAAAAATGGATTGCGATTGACTGTGCAGCCCCAGTGGCAGAATATAAACATATCTGTACAAGCACACACACACACACACACACGGAGAGATAGGAAAACACAACACAGGGGCCCACAAACCTTAAACGGGGTAGGAGTGAAAGGGTTAGTGGGGGAGAGGCGGAGGTAAAGTCTACTGTGACTGTAACCCGCCTACAGAGAAGAGACAAAGGGGCGAAAACTTTAGGACACGACACATTTCTGACGGCCACATCTATTGACAGACGCACGTCGAACTTCTTTAACTGTCTCTATCAGCAACCCTTGATAGAAACTGACAGTGAAACTACGGCAAACATGGATTAAAGCTCTCACTGGATGATCGGAGACACCAACCTTGTCCTTGCTGTCCTTGGTCAAGGCTGCAGCTCTCTCCTCACTGGTGTCTGTTACCGACGACTACGTCGTATAAAAGGGATATGAAAGTTAAGAATGAGATTCATGTCAGTGTCCGAAAGCGGGTTTAGAGGAAACTCTGAGTTTGTTAAGCCTGAGATGAGGGGAACTCTGGGTTTTGAGTGAGGTAAGTTAAACTCTGAGTCAGTAACCGTGGTAACTGGACATGGTAACAGACAAACCCTGACTTTGTTCCTGACTCCTCCCCCATCTGGGCCTGAAGCGGAGTGTCTGTCAATCATTTGTCCGTTTAACAGATTTGTGTCAGGAGAGGACAGATAGACCCAGATTAGTTCAGCTTTCATTCCATAATTTATCTGAATGACATCTTCTAACCGCCCGGCGTTGCTTACCGTTTTTTTTTTATATTTCAACCGGAAGCTTCTTATATATAAATATATTCCAGATGTCCCTTTTAATAGGAGTAGAATAGGGAATAGGAGTTCTGTGTCCACGCAGGATTAACAGAGGTAGGTTCTCGTATATCCTACAGATGATAAAATGGTTTGGGGGCGTTATGTGTTTCGCAGCAATGAAAACAAAAGTTGCTCATGAGTATTTGTTCCTTTGATTCTTTTGATGTTAATTTTGGGGGGGAGCAGAGGACAGGAAGAGGAACAGAAAATGACCCAACACCAATCATGAAGAGTAAACCTCTTTGTGATTCTATACGAGAGAGTTTGTTGGAGTTCATTGTACATTTAGACCCTAACTCAGACATTAATGGAGAAATCTGTATGACTTTTTCTTAAACCTTAGGTACTGTTGTGCCTTGTTCCTTTGATGTTTTATATTGGAGCGGAACAGGAAGTGATGAAACAATGTCTGCCTAAGAGAAGATTCAGAGGATGGTTTTGGCCTTTAGAGGAGGTTTTGCCTACTCGGAGTTCTTTTCCTAGTTGTCAGCTGCTTTAACGTGCGCTGATTGCCCATAAAGGAAAAACAGAATGATGTTTAATATCATTCCTAATTCTTTTCACCTATTATATTCAGAGAAAATGCAGTATAACTAAGAGATACATTTCCTCCTACGCCCGATTTCTCTCCTTCGCCGACGAAGTTGTGTTTCTCTTCTTCTAAATATCTGCCTCTGAGCGCATCAAAACCTCCAGCTAAAACGGCGAGTATGACGACCATAGCGTCTCACTGGTTGCGATGGTGAATCACAGATCGTCCTCAAGCTCAAGTTGAAAAAACTCAGAGTCGATTGAACCAACTCAGATCGGCTGTTCTGGAAAAAAAAAGTTTCCCATTTTCTCAGGGTTGATCAACCCAGAGCTCAGAATTAGAAAGTTAGTTTAAACCCGCTATCTGGAGTTCAAACCTGACAATACAAGATCATATAACTTAAAACATTAACATTAAATAATGAAAAAAATTATAATCCTATCAATCAGACTATGAATTCCAGGATCAAATTGTTCTGAGTGGCTAAATCTCTCTCAGGCACCATGCTGCCATAAAAAAGCTATTTGTTTACAAAATAAATGAAAATAAAAGAAGTAATTTATTAGATAATTACAGGAAAAACATTTGCTTCTTCATTGAACCATGAAGCTTCGCAAAACCAGACAAAGAACTGTGGCACGCAAACAAACACACACAGACACAGAATTATCCGGCATCACTTTTTCCCATCCAGCCATTCAACCCAAATGACGACGATTTAAATGTGTTGCCAGAGAGCTGAGAAAGAAAAGAAAGACATTACAGTGTTCTATAGTTCTTCACATAACAGTGATTGTAGCTGAGTGCTGGCTGCAGCATCAAGTTGTCTTGTCTGAATTGGCACTGAGGCGGTCCGGAGAATGTTTTTTGGGATAATTGAGAAAAATTGTGTCTTAAAAGTGGCGACGGGAGGAAAATAAAATGCACTCAAAGTAAAAGCCATTGCTATAATATTACGTCTTGTCCGGTGCGACGGAGCGGAGTAGCGAAGCTCACAGGGGTAGGTATAAATAAGGTGGCGAGGCGACGAAAGGAGATGATAGAAAAGTGCAGATTCAAATTGTGTTTTATAGCGTTTATAATAAGACAAATAATTTGCGGGATAATAAGTCATGACTGACATTTCAAAATCTACCGGGAGGAACGTTACAATCTCAGCGTCTGGGACAATTCAAACAAATACTGATGCAACTCTTGACACGTATTGAAAACTTCAATCTTTTAAAGGTGCAGTCCGTAAAATTTCCCTTTGAATAAATGGAATGAAATATTCAAGGAAATAATTTTGTAAGTGTACAATCGTCATGTTGTGCCCCCATGTTTGTACGCCTCTCTCTCATTGTGTTTGGGGGCTGGTAGTGTCAGAATGATGACGAAGAATCGATTCACCAACAATAAGAAGATCAACTCTGCTACTGTGCAGAACAAATAATATTGTTCTTTCATGTAAGCTCTGACCAAGTGCTTTGCAGAATAAGGAACTCTAAACAATTTCCAAGTATTTCTATCTAATGGAACCTTAGTTTTAACCCTTGAAGGGCACCATAGAGTCTTGGATTACGAGGGGTGAGTTGTGGTGTAATATATTATACATTGTAATGTGGAACTTGACGGTTTGATGGTACGAAATTTTACCCACTGCACCTTTAGATGCAAACACGTAACATGCTTTCAGTCAATCTTCTTCGCTCATATCTTCAACAACATTAATGAGGCCCACGGGTCCAAGTGAGAGACACACCCACACACAAGCAGAGAGACAAAGACACAGGGCAGCTTTTTTCTAACCTGGGGGAGGACGGGTGCTAAGCAGGTAGTGTTAGTGCCAAAGAGGCCCGACCCACGATGGTTACTGAGCTGCAGGAAGGGCAGTGGCGGCTTCTACAAGCAAGACAGAGGACCAACAAGCTGACAACATGACGAATATTTATTATGATGGTTCAGCCTTTTCCGACAAAATGGAATCTGAGAATGTCTGGGAGAACAAACAGAGGCTGGTCGGGTTTTTTCAAATGACTCACCATTAAAGCAAAGGACCACCATCAAAAAAAAAAAATTGTGTAAAAAAAAAAAAAAAAAAGGAAGCAAAGCCTCTTGCTTTGAAATACTTTCAACTAAATGTATCAACCGTTCCTCCGGGCTACGATGAGATTGCTCACCGCTCACAAGAGAAGGAAGTGAAAAGTAAGGGGGGGCAGGGTTGTGCTATTATACTCTGTAGGTGGTCGCATTTTAATATATGACTTCATTTGGATGTTATCAGCCACATTCTAGAAAAGAAATCTGCTTTTCGTTGCTTCATTAATGAGTTCCTTTGTTAAATCTAGCAATAATATTTCAATAACCTCCGAAGTTAAAATGCATTTAGAGTCGAGTATGGATGTGAAATGATAGTCAGCATAAGACACCTTCAGCGGGGATGTTTTTTCTAAAATACTTGCCAGTGACAGAATTGATTTAACAATTTGCTGACCCCTTTTGATTAAAAACATCATAGCGGGGGTCGTGTCATTCCGCGGTTAGATTATATAGTGATAGAAAATATAATAGGGTGTCGGGATAATAAAATCCAAGCAGAGCTCCTCTTTTTTTTTCTCCCAGAAGGAATCTCCGGTTCCAGTTTGTCTTTATTTCACTCATTGTGTGTACGTCAAAGTCAAAGATGCGGTTAAGAAGAAAACAGAAGAAGAGAGGACTGGTGTGAGAGACGGAGTGAAAGAAGAGTCTGGAGAGATAATGCAACCGAGATTAAGCGTGATGGATAGCTAATGCAATAGGAATGAGGAAGACAAAAAGAGAAAGATAGATTACCTGACACGTGAGATGTGGCATGCATGCGAGATCGGTGGTGTGTCTCTCTACAGCAGGTGATCGAGCTGGGCTATATATTGACTCAGGCTGGAGGAAACAGAGATGGAGGTTTGAGGCAAAATCTTAATGTTGCTACTCTGGTTTAGAATAAGAGAATAAACACCTGCAGAGAGACGGCGCGTTCACTTCCTCTACATTTTGGGAAATTTTCTTGCTTTTTGGCAGTGACTCAGTTGGTTAAACTATATGACGCTATAGCTAGCTACATGTCACGACAGCTATCTGTATGACGATACAGCTAGTAGGTAGATAAAAAACAATCATTGGGCCAATGAGTGTCTAAATCTGCATTTACTGATTTTTTTTTTTGCCATTCAGGACAATCGTTAAAGTTGAGAAGGCAACTTTTTTTATTTTTACACAAACACCTATCAGCCATAACATTATAACCAGGGGAAGTGAATAACATCGAACTAGTTACAAATGCACCAGAAATCGGGTTTGTCCTCGAACTTGATTTATTTGAAGCAGGGAAAATGGTCAGGCGTAAAAATCTGAGCAATTTTGACAAATTGTGATGGCTTGATAACTGGGTTTGTGCATCTCCAGAATCCCTGGTTTTGTTGGGTGTTCATGCTCTTCAGTACTTAGTACCTACCATAGTGGTCTAAGGGACCTGTGAACTAGGTGCTACTAGCGAAATTCCTGAAAAAGTTTATTGTGGTTCTTGAGTCTTTCATGGAAATGTTCTTCCCTAATGGCTGACGCAGTTTCCAGCTGGATAATGAGCTCTGCCACACTGCAAAAACGGTTCAGCAATGGTTTGGGGCACACGAGAAAGAGTTCAAAGGGTTCACGCCTCCAGATTCCCCAAATCTCAACCCAATCCAGCATCTGAAGACTGGTCCACGGAGGCCCCACACTGGAAATTCAAGGACTTAAAGGATCTGCAGCAAAGTTATTGGTACCAGATACCACAGGCCCTTCGGAGGCCACGTGGAAGATGGGCCTCAACAGGTCAGATCTGTTTTGGCGGTAAAAAGGAGGACCTCTACAATATTAGGCAGGTGGTTATTATGTTATGGCAGATTTTGAATGATGGAATCAGGTTTAGTTAACAGCAGCTAGTTGCTATCTCTGAGCCAAAGTAAGGAGCTGAAAGGCGCTACATAAATATATTTCAACAAATACACTAATATGGTTGAAGGTAAAGAGTCACTTCTCCATTAACATGAAGGTCTGCCCTTCCATGATCTTCTGTTCTGGTTCCATTATGAGCTGCTCCGAGGCTTAATGAGGAGCCGGTATGTGAAAGGAAAAGCACGTGGGAATAACTCGTGGATAAAAATGCATGAAAAGTGAAAGTGAGTGAGATCTGACACTGGATGCCAGCCAGAAACAGCCCCAGCAGGGAACTACTTAGTCATGCTTCGAATGCCTAAGGGCGCTTTCAAACAACAAATTATGCCGTTGTATTGTGATTTTAAACGAGCGTGGCACTTAGAGGTTAAAACTTTCTAATATATTTAATATGCCACACTGTTGTTGCACTAAAAAAATAGATCAAAATGACTGTATTTTATTTTTCAAAGGTATGCCAAAGGGGTATTGAACATAGTGGTTTTTAAAAGCGCCCTGAAAGGCCTGTGCAGATCCACTTTATTACTTAATGCGGGGATTAGGTTTGAAACTAACACGTACTTACCCTGGGTTTGTTGATGATGCTCTGGACCAGAAACGAGACCGGATTGCCTGCCCTGCGAATGGCCTCCACTGCCTCTTCGTGACTAGCATCTCTGAGGTCTACTCCATCCACCTGCCAAACAGATATCAGGGGAAATAATCTGTATCCAGGTATCCAAAACCTCCACGGCACATTTTTCAGCGGATTTCAAACTCTCCTCGGGTTGTTTTTCTTCTTTTTTGGAGTCTCCAGACAAAACGAATTCAAATGATGCCAAAAAACCTTCTCAAGTTTTTAAAGTCTTTGACCTTATCTGTTCTCTCACCTCCACAATCCGATCTCCGGTCTTCAGGGTCCCGTTCTGTCCGGCAGGACTGTCCTCCAGGATGTGCTTGATGAAAATTCCCCTCATCACCTCTCCGTTGTTCAGCCGGCTTCCCATGCCCCGCCCCCCGACAATGCTGATGCCCAGGGACTTGCCCGGCTCACGGAAGAGTTCCACTCTGAGGAAAATATAAAAAGTAATAACTTTTATATGTAAAGCACTTTTCAAACTTCAGTTTAAAGTGCTTTACAGGATTAAAAACATAAAATAAAAAGAGACTAAAATGACAGTAAATAATACGTTGAGTGATGTAGTCGGGAGCTGAGCCTTGAAGTGCTTTAAAAGACCAGCAAGATCTTAAAATCCAATCTGAAAGTAACTGGTAACCGGTGAAGAGAGGCTAAAGTACGGCTAAGGTGTTCTTGTCTCCTAGTGCATGTTGAAACCCGAGCTGCTGTATTCAGAACAAGCTGAGGAGGTGAAAAGGCTCTTTGATCTTCACCCTGAATACATTGAATGACTGTAGTCCAAAGGAGATGAAGGCGTGGATGACCTTCTCCAGGTCAGAGTGAGAGAGGAAGGACTATATCTTTGAAATGGTCCTTCAATGCTAAAACCAGGATATAACAATGTAAGTTACTTGAGTTTCAAGAAGCAAAGTTACTATCAATTATCGCAAGTAGGCTGAACGTTTGAGATTTGAGGTAGGGTCGGGATCCAAGATGCCTCTTTAAAATAGAAATGGACTTATTTTTGACTAATATTCACGTAGTTTGAGAAGATTTTGTGACATCGAACACTCCATCACTATTGAAATTGAAATCACCCTGTTCACTGGATTTTAATAGGACATAAATGTGTGTATCATTGGTTCAACAAGGATATTGGAATTGGTGTTTGCTTATAATATCACCCAGTGGCAGCTTATATATGATCAACTTTAAAGGGCCAAAGATGGAGCCCTGAGGGTCACCACATGTCAAAGGGGCCAAAGAAGCGGAGGCATTACCAATGCCTATTGAGAAAGTTGTAGTATTTGAACCATTGTAAAGCAGTTCCACTTTACAAGTTAATCCAGGAGTAATGAATGATCTACTGTATCAACAGCTGAACTCAAATCAGAAAAGGATGAAAGAATTAAAATTGAGGAGACACAAGCACCGGCTGCAAAGGAAAGGACCAGAATCAAGATGCGAGACTCCGACATTCTTCTCTTGAAAGCTGTGACTTTGGTGCTGATTTGAAAGAGTCTATTGTATTTTTAATAGTACGCTGGAGAGGTATTCAGGATCTCTGATCTGTCAGATACAGTCTGTTCTCACTTTCTGGGTTGGATCCAGTTGCTGTAAGAGGCGCTTTCCTCTCCTTCGCCATCTTCCCGTTCAGGGAGGTTTGGAACATCTCTGAATAAATAAACAACAGAGGAAAAGAAGTGTGAAATACTCAGAATCCATCCATCTCATTGACGCAAAAAGTCGCCCAAGTTGACCATGTTAATTGCACTTTATCGAACGTACGAATTTAAAACAAACAGCTACATAAAATACTTAAAATTATTTCCCAGAATATCAAAAAAGAAGCTGAAATATCTGTTAAAAATATTTAAATAATATATATGTTAAAAAATATGAATATGTTTTTCATTGGTGTCACAAAAAACCCTCATATGACACAAATCCGGTTCTCAGATGAGCCAAATACAAATCTTAACCATGGGAATTTAAAAACAAAAACATCAAAAATCCCTAAATAGTAAAAGACACCAATTTAGTTATTGGCTGTTGTGTGCAGAAAGTTTTTTTCAAGAACATATAAAGACTCTCCTATGTAAGAATCGTGAATGGTTTGGAATTAGGTTATTAATAAGGTTGTAAACACCTTAGAAAATCATTAATTAATTAATACTTCCCTATCTGACAAGCAGCAGGTCAGCGTTGCCATTTATCGAAGGAGTTGTAGCAGCTTATTACTGATTTATAAAGTGTTCACAACCTATGTAATAAACTAGTTATAAATCATTCATAAACACTTTGAAAGGGTAGTCTTACTATAAAGTTGTACTTGAAAATGTTCGGTTAGGCTCCAGGTAAGACAGATGATGGATAAAAGTGCCATTGTTACATCCTCCTCCTCATTTGTGGTGGGAAATAAAAAAAGGGAACTTTGATTCACATTACTGTCAAGGGTTCAATAAAGCTAAAGCTAAAGTAAAAATCGATGTAACCTGAAGGTACCCAGTGGGGTATTTAGCCTCCCAAAGTAATGCAATGTCATGTAGACTCTTATTTTGCTTCATGCTGTACTGATCAAGGTCAGTTGGTGGTGGTAACAAACTAAAGAGTGTAGCAATGCTATGATAAAGGCAAGGCAAAAAAGTTAATACAGTGTTGACCTCATGTGTACACAAAAATGTGTTTTGATGACATACGCTGAATCAAAACATAACTGGAGGTTACTTTGTTGGAGTGTGAGGACGTACTTCGGAGCTGGAAATGAAGTTGTTTCTGAAAAGAGGTCTTCTTGTGGCTGCTCCAAGCTGGCCTTGTACTCCTCCAGATATTCTGCTGGAACATATGTAATGCTACACAAACATACACACACACACACACACACCGGCATAGAAACACGCGCACACAGATGAGTGGAATACAGCAGACAACATGGCATCCAACTTTGTTTTTCTTGACCCACCTTAGTGGTAATTAGGCTCCTGATCACTTTGGACTTACTTGGTTATTAAACAACAATAGTGCAAACACGTACAGTGCCCTGCAGAGTTATTGGCAACTTAAAAAAAAAGTAAAAAAAAGTAAAATGAGATGCAAAATCTTAATGCTGTTTTAACCATAATCTTTAATTAAAATCTTTCACAAAAAATCTCTCCTCTAACTCAAATAAAATAATTAGAAAAACATTATATCCTCAAAATAAAACAAATATGGGTCAGTTAGCAGACATGTCCTCCTCCACGTTGATTTTTAACCTCTCCAGTCTCTTTAAATGTCTTAATTATTAATTTGAACTGTTGAAAGTGACATTTTTTACTGTCTTGTATCAATTGTTTTTGTTAATAATTTGAAATAAACACAAGACAAGACTAGACAATAAAGACATTTGGGCATTTGGAAGGGTGCAAATAACTCTGGAGGGCACTGTATCAAAGCGGGGAAAAAAACTCCCAATATATAATTTAAAAAATCAACTTAAATTATGAGTTAAGGCTTGAGTTTTTTCTCCAGTTAAATTTACAAATAAGCAGAAAACATTTCCAGAAGCCGTCTGTGTCTCAAATGCATTCTCCAGCCAATCTTTGAAGGTCACATCTGACTGTTAAAGCAGATGTTTACCTTCTCAGCAAAATCAAGTCTTCTGTCACCCACTGTGTGATATAAAATGTGACAAACGTGACAGTTTTATCTGTATTTCAATGCCATTTAATGAAATTCTGACACCCACTCAGGATCCTATTTCTAAACAATTCAGAGTGAAGTTGTTACTGAAGGGCACTTTTACACATTTGAGTGCAGACAGACCCTCGACGGGTTGGTTCATTTGGATTTTCAGTGGGACATGCAGCATGCGGACAGAGAAAAGGAAAACGGCCGCCGGAGAATTAATGAAACGGAAGCGTGAGTTAATTAAGGACATCAGCGCATGTAGTGGGAGACATGGCAGGATTTAAATACCAGTGATTAATGTAAGAGGAGTGTGAGACGTGAACGGAACATAACAGCCAGGTGATGAATGAATGGGTTAGGAATGAGAGAATCTGTGAGTCAAGTACTCACGCGCTTGCAGTCAAGATTTATCCAGATATTATTTCTACAACGTATGTTAGGAATATGATGATAATATTTTGAGCTTTCTCGCTCTTATCTGGTGGTGGAGTGCATCATAAAATGCAGCATATTCATTATATTATATGAAATGCCAAATATCTCTTGTTTTGTATTCGTTACAGTTGGTGAGGTTGATTTTCTGTGTCTGGATAAAGCTCTTTAACAGAATGCAGAGAAGCCCCGACAGCAGATAGGAGAACGGGGGGGGGGGCAAAAAAGGAAGGAAACCGAGGTGGTGGCTTGGTGCCGAGACGCCACCGGCATGGAAGTTAGTCATACTCACACATAAAATGGGCACAGATCGTCCTCAGGTGCACAAGCAGATCTAGAATGTGAAGAGTTGGCTTTTATGCACCGGAGCTAACAAACTGCCAAGTTTAGTTCAGCAAGCAGAACTTGTGGAACATCACATCCAATAAAATCCCCTCAAAGGGAGGGAAGAACGGTGGCTCCTTTCAATGCAACTTATGTGTTTTGCAGCCATGACAGAACCTAATTCATAATGTTTTGATATTTAGAATCACAGAATATGACCTGTAGTTGCATTCCATGCATTGATTGGGGTTAAAAAAAAGTCTTCAGGAAGTTGCATCTTAGACATACTTCTTCATTAAAACCTCTTTGACCTGTTTACATCAAAATGGAGGTGAATAATAAAGGACAAATCAGGTTTACATCATATGCCAGAAAAGCCCCCAATCCCCTGCGTTGTACTAGCAATCCCACTTGATGGAACTCCTCAAATTAAATGTGAAATTATGTCTTAAAATGTTTTTGTAAAACAATTTTTTTTAAAATGACCTTGCCATAGAGAGTAAAATACAAACTATTAGAGTAGAATATGATATACCAGATATATCTCCTTGAGTTGATTCATATCTCAATCAAATTTGGACTAAATTGGACTAACACTGAGAAAGTTTTTCATAAAAGGGCGCCCCCTAGTGAGTAAAATATCAACGATTAGAGTAAAATATGATTTACACAAGATAGAACTCCAAAAGTCTATACTATGGGATGTATACTATCGGACCTGATCTTTGAACATAATGTTGACTTCATAGAAATAGTTAGGTTGAGTCCATATGGACCGTTTTAGATTATTAATGAGTCAATGCATCAATTACACTTTTCTAGTATCACCTCCCCACAATGGTGTTAAGTAACTGTGTTGCAATGAGGACTGCCTGATGCAACATACCATAAATCAGATCACCTGATCTAAGTGGGATAACTGAAAATCTATCTAAATTTGGGTCTGGCTAAAACTTCTATCCACAATTTTAGCAATATACTTCATTGAGACAAGATTTCATCCTTTCACATGTTGCGTTGTCTCCGTCTGCTACTTCCTGCCCACTCGGCCACTGCTGTCAACTCAGTCTCTTACCCCATATCTGGTCCGATGAGGGAGTGTCTTCTGAGCATGGCCCGAGCCTGAGCGTTGGTCAGGTTAGCGGTGGGCTCCCCATTGATGGCCAAGATGAGGTCGCCGACACCCAGACGTCCATCCCGGCTGATGGATCCACCGTGGATAATGCTGCGTATCAGCATCCCCAAGGCGTCCTTCATGGCGCTGACTGTCATCCCTTTGGAAGCAGATAATTAGACGCGGTTACACACTGATCGGATCTCGGATCGGAGTCAATAACTAAGAGTTTATAAATCAAATATCCCACGTTAGCAAAGATGATTTGAAAACTATATAGGGCCCGCGCTGTTGTCCCTGTTGGTATGTCCCCAAAAGTCTCTCTGATTGAACTCCTCAAATCAAATGTGAAGTTATATTCAAAAAACAGTGTTTTTCATAAACATAACGTCCCCGTTAGTAACCAAAATTTTTAGGAGATTTGTTTGATTTCTACACCCTAGCTTTCCCAAAATCAATGAAGTTCTTCCTCTCGGTAAGGTCTATGTCGGTATAAAATTTGAAAAGGATCCATGAAAGCGTTTTGAAGTTATGGCGCTAAATGAAGGATCCGCGGCTGACGATGATTTCATTATATCGCCGACTTCTCAGATATATACAGCAACAAATCTCAACGCCATCAAGAGACATTTTCAGGACCAGCTCCATCAAAGTAAAGAAGTTGCTTTCACATGGAAGAGTTTGATGTATTCTATATGAGATGCATCAGTTCAGACAGAGAAAACTTTCTCCTATCTCGGCAAATTATCCTTGAACCCCTGAATTCACAGCTTTGGTTTTCATTTCCTTCTCAATGGAAGAAATTTCAGAATGTGAAATAAGGCCTCTATGTATCATATATCTTTCAGGCTCTATAAATGGCACAGCGTGCAGGGGTTTTTTCCAGGATTATTATAAAAAAATCAGAATGTTCCATTGAAAAGTGGAAAGTCCAAATGTGATAGGAGAGAACTTTTGATCCACAGAAGAAAAAGAACCCAAAAGCAGATAAAAGGCAGTGCTTTCAATGTGACACTGAGGAGAATCAGCGGCGCCCTCGCCACACCTGAATGTTTTTAGAAATGAAAATACAGCATTCTCAGACTCAGCTCCTGTCCCATGGCCAGGATTTTTAAAAATGCATATACTGTGTATCTCAATAAAATTATTTTACTGGAAAACAGCCGAAAGACTCCTTTTTTTTTCTTCTTCTTCACCATTTTTGCTTGAAATGCTACATTCAAAAACATGACGAGGCCAACGCGCCTTTCAGTCCCACAAATTCATTTACACTTCTGTGAAGGCTGAAGATAAAATAAATAAATAAATAAAAAATAATAAAAATCTAATCAAAAGAAACTTAAGACTGAGAAGAATTTAACACACACCGAGGCTGGAGTTGCCCTTGACGACTGTGATGGTCCTTTCAAAGCTGCTCCTGGAGGTCAGCGCTTCCTTGTCACCATCTTCTGCGGATTCAGTCACGCCGACCTCTTCCTCCTATGAATTCAATTTAAAGAAAGATAATTCAACGACAGAAAAAAAAAAATAGTCATGAATAAAACGTGATGCGGAAAATGTCTCCATTGTGCGTAAACGCCATCTTTGATTCAAAGTATTCACAAAGATCTAACCTTCAAGTTCTATTCAAGTACCAAAATAAAAGAATTACACTCTTAACATAAAATAAATATTTTTCTCTAAAACATGTGCGCCACAATTATTGTATTATTCCATTTAGTATTTTGTGCAGCCCTGAGTCTCCTCCTGTAGTCTGTGATGAGGTTTGAGAACACGTGGAGAAGATCTGAGAACATTCCTCCATACAGAAACTCTCCAGCTCCTTCAGGTTCTGAGGTCCGCGCTTGTGGACTCTCCTCTGCAGCACATCCCACAGATGTTCTGTGGGGTTTGGATCGGGTGACTGGGTGGTCAAAGAAAAATCTTTATTTTGTGATCTCTGAACCATTCTTTGGTTGATGTTGAGCTGAACTTCAGATCATTGTCCTGCTGGAAGGTCCAACCCCGGCCCACTTTAAGTTTTTTGTATTTGATGGAGTCCATGGAACTATGTTTTTTAACAAGATGTCCAGGACCTTTCCAAAAAAAAAAAGAAGCCCCCCGGCATCAGTGATCCACCACCAGACTTAACAGTGGGTATGAGGTTCTTTTCTCTAGTTTTCCTTCATGCTACGTCACACCCATTTTAGATGTTTGTTGCCCAAAAGCCCTCATCTGATCTTTCTTTCGTTGAAAGTACCAGTGGTGTTTGTCAAACTATAGGAGCTTTATCTTTTATTAGGATGACATCAGAGGCTTTTTGCTTGCTAACCTCTCAAACAGCTGGTGTTGGTGTCGGCGCCATCAGATGTTGGGTAGGGAGACTTTCTGACCCCGAGATTCAACTGACCTCTGAGTTCTTACTGAAACAGGTGAACCTAAAGATATATAAAATAGGACTGGGAATATGCTTCAGTTACCATTTGATCACAGATTTTCCTGGGGGTGTCAATAATTGTGGCAATCACATGTTACAGAACAATATTTTCTTTTATGTAAGGAATGTAATGTATGTGTAATTCTGATGGCCAGAGAAACTTAACTGAAAACAATTTGTTAACAAAATATTCTTAGCTAACTGGAGGAAGGTCAGATGTTAACTTAAGAAGTTCTATTCAGAAAAATATCAAGGATGATTATTTTGTTTATTTTATTAATCAGTGGTACTGATTTCTCACCTTAAAAACCTTCATGTAAAAATCTTCTAAATCTATGGTTTCAGTGTGGGCGGCTTATTTTACCTCCATTAAAATCTTTATGCCTCCAATATCTCCAAAAGTCATGGGCGCCTCCTTCTGGTAGAGTGCAGACTCAACAGGTTCATCCAGGAGATTAGATCTGGACCCATATTCTGGAAATGGGCTGTATGACCTTGAGCGCTCCACTGCCTCCTCGCTGGTCTGGTGCTGAGCCAGGTACTGATCAGAGGCGCTAAGTATGGCGTTTAAGTCCGGGACGTGACTTCTTAAACTTGAAGAAACGAAGGAGGAAGACTTCTCCGGAGAGAACTCGCAAGTGTTGTCGGCAAAACAGGGATGCTCATCCAACAGGTCCAGGCGCGCTGTCAGCTGGGGCAAAACAAAGCACAGCAGCAGAATGAGCGTTCCACTATGTTAGTTAGACAATTGCCCAACAGGGGGAGATTCATCTCGCTCAGCCGCCATCCTGCCCTCCTCGTAATGAGCCATGGAAAAGCCATCAGTGCCCAATAGAGGACAGAAGGAATTACTGGTGAACTTGAGCTTGGCAAAATGATGTTTTATTATAACGCCGTTTAAGGCTTTAATAGAACCAGGCTGCGGTGATGAATCTCTCTGAGAAATTCCCTCTTGGAGCCAGCGAGGAGGAATAAATCTTGATAAAAATGTTAAAATATGTAAATACACGATACAGGTGGGATGGATGGAGCGGATAGAAGACGCAGGAATAAAAAGAGGAGGGTTATTTAATTCCATCGTTTAATATGATGTAGTGATGATGTGGGCTGTTTTTTAGAATTAAAAACCTAATAAAAACATAAATTATCTATAACTTCAGGGAAAAGAATTTGATACGCTGGGTTAAACAAATTAAGATATTATCATTTAATCATTCATTTGATTCTTTAAGGTGTACTGTGTAAAATCTAGCGACAAGGTTCAAGAATTCAACTTGTGTGAAACGTCCATTCAACACATTCTATACGGGGGCCTTCAAGTTTGAAAAACATGTTACCAAGTGACTTGGTGATGAGGATATATATATTTAGAAAATAAAAGTATAGGTCAAATGTGAGAATAAAAATGTTCTTGTTTGTTCAGAATTGTGGTAGCGTTGATGTGGTGACTCTGTCACTGGGCTGAAATGTGCAAAAGTAATTATTTAGCACAATAAAAAAACATGAGAGCATGGAAACTTGTCAAAGAAGGCATGTATGAAGACCCGACACAGAACTGTGAGGTCCAAGGGCAGAGGCGCTATAAACCTCTTTGCCAAAGGTGAGTCGCATCGCAAACACTCAACACTGCCGAGCTGAATCCCCTTCACGGACTGCTGGGCCCCTTGGTTTACCTCTAAACCTCAAAGAAAGTAAGCATGAAAACACGACTCGTGAAACAGTTAAGAGATAACCTGGTGAGGTCCGTCCTATTTGCTGAAGGTCAACAACTTTGCGGGCCACGGACAGCTGCAGAGTTCTGGAGTGATTTCTCCTTGGGAGAAGAGTCAACGCAACAAGCACTTGGCTCAAGATCCCGGGAAGCTGCATGATGCTGGCGGGGACAGGCGCACTGTAAGGCTTGCCGCAAAAGCCACCGGCCTCCTTCCCTGTGCCACTGTTCATGGCCTGCTGAGTGGAAAACCCGGACCCCTTCACTTACCTCTAAATCGTTACACAAATCAGGTCTCCATGTTTGCTTTTACGACGTGTTTGACCCTCCATCGTTTTATCTTGTTTTAAATAATATGATCCTCCATTTATCAAAACACAAAACAGCTTTCCAGCAACAACTAAAAAATGCGAAAATCCCTCTGAAGAACCAGCGTTTGCTTATTTTAAATTTTCGGCTAATTAGAAAATTAAAGATACATAGTTATAAATGTCGTATTCCTTTTATTCAAAGAGATATCCTTAAATGTTCCCATTACATATTGAAAACAGTAAATATGCATGAAAAGATATGCTACATGTAAGCCTAAGTAGTTCTTTGATGCATCAGTGAAACCATGAGAAAATAATAATAATAATAATAATAATAATAATAATAATAATACTAATAATAATAATAATAATAATAATAATAATAATAATAATAATAATAAATCACTGACAGAAGCTTGACTTTTTACTTTCCTAACACCCAGTTGGCATTTGTGCTGTTATTCTATGAACAGGTGTGCACCGCAAATAAAAGTTCCAACCTTATTTCTCAAATAAATACCACGGTAGATAGAGGCTGCAGCAGCATTTACTGTCACAGAAGAAGAATGGAGATTTCTACGGCGGACTCGTTGCCTCTCTCTAGAGCTTTAGGGGAAAAATGTTTATCATCAGGGCCAGTTTGATTTGTCGGACCTGATACAGACATTTGAGACGCCTTTTGTAAAATCCTTCACTAGTATTAAATGTGCCTTTAGTTGTCCTGACCTGTGTCTATCCCTTCAGGCGTCTTTATTATAAGATGAATTTCAGAGGAGTGCTCTACAAGTGAGGTCAGATTTGACCTTTGGGAAAACTTGAAGCGCCCACATAGCCCTAGGAAAACAGTTTGTGTGCCCCTTGCTTCTTCTTTGTTTATTTCTCAAATAATGTAATATCCATTTGGGGAGCTGCTGGTCCTTGTGGCATCAAGAGCAACAAAAGCAGCCCTGGAAACAATTCTCATTCAACAACATAGTTGCTTAATGTTGTTAGAGCCTAAGCAAAGAAAAACAAGCATTTCTCATGACATATTGGCTCTCAATAACAAAAAATATTGACTAAATGTTGAAAAGCTTGTAGCGATAAAGGCCAGCTGGTGATGAAAGAATCAGGAAATAACTTAAATTAATAAATTTAAGTTTGGATTATTGCAGTATGATGAAAAAAGCGGGTTGCTTACCTTGGGCGTAGACGCCTGCAGGTAATCCAGGTCCCCGCCGCAGCTGCTACCATGAAGAGCAATCATCGAGACCTGTAAAGTGTCGTCCTCCATCCCAGAATAAGCAAGATCCAACATCCTATCATCGGACAGGTCTGCATCGCTGGTGTCAATCTGCGATGATGAATGGGAGTCGTAAAACCAACCGGTCCAAAATACCGTTTTGTTGAGCAATGAGCAATTTGGCCAATTTGTTCATATTCTATATATCCTTTAAAAAGGTATAGCATAAATTCAATCCAAAATTAACTCTATTTACAACTGTTACTTGATTAGTCACAAACAGATCTCTTTCTGTTAAATTAGGTGGAATACAGTGCCCCCTAGAATTATTGGCAACCCTTTAAAAACCCGAGTAAACTGATGTGCAAAAAATGTCTTTATCTTTAATTAAATAATTCACAAAAATCTAACTTTTTATCCAAGTAACAAATAAAAAAAAAACCATTACATTCTAAACATAAAACAATTATTTTTCTCCAAAACATGATCACATCCTGTGATCAAAAGTCAACTGAAGTATATTTCTAGCTCTATTCTGCATTTTTAGGTTCTGAGTAGGAAGTCTGATGTGAGGAAGAATGACTTCCTGTTTTACTGGGGTATAAATATCAGGAGATACAGGCCTAATACTCTTTGATGTTCTTCACAATGGGAAAGACCAGAGAACCCGGCAATGAGGAGCAAAGAAACGTTGTAGAGCTGCACAAATCCGGGAATGCTGAACATCTCTCAGCAGTTCCAAATGTCAGTTTCGACAGTTAGATCTATAATGAAGAAGTTTAAAGAGATGGTTTGACTGACAAAACACTCTCCAAGGATTACAGTTAGAGAGGTCAGAGGTCACTTGAAATTTGGGGTCAAAAACTCAAACATCCATCAAAGCAAAATATTAAATGCAGGGTGCTATTCGATTTTTGTGATAAATTCGGAATTAAAGACCATAGGTATCGAAATAAAAACATTTTTTGCATTTTTTAAAGGCTGCAAATAATTCTGGAGTGCACTGTAAATACCACATGTAAACAGTTTTCCATATTTCAGGATATTTTGGATGGATTTTTCAGTTTTCCCAGAAGCTAACTAACCAATGCAGGCTCTGCTCGGTAAACGATGCCCTCAGTCAGTCCTTCTTCCTCTCCTTCTTCAACCAAAATATTGTTGAAGTCAAATGAATGGACGGTGGATGATGGAGTAAATTCCTGCTCACCATATGGGTGTGGAGAGTGGGAATATCCACATATTCCCTAGGAAAGTGGAGAAATTCTTTCAGTCTCTCCATTTTTATGTTGTTTACTTTTTCATTTTATTTCTTTTTTGTTAACAAATAGTGTGGAATGGCAAAAGATGTTCGGACTTATTGCCCTTATCTTAACATACAGAGATTTATATATGGAAGTTTGTGCTTCAAGCAGAAAAAAGAGAAAATTAAACTCTTCTACATTTCACAAGTAAAATAAAAGCCTAAATCAACTAAAATAAAAATATTGTGATTCATTCACAATATTTTCAAACATGTTAAATCTCGATAATTCATGTATAAGTCATATTTTCAAGATTTACATATTGGTGATTGTGTTTCAAGCAGAAAAAAAGTTTTGAATCACCAGAAAATAAATCTTCAACATTTCACAAGTAAAATCAAATCAAATAAATAAAATCACGTCAAATAAAATCGCAATACTGATTAATTCACAATACTTTCAAGTATTTTGAATCTTGAAAATACTGTCTTATTTTCAAGATTTAAATATTGGTGTTTATTCTTCAAACAGGAAATGTTTTGATTCACCCAAAAATAAATCTTCAACATTTCACAAGTAAAATCAAAATACCGTGATTCATTCACAGTATTTTCACGCATGTTAAATCTTGAAAAATACTGTCATATTTTCAAGCTTTAAATATTGATGTTCGTGCTTCACGTGTATATCTTTGTGTAGCGTGCGCTGCAGACTGGCACTAGAAAAACAAGAAGGCATATTGGAGGATTACGCCTGTCAGGCTCAATTTTGAGTAGCACTACAACAAAAAATCCCCGAGAAGCACTTTCCTCTTCCTGTTGCGAGCTGGATAACTCGGCGGAGGCTTCATCCAGCTCTATAATCCAGCTAACCTTGGCAGCCTGGAGGTTTCACTGTTTAATCCAACGGCAGATTCAAAGCAAGGGGAAAACGCTTCTGAAACTGGCAACAACAAATAAATGTCGGCATTTTGGCAGGGAGCAAACATCCTGTACAAAGAGTACAGCTGCCTGAGGCCATGAACATGCCATTGGACCGATCAAGTATTTTGACAGGTGCCGTTATGTTTAGAAAGAGAGTCATGAAAATACAGTGATTTCATAATATGAAACAAGGTGCACACAGAGTTTTAGGGGTGGTTGCCTCCACTGGAACAAGACTGGGTTGGAATGCTAAACAATGCAGCCATTTCCTGCATGAAAAATTCAAGCCCTGTTGAGAAGAACCCCCAGGGTGGCCTGACCCACAACCTCACATACATGCAGCGATGAATACCCAGCATGCACTTCACATTGAAAAACCTGTATGTAAACCCCTAGAAATATAAACAAACTATTCAGTCTCATACGTACAGGTAGCGGTTTGGCGACTCCTATGTGGACCACGCCGAGCGGCGCCCCCTTCAGGGCTTGGACGGCATCCTCCAGGGTTGCATCCTCCAGGTTGGTGTTGTTGACATACATGAGTCGGTCTCCCGGCAGCAGTCTGCCATCCTGCTCTGCAACACCGTTCGGAACCAGAGAGCGGATCACGATCACTGTCTTGACAGGGTCCAGTGGGTCCTAATGCATTCAAGCCAATAAATAAAAGTGAAAAGGCAGATTTCCTTGCGTTAAATGTAAATACTACTCAATGATTTTTCTTAGTGACAGAAATATATGAAAGAAATTAGGCATTTCACTGTCGTCCCCTGACAGCAACGGTATATCCCCCCCAAAACACCCTCAACCCACTGCTTCATACAAGCGATCCTGCTGATTGAGCTCCTGACATAAAATGCAGTATGAAAAACAGTATGTTTTTTTTTCGTACCAAAGCGCCCCCTAGAGAGTAAAAAAGGCTATTAAAAACATCATTTGGAGTATATTGGACCAACGGTTTGAAGGTTATGTCCGATACGTAACGTCTTTGGTAAAAATCTTTGTTCTGTGACTGAATATATAAAATATTAGAGTCAAATATGAGAGAAACAAATTTGATGTCCTTGAGTCGATTCATAGGCATCGAATTTGGACTTAATTAAACCAACGGTTCAGAAACTATGGCCCGGAATTTTGGAGACAAAACTCCTCCTAGTGAGTAAAAAATAAACTATTACAGCAAATGCATTAAATTTCCAAGATAAATTTTCCGATATTGGACTCCTGAATTTGACTCACATGCACCAAAACGCGACTAATTCGGACAATCTTTTACGTAGTGAAAAAGAGCGTTTTTCGAGAACAACCTTACCCTGGTGAGCTAAATATGAACTATTAGTGTAAAATATCACATTTACAGGAGAGAGTTCCTGGATTCGATTCATATGAATCAAGTTTGGACTAAATTCTACCAACGGTTCAGAAATTATGACCTGAACACTTTTGCCGATACATCTCGTCCTAGTGAATAAAATATAAATGACTAGAGTAAAACATGATGCAAACAAGATCGATTCATTTCCTCCCAATTTGGACTAAAAGGAAACAACAGTTGAGAAGTTATGGGCCGAAAAACCTCCCCTGGTGTTGGAAATAGACAACTGACCTTCCCCAAAATCAATCCAGTTCTTCCTCACAGTAAAGTCCATGTGGATATAAAATCGGACAATGATCCTTGAAATGGTCTTGAGTTACCGCATTAACAGTTAGAATCTACGGTGGCAGCGCTATGATTCTATAACATCCTGGACCTTTCGGGGGATACAATAATTCAACAACATATGTAAGAGTAAAAATGGTCTATAATAAATACAACAGTTGCCAGTTTAGCTTTGAAACTCTTTTCCCACCTGATAGTCCAGAATGCTGAATCCCAGTCCCCCTTCCCCTTTTTCAAGATCGATATTCTGGATGTCAAGCTCCCACATCGCCAACGATCCTACGGCATCTTCTGCCACATTACCCAGAGTCGGGGCCGGAGTGTTCGCCTCGGAATCTTCAGCGACCATCAAACCGCTCAGGTCTATTTGTTTCTGCAAAAGGCAAAACCCCGAACTCTGTTACTCCCATCCCACAGGATCCTAGCTTTCTGGCAGTAGAATAAAAGGAAATACCTTTGGGATTGAAGGGCCTTATTACATTATCATAGACAACTCTGGAGAGATGAAACCTCTTCCCCTCCCAAAAGAAAAAAGCTGCTTTTGATATCTCATATCTCGAGAAAATGATTCCGGCTACCAGAACTGGACTTCATAAACCTTCGGACTCCCCCCTGGTAATTGCTAAATCTTAATCCATTATGTTTGGCAATATGGAAAGCCAATAGAGCAATTGAGAGCCAAAGCTATGCTAATAAAGTTTAATGGGCTATATATGGTGGGGGAAGGACCTAAGGGTATTGTTCTCCAATCACATTCCATTTTATATGCAGGGGCAGGCAAACAGTTTTCATGATACATGACTCAACGTCGAGGAGATGCAGGGAGCTTCTGTCTGCACTCACATGCATCATCTGCCCAGCGAGTAACACAGCCTGCATGTTTAAAGCTTGCAGAGCCTGAGATTCATTCACTCTCTATAGATTTTTCTTCTCAAAGATGATGAGAAAACATGTCAGATTCAAGGATTAACTCAAAAAAAACTGATATTCCAGAGTATAAAATAGACTGTCTTTCTAAAAATCTATATTTATATGTGATAGGAGAAGCTTTGCAGCACAAATGATGTACCTTTAATTCAGGTGCTGTGGGCAGCTCCTCCTCAGGCAGTGGTTGCAAAGCATCTATGTCGATCTGCAGGTGCGGGGCGGGCCTACAGCATGTCATGTAGACGCAGAGAGGAAGCTCCTTCAAGATTCTGACGACTTCCTTGTGTGTCTCGCCGATTAGAGATATACCATTGACCTGTTAGAGAAGAAGTTAGTGTGAGCATAAAAATGTTTTAAGTGAAATGGTTTATATATGTTTATATTTCTTGACCTCTTTCGGACAGTATGGAGTCCCGGGGATGGGAGGAGGTGCGGGGTGGATACGTAATGCGTGTTTATTTTCTCTTTTTTTTCAAAAGTGAATCCGTGCAACTTACTATAGAGGTGCAACGTTTCCAATTCTCTTGGCCGATCACCCCTAACAGGTATTTATAAAGTCAGAGCGACCGATACCAGTTATGGTCGATTCTTTTTTCTTTAAAGTTTAAGAAGCATAATGAATGGTGTATTTTCGGTGCTCTTATTGATTAAGTTCGTTGTGCCGAACATTTTCAGAGTTGTTCCATCAAAGCTTACTTTGTCCTTACTGGTGTTACAAATTGCGAGCTTTGTGTTCTTTCTATGCGAGACGTTTGTAGCCGTGGTAGCTCATGCTTGGTGTGTGGTGTGTGTACAGCTCATGTGTGTAATCGGCTGAGAGAGGCTGCTTGGCCGATTGTAGATTTTGTCAAACTGAGCCACCTGATGCCTCTAATTTATTGACTTTTTTTTTTCTTTTTTTTTTTACATATCTCATTATGCATATCAGTTAGTAAAATGTGCATCTGCACTAGTAAATAAAACGTCCTTTTTTTTTCACCCGCGAAAATTTGTTTACAATTCATTGCTGCAGACTCTGCGGAAGTAACTGAAACACGTGGTGCAGCAGGAAGATGTAAGCGTGCTCGCCAGGTAATTAAAACTAATCTGCGACTTACTATTATGTGAGTGCGTTTTACTGATACCCACATGTATTAAAAACTTATTTTTTTCCCCCTCCCTTTCCAGGCTCTGCAGGAGAGCAAGTTGGGAACTCAGTGCTGACATTTTTTTTAATTAACAATGAGTTGTGGGTCTTAGCAAACAATCTTAGAGGTTTAATTGGAATCATATATCTGATTACTCCAATATTCACACTCACAGCGTCGGCTTAAAAGGGAATATTTTAAAATGTTCAAAAATGTTTACACGAAGAAGACTATTTCTTTTATAGACTTCTACAGATAATCCAACAAAGCCCTTATCCTTTTCTGTATTCACTTTCTAGTACCTCCATATGTCTGTATAAACCATTTTCATTTTTTTAAGTGTCGTTCCATAGGAAGCTAAAGGGAATATTGGTGACGTGAATACGTTGAAGCTTTGACTCTTACAGAAATTCTACAAAGTCAGGTTGACTCTGATTTCACTTTTCATAAATATGATGTGTTCATAATTCTAGACTCCTTACACACAATCTGCCCCCATAAAATAACCTCATCTCCACTGCTGACATCCCACGCCGTGGGTTAATCACATGCTCTCTTTAAGTGGCGTTTAAGTTCAACCACCCGAGTTCCTCCTTCTTCCACCTCAAGAACCTCGCCAGGCTGCGTCCATCAGTCTGCTTCACTGCTGCAGAGACTCTGGTCCACTTTGGTCCACACTTTCATCACATCCCGACTACAACGTCCAAAAATGTCAATAATCTTTGAGTCATCCACAACTCTGCTGCTCGTCTCCTCGCCCACACTCGCTCCCGGGACAACATCACCCCTGTCCTCCAGAACCTCCACTGACTCCCCGTCCAACAGTGTATCCAGCTACTAGCTAACAACGATATATACATATAAATATATACATAAATACACTCATACACATATACATTATAACATTAAATTCCTAACTATATAACTCTATCACTGTCCCTGTGTGTGTCTATGACTGTTTGTGTGTGTGTGAGCGTATAAGTGTGTGTGTGTGTAATTGTGTGTGAGTGTGTGTGTGTTTGTGTATGTGTGGGAGTGAGTGTGTGTGTCAGCGTATGTGTGTGTGTCTCTGAGAGTGTATGTGTTTGTAAGTGTATTTGTGTGAGCGTACGGGTGTATGAGTGAGCGTATGTGCGTGAGTGTGTGTGATTGTGCGTGTGTGTTTGTAAGTGTGTGTGTGAGTCTGTGTCTATGTGCGTGTGATTGGTTGAGAAAGATTGTCACTGGATGTGGATTGACGCAGGCGGCCATCACAACGTCTTAAACGTGTTGTTTTACTTGTTTTGTTGGTTTTTATGTACCTGTAAATCGACTTTGAGTATTTCTAAAAAACACCCTATAAAGAACATATAATATTATTATTCATATTATTACCTCCAGCAGCTCATCTCCGCTGAACAGCTTGCCGCAGCGGCCCACGGGTCCCTCAGGTAGAACCGAACGAATGTAATGATGCCCACTGTTGGCTTCCAGGCTGATGCCCAGGCCGCTGTTCTCACTGAACTTCTCCACCTGAGCCACCTGACATGGTTAAGAAGAAAAGCATTACAACAGCGTTCGTCCAGAACAGCAGTTTAATTGCGATATATGAGAATGAAGACGCACATTTAGAACAAAAAACTTACCACAACTTCATTGCTCGGGCCGAGAATCCCCTCCCACTTCGTCTTCAGTTCTTCCTCTTCAAGAGGTGTCGGCTTCATCTCTTAGGAAGCAGAGTTCAAAGCACTTGTATTAATATAACAAAAAAAAAGTGGTAAATTATTCACAAGCAGCAAAGCAACATGCATTTCTACCAATACTCAAAGAAGAACTGTTCACTGCATGGTCCGTGGAACCACCAACATCATCCATCTTCCTCCTGACAACAACGACCCTTATCTGTGGGACGCGTGACCAGCATCACGGCCGCTGTATTTAAAGAAGAATCCATGGCTCCTACCGTGTTTGTCTTCGGTCAGCTGATCCGCGGCTGAGCCGACATTAGATCCTTCACTCTTTGTCAGGAGCAGTATCTCATCTGTGGAGAACGTAAACACACCATGGAGGACGGCGAGGAAGACAATGGCAGGTAGCGCCACAGACACACGACACTACAGGTACCAGAAAGCCACTGGAAAAAAAATCCCTCTAGTCTCCACATGTATATATGTACTACTCTTAACTCAAAAAAAAGTTGGTTGGTTAGTTGGTTGAGTCAATACGTACCGTTTGAGATTATTAAAGAGTCACATTGAATTGGAAATGTTCAATCCGGACATTTCAAATTACAACACAGGGGCTTCTAATTTTCCTGCAGGCTTCCAGGATTCAACATCCTGTGGCCGGATCGCATTCCTTTTCAGCTAAAGTACATTTATCACTACTTTATAACTTAAACGTTATATATATATATTTGTATGTTTATCCCTCGTATTTTTGAGATTGTGCCTTACAAATGCATAGTTCTTTATATATATACAGATAGATAGACTTTTCAACTCGCTAATCGTGTGGAGAGGTCATGTAAATGCTGTGCTGAACATAACTCAGGTCTTGCCAACGTCCCTCAGTTTTCATTCAGTGCAAAGCGTTTGCAGCATTCCTTCTTTGCCCTGCCCCCTGTGCCCTTGTGTTGTTTTGTTGTGCTAAATTGTATTTTGCACACTGCCAAGAGGAAACCCAATGGCTGCTAGACTGCCTTTCAGTGTTACTCAACAATGACAATAAAGTTGTTTTTATTCTGTTCTTAATGAAAAGCTCTGGGTTACTTTTGTAAATAGTAAATAGTCCAGTCAGTGTGTGTGTGTGAGTGTGTTTATAACGTCAATGTCAATACAATATAACAATGAACAAGTAGGATAACATTATCCTAAAACATCTTTAGCAGAAGCTGTAACTTTTAATTAACATGTTTTTATTATTATATTCTTTATTGATGCTTTTATCTGCTTTTAGCTTGTAGCACTTTGAGATTTGATTTGCGTTATGACTAAAATATATTATTATCACCGTCACAGTAATTATTACTTTTATTACCATGTTTGAGAAAATAGTATGTCTGTGTTGAACTGTGTCAGTGATTCTTTCTTATAGACAGAAGGTAGATTTAGGTATTGTGTACATGTATATATATTTATATTTATGGTATTTATCTATTTCATTTTTTATCTTCTGACATTTCTCAGGGTTTTTTTTAAAATATATTTATCTTATTTCTTAAAGAGAGAGAAATGCCATTTACATTTTCTGTATGTCCTGCAGCTATAGCAAAATTGACAAATAACAATATTGAATCTAGAAACTTTGGCCTGTATTTGAGTATAACAAGACTCATAAAAGTCTATCTTATATATTATATATATATATATATATATAATATTATGATACATTTCTATTCGGAGAAAGGACATGTTTTGTCAGGATAAGGAGTTACAAAGGAGCCTTTCTTACCTTCCCCGCTACCTTGAGCGGCCTCCTCGGCTTTCTTCCTCTCCTGCTCCAGCTCCCTGATGATGGCTTCGGTGGTGGGGATGGTTGCAGAAGGGGACAAGATGGTGACGATGGGCGCCACGGCGGGGGGGATCTCTTCGGGCCTGAAGCCCCGCCGGATCAGCTTAAGGTGGACCGTCTGGCCGGTGTGTCTGAGCACTTCCACTGCCTGCTGGTTGGTGTAACCCTGGATGTTGACGGCATCCACCTGCAGAGGGCGAGCGTTTGTGAGTTCACGGATTACACAACGGCTGGAACAGCTTGCGCGGTCGCCCTGTGCTGAATCACCGTCTGCAGTTTATTCTTGCGGAACAGATTGGAAGTTTGTTGCGCAGTCAGAGCAACCAGGAAGACTAGAGAACGGAATACGCCGAAATGTAATCATCCACAGACTTCATGTTTGGATCATTCAGGGCAGGTAAAAAAAAAAAGGTTTAAGAATTCAGGATTGATTAGTGTTTTATCTCCCAAAGCTTATTATCTCTCTGATGTTTATGAGAAAATCTCAATCACGTAATCAGACACCCTTACGGCAGAAGTAAAAATAAGAGAGATAAGAGTTATAAGGGTTGTGAGAGGAGTGGAACCCCCCCCCTAACACACAGCAGTATTAACAAAATATGATGCAAATAGAATTATAAAAACAGTCAGAGGAATATGTTCAACCTCCACAGGGATAAATAACAGGTTGGGTGATTTAACAGTGAATTCTTGTCTCTCGGTGAAATTCCATATTCACAGAGATGAGAGTGACTTTGAACTCGACAGATAGTGTTGAGTTCTTTTTTTATAAGAGGATGTTGGACAACTCAACTGCTTTTTCATCAAATCTTCCAATTTTCTTTTTTTATATGTTTTTCAAAATCCAAATCAGTTTTCAGACTTCAGAGAATTGATTTCACAATCCTGCCGCTGGTTTTACAAAGCACTAAACGGTTTGGGACCAAAACACATCTCTGATCTTCTGCTGTGTTCTGAACCATCCAGACCTCTCAGGTCGTCTGGGTCAGGTCCGCTCGTTGTCCTCAGAGTCAGAAGCAAACATGGAGAAGCAGCGTTCAGTTTCTATGCACAAACGATTTGGAAAAAACTGCCAGACAACTGCAGGACCGCTCCAACTCTCACTTCTTTTAAATCAAAAAACTTTCTTATTTGCTGCCGCCTTTTATTACGTTTTTAAAATGAATTCAAATCAATCTTATTTCTGCAAGGTACTGTTGAGGAAAACTTATTATGTCGGCGGTCCAAAGTGCTTAGACAATTGATTTTCTTCTAATCTAGCTTTTACTTCTTCTTTTTTTTTGCCTTGATTTTTATTTTTTTTAAACTTTCTTAATGTTTTCAAACTTTTTTTTAACTATGTCTTAATATTCTTATTATCACTTTAAAGAACTTTGAATTGCCCCGTTGCTGAAAAGTGCTATATAAATAAAGTTGCCCTTCAAGTTCAAATTAATTATTTTTCTATTTTTATTGTTATATTTACTTTTCTTCAACCCAAATCAAATAAAAACTCACTATCTTTGATTAAGTAATTCAAATAAATTCATTAAGACCATCTGTGCATCTAAGTAATTAAATTTAGCAACCATGACATCATAATAATTATACAATCATCATAAAACAATTGTAATTTCTACGTTTCTGTTATTTATTCAACAATATAATATTAAATCAATATTTAAATACAATATTTAAATATAATACACTAATAATATTAGACATAATATTATATTAAACATAATTATAATTATAATAATTAACTGTAATTATATTATATAATACTAATAATAATATTGATTTCACACAAAGCTGTGCCAACCAAAATAAATAACTGTTAACTGTTCTCCACTATTACATAATGATTTCATCATAGCTCACAAATTAACAAGATATAAATAAATGAATTAATCACCTACCCATAGCATCCCCTAGGTCTCCCTCGCATTGATGCACAGGTTTCAGTATTTCAGCTCTTCCGCTTCATCGGTCGGTTCTTGCTTTGACTCCAAAAACACGACTGCGCTTTGAATCTTCTATATACTAAGACGCCGTTCCCTCAGTTTATATGTGTAAATACCTCTGGTGATTTAATAACTCCGCTGCCTCAAATGAACTTGTCTGTTCGGCGCTGCAGCCTGGAGCTTTTACAAAGCTTTTGGAAAAATAAATGAATAAATAAAAAAAAAATAAGGCTTTTGACAACAGACCAGAATAAAGAGGTGTGTGAGGCGATAAAGGAGGTAAAGGAGCAGTGAATATTACAAAAGGTATATCACTGGGAAAGTACTTTTTATGAAGTAATATTATATGCTATATCAGATACTTCAGATCGGACTTGTTTTGAATAAGCCTTCTGAACACCACAGCTTGCGGGTGACTTTTTCAAACCTGATGTAGACCCGAAGTGTGGAAAGAGACCTTTTGTGTTTATTCAAGATTGTTCTTTTGCACTTTTGTTTTCTTAGGCTTCTGTCTTTGGAAAATGTTTATATACCTCACTTTTTTTTCCCTTTCCTGTAAGTAAAAGCATCTCAATTTTTATTGTGCAACTCCAGCCATCTTGCCATAATTTTAGAGACAGTGACCCACAATTTTTCAAACAGGAAAAAGCAAACAAATAAATGGATCGTAAATAAATGGAACATTTATACAACTTTGACATATTTTAACAATAAGTAATTTTTAATGTTATCATTTGTGTTAACATGTAGTAAAATCTACATATAAAACAACGTTTTTACTGCATCGCTAACATCCCGCCACTGAAAACTGATCACCGTACTTACGGCGATTATCTGGTCTCCGACGTGGATGCGGCCGTCTTGATCAACGGCGCTGTCTTTTGTTACGCTCTTAACAAAAATACCGGAGGGCTCTGGGGGGTAAAGAACAAGAAAAATAATGAGGATATGAGGAACGTAGGCATGCATCACAACAATTAAACAAGACCTGAGGAGAAAACTCAAACAGATGTTTCAGTTTAATGCTAACAGTCAGTGTTCGTTGTTCAACATTACATAAGTCATGAACTATGTTGTGATGAGTTCTTTAATAATGTATATTTTTTGTCTCGAGGGCATACAATGTTCAGTTTGGTTCAAAGAGGGTGTTATAATAAAAGGCAGCCTCTGCTGCCATTATAGTTTGCAAGGGTTTTTTAATCAATAGAAGGGAAAACACATGTCAGAGTTGATTTTTTTTCTTAATCTGTTGAGGCGGGAGGAAAAGTTTAAAACACTGACATCAGTTTGTGGAGTAATTGCGACGAACATGTTGGCAAGCAACTGTCAGTTGTGTTATTATCTACCTGGAAAATCATGTTCTGGACTCCATTAGAAATTATGAAAATAATTAAAATATTCAAACTGCTAAGTGCTTCAAGCTGAAAATCTCTGACCAACATTTGATGTTTCCTATTATACCCAGAAAAATAAAAAAGATTTCACACTAGAGGCAACTCTTTTCAAACTTAATAATTGTTTTTTTCCCTTTGCAGTTTAAATCTATTTTTACTGAGATATCAATATGGCAATTAAACTGAAATGGTTTTCCATTTTGGGTTTTTATTACCTGAATTTTTATCTCCGACGTAACCAGCAATAGTGATGCCCAGTCCCTGGGTGTTCTTGGCAAGGTTTACTTCAAATGCGTTGGCCTCATCTTCCTCATAGTCCTGCGTGAAGATTAATGGGAATCGCAGGTAAACATCCCATAATCAAATGAAAGTGAAGGGTGATTCATCTGACGACTGTGGAAAAGCGCGTGATGGCACTTAAAGTCATCCAGGTGCACCGCATACATTTCTCTATATCATTACTGAGCACTCAGACATAAGAAAATACAGCTAATGTGTGATCAAACAGGTAGAATCTTTGATGCTATAGGGAATAGCTAAAATTAATCTATGTTTAAAATGACCCATGTGTTGAGGGGGGCCATGAAATTACTGTTAGTCATTGTTGTTGCTGAGAAAGTAGCGCATTATCTGCTCTCCCACATGATAGACTCACACTGATATTATTATATGTATTCAGGCCTTTGAAACATACGAAAGGGTAAACTATAAAAGCCTGAACATAATATAATAATAATAATTCTCAGTATATGCCGTATATTGTAATCAAATATATTCTTGAATATTTGCTAGTGTAACGGGTTAAATGATTTCACATGCCATTACTGGCTGCTTCACTGTTGTTAAATGTGCACTGAATTTAATTAAAGGTATTAGTCATCTGATTGTTTTGTTATTTACCGTACTGTTTTGAATTGTATTGATATAAATCGTCAAATAATGAAATGAACAATTTTATTGCAAGCACTTAAACGCCCCACTACTCATGCAGGTGGGATAGGTTGATCACTCTCCTCTCTGCCTTTTTTCTTTGACATTAATTACCAATCAAACAGCCTTTTATTTGCATCAAACTATAATATACACTCCTCTAATGTATGGTTAATGTTGGTTTGCACAGTGGAGTTGTTTTAAGCGTTCATAAAATGATTATTTATGTTGCTAAGCTAACGCTAGCTAGAAGCTAACACTTGTGTGGCTGTTTATCTAGCAGCAATGCTAATTATATATATTTTTTGGTTTGAGTGTACATTCTGCGATATGCTAGGCTGTGGAAGGCTTACCCTCTGTGTGTTTCTGCCAGGTAATTGCTCCATTTATGCTTTCATAATATACATTTCATATGTTTAAGTATTAAATAGGGCTAGTGTGCCGTTATCCACCACAGGAGTACATTTCGTTAAGTGCTGTGCTGTAAGAGGCTGTGTGGGGCTTCACCCTGTGTGTTTTTGCCAGGAAAAAAAAAAAATGGCCAGTGGAGCTGAACCGGCCCGTGGGTGTCTTTTATGAAACACAACCGCTTCACTGCAGTGAATCATCTTTACTATAGAGATACTCCAGATCATTAAATGAAGGTGATGTGCTTCCTCATTGTGGGAATTTATATAAAATGCTTTGGTTTGCTTGGATCAGTCCCATTTTACCTGTTGTTCATCAACGGTGGGCAGAACCACAGGCATGATAGCAGACACGGCGGTCGTCTCTTCAACGGGACCCCTGGTGACCACAAGCTTCACCCTGTTGCCACATTGCCTGAGGACCTGTGCCACCTGTTCGCTGCCCATGCCGTACAGGTCCGTTTCTCCGATCCTCAGGATGTGGTCGCCGCTGCGCAGGCGGCCATCCTGATGTAAAAAAAGTATATTTATGATAATGATACTGTCAATACCAAAAGAAAACGCAATCCTCCCCAACCCCTTGTGTTGTACAAGCAATCCCCCTGATTTAACTCATAAAATGAAATATGAAGTCATGTGCAAAACAAACAACATTGTTTTTGTAAATTAAAAAAATCTCCCCCTAGATAGTAAAATAGAAACCATTTGAGTGAAATATGATATTTACAAGATACATTTCATCATGTTGATTGGTATCCAGCAAAGTTGGACTAAATCCGACCAACAGTTGAAAATGACGAACAAACTAATGTCGGAAATATACACCTGAACTTTCCCGAGTAAAGCCAAGTAAGTCACACTTGCAAGGAATTTGACCTGGTCTCTTAGTGCAAAGCATGCAGGCACAAGAAATCCAAGCGTAAAATAAGAAATTTGAGCCATGTCTTATGTAATCCAGTTCTTCCTGAAAAAGCGACGTCTATTGGGGTTTCAAATTTGAAAATGATCCATGAAACAGTTATTGCATTAATGAGACCAATCTTCGGTGGACGGTGTGGCAATGATTATGATTCCATAATATCCCAAACTTTTGGGGGGGATATATTTAAATGCGCTTGCTTGCAAGGATCCCTCTCTCATTTAGCGCAACTGAAAAGTTCCATAAAGTGTTATAGAAAAGAAAGTCATCTTCATCTTTTGATCCTGACTGTACAACCGTATATAAACAGTATGTGTCCCCGCCATCACCTGATCAGCTATTCCTCCTGGAAGGATGGTTTTGACTATAACTCCAGTGCTCTTTCCTCCTACGATGCCGAAGCCGAGACCAGTGCCGTCGTTGACCAGCTCAATCGTTTCCACATGCTGCCACTGGGCATAGAAGGAGAGAGAGAATACAGCTAATAAATAATCAGGTTCATAATAATCAGCAAGTTTATGACAAGAAGCATGTAATTGTATACCGTGCTGGAGTTGGCTGAGAGAGTACTGGCATCAGAAGGTGTGCGAGACACCACCGGACTGACCAGCTTAGGTATTGGTCCTCTTGCCACTGTGAGCTTCACCCTCTCTGAGGCGCTCTGCAGGATGCCTATAGCCTGCTGGTGGGTCACCGTCTGGTCCAGGGGCTGACCGTTGATGGCTAAGATCTGGTCAGCTTCTTTCAGCTTCCCATCACTGCAACAGAGGAGAAAGGATTTTTTTTTTAAAGCGATGTCATCATGTGCCAGGGCATCTGAGATTCTGAATAGATCTGCCAAAGATCAAGTGTACGGAAAAGAAATCCCTTCAAAAATAAGTAAAAACCAATGTGCAAGGTTTTTTTTGCTTGTAATAAGTAAAGAAAAGAAATCTGCCAATAAAACATGTGAAAATAAAATGTTATCAGCAGGGAGGTCTCATTTTTAAACTATATTTTAGTTACATTAGGAAGGGCTATGTCTCCGAAATAAGCATTTTTCCTCATTAGTAGTAGAATTCTTCCTAAAAACACTGTAAACAAGTTTACTGTGAAAATGCTAACTTTTGATGTAATTAATGTAAAAAATATAACATCACAAGCAAGTTTATTTTTTTTTTTAACCTTAAAGCTATTGTTCTGTCTTAATAATAATTTTTTACTGGTATGTATAAAACGTAAAACCATTTAGCTAGAGCATACCGTTGTTTCTACGGTAACAAGATGCTGACAAATTTGATACACTATCGTTTTATGTACTGTCCCTGTAAACCATGAACTTCTTGAGTTTTTACAGTGTATGTATTCGATTTACTCTGTTCCTCTATTCTTCTATTCCTCCTACAAACTTTGACTTTATCAAATCCCAGTTGGGTCACCTGGGTGGGACTGAAAGACCCAAAAAAAACCCAAGACCCCAGGAACACCACTGATGATGCATTCCCATGAAGCCTACAGATTTCTATGGCAACCTGAAGCCACAAATCATAAATATTTTACTGGATTGAAGCCAGATTGAGGAGTGGAGTAAAGTGAACAATGAAATTCATCAATGAATGAAAATTCATTATTCTAAATGTTATTTAATGTGACATATTATAATAACTGTTAAAACTCGTACAAATTTAGAAAAAAGGTTAAAATGTCTAAACAATTGTCTTTTGACAACTAGATTAATTACCACTGACACATGAATAAAAGTGTATCGGGAACTTTCCGCGTCTGCTCACGTTAACGGAGCCAGCAGCAGTAACAAACATGGCATACACACACTGCAGCAGTTAATAACTTACACCGAGTCTGTGATGAAGAAAATGACTCGGTGTTCAGTCTGTTTTTGTGCCCATTCAGCGCCTTGCACAAAAATGTCTTTGCCCAGAGCGAACATCGCAGCAGAGAGGCCGCTCTCCTCTGTTTGAGACGTCACGTTAATAACACAGCCGAGCGGCCCACCTCCCCCTCATTCCTTATTTATATATTTATTCTGTCAAAGTAAATAAAACCGCTGGAGACTGCTTATCTAATCTGCGAGCTGCGGTTCATATTGCATTCCACTGAGGAAAGTTCCACTGGTGAATCCTTCGACACACAGTATGCCAGAGCAAAGAATGGAAAATATTGTATCTTAATTTAATCACGAATTCATTCTGAATCAAATCGCCATACAAGAATTGTGATAGTATCAGGGGATTCGTATAACATTCCATTCCATTTGTGAGATTTTTTATAAAGTACAATTCCAGTGGGGCGGCTGATAACGGTTGAAAATCTCAAGAGCCACTGATGCTAGTCAAGACCGCGCCGAGACCAAACTAACAGAAAAGGAAAAGCCTCCCATGCTGGGCGGCTGGTTTCTGTCCACAAATGCTCGCCACTCCGCCTAAAAGGAAAATTCTATTTTCTATGCCATGTTCTTCCACTTATCTGGGGTCGAGTCGCCAGCGCGTCCAGAGTTTTTGACTCTTCAGTCCAATTGTTTAAATTTAGGACTCTGCTTCTTTCATCATACGTTTAGGCGGACTAGAAATCCAAAACATTTTTCAGCTGATTTATTATAACTTTTTAGAAAATTAGGCTGAAGTTGTCAACTCCAACAGAAAGAATATATACCAGAGAAGTCCCCAATCGTCCTTCCTTCATCCTTTGTACAAAATGTCCCCCTGATTGAACACATGTATACAAGATAGCCCCCTTGAGTTGTTTCATATGTAACAAATTTGTTCAAAACTTATCGCAAAAACTTATCTTATATGTGCCCGGTTTCCCAAACAACCAATCCCATTCTTTCTCACACCAAGGTCTATGGGGGTAGAAAATTTGAAAATTATCATTGAAATAGTTTTTGAGCTATATACAGAACATTGTTTTTTTGTTGTTGTGTGAAATAGACTCCGGTATTAAGTAAAATAGGATTTTGAGAAGATAGATCTCTTTGAGTTGATTCACCAAAATTGGACTAAATCAATCCAACAATAAGGAAGAGATGTCCTGAAAACTGTTGTTGTTTTTGGTCAAAAGCTCCCTATTGAGTTGGACCAAAGGTTGAGTAATTATGGCTGAAAACGTTTAGGGATAAAGCTCCCCATAATGTTGAAAACATAAAACCAACCTTTCCCAAATCCATCCAGTTCTTATATCCCCAACATTTCGGGGAATAATAAAGACAAACATAATGTCTTCATTCGGTCACACACCGTGCCACTCATTTTCCGAAGAGACTCAACTCCAAACTCCCTCTAGATAAAATTAACCAATTTTAAGATGGCCTAAGTTTCTCTGAGGTGTTGTGGAAACCCTGAATTTGTCTATTTCAAAATTTCTAATTCATGAGATGTCCAAATGTTGAAGATCCTTCTGGATGAGCGCTAAAAATTCAAATTTTCAGTGTTTTCAGGCAACCAGGTCGATTCCTACATACCTGTGAGCCACGCTTCCTGGTTGAATTTCCTGGATGAAGATGCCGAGCTCTCCGCGGTTCTCACTTTTCAGGCCCACCACACTGAAGCCAAGACCTCCTGACACCGGCTTCTCCAGCTCCACGTGAGTCACGTAGCGCCCCTGAATCACACACACACACACACACACACACATATATATTATATATATATATATAATTTGGCCCAACCCAGATTAACTATGGCATCAAAGCTACTGGCAGCCTTCAGAAGTCTATTTGAAGTGCCTCAAGAGATAAGAGCACAGCGTGCAGTCTGTGCCTCTCCTCTTCGACTATCTTTGAATATTTGTTCTGGGTTAAGACAGGAAGATTCAAGGTGATCTACCTGTTTATAAATCAATTCCTCATGTTTGTGAGGGTTGAAATGTGACAGTAATGTAAAAAATAAAATCTGGTAATACATCCGCTGAAAACAGATTCACACAAAACAAACAGCCTGATTGCTTTGGATGGTACCTGAGCCATGGAGTGAATAATGGGCTCGAATTCCTCCGATGGGGTCTTTCCATTAATCTGAGCAGTAGCTTCTGTGTCTGCGTAGGAAACTTGTCCGCCATTGGGCTTGACCGCGGCAACGCGGTCGGCGAGGTCATTCCCACGCAGTGCTGGGACATTCCCCTCGAAAGAAAAGAAGAAAATAGAAACATGTAGTGTTTAATTGACATTAATCGATGGAGCTTACACAATAAATGTCATGATATATATTTTTTTCTTTCAACATTTTAACAAGAGCAGCAATTAATGGCATTGATTTGACCAAAGTCAAGTCAAATGTTATCTATATAGCATCAAATCACAACAGATTTTATCTTAAGGCACTTTCCAAAAAGAGCAGGTGAACACTGTAAAGACCGAAAGTCCCTCATGAGCAACAACTCGGTAAAAGTGGTGAGAAAAAACTGCCTTTAACAGGCAGAAACCTCCAGCAGATACTGACTCAGGGTGGGCGGCTTTCTGCCTTCACCAGATGGGTTGAGAGAGAAAGAGAGAGAGACAGAGGGCGGGAAAGTGCGACATAAATAGAGAGGGCAGAAGGAAGGGAGTAGGAGTCTTTGACTTTTAACACAACTTCATTTAGTCAACATAGAACGTAAAAATTAAAACCAGGGTCAGTTTGTTGAAACTGTCACGGTCACGTAACTGTAGCCTTCAAACTAAAAGTTCAGAATCAGAGGTGTGTCCTACTCCAGAGAGAAGAGGAAATTGCTGACAACCCACACTGCTGTGAACGCGGCCATGTTGTTAGTCAACCTTTGGAATGCGTGTTCCACTCTCAATCGCCCTGCTATCGATCTGCCAGTTTGGCACAGGCAAAAATAAAATGAATCAAAACCAGCGCTGACCTTTGGAGAAAAAGAGAGGATGATAGAAGGAGGGTGAGAGAGAGTGGAATAAGAAATTTCTGAATCTTCTCCATAGCTTCGTTTTCAGTCCACGGATGAAGGGAGACTGGACAAAAAACTTTTCAAACATTCTCTGACCCCACTCAAATGAGCTTCTCTCTTATGGTCGGAAAATAATTTATTTTGAAATTCTGGCAGAGAAAGGAAGTCCCTAGCTACAAACAGTGTCTCAATGAACTCACCAATGAATGAACTTCATCTTGAATAAATACGTTTTTCTATCAAAAACAGAGAATCACAGTTCAACAAGATCTTGAAGCCCCTCATCTGTTACTTAAGAAACAATCAATAGATTACCACCCTTGTGTATCTGACAAAATATTGCTTATCCTTTATTGCTATCTTTGCTTCTTGAGTTCATGTTTTTGTTTATTTGTTTTGCTCTGTTGTTGCTGGTCTGTTGGTTTTGTATGTTTATGTATGCTACTCATCTGTTGTTTTGTCTTTTTGTACTGTTTTGCTCTTAAATAGAAATGTAGATCGCGATTCGTGTCCGAGATCTTGATTTTTTTGTCTTCAATCAAACTTGTTTGAAGAGAAAAACTTCATGATACATTCCTTCAGTGAGTTTAAAAACATTCACCAATTGAATTTCAGGCACCAAAAAGCTGCCAGTCAGTTTGTTATCCCACTCCGATTATCTGGTCCTGTGGCAACCTAATCCTTCACGAGATAATGGCTGTTGGCTGTTGCTCTAGTCTCCAAATACAATATTCCTATGATAACGAGGGAAAGCGCATCACTGGCCATCTGGATGCCTTAATATGTTTTGGTTTTAATCACTGCAATGACTTGTGTGACAGACATACATAATATCAGATACATGAGAGCGACGACTACATTAGGAAAATCCATTTTCCCAATTTCATTAGCCTTAGGGCATAACGTTTATGACCAACCCAATTGGATTCAAAAGGACAAACACAATACACAGATATAATTCCATAAACGCATCATTTGGCATTTGGCACCAGCGAGCTAAAGCTGTCTCTATGAACTTGTGCTTTTGTGTAAAGATGTTGACTGCACAACTTTCCGGGCGAAGCAAAACATATGCTTCAATCCAAAATGAGTCCAGAGGAACTGAACTCCATTGAAGGGGACACATTAGCGCCGCAAGCTGCAAACAAAGCCTGTGGGTAGCTCTAAGTTAGCGTAGCATGCCGCTAAGTTGCTGTCCTCATGCATGAGCTTTGTTAGCTAGCGCCTGGCTAAGAGGATTAAAGTTCCAGTTTGGCTCTTGCACATTTAAGAAATTGTTTCTGCCCCACTTCACACAGCGGCCTCTTTCTCATTGGAGAGCGGGGCCTTTGTAACCATAGCGACATAGGCCCATGCAAGGCCCGGCCAGCAAATCCAGAAGACAGAGACGGTGTGAGTTTGTGTTGTGTGTTTCTGTATGTGGAGCCTCACTACAAAACACAAAAACACAACCTCCACACAAATGAGTTCATTCACGTTTGGAAGCTCAATTAAGAGGTAACAGTTTGTGAAATCCACCATTAGAACCCAAAATGGGTCCTTATAGGATATGAGGGGTCTACCTGATAAAATTTGCAAAGTACAACAAACAATCATCTGTCAGCGCAGACACACAAACACACAGGAGTGCTTTTTGGAAGTACGCTAAGTCTCTAGCAGACAAAAATGCCAGCAAGGTTTTTCTAATCTAAATTCCACAAGGGGTAAAAAGTCTTTGCCTCCCTGCCTCCCACTGCATAGCTCACATATTTTCATCTCTATGTCTCAAACACTTACCCTGGACCCATTCCACTGTGACTTAAGAGTTATCCTCCTTTACACTCAAAAATGTTCAATTCTCACTGGAGAGAATCAGCTTGAGAAGAAACTCCTGACTCGGACCAACTATCTCTGCTCATGTACCCATATTATATCCGGCTGGTGTGAACCCTGACAGCAATTTGGCCATGGCAGCAACATTGCTTAGTATGAGGATTGAAAGGAGTGAGCTTCCTGACATGAACCAAAAACAGAATCAGTGAGGTCACCCAGGAAACAGCAGAGATATCGGGAGAGGCAATTGTGAAGGAAACGGATATATAAAAACTATTCTGAAGTGCAGGTAGTGCAGCAGATTCAATTTCACCAGCTTCTGCCTAATGCTACAGTTACAATAAATGAAATGTATTATTATCATTATTATTATTACAATGTAAGCATTCATATAGTTATTATAACAATACTCTACAACTGTTCATTAAGTATATTGTTATTTCTTGCCACTGTTTTTCTAGCTCCTCTGGAACAGGCACGTTAACCCTCCAGTGTCCTCACAAGAAAAAAAAACAAGGACACATTATTTATTTTTTTTCCGTTTGGGGAATGAATTCATTATTAAATTCCCCAAATTCATTAAAAAACTGACTTACAACATTAATTCATGAAAAATAGTCAATTTTAATTAGATCAACTTACATAATTCAGTTTGGTAAGTCCTCACATGCTTCAATATGCAAAAATAAAAATTCCTACTTGGCAAAAGCCATGATTAATGCCTCCTCCTCAGTGGCCACTAAAACCTGTGGTGTTCCCAAGGGCTCCAACATTGGTCCCTTACCCTTACGCATATCCATGTTGCCTCTGGGTCATATTATTAACTGGTTCACTCAGCTGGCACACATTTTGGCAAAAAAAAAGAGGAAACTTATTAATTTCTTCACTCAAAAAATCTCTATTTTCGTCCACATATAAGCCGAATGAAGTCGCTTTACTCCACACCGATGTGCGGCGGCCATCAAGAAGTTGCAAGACACCATTAAAATATTCATCGCTATATTCTTATTATCATTCTCCAAAGGTTGGCCAATTATAATTTCTATTTAACTGCATGATTGAACTGAATCTGGGTCTCCAGGGTCTCTCTGAGACTATTTTCAATGACATTGAAATGTTCTCCATCTATGTGCGATTTTGTGTTCTGGGGTTCAGCCCCTAATGAGAAGCTGATATTTACTGTATACAGTGTAATGAGGTTGTGGCGTGTGAGTGCACATGACAGGAACCAAAAGAATGTGAAGTATCCTGGATTGGGATACGCCAGAGGAAACTCAGATTGAAACCCAGTCCTGACATGCAAATCTGTCATCTAACCTGAGTATAGGAGCTAAAAAGTAATTGAATCATAGTAGCTGGTTCTTTCTGAAGTTCAGGACAGCAGACCCTCAATAATCCCACAATGCAATCTGCTAAATGATTAGAGGAGTTGAGGCTGAGCTTTTTCCTAGTCTCAATTTCTAAATGGGTAAGCAGCTCGCTAGCTAAAAGACTAACTTGGTTACAAATAAATATGCAAATTAGGACATGTTCCATATCTGGAACATTTATGTTATATTCTTTTTCATATATAATGAGAAATAAGAGTAAAATGACAAAATAAAAAGCTCATAAAAACCTGATATCTACACTTTTTATGGACTTAACTAGACTAAAATACTTTTTGTTCCCTTCGACAAACATACCCTAAACCTTCAGTCATCTCAAACTTGACTGAAAAAAACCACAGGATACTGTTGATTAAAGGGGAGGAAAACTGACAGCAACATTTGACACTGGACTAACACTAAATTCAAAATTAGCTTGCAAACTTAACACAAATTCAAAGTCAGTTAATCTAATTAAATTGGAATCTTAATTGTGATCATTCGGCTCACAGTAGGATAAACTTTTCTCCTAGTGTGAGCAGAATGATTACAATGAACATTGCTTATTTATGTCAAAATATGACGTTAAGATAAACTTAACAAAAAGGTCAACATATTCCTTTAATATTCGCTGTAAACCGAAATACTGGGGACTGAATATAACCTCAGATTTACAGTTGAACTGGGTGAGTCCTAAATCTTAGCATCAAAATGTCACCATCGCTCAGGCCTTGGTGTTTGTTGTCCTCATTGTCTGCATTGTGTCTCAGCTGCAGCCATTATGACTGGCAGCAGAGCAGAATGCTTGTCAATAACCTTTTGACCTCTTGATGACCTACAGTGGCGCTCCAGCAGCATGGGAGCCCCACATTAATCATTTCTAATATAACATTTTTGCTGACATGCAGTCAGGTTTATATTAATATTAATCCTATAGTTATGTTTATTGAATTATTACAAAGGCTTGAGGTTGCAAGAAGGAATTAGCAAATTACTATTTGGTGTTTACCTGGTCTCTCAAATGCTGGACCGACTTCTGCAGGGCCAGAATCTGGTGGAAGAGGGGACTCTGCAGCACCGATTTGAGCAGGCTGAGCTTTTCCTCGGTGGGCACCTCCCCCCGCTCCTTCAGTTTAGCCTGGAGTCGCTCCACCGCCTGCAAGGCACGCTGTGTATCTGCAAGCCGTCACATATTTCAGTGACGGAGCCATCAGGATTGAAAGAGTGGACACAGGGAGGAGGAGGAGGAGGAGGAGGAGAGGCAAAGGGGAGAGATAGGGGCAGAGAGAGGTGATGAGGACCGAGGCTTTATCAGTGCATGGGGAGATATTAATGAAAGGTGTTTGAATGCTAAAATATTTTCCCTTTAATAAAAATGGGCCTAAGCTGTCGTCCTGGTAAACAAGGGTATATCCCCATATCCAAACGATTGAACTCCTCAGATTAAATGGGAGGTTATGCCAACGAAAAGAGCTCTCCCTTACGAATAAAATATGAACTACTACAGTAAATTATGATATTTACTACGTGAATGAATTTGGTCTTAATGGGACGAATTCACACAGGGGGTTACGTGTGAAAAACAAATTTTCGTAAAAAAGCTCCCCCTAGTGTGTAAAATATGATATGAACAAATTAGATCTCTTCAAGTGTGTCAAGTAAATCGGAACAGATCGGCTCGTGGAGATAGAGTCCCCCCTCAGCTTTGGCTGACCGATGCCAACAGACCATCCTTTATCAAAATCAGGTTTCCTACCTGAAAAAAGAAACTCAATTTCTCACACACTGTTTGTCTGCAGAATAGTAATGACTCCTTTTCTGTCTTTAGGTCAATGACAGGTTGTACAGGAACACAGAACGGGTGCCGTAGGAAAAGATAAAAGAAGCCGGTTCTTTACAGTTTGCTTGTTGGACCCTGCATAAGCCCCACAATAGACCAAGTCCAGAGTGGCTTGTTAGCGAGGATGTGCAAGCTCAACGTCATCTGGGCAAAAATGAAGCAATTTCCAAAGCTCGCCAACCATGACTAACACCTAATAGGGTGTGCATGAGGTCCAAAACACTTTTTGCATTTAGAAGCTTTGTCGTCTGAACAGAGGTTGTAAACATGTCAGGAACACCGTTGTCTCTGGAGAATCTTTTTTTTCAATACCGTTCGCAACATTTTCATTGGCCTCTTATCTACGCGTAGAATATATGTGCGTGTGTCATTGTGTGTTCCAGAAGACTGTGGTTCTGCAGATGATAAGGATGAGATTCCGCTGAAAACATATCGCATGTTCTACTTCCAAACACAATAAGATGTGAAATTCAAATTCAAATTATTTTAAGCCTCAGTTCTTGTTGGCCCAAGCTGCACGGCTGTCGCTGTTATGGTTGATGGTTCTTAAGCACATGGTCGACATGCCAGTCATGGGAGTGACCACAGACTGAGGCTTTAACGGAAAATCTGGCAGCACAGATTTGGCTCCATGTTTGACAGTTGGACAAATAGATCTCTGCAGGGACAAACAAACAATCAAGTATATGGCAACATTATCAGATATGGCAACATTGGCAGCCAGCAGGCCTTGAGCTAAATCCAAGGCCTCTCACACTGGCTGGGAAGAAATTCACGGTAGGAGCCAAATACAGATATAGAGCCAGCGACGCATGCTGTCTAGACCAAAACCTTCCGCAAAAGTTTGGAGATGATGATTAAAAATAATAGAGTGTGCAAAGGCAGTATAATATTTTGTCTAATATGTTATTGAGGTTCTGAATCTTAACTAAAAAAAATTTATTTCAGAGATATAAAGCTCAGCTTTATAAATTAGGAATAGAGAAAATGCTTGATGGACCAGCAGCTTATCTCATGTCATCAAATCCTTTTTTTAAATTTTAATTTCCAAATATACTAGTTAATAATAAATAACACAAATACTGAATCGGATATACAGGCATTAAACAATGAACAGACCGCTACTTACCCATGGTTTCAATCATTTTTAAAAGTCAATAGTGATGACGATTTCTCCCCATTAAAAGCAGTTTCAAGTTGTTTCCGTCCTCAAGGCCTGCAAAGAACAAAATAATTATATATTTATATTTTTTTTTCTTACCAATCAGGACTTAATAATAGGGCAAAAAATCATTTTCCTTTCATGTCGGTGTGAGAAGGAAATAAAAAGTTGAAAAGGCTCATTCTCCTCTGAGCCCCACATCTTAAAAATGATTTTATAACAAAAGGTCAACATGAAAGAGAAAAAAGATATATTTCCTTTCCTGTCTGGGTCTTATGTATCCCCCCAGATGCTTCACCATAACATCACAGAGTAACCATTAAACCAGAGGATATGCAGCCTTTTTATCCAGTGCCTCTGTAGTCCGTCTGTTTGAGCCCACCTCCAGTGTTCGTTATGTGATTAGTTAGCGCCCTCATATTTGATGAATGTTCTTCATCATGGACTAACCTGCGCTAATTTACACTCCTAAGGATTCATTCTCTCCACTTAGTCAACATGTCTGCCTCGGCATTACACATGATTACTCATTCCAATCTCATCAGGTAGATAGATTTGCATCTCTTCATGAAACAACATTCAGATGATGACTCTTATTTTGAAAACCACCTGAATATTGAACTGAACTAGCCCCTCTGGTGACATTGAATTAAAAAAAAAATGTGTTGGCCACGATTTATTAAGGCATGTGAACGACTTATTATCCCGTGGCCATGAATTATTGCCATGACCTCATAAAGGACAAATAAATATAAATGCTATGCAATGCTATATATAATCGTTCCCTAGGATATTAAGTTGTTCTTAATATCTTGTGGCCACGCCAGAAGGACTTATTATCTCGTGGCTCCGACTTAATAAGCCCTCAGAACGACTTCTTATCTCTTTGCCATGACGTCATAAGGCTTGGAAATGACTTATTATCTCGTGGCCCCGACTTAATATGGCCTAGGAACAACTTCTTATCTCTTGGCCATGACGTCATAAGGCTTGGAAACGACTTAATATCTCGCGACCACAACTTAATATGGCCTGGGAACTAATTATTATCTCGTGGCCACGACTTTTTATGTATGGGAACGACTTCTTATCTGGTGGCCATGACATCATAAGGCCTGGAAACGACCTATTATCTCGTGGCCTCGACTTTGTAAGGCGTGCTTACGAATTATTATCTCGTTGCCGCTCCAAACTTCCAACTTAATTTCTTGTGAACGTCTTCACTTCTGACACCGCTTTCTAATTTGCATATTCATATAGGATTGTAAATGTATTCACCTATACAGGAGGCAGAAACCCAACCATCGGAAATGTTATCTCGAGCGCTTCATTAATGTGTTTCCCCTGCAACATATAACAAAACTACTAAAGCCACAACTACGTCCTTCTCACACGTTATTAAGTCGTGGCTACGTGATTATAAGTCTTTCCAACGCCTTATTAAGTCATGGCCACGAGATATAAAGTCATTCCCACGCTTCATAAGTCCTTGTCACAAGATAATCATTAGTTCCCAGCCCTTATTAAGACTAGGCCACCAGATTTTTTTTCTTTCTTCAGTGTCACCAGAGGGGCTCCGTAGAATACAGGGCATCCACTAAAAATTATTCTTCATTATGTGTTAATCAGTTGATGGCATACTGGGCACTAAGTTGTCTAAAAAACTTGCCAATTAAATCTTCAACATGATCTTTTGTCTAAGCCAAGAGATACTCCAATTTATTAAAAAAAAATATATATCCAAAAAGACAGTTAACGATGTGAACTTCCATATTCTTTCCTGACAAGCCGTAACTTTAGATACTATAACTGTTTCATATTCTTTTGAGACTACAATCGTATGTCTGATTTACTGCGCCGCAAAATTACGACAAAGCCAGTTGGAGCCGTGACTTAAACTTTCGCGGAAAATGCTGGCTTGAAACCCTCTGACAATTTTGGTTTGGAGAATAAAGGCGATGTAATAATTGTCTTTACGCAGCATTAAAATATGCAAACTGGGATCGTTATACAGTCATAATTTGTCATCATACCAAAAAAACGTGGGCGGAAAAAACAACAGACCGACTCTGATCTGCAGAATTTCCTGGTTGGTCATGATGGTGAAAGACAAACGCTGAAAGAATATTTGAAATACACTTGGCAGTTAATTTTGTCATTAGCATTTAGCATTAACATGTTAGCATTTATTTGTTATATTTGCACTATTCATATTCATTAGAAAGTCAAACTAAAAAGACTAAAAAAGCAGATGGCTACACCTTTTTTTTGTAAATAGAATTATTATTATTCAACCTCAATTTACCTTCCTATGTTCACATCTGAAATCTGTGTTTTCTTGTTCCACGTTCAAAATGTTTCGTAGAGCATGTTTGTGATAGTCTTTCTAAATCCAATTTTCCTTTCTGTGTTTTGTTGTTTGTTTTTGGAGGGTTCAGGATGTAATTCTTTGTGTAATAGTGAAGAAATTCTTATCAGGTCATGAGTGTGATGTTGTGTTGAATAGAAAAATACCAAACAATAGCATGTAAAAAAATATTTTATGGGGTATTTATTGGCAAAATCATCAGTATTCAAAAATGGACTAAATACCCCGGGACTCTATAGGAGTAAATAAATATCCTGGCAGCTTTTAATAGCTTAAAACTAATTTTTGAAAGAAAATCAAACCGTGTAAACAGACAGTGATAGTCTGAACAAATAAACAACAATAAGATTACTTTAAATCCTACTTTAAACATATGACTGTGGTTTTGTCTTTTATATTTGAAAGATTTTTTTCCCGGTTGTGATCACAGCTCTCTTCCAACCCTGGATCTTTAAACGTGACATAAGAAGCAGTCGAAAGCATGACACGACTCCAGGAGGCATTACATGATTAAAGGAGATTGGTTGGATAATTAAAAGCTCTATATAGACTCTTAGAAAGCTACAGTGGCCTACTATAGGCAACAAGATCAACACAGGGGTTGTTTATATCAATTTCTAGTGAAAGCTCCATCAGGAAGACTATTCCTTTGCACACTTAGGCCTGTAAATAAACTCAGGATTAATACCAGCTGCTGTTTGAGGGTGTTAATTATGATATCAGCTGTTCTAAAGATGTGCTCATATCTATGATTCTATCTCTACCTCCAGAAGATCAATGCCGCTGCTATGTACACCCCATTATCGCCCAGTCTGCGCATATTCACCTAATTCATTAAACTTGTCAGAGTCATCAGCCGCCGTCACCACCAGAGTCTGAGCCAACGACTCTCTGACACTAAAGACTATAAATTGCATATGGTCGAAACCTTTCATTTGTACTCATGATTCTTTAATTTGGTACCACCATAAATTGTTGGGAGGCAGTGTCATCATAATTCAAGCCAAACGATAAAGATGTCTGCACACATGTCAAACTTGATGGTGCATCCATCAAACTCCGGTTGATAGATACACCATTAGAAACAGACAGTACAAATATGAATACTTGTTTTGTCTGTTGTATTACTTTATTCAGATTGAATTAATGCCAGTCTGGAAAGACATGACTTGATTGACTTCCATTACAGACTGTAGGTTTTAACTTTTAAACTATCTTTCTAAATACAGTTCTGTTCTGTCTTAACCTATAACTTACTGGAATATTTTTTTATTAAAATTAGCTACTGTTGGAAAGTTACTACTTTTTCTGACTAATATATTACTGTATCAAGAAATTAACTCTTTTCAAAATTCTATTGATTTAATATTTTATTACCGCTACTGAAACCCGTCCAAATATATTACCACCTTAAAGATTTCAACCAGTTGCAGACATATATATGGTCTTCTTCGCCTATATAGGCTGCCAAGTCATAAGTACACATTAAATTGCTGATGTAATTACTAAGATTGTGCAATAAAACCAGGATCATTTTTGCATAAATCGGTTTGATGTATGAGTACATTAATACATATTGCTTCCGTCAGTCTAAAAATGAAAGAATTAAAGAATCAAACATGGTAATGATGAAGGGATATCGCCGCGTACATAGAAACTGACCGACAAAGATGATCCGATCAAACCTCTGGACGTCAAATATTTAACGCAAAGTAGGAGACAACTCTCCGAAATAATCAGTACCTTGTACGATGAGGCCAATATAGAACTTCTCACAATTCTCAAATCTGCAGAGCAAATGAATTAATGAAAATCATACCCAACATTTGCTTATTTTCATTAACCCTTGTGCTAATTAACTGTTTTCTTGTGTAAACCAGATAAAACATTAATTACATCACATGAAGAGATGAAAGCCACTATTTCTGTTTACAGGAGTAGGACATCATATCTTGTTGAGTTCATGTAAAACTTTAAAGGTTATAAACAAATGATTTGTAAGTCATTAAGTTAAATTCAAGATCATTTTAAAACTATTAAGTTTGTTATGTGTCGCTTTCAATGACAGTGTAATATGCTGGGAATATACAGTGTAATTATTGTTAAGGACGTTCATAGATGATTAAATGTTAAAGTGACACTTATATAATCGTTTAAGCTGACTCACTGAAGGCCTCGGAAACATACCAGATACGTTGCACTTACACTTAAACAAGAAATAGTTGATTTTTAAGGCGTTATTTGCCTCTATAAATAATCTGAGTGAGCTCTACAGTGGCTACTGATAGTTCATAACAGTGTTGTTATCTGTGCTGCGGTTCTTCTTCAAAACAATAGAAAATGTCGAATACGTTCCCTTTTTATATTTACTTTCTTAATAAAAAGAATATGACCTACAGTTGACGCGTGTAGAAAATAAGTCAAAGTTTGTTATGATTTTGACTAAAAATCTGCGAGGACAATTATGACAATCCGCTTTTCCGAGCTCCTCCTCCTCCCTCACCGTCTCATCCATGGAGAGGAGAAGCAACAGGCTTCCGACAAGAAGTCGATTAACAAGTTCGCTTCTGTCGCTTCTATGGAGCCCCCAAAATAGTATAAAACTACTTTTTATACACATAAAAACCGTAAACATTGGAACAGAGGAGCTCAAAGCTATTCGAATCCCTTCTTTCTTGTTTAGAGACCAACCGCGACATCAGAATATTTTCCTCCCATGAGCGGCAACATGGCGAACTATGTTGAGTCCCGGGAGAAGTAAAGTTACGGTCGAGGACTAAACATCTTAGCTAACATGTTCTCCGCTAAAAAAAAACCAAATGAGTAAACAGCCACTTACATGAGGGGAGAAGGTTTAGTTCCTCCCGGTCTCTCCTCAGTAGTCGGACGCTGTGACCGGGGCTTAGAGACGGGGCGGAGTGTAACCCGATCCTGCGTGGACATCTTCAGGGACAGCAGCCCCCGCTGAGAGACTGGACTCAAGCGCCCCTTGCTGGTTGACGCAGCACCCAGATGTCAGGCCCGAATCCCATCTCCTGCGTCACACCACCAAATGTTGAAACCCGGCGGTGAGCTCAGGTACGCTTGAATTTTCGGAAGTGTAGTCCTACAACAATCGTGTAGATAATATTATAAACTCTGACAGGTGAAGCCAAAATCTCATTGATTGACAAATTACAACTTCACCTATCAGTGAACATTAGTCTTATTCACCTATCAGTGAACATTAGTTCACTGATAGGTGAATAAAAGGGAATTATTGGCCCCCTTTTAGACCGTTTTGTGATCTCTGGAACGTTCTTGGCTTGATTCGGAGGTGTGCCGCTGATCATTCTTCTGTTGGACTGTCCAACCAAAGCCCACTTTAGGATTCCTGGCAGAGGCTTTTAGATTTTCATCCAAGTTCTACCTTTTTAACAAGATGTCCAGGGCCTTTGTAAGAAAAATAGCCCCACCGCATCAGAGATCCACCACCAGACGTCACATTGGGTATGAGGTGCTTTTCTGTAAAGCTTCCTTTCTTACAAGGCCACACCCATCTTAGATGCTCGTAGCCAAAAAGCTCTACTTTGGGCTCATCTGACCTATGACTATGTTGCATTTAAAGTCCGACAGTGGTGTTTGGCAAACCGTAGGTGTTTCACTTTCTTTGTGGATGACAGCAGAAGCTTTTTTTTCTTGCTGCCCTCCATAACAGCTTGAGTTGGTGTAGGCGCCATCTGATGGTGGTTAGGGAGACTTTCTGAACCCGAAATTCAACTGACATCTGCAATTCTCTGGCTGTAATCCTTGGATAGTCTTCTGCCAGTTGACCCACCAGTGTGTGTGATCATTATGCAGATATGTCCTCTTCCAGGCGGATTTTTAACATCCCAAGTCTCTTTAAAATTCTTAATTTTTGATCTTGCTGTAGAAACTGAGCTACTGTAGTGCAAACTGATGAAAATGTTAATGCCGGTTCTGATAGAAAGGTGTCAGAACATACAGTGAGAGCTTCACAGAGCTCTTTTGGTAGCAAGTAGGGCACCTACATAAATGGGCTGGTGGTTTTAATGTTATGGCTGATTGGTGTATTTCATTCCAAAGAGCACAAGTAATAATAATAATAATAGTGATATATTTAATTTATAACGCACTTTACATTTGGATCAACTCTCAAAGTCTTACAAAGTAAAAGCAGATAAAAGCATTAATAAAAAATTAAATAATAACTATATAAATAACAAGTTCTACTAGACGTCTTAACCAAGTGGTCCCCAACAAACTGTGGGGTGAGGGTGGGCCTATGTTAGCACATGCTATGTTGCTATGGTGACAGTGGTGCATTGAAAATCCGTCATATTGTTAGGCAGAAGGCAAGAAAGGATTAAAACAAGATTTTATTGAAGCATTGTCCCATCTCACCCAAATTTTACTGCACGTCAGTCTGTTTCAATAAAACAACCTCCTACTTAATGCATTGGACTATCAAGCATTTAATAACAAACATATGGTGTAATTTGAATAAAAGTGCAATGTAAAGTCTATTTGAGACCAAAGAGGTGCTTGACTAGGAAACAGCATGCTGATAAAACCCGAATTCTCTGTCTGTGTCCTGTTTATAAGATTATGAACTTGATTTCAGGGCGGAATGTGTCCAGCTTATCGCATTTAATGAGCTGTTACTCAAAATTAAATGTATTAAATACCCACTAGGATAGCGGCCACTGCCTGTTGACTCTTGACTGAAATCTAACAGCAGCCATATATCAAATCTCTGATTATATATGCAATGATTTCCCTTCATCGTAAATCATAGAGAAGGATTGTATTTTACCTTGCTGGGAGAAAACTGTGGGAACTGCTCCTGATTTCTTTTTTTCTTTTTTTTTCTTTATCTAATTTGTCAGATATTCAAGGAAAATGTGACATAAAATAAAGGCAACCAAATGTACATACAATTATAATTGTATTAATAAGATGGGGTGAAGAACTATTTGACCTCTTAGAAACTATATAAAAGAAACTACCACCCTGTTGGACTAAACACGTGGCTGATTAAAAACCGGACCTCTTCTGGGAATTCTTCACTGAAACGGATCGACTTCAGCAGCATGGAACTACGTCGTGGGTCTCAAACTTTCCAAAATTGGAAAGAAATTCCATAAAATATGAGAGAGACTGTGACTGAAACAGTTCAGTCAGGGAAGGGTTACAAAGCTTTTTCTAAGTCCATCGGATTCCACAGCTCCACCATTAGACACATTATCTGTCCGGCCTTCCAAATATCCTCCAAGAACACAATGGAGGTTATTTCTGAGAGTCTTAAAACATCCGAAGAAAACATGGCAAGGAACTACAGGTCATTGTTCCCGTCTCCATTGTTCAAATGTCACTGAGCAGAAATGGCATCCATGGAAGCGATGGAGTCACTGCTATACCGAGAAGAAGAACCAGGCCTACGCTGTCAGAAAAACAATCCCCTGCATTGTATGATTAATCCCCCTGATTGAACTTCCCGAATGAAATGTGACGTTCCGTCCGACAAACTGTGTTACTCTGGTGAGTAAAATGTGACAAGCTAGATCTCCTGGAGTTGATTCAAACCAGACCAACGGTTGGCCCGAAAAACTTTTGGGAAAGATCTTTGATGAATTTTTGAATCATTGCGTTAACACGAACAATCTGCGGCGGCGGACGAGGACCCAGCAGCGATGACAATTCCATAATGTTCCCGTCTGTCTGCGATATAATTAGGCTTGCAGAAAAACAAAGCCTCTGGGATTACTTCGGGTTCTCCGGCACCGAGTCAAGTATGTGGATAAAATGACTTTATTTGTTAGGGCATGTTTTGGTCAAAATAACCAAGATGTGAATCTGCCCTTTGACCTCAGTGATACCAAGAACAAAGTCTATTTTGACTCCGAGTTGAGGAGAGAGCTGGAAGGAGCTGTGTCATTCTGTGAGAAGTCATTTCAACAAGGGTGAAGGAGATACTGACTGCTTTCAGAGATCCAGTGTGACTAAATCCCTTCTCCATTTATATCTTTACTTCAATTTCCCTCTTATCCATCCAATAACTCCGTCTTTCTTTGACAATAAGCCACTTTTATGTGGGAGGTCTGACTCAGCCGAATGCTGAAGAGAGAAGGGATTGGAACAAGAAAGAAAGGAAGAAAAAAACATCTCAGCTCAGTGGTAGGCAGCTGCGGCATTTTTTTTTACATTTGTTCCCGTCATCCACAGACCCACAGCGCTTGTTTGAGACTGCTTGAGACGTGACATTATCCGTGGTAACTGGGTTCAAATCTTTTTTCCTTCCGACTTTTCTCAACTAAAGAAAAGAGTTAAGGTTCTGGGTTTTCTTTTTTTTTTTGTTCTTTTCATATCAAACCTATCAAAGGGACCATTTTCAGCATTGTTAAAGCTGATTTATACATCATTTTCAATTTTTTTATCCCCATAGTTTTTAGGCCAAGGAAGTACTAAATTGATTTTGGGAAAGGTTGATTGTGTATTTACGACACTAGGGAGAGCTTTATCTCCAAAACACAGTTTTTTGGTCCAATTTTCGTCCAAATTTCGGGCATAGCATATGAATCGATATTTTTATCTTTTATATATGATGTTTCACTATAATAATTTATATTTTACTCACTAGGGGAGCTTTTTTTATAAACACATTGTTTTTCAAAAATTATTTGCTCACCTTTGATCCGATTTAGATCAAATTTGGAGCCGATAAATCAACCCGAGGACATTCAACTTTTATATAATAACATGTCACTCGTAATAATTCATATTTTACTCACTAGGGGGATGTTTCTTATGAAAAATACTGCTTTTTGGCTAAAACTTCAAATTTAATTTGAAGTTCAATCAGGGGAATTGCTTGTACAATGCAGGGAATAGGGGGCTTTTTGGGGATATACTACACTAACACATGACAGTTTTGGGGACGACAGCATAAGACTAGTTATCACATATCATCTGTTGGAATAAACATTCATCTTTTCTTCATTCTCTGTTTCTCCTGAATGAAACCGCTGTGACATAAGTCTCACTAATCATTCAAATGGAATAGAAAATGCAATTTTTCGAGAAAGGTATGTTTCAATATATTTAAGATTTATGATGTTTTGATTTAAGCTTTGATGAGTTGGGAGGAAATATCTTTCTATTTTCATGTTATAAAGCTGAATCAGCAATGTTATAATTGCTTTTACTTTTACCGTTCGGTTAAAAAAATTTAAAAAATCAAGAATATTTGTCTTCCTAATCAAAATAATAATAAATAAGAAAAACAACAAACATTAAAAAGACTCCTGAAGAAAAAAGGTATAGAAAGCCCTGTTGAATCATTATATTATATTAGCTGTATTTCGATCCATTTCAGAAATGTGTCCCATTGGGTCTATTTTATATACCCCATAATTACCCTTTAGAAGAAACGTGTCTGGGTTGTTACGGGTTACGGAGGGTACAGCCACAGTAAAGTACGACACACCTAAATGGGGTCTTTAATGGATGATGCTCTCAGAAACCGGTCTAGCTTCAGCGCTGATCTACAATACTTTGTGCCGGTCACGTTCTCATAGCTGACATGGCTTGATTGCAATTTAGTTTGGAGATTAATAGGGGAGGTGGTTATTCAAGGTCACAATGACTTAACACTAAAATGACCATCTATAAACTGGCTGTATGAATGACATCACTGCGTTAAAAACCACACACTGTCTTCAAAGGAATGTTTCCGATATCATCTTTATTAGATAGCAGCTAGGCGTTTGAAGTCGTTTGGTGTAATAGAGAGACACCCTGAAGGAATCACAAATTTAATAACTGAGCCATATTGGCTGAGCGAACGCGGGCATTGTCTGCCTGTCTTGATTTATTTCCATTAAATCCATCAACATTCAAATAACCTTTGAAACTCTAACATCCCAAATGATGTGAAAGGGTTCACAGGAAGAATCAGACGTCAGGATACTGTTTATCTCACCATATTCACAAAGTAGCTTCAGAATAATGTAATAATTTAGCAGAGAGAAGTACTTTTCCTGGTTTTATTGAAAAATGACTTTACGATTATGAGTGAATATTGGAGCAATTTGCAAGTCTGCTTTTCCTGGGTGTGTGTTTGTGTGTGTGTGTGTGTGAGTGTGAGTCATTGGCACTTAATAGCATATGCATTAAAAGAGAAAAATTACTACATTTAGCAGCAGAGCTCAAGCTATTGAACAAATGAGTCCTCTATAGCACAGGTACAGTTTCCAGATCCATATTAAAGGAGAATATTCAACATTCTCAAATAGAATGAAAGCCAAATTCTCCTCTCTTTTTAACCCGCTATATTTTTTTAATGAGTTTTTAACTTAAGATTTGCTCAAATAAAAGAGATATTATAGGATATATTTTATTTAAAAAGGAAAAGTTTGTAAAATCGTGCCACATGGCATAATGTGTAATTATGGACAATATAATGAAATTCAATTTTCCTGTGCATCATTTAAAAATATCAAGACATTAAGAAACCCCAAATGTTCCTTGGTGAACTGTGAAATTCAATATTTTTATATATATTTTTGGGGGGATAGTATGGGAATAATAACATTGTTATAACATAGCTCCAATTGTAATGAAAAAAAAAGGGAAAATGCTCTCTTGATTTGTAAATAGCATTTTCAATAGTTTCCATGTCATGTGATGCCATTTATAATTGTCCTGTCGAAATAAAAGCCCCCTCTTCAAAACCAAACAGTAAAAGATTAATGATATGTTACCTGTAGTAAATATGACATAAAGTAGTTGATATGGACCACGGGGTTAAAGCCTGAAGCAGGAGAGAGACCCAAGACTGATCCGCCCTTCTGAGTCGTACATAAATTCCTTAATTTGAAATAAACAAATGAATGACTGAAAACGACAGAGGAAAAAAACATTTCAGAAGTTCACCGTGTGATAAATTTTCCAGTGTTTTGTGAATAAATGTGACAGAGGTCAATTGCCATCAACAAGTGGGAGCTGGCAGCTGTGCACTGATTAAAATAAGTTGTTGATTACCAACATTGCATTGCAGCTGATTTCAGGCAATTTATTGCTTTCACATCCTGTTCAACTTTCTAACATTAAACTCTTCAGAAATTGAAGCCTTTATCCTTGGAAGAGCTTTTTTGGCCGTTTATGGACCCATGCCTCCTAGATGACTCACCCCAGTGTATCTGTCAGCTGAACCTACACTGTAAAACAAGACAAGAGCTATAATTTACAGTAGAATATCTGCAGCTGTGGTAGTTAAAATTCTACCATAAACTACACGATGACACATTACATGAGAACATAACAGGAAAATACTATGAAATAAAGATACACTCCAAACATTTTTACAACGACATTACAAAAAACAAGTCAATAAGAATAAATTCAGACTAATACATACATGAAAATATAAAATATAATACATCGACAATAAATTCAGGCATATTTTTAACTGATCTTCTCTCTGCATTGGAAAAAAAAATAATAAAAATTGTCGAAGGGCAGCAGTAAGTTACGATAAAGAAAACAAGCTGAAGTGAACTTTTTTTTACAGTCAGAATATTTTAAAGACCAAATTTTTACAGCCAACATACAAAGATTTGTTAAAAAAAACAACAAAACCAGAAAACTTCATAATATCTTAAGCACATAAATACTGTTAAGTACACTTCTGTCCAAGTAACAGATTTTGCTGGTATGTACAATCAATTTTACAGCAAAGTACCTTAAAACAGTTAGAAAGAACATACCTTCATCCCTATTGAAATGTTAAAAAAATGTTAGAAATACTCGGGGTATTTGTGAAATACTTACAGTATTTGTAATTTACTATGATTTTAATTCAGTTCTGCAAAATTTCTGATTTTGCAAGGTAATTTACCGTAATGTCTTATATTTAGGTAACCATATTTTTTTTACAGTGAAATTCTGGCAGCAGAAGCTGCTAGTATTCAACCATAACTAATATGTTGTTGATTTTTTTTTTTTGTCAGTGTAAAAACCTAAAGCAAATAGTAAACAGTGTTGTTGTTTTATTTTGTCATTGCACACATGTCTCAGTAAGCTTTCTGATTTCAAAACAGTTGAAGTGAAGTATTCAAAAAGAAGGAGTTGAGTTTGGAACAAAAAAAAAGAGTTAAGAGTTCTTATTCCCCATTCTTGTCTATTATGCATCATGAAACACACAGTTTGATGAAACTTAGCAGAAAATCTGGATAAGTAGCAAAGAAGAGCTCGTACTTTGAAGGGATTCTGGATAAAGTGGGTCTTTTTCTTCTTTTTTGTCACTTAAACATCAACCGAGGATGGATTACCATTAAACTGGGTAGAAGGGTGGCGGAATGTGCCAAGTAGGAATGACTCAAATTTTGGCCCATAAAAAAAACAAAAACATTAGAAATGATGTTTTTCTTGAATAACAATTGAACTATGACAGTTTGATAACAGCTTCTAGGAGCAGGTCCTCATGGATCAGGGAATCATATGGTAATGGGAGTGCTGTCGGGTGCAATGACATAATGGGGAAAGTGAGTTGTGCGCTCTCGTAACCGTGGTAACCAGCACAGCATTACTCTGACATATTCGGATTCCTAATTAAAAAGAAATGCTTCTGATACCTTTTAAGTGTTACGTGTATTACTCTGCTTCATTTTAATTAATTTGAAACTTTTTAAATTATACATATCTTTTTAAATGCAGCCTACAAATCTTCCCTAGATCACAACATGTTTCATTTCACTCAATTAAAAGTAATTACAACAATTAAATTTCCACAGGCCGCCGTGCCCTCGGAGGTTCAGACACGCTGCCACTTTGTTCTGGAGGCAGGGCTTGTTTTTGTTTTTGCTCTTTCTGACTGGAGTATTGGCGGAATGGCGGCATGGCGGTTTGCATTTTCAAATCCTCACCTCCACTGACAGCAGGAAGGTTCTGGGTCCAAATCCAGACCTGGAGCCCTTCTGTGGGTGAGTTTGCATGGTTCCGTCGGTTTGAGTCTAAAATTTTGACATTATGTTAGCAGATATATTTACTAATTATAAAAATAATAATAATTATTATACTATTATTATTTTTATTATTAGGGGTAGTATTATATCATTGTAATATTATTATTATTAATATTATTATTATTTTTATTATTATTATTAGGGGTCGTAGTATTATATCATTGTAATATTATTATTAATAATATTATTATTATTATTATTATTATTATTATTATTATTATCATCAGGGTAGTCATAGTATATCATTATAGTATTATTATTAGTAGTAGCATTAGTAGCATTCTTATATAATTTTAAAAATTGGATATATAGTAATTAGAGTAATTTCTCTCCTTTTATAATTATCATCATTTATTATAATGTTTTTATTATATTCTGACTTCACCTTTGAGTGGTTATAATGTTTAGACTCATCAGGGTAATTTAAGTAGTAAAATATTTGCCACTACTATGTTAAGATAGCAAATTAAAAATCCTTTTTGCACATCCCCGATTTTAAGTAATAGAAGTTTTAATGGTCTCTAAAACATTAATTATACACTGCGAATTATAATTATTTTTTATTACAATTCAGTTTAAAAAAAAAACAAACTCAGTGTAGATAATTAAATGAAATATTAAAATGGACTCTATTGATCAAAGCACATCATCAATCAATTTTCACTCTAATCTATTTTCTTTGGTCTTATTCATTGATGTTCTGAATATGTGGTTTGTCTGCTCTGTTTTTTGAGCGCCCCTAACCTTGAGCAGGATAATAAATGAATGAATGAATGAAAGTCGTGCCTTGCTGTGAGTGTCACATGGATCCATGTAAGTGCATTCTATTAATGCAGTAAACCTAATATAGATTATTTCTTCTGAGAGAAGATAATGACAGGGACTTCGGCTGATGATGTTTTTAACGATCCCTTAGAATGTTGGGTTAACTCTTGATAGTTTCTTTTCTGAATCCAGCCTGTAATTACACGGATTGAGGGGCTTTTTGTCCTAAGGCAATTTTTCTTTTTTCAGGGGAAGAATTATTATGAAGTTACATGTCGCTGTAACTCCGAATTGACAGGATATACTTATGTTGTGTTCAAAAAATAGCCAGTCTGGCTGCAGGCAATTGAAACATTTCCAGACATTATCTTTAGACCAAAAACAGTTACATGACTTGTGTCTGCCTCTGGTTCACTTCAGCGTTTTTGTCAACAAATTTCACGGCAAACCTTTGATCAAAGCACCGGATGCCTGTTATGATGATACATCATTTGGTGTTGTTTGAGTGAAAGCCTTTAATTGGTGAGGAAATGACGGCCACGTTGCATTTGTGACACCATTTTCTGGACCCTCTCTGTGAAACCTGTCTACTTGTTGACTCATCTTCTACATGGTGATACACATGACCTGCTGTTGGACAAAGATGTTTTTCTACAAAGCCAGTTGCATTTAGAGGTAATGACGACTCAATGGTTTGATGCTTACCACCAAAGTGCTGCATTAAATGCCCAAACAGTCTTATTCACATGAAAGCATGAGGCAAGAGTCTCCACTGGGAGAAAAATATGGTCATAAAATGGTTAAAACACATGGCTGCTGTGGTCATAGCATATGGTTTTAGAATGGCTATAACACACGGTTATAGCATATGCTTATAGAATGGTTATAGCATATGGTTTTAGAATGGCTATAACATGTGGTTATAGAATGGCTATAACACACAGTTATGACATATGGTTATAGAATGGTTATAGCATATGGTTTTAGAGTGGCTATAACATGTGGTTATAGAATGGTTATAACACATGGTTATAACATAAGGTTATAGAATGTTGAAACATGTTTATGCAACATTTATAATGTATGATTATTGTGTGGTCATGTGTGTATAGAATTAAAATAAAATATATGGTTATAGAATGGTTATAACTTGTGATTATAGAATGGTCATATGTTTATAGACTGGTTATAACAAATGGTTATAGAATGCTTATATCATGGCTAAAGAATGGTTACATCATATTATTATAGCATGGTTATTAATTGTTACATTAAAGGTTATTTAATGGCTGTGGAAAATCTCCCATTTTATAAAATAAATATATAATATATTTTAAAGAATATTTACGGACATTTTACCTAACTCATGGTGTTAAAATGAAAACCAAAATTTGGAGGACAGCACATGGTCTTCATCCAGTGGTGGTTTTAGATTTGTGGGGCCCTAGAATCCTTAGAAGTGAGAGATGTAGGGGGAGGGGAGGGGATGGGGACACAGCACAGACTTAAGGTCTCCACCAGAGAGACATCACCATTGAGGAACTATCTGACGACCAAAATGTGTCTTTCCCTCGCGCCATATCATGCGTATTTCCATTCTTACACATTCCGATCATCAGATAGTTTCTTAATGTTAATGTCTCTCCTGTGCACACCGTCCACCTACCTGCTGCCCACCCCTCCCCCTTTCCCCATCTCCCACAGCTGAGTGTTGGGCCCCTCTCTCTGGTGGCCGATGCCTGCCTACTCACAAACCAGAAGACGGGCGATCACTCCGACAAGCAAGACCCACACGAGCTACAGAATGAGCAACAAAAAGAAAAATCATTCGATGTCAATCAGATTTTTTTTATGGCTTGATCTGTGCGCCACCCAGCAGCCCAAATCGAAATCCGCCACTGTCATTTCAATTTCAATACAATTTATTATGTTCTGGTGTTGGTTGCTTAAGAAAGTACTCTGCACATGTGCATATGCCAAAAGCTGCATGAATTACACTCTGACCACAGGCATTCATGTCAATCATTGCGTATGTACGTGAACCACGACCACACATGCCAGTGACTGAAGTATGAAATGTGTTCACAGAGCCCTGAAAAGAAATCTGATTTTGTTTCAGGCATAGTGGGGCGGGACACTGCTAAATTAAATAATGGTCTGTACCATCTTCAAAAATATCGTCACTCGTTCTACTTCCCTGGACCATTTTTCCACCAAATTTGCTTGAAATCTGTGCAAAACTTTGGCGGGAGATAATAGATGGTTCCCATATATGAAAGTGGATGTCAGAGCGGGATCAGAATCTCTCCCTTAACTGCACCCTGAGCAGCCAAACCTGTGAATTTAAATCCAACTTCAAGCATGAATTCAGTGATTTCCTATGGGAATGTCTGAATATTTCAACCAGGGTTACCCAGCTAAGAGCGGCTACGGTCGATAAAAGTTCAGAATGGAGTTGGTTTGGCAATTTCAAGGCAGTGGAAGAGGAGGGCACAAACGAATATACAGTATAAATATGACACATATTATCAGCTGCTGAAGTTGAAATGGAAAATCTTTTGGCAAACAGTTATTTTCATATCCAGCAGACATGGAGTGACGTTAGCGATCATCTGAACTCATTTGTTGGCCACCAAAATGTTATATATTTCCTCTGTTCATCAGAATCAGCTTTGGTCGACTGTTTAACATCTGGAAGCTCCTTGATGTTCTCCTGGTAATTACTTACGCTGTCTGTTGATGACGCTAGTCCTACACAGGCGGCTTAGCATTAGTTTGACAAACTACCTCTTTCTTTTCCCTCTTTAAGTAATGCAGCGCTTTGGAGATAATACTGATATTTTTTCTTGACCGAAAACCTCCAAAATTAACCATTTGCCGACCTATTTAACAGTATTTTTTTGTGATTGTCAGTCAGACATTATTCAAATTTACTAAATCGAGTTACTTTAAACACAATTCATGAATGGAAGCATTGTGTTTCTGCTCCTGACTTTATACTTAGTACCTTTTCTTTTTTAACATTTTCAATAAATGTATTGAATGTGTCATAGGACTTAAAAAATTGGAAATTCAACATCCATGCATCAGTCTGGGTGTCATCAGTCTTCCTGTTGGCCTGAAGCAAACTCTTTCATGTCAGATCTCCAGGAACAGATATAGCACCTTTCCTTTTGCTTTCAAGTGATCCACTTTCAAAGAGAAACGTGTGGAGATCCTTCCGACCAATGAGAACCTCTGAAACAGATGAAGTAGAAGTAGGACGAGTATCATTATTTCTATCTGTGTGAATTCTTGTTAATTTGATGTCCTCTCCTCTCCGAAAGGATCCTGCACCCTAGAATAACATGAATGGCAGTAGAGGCACTCTTTCAAAGTAAACTTCCCAATATGTGTGCACAGTTTCTATTTCGTGTGAAATAGGATGAGGACAGGTATCGTAGCAGAGACTATTCTGAAGCACTGAAATGTGGGTTGAGGAAGCCTCTTTTTAGCACAAAGCTGCAGCTCCTTTCTTCTGTGACATCTCTTTTTTTTGCTGCAGGGTTTAATCACAACGAAGGTCAAAACCAAATTCAAAAAGATCTCCATGAATACACTATATGTGTTTATAACTATAACTACAATGGTGTAAACTTGTGGAACAGCCAACCCTTTAATGTCCTCATAAAGAACAAAAACTATGGAAGAACTATTTGTTTGCACATGTTATTTCTTTCCTGTGGTGTCCCCCAGGGTTCCAGCTTTGGCCCCTTCTTGACCAAAGGATTTGTCATATCAAGTTCTACTTTGAGTGTCAAATATATTAAATCATTAATGCCCCCAAAAATTAAAATATAAAAAGAAATCCTTTTTCCATATTAGTTGTTGTTGTTGTCGTGGACGCTCACCGTATATCAGGTTTCAGATATAGTATAACTCATCAGATTCTTCATCCTGGAAGATCAGCCATGACTCCCAGTTGTGTGCGTGTGTGTGTGTGTGTGTGAAAGTGCGTGTTATTGTGTGCTTTTGCATGTGTGTACATGTGTGCATGTGTATATGTGTGTATGCGTGTGTTTGTGTGTGTTTATGTGGATGTGCGTTTGTGTGTGTTTTATTTTATGTGTGTGTTTGTGTGTGTGGGTAGGTGTATTACTGTGTGTGTGTGAGTGTGTATATGTTTGTGTGGGTGTTTGTATTATGTGTGTGTTTGTATGTGTGTCTGTGTGGGAGTGTGTTTGTGTGTGTACATGTCTGCATGTGCGTATACTCGTGTTTGTGTGTTTTATGTGGATGTGTGTTTGTGTGTGTTTGTTTTATGTGTGTGTTTGTGTGTCTCTGTGGGAGTGTGTTTGTATCTGTGTGTATGTTTGTGTGTTTGTTTGATGTGTGTGTTTGTGTGTGTGTGTGTGTGTGTGTGTGTGAGTGTGTGTGTCTGGGGGGAAAGAGGATGTTGTCGATGAGTGTGTTTCCTTTAAATGAGAACTTTCCCCTGTTTTCCTGATGGCTGTAGTTGGTGACAGAAATGTAGGTGATGCAGCATGTTCCAGCTGATGTAATGCAGGACGTAGGCAGGCATGTATTTGCCCACTGTCTGTGGGTAGTTATGTGCCTGCACACACAAAGTTCTACAATTCGTCACATTAAGGAACTTTCACACAATAGGTTCCATAATCCAAAGACAAGTTCAAGGTAGATGTCCTGAAATTTATAAATCTCAGAGAAAAATGATTTGCTGTAAATAACAGGAAGTTTGAGAAACAGTGTTTCTCAAACTTCGTAGAGGCCAAATCAGCACCTCTCAGCCTCAGGCTTTTAGCTCGTGTCCTGATCCACTCTGTCAATAAACAAGGTGATGCACCTTGTTACGGTTCTCGTCCCATGTGTGTATTAGCCCTGGGCCTGTCGACGTATTACAGAATCATATGATCGCAGTTATTTTCACGACTAGCCATCAACACAGTTTGAAGTAACACAAATGTCTTCTTTCTTTTCACAATTTCCAAATCGATTTCCACTATTTGAAGTTTGATTATGAAGGATGTCCTCTGGTGGCACTTATTGTGCTTTTAGTGGAGAATTCAACCTTGCCTCAGCTGTCGTCCCCAACATCAAGGGTGTATCCCCGAAAGGAACCCCTGCGTTGAATAAAAAATAAATAGCCCCCTCAAATTGAACTCCTCAAATTAAATGTGAAGTTATGGCTTTTTAAAAAAAATTTAATATCTATTTCTTAATGTTGTTTTTCTAACTGTTTTTAATTATGTCTTAATGTCCTTTTGCACCGTATCGCAATGCTCTTGACTATTTTGCGTAAAGCACTTTGAATTGCCCTGTTGCTGATATGTGCTATATAAATAGAGGTGCCTTGCCGTTTTGGTAAAGAAGTGTGAACTATTAGGGTGAAATATGAGGATATATGTCCTTGAGCTCCTTCATTTTCACCAAATCTGGACTATATCGAATCAACAGTTGCGAAATGATGGCCCGTAGAACTTTTGGAGATATAGCTTCCGCTTGTGGCATAAATATGCAAACAACCTTTCCCAGTAAGGTGTATTGGGTTATAAATACAAAAATGGTCTATGATCCTTTATGAGTTTTCGCAATAACACGAAGGATCTGTGATGGACATAGAAATTACCTTTCCATCAATAACTCCGACTTTTCAGAGATTTGATTATGGGTTTTGTTGTTTGATTCGTAGTTCTTGTTCAAGCATGTTTCATATTCTCATGTTGACATTATTTGATGAACTTCTGCCCGACACTTTGCGATCAATCGGCTTATAATCCTGCACTTCCACACAGCCGAGGAGAAGAGTCTCGCTGGTCAAGCCCTTTAAGCACCGCTGCATATGGAAGGGTCAGCAGTGTGGAGATGATAATTCCCCGGCTTGCTAGCATGGATAAACACGGAAATGGCGTTTACATTACTGGGATTCACTTTGCACAACAACTGTCCCCATGAGCCGTACTTTTCCTGAACGGCTTTACATTTGGCAGTAGTTTCTTACAACAACATGGTGAGTAGCTGTACAGAGGTTTTATGGTTCTGTGCGTCTCTTTATGTTGCTCAATTAAGACTGTCTCAGGTACTTAGCTCTCTCTATTCAGCAAATCCACTGTTGGTAGCTGGAAATTTAGCAATGGTTTGTTACACACACTAATATACACGTCGTCATAGAATAGAAACGGTGGTGTTTACAAGGGTATACACATGTAAATCAGTTTGCTGGTATTCATGTGGCTCGGCTGTGAAGTGATGTCAAATTTGCTCGCCTCTCCCACGGCATATCTTTATTCAATACCACTTTATAGTTGGTAGATTGTTGCGTGCTGAAATACATTTACCAAAAAAGACCTGTCCTATTTTCAGCCAACTGATAACGATTTTACTGTTTAGCTCTAAAGAAGAAAAAAAAAGAATTGTTAGACCAATTCTAGACATTCTACTTTAATCTGCTGCACTCAGACTATCACTTCTTTCGCTGCAACAAATAAGACTTGAAGGCCTCGCGAGTTTTCTATCAGTGTACAAAGATTGACGGTGAATGTTTGCGAGAAAAAGCAAACTGGTCAAGCAACCGGTGCAGCAGTGTTGCCCTTCAAACTGTATGTTAACATAAATCTAAGATATATAGACATAGATAAAAAAAAGTTAATAAGCAAATATTATAATAACAAATATTATATTTTATCGAAAATAAATATTGAATTAAATTTAAATAAAATATTCAAATTTCTATTGAAATAAATTATTAGATTTTATTATAATCACATATGTTACGTATATTATAATTATTTTATAATGTATTAGGATAATAATTCAATGTCAATAATAATTTATAAGCGAACAAAACACTTTAAAGAGCTTTTTATATATGTATATCTATTGAGCGATAACACAAAAACTATTTCATAGATCACTTTCAAATTTAATACATCCCATAGACCTTAGGGTGAGGAAGAACTGGATTGACTCTGGAAAAGATCAGTTGCACGTTTCCGACACTAGGGGTAACTTTATCTCCAAACATCTTCAGACCACCATTACTCAACCGTTCGCCTGATAAAGTCCAAATCCATATGAATGAACTAGAGGAGATCTACCTTGAATATATCATACTAAGCTGTAATAGTTCGTATTTTCCTCACTAGGGGGAGCGTTTTTACAGAAAAAAAAACTATTTTTGGGATATAACTTCAAATTGAATTTGAGGGGTTCAATCTTAGGGATTACATGCACAACGCAGGGGACTAGGGCCTTTTCGGGGATATATCCTTGTTGTTGGGAATGACGGCGTACAGGCCTAGTTGTGATTCCCCCTGCCATGTTTCGGTTTACCTGTTGGTAGTTTGTAGACTCTACTCATCACACTACTTTATACCGGCAGAGACTGTTTGACTGTGAGAGTTAGAGAAAACCATCATCACGGATCTCCACGAATCTTGGATGGACGGTTGGGCATGTGATAACGAACAACCCACTAAATCTTGGTTTGATCTGGATACAGGTTCTAAGACAGGAATTTGTTTTTTTTTTACCCATGAACCACCTCATGATGAGTTTTGGCAGAGAGGTATAGGAAGAAACGAAAAACCTATTAGTATTGGTTTTGTAAAAGGGGAGCATTTTTTGTGCAGTAGGGCTTTTGCGACTTTTTTTTATCAGTTACATGTGAAATATAATTCAAATGCAAATAGAGAAAAACATCAACTTTGGAAAAAGAGGAAACTCCAAGTGTAGTTTTCTCGAATGACTAGCAACTAAATAATCGCTCCCAACCAAGTTTTCAAATCCTAGGTTCTTGTGGGTAAGATAATTGTGGGACTTTTATTTAAAGGTACTGTCAAATAATGGTAAAGTAGCTGCCTTGACACAGCTTTGCGCTCTCTGAGCGATGTGAGCTCTGTTTCTGGTCTACACTAACTCCTGAGGAATGGATTCAGCTCTTTTGCTGCTAAAAGCGTCACTAAATATTCACCAGCTCGCTCTTAAGTATGTCTCCAAGCCTCTTGGCAATGCTCACGTACAGCATAAATGCGTTTGTTTCACACAAAAAAGGCCTGTACCGGCTAAAATAGATGCTGATGAGAGCTGTGAGGTCGATCTAAGACATTTAAGTCGTGTTTCATAGCTATAAGTGCTCGCCTCTTTCACACACATCTCGCCATGTGAGCCACTAAATATAGAAATATTGATCATAGCAGCTTTAAATTTGTAAATTAGAACAGGGAACACTTCAGGATTTCAAAGCTTCCTTTTCTTTGTTTATGCCATGAATATTAATGATGGTGATTGTATCACAATAAGCATATATGTGGGCGTGGAATTTGATTTTGTGTTTCACCTCTGAAATGTTATCCATTCAACTTCAACCATTTAGATAAGGAATATATATATATATAAATATATAAATGCATGTATTTCCATTCCTGGAGGTGTAGTTGGATTGAAGTTTTTTTTATTTATTTATCTGACAGCAGTATTGTTATCTCCATCTGAAGTGACTTTTGTTTTATAATATACATGAAGAAATCTTCTCCAGCATAAAGTCAGGAACAAATCCACTAATTGTGAATGCTAGAGAATATATTTGAATCCTCCTGATTGACATATCATAAACCTAGAGGATCTGAGATGTCCGACTAGCTATTTAATGTGATTAAACTACAGTCAGATCAGGTCAGTTTTTTCCTTTGTTTTACAATTTTGAGCCATATTTACAGATATTAAGTGTTTCATAGAAATACCATGAATTGTTGGTTGAGGCTCTCCAGTATTCATACAGTAAACTGCTGTATTTTCATGCAGGTCGAGGACGTTTCTCCATCACTTTCATGATTTTCTGTCATTTTCTTCAATAAAACGAGGTATAGTAGGGTCTCGCTCGCCTTCATTTCCATGTTTTTGAAATGCTTTCCCGTCTCGGTGAAGGACGCACAAAGCCGTTTACACTTTAATCATGAAGAGTGTCTTATTCATAAGATGAAAAGGCACCGATTGGAATCTGACTTCAAACCTTTCAGCAACTCTAATATCAGTGTAGTATTCACGCTGCTGCTAATGCAGAGACTGATATGATGTAGTCCCTGTATTTTTGATGTTGTGGAGTTTGACGCAGAATCTCGGATGGCACTTAGGGTATCAATTTGAAACCACCTGGGTTATACATGTGTAATAGCAGGGTTTAAGGTCAGGGCCCAGCTTGGAGAAATCCATTTGCGGCGAGGATGCAGGGGAAGCTGTGCCACGGAGAGATAACTCTACATCTTACCGTTATTTCGCTTTGGCACCTTCAGGAGTTCAAGGTGTTTCTTAGCAGGCAAGTGTGAAAATGTGCTTTGGCAGGTCTGTGTTGGCGCCGGCTCATTAGTGCGGCACCGACTGAGTGATAGGATGATTACTCTTTATTGTAATTAGGATTATTAAAAGCCATTAGTTGGCCATGGGATGATTGAGGGGTTGAACGGTTTCAGATTTGCAATTGAGAGGTTTTTGTGGTCATATTATATTTATTATATCCCCAAAAAGTAAGGGTATTATGGAATAGTCATGGCCGCCAGCACGTCCGCCGCCGGCAGGGATTCTACGTGTTAACACGGTGATTCCAAATGTCTATCATGGTGAAATTTTACCACAACATAGACCATAGTGCGAGGAAGAACTGGATTGATTTGGGGACAGTTGGTGTTACAGAGGGGTCACAAGCCAGGGTACTTCTAGTGCCGGCCGAAGCCTGAATAAATGGGGAGAGTTGAGTCGGGACTGGCATCCGGCGTAATAGCCTATGCCAAATCTATATGTGGAACACAAAACTGATTCCCAAACGGGTCGTTGTGGCCCGGGTTAACAAATACCGTCATTGGTACAGTTTGCCAGCAGGGTACCGACCAATGGATGCAAACAGGTGATCCACGGTGGCGACTCTGAAAGGGAGCCGTCGAAAGACAAAGAAGACAGCAGCTAGGGCAAAATTATATGAAGCTCTATTTAACTTAGACTGCTTGTAGAAATTACAGTAAAAATTGATTACTGTAGAAGATGAATAAATGAATGACCCTAAATCCCTAGCATTCAGTAAACTCCTGAGTAAAAAAAAGTGAGGTAACCTCTTTTCATCAAATTATCAGCAACTTCACAGCAAAAACTGCGTTTATATTTCAGTTTTAAACACATTTAATGGATTTTCACTCCCCTAAATGTGTCAACACATTCAGAGTCCACGACTGTTTTTCATCTGCTTTGATGTCATTGGTGTTGAATTCAGCAGAGCTGTGGTTAAACTCCACCCACATGAAAAATGAAGGTGTGGAAAGGCGTCACTGCGTTATTTGTGTGTGTATTATAGCCAGACAATGTACCATACCTTCGATAACAATGTCTTAATTCAATATTGTAAAAGCAAAATTAAAATTTAATTAAAATGTATTGAAACTATACAAGAAATTTTAGAAATGAATAGCAGTGAAAGAGAGTCACACATATTTTGTGTTAGAAATACACTTATATTTGTCAGAAAACAAAACTGTAAATGTCATAAATCAGCCCTATTAGATCATTTTAAATATATACACTATGTTAAATGTAACCTTTACTTATAATGGTAAGAGTTCTATAAACTTGGACATGCTGATGATTTGAGCACTATGCAGAATTTGCTGCGCACTCATTGTTTTATTGACCTTATGACAATAAAATACATAAACGTGGAACGCGTAACTGTTTCAGCACGTTTGACATTTTTGGATTGTCTTTTTGTGGTAAAATTAAACAAAAAAATAAGCAATGAAAGTGTGTTCAGCGGGGATTTTTACTGATCTTCATCAGTCACGTCTGATTATCTCAAGAGTTTTAGTTGCCTTCACCTCAAACGTATTCATATGTGACATAAATACCCACGAACACACGACTCGTTTGCAGAATTTTAAGTTGATTAATGAACAAAATTGTCTCGTGAATTGATAAATATTATGGCTGTGATGCCTGAAGAGAGAAGATTCTTGTTACAAAATGTCTTACAACATCTAAATGTCACGAAAGACCCGAAGTTAAAATTACTCTGCAGCGATGAGTCACGTATCGAGCGGCGCACGACGCTCCAGTCTTCATAGGTCAGGTGAATAATTCAACCTAGAATGCATCTCCACCTCTGCGAAACACGGAGGAGGTGCGGGATGTTTGGTTTCTGGTGTTGGCGAGGCAGCACGAGCCGCTTTGATTTAAAGATGGAGGACATTGTGGGGCAGCCAACACAGCAAAGACCAAGTCATGATTTGATTGCTCCTGTCTGTTGGGGATGCTTTGGCCCGATCAGTCACCAGATCCTAACTTCATAGAGAATACATGTATATCAAGGTCAAACCGGTTGGCAGAAGATCCGTGGATAATGACTAGTTGAGGGAAGTAGTGACAGATGAATGGAGCAGCGCTGATGATGAATACTCCTCAAGGCTTTCACATAGTTTGCGAAATGTCATTTTAACTGAAGAAAAAAAAAGCCATCTCCTTCTTTTGGCTCTTCCTTTTGGGGTCGCCACAGCGAATCATCTGCTTCCTTATTACCCTGTCCCCTGCTTCTTCCTCTGTCACACCAACCAACTGCATGTCCAGAAACCTCCTCTTTGGTCTTCCCCTGGCTGCTCCATCTCCAGCTTCCTTCTAGCAATTGATCCTCTCCATGTGTCCAAATCATCTCAATCTGGCCTCTCTCTCTCCCTTCGTCCCCGAGACGTCTCATCTTTCTAATCCTGTCCATCATCGTAACATCTTCAACTCTGCCACCTCCAGCTCTGCCTTTCCTTTCGTCTCTAAACCGTACCATAATGCAAAAAATCCTTAAGGGCGGCGAGATCCAGCCAACTGCCTTAGCTGCCCAATCCTCAAGCAAACATGTCTAAGCATGTGACATAAAGTATGCAACACGAGCTGCTCTTTCCTGACCTCATCCCACACTCTCCACTTGACCTCTGACCTACTCCTCCGTAAAGAGCACATAGAAGTCGGAGGACTTATGAGCTCTCCATGGTCCTCAATGCATGTTTCATAGAGCCCTGCTCCATATAAGAAAGAATTTGCTGAAGCTGAACTGATTAAATGTGTGCGACTGATATGGTTAGTGAAGTTTTAAATCAAAACGAGAAAAACAAGGAAACCACTATGGAGCTTTTGAAGAAGGTAACCCTAATGAGTAAAATATGAACTATAATATTGAAATAACATATATGCAAGATGGATTCTCTTGTATACATTCATATGAGCCAATTTGGATATATTCAGATCACATGAGGTAAATTTGGGCTAAAATGGACCAACAATTAAGAAGTTAGGTAAAAAAAAAAGTTTTTCTTGAAGACGCTCTCCTAGTTAGTAAATTAGGAATTTTTAGAGTAAAATATAATACGCATAACGTATATCTCCTCGGGTCGATTCATATGCATCACATTTGGACTAAATCGGACCAATGGTTGAGAAATTATAGACCCAAAACTTTGAGAGGAAAGCCCCACCTAGTTGCAGAAACTGAACTTTCCCAAAATCAATCCAGTTCTTCATCACTATAAAATCTATGTGCACATAAAATTTGAAGATGATCCATGAAAATGTCTTTTTTTTATTGCGAAGGCTCTAAAGGGAACGCAACAATGATTCAACAATATTCCTTATAATTACATTTTTCTATAATCAATAAGACTAAAAATATTTTGAATGCGGTTCGCCTCATTTTTTGTGCTGATGTGTAGTTGTGTTGAGAAAAACACTGATTTTATTGTCATTAACAGAAAAACAGAAATCAATCTAAAGTTCCTTTTAAAACCCTTTGGTGTCCTCAACCCCCCCACCCCCCCCCCCCAACACTAACAACAACAACAACATCAAGAACATATGGAAAAAATACTTTTATGAAAAATACTTTTATGCATGTTTTATTTTTTGCTTTTATTAATTAATATTAATTGAATATCTTAGACAAGACTCATAAAATGACAGAACTATTTCGTCAAGCATGTTTTTAAAGAGTAAAAATAAAAATCTAAATAATCTTGTAAGGATATACGGATAATGGTTAGTTTTAATGAGATTAGCTCAACCTTCGATTAAAGCAGGTTTTAGAAAACTATTTGACCTTTATTACACTTTGGGTTGTATGAGGTCATCACACAGGACATTCTCAACAGCCATGGTCAAAGCCTGATCCTATAGGTGTCCCCTTTGACCTGTGGTGTCCCCCCAGGGCTCCATCCATGGCCCCTTACTCTTTAGCCTCTTATAAACAGCTTCAGTCACATTTTTCTATAAGAAACAGTGACTGAAAATGCTCTCAACCAAACAGCTGAGCAGGACAGTAAAGGCTTCATAATAATCAGTTGCATTTCCCGTTAGCATTTCTAGAGACAGGCAGAGGACTTCACATAAATATTGCAGTCGCAGGCGCCCAGACAGTCTGTAATATAACACAGAACTCCTCTCCAGCCTTGGGCAGCTTATAGGTGGAGACGCTCGTGTAATCTAGTATTTGCTGCTAGGTGGAGCCCGAGTATACAGAGAGAGCGGCAATCCACATCCGAGTTTTTCCTCTCACCTTTCACTGGCTCTCCAAACCCTCTGTCTCCATACAGATTACTCGCAGCCAGTGCGCACAGTTGGTCCGACAGAGTCGCAGGGAGATCAGTGTTTGGACCCAAACAACTTAGACTCCTCACCTCCCCTGTGGAGCTTTTTCTCCCCAAGACCCCCACCCCCATCCCCCCATTCTCTCCCTCTCTTCATCAAATTCTCCTGGATACCGATTTCTTTCTCTCTTTTTTTTTGCGTTTGTGTTTGGGCGCGCGTGGCCAGGGCTGCTGGCGTTTCGCATATATATATTTATATATATATATATTTGTATTTTTTTGTACCAGGACGTGATGTTGCCCCCCCACGCAGCACAGACGGACGCCCTGTGCCACAGAGGGATGTAAAGGAGACGCTACTGTGGATAAAACACGAGTGGAGACGCCGACCCTCCAGAGGTATCACCAGGACGCGGATTTTTGTATTTTTCTCCCACGCGATTTCGGAAGGGGATCTTCACGAGGCAACTGTTTGGGATCCGTTGTTCCGACCCCCTTTCTTCAAGTCCGCTCCTGGCGCGCGGTGCGTCGGGACGCCAGAGAGACAGTCCGCTGATTCTTTGAATGGAAGGACGTGAGCTGGTCCTCCTTCGCTCCGCTCCTCTCTAAATCCACGGTAAGTGGGACCGGGGGAAGGCTAGCGTTCACGGTCGTGCTGTGGATCCAGCTCTGATAATAATCCCTACGATTACTTCTGCAGCATTGTTGTAACGGCACGCGCGCCTCTGCTCCTCTTAATTACTCCAAGTATTGATGCGTTCAGGTGCGATCAACCCACATCCACGCGCGACGTATTGATACCCAATAACAATGTTCCAATTTCCTGCAGCGCTAATGAATCCTTTCTTTAAGAACTAATGCATCAAAAATAAAATCAACAATCAGTTGTTGATTTAATTCATAGTCTAATATTCACATTCTCTCTCATCCGGACATTGAAGAACTTGCATATTAGAACATTCGTCGCTATTTATGAAGTTCTGTGCTGCACAGATAGGGAAGGTTTGGGTCAAGTCATGTTCCCCTTGCATTTATTTTATTATTTAAGTTGAATGCGTGTATGTGTAGTCTGAAGCTGAGGTGGCTGCGTGTCTTGCTAAAGGGCTATGAAGAAATGCAGGCCTGGGCTTTTTTTTATTTTTTATCCTCTTCAGTTAGTTGTTCAAGATTCACTGGAGTGTGAATGTGGACTCACAGAGGTGAGCATCTGCATCTTTTATGAAAAAGTTTGAATTTGTATAAAGAATAAACATTTTAGATATTGCTATTTCAAATCCAAATCACTCCACTCATTTACATTTCTCGACTTTTATTTTGAAAACTACCAATTGCAGGTAAACAGGATTATAACATAATTAAGTCCTTACTGTACTCATTGTATATAAAATCCTCTTTTCCAAGTGTGACCCACCTTAAAAGAGCAGCACAGAATTTGTCATTCAGCATAGAGTTTTAGCCATTCCTTCTTCCCTCATAGGAATAAGAAGGAATGGTTCCCCAGGTTGAGGAAGACTTGCTTTCCTGTGTCATAGATAGAGGAGCCGGTTTGAGAGGCAGTGGCACTGGCGTCTCTGATGTGAGGGCAGATCGCTGTCTTTCAACATCACACTCAAAGTGGAAAAGCCAACCAACGCTATCACTTTGAATCTGGGTTGAAGTTCTCCCGTCAGAACCCTCGTGTCCTTCATTTCCATCCCTCGCTCCTAGGCCAAATTTTCCCCCGCAATAAAATCTTTGCTCACTTTTAATTTTTTTGTATTCTTGAGCTAGATGTGACTCTAATTTTGCCTTTTATCCCCCTCCGTCTCATAATATCATTAACATTATTGTCGGCGGTATCCTGATGTGACAGGTACATTCGTTGTGGCGGGGACTGCAGCACCATCTGTCATGTAATCTGCATTGGTGGAAGTGCCCTCAAGCAGATAACACACACATACTGCACTCTCTCGCTCTCGTTCTCTCTCTCTCTCGCTCTCTCTCTCTCAAACACACACACACACAGTTCCCTGTACAACATAAAAACCTTGACTCTCTCCATCGGGGGAAACTCAAGGGGATATTTGATGCATTTTGACTAAATGGCTGTGTCAACCCGCACTTTGTTTCCAGTGTGTTTGCAGCGGGTCTCATCCATTTGGATTCGTCTAAAAGCTCCTTGAGGGATATATTCTAGGATGTATTTAATATAACAGCGACTGCACCTAGCATCTGGTGTGACACCGATGGGACGTCGCTGTATGAAAATAAAATAATTGTTCCCTTGCTTTGCCTGAAGCTTGTAGGGAAACAGACCGACGACACGTGAGACACTGAGCTGCATATTGAAACAGTTGCTTATTTATAAGTAGTTACAGTCATAGGTATTGGTATAATTAAAAATAAATTACATTGTGGGATGTGTGTGAAGGCTTCTTATGCCAAATAAACATCTGTTCTTCTTTAAACATTTGAAAACTTAAACCGAGAGCCTGCAGAGAATTACACACTTTCTCTCGCCTGCGACTCGTTGTGTTTCCTCTTGCTTTACATCCACGTGTATTTCTACCGGTTCATTTGCAGCGCTCGTTAAGAAGCGAGCCTTTTCTCCGTTTGGTCATTTGCAAGGTTCCCTTGAAGTAATTCCACTCCTGGTCGATGAGGATGTAGTGTTTTTTTTCTCTCGATTGCAGGTCCATTCATTTTATTGGATTGTTTTGCTTTTATGAAGACGATTGCAGACCAGGAGGAATCCAATTTGTCGTCGTAATATGAACGGAGACGTGGACCCAGATTTGTCTTCGTTAGGTTAGCTTAGGTAGACTGCGGCTTTATGGCTAATATAATGTACAGTCAGGAGTTTTACTACAGCGTCATTCTTCAGAGAATAGCAACCGTCCAGCGGCAACTTTTGCGCTACAAATATAAAGTACTTTAAGTAGCATAATTATATTATTATTAATTGACGACATTGGAATCCCTGCAGTAGGGCCGTTCTGTTCTAATACCGTAATCCCTCCTCTAGTCTGAGCAAGTTAAAACAGCACCAACATCCATTTCTGAATACCTATCGACCCTGATCTGAACAGCAGCGAAGCAGAATCGCTGAGTGATTTAATCCCCTTTGTCTCTTTGTCTGACGTGTTCCTGTACAACTGAACACAACGCTGGGGGTCATGTTCTGCACATGCTTTATCAGTTGCTCCGTTGATATTTCCTCGCACTGAATGAAAGATCGTCTCTCTGGGGATCACAGGGCTGTGCATTGATTATGATTTATCTTCCGTGGTTTGGAGGAAGGAGAGACGATCCATTTCAACCGTTTGAAAATGGATGTAGCCTTGGCCTGGAGAAGAGGTCGGCGGCGGCGGTGGGTACCCACTCTTCATGGAGGTTTGGAGTCTTATCCACAAACACCTCTGAAGCTGATGTGCTGTCAGTAGAGGCCGAATGACCGCCTCTCTCCCTAAGGCTTTTAGCTCGTGTCCTGATACACTCCCACGACATACAACTGTTGTCGTAATGATGATGTCATCTGGTTGTTCCCATTCTGCTTCCAGTGGAGGATCAAACCCTGCCTACCCTGTTGTACCTGAAAAGCCCCCAATCTCCTGCGTTGTACAAGCAATCCTTCTGATTGAATTCCTTCAATTAAATGAGAAGTTATGTCATGTAATAAAGAATACCCCTAGTGAATAAAATATGAACTATTAGAATAGAATAGGAATCTATACAAGAGAGATCTCTTCGAGTCAATTTAAATCCAGCAAATTTGGACTAAATAGGATCAACGATTAGGAAGTCATGTTGAGAAAAATAAGTGATTTTTCTAAAAATCTCCCTCCAGTGAGTAAAATATGAACTATTAGTGTAAAATATGTACTTTACACACAAGAGAACTCCTCAAGCCGATTTATTTTCACCAAAACTGGACTAAATCAGACAAACGTTTGAGAAATTGTGACCCGGAAAGTTTTGCAGGTAAAGCTCTCGTCAGAGGCGGAAATATTCAACCAATCTTTGCCAAAATTGATCCAATTCTTCCTTGCACTTAAGTGTCTGTCAATAGAAAATTGGAAAATGATCCATGAAACAGTTTTTGAGTTATCGCATCAAAAGGATCAGCGATGACAAATTCCATAATATCCTCGGTTTTCCAGGGATAGAACTAGACTTAAGCGCCTCCAAGCTAGCGCTAATGGGTAATTAAGGTTATAGATGTTAAACTGTCATGGAGTCTAACTCTTTTATTACTACACATTGATATGTAGCTCATGGATCATTTAGTCACTGAGCAAACATCGCTGCGGGCACATATTGGTTCAAATCTATACGTTAACAGGGAGCTCGATATCTTGAAGGATGCAGTTTGTTGATTTGTGTAAATCTACACATCTATGGATCCATTAACCGACTTAATTCCCGGAATTTTGACAGACCACTGGTCCTGGAAAGATACTAGCCATAACTGCAGCTTTTTATCGAGTCTATATATAAACATCTCATAAAATGGCCTTTTCTCTTCAATGTTTGTATTTGTTTAATTGTAATTAGACTGATACTAGTTGGGACCAAAAAGAAAATAAATCGAAAAGCCCCCGATTCCCTGCGTGGTACAAGCGAACCCCGATTGAATTCCTCTAAATGCTAAGTTATGTCCGAAAAACAATGTTTTTGGTGAAAAGGCTGCTCCTAGTGAGTAAAATATGAAGTATTAGAGTAAAGTCTGATACCTAAAGAATAGATCTCATTGAGTTGATTCATATGCATTAAATTTGGACTAAATCGGACCAAACTTTTTGAAGGTGGTGTCCGAAAAACGTTTTTTTTTTTTGCAAGAAATGCTCCCCATAGCTCCCCATAAATATGACCTATTGGAGTTAGTACATTATATACATTCATACACACCTAATATTTCTGTTTGAGACAGTGGATCCGTTAACGCCAACATAGTTGCATCCTTTAAGTTGGTGCACAAGGTGGCAGGGCAGAGGCCAACTCAGGATCCCTTACACTTTATGTCTTACTGATCAGAAGGCAGCAGTTTGTCAGAACCTCGACAAGTTAGTCAGGAAATAAGGCCCCGCAGAAGAAGAGCTCATGCAGCCTGTCCGAATGATGGATTTTCAAACTTACTTTGCATCTGAATGACTGTATCCCCGCAGCTGGATGCTGACATGTTCAGCGTCACGGATACATCCTCAGAGAATGATGATGATGGAGTGGAGCAGTCTTTTTTTTTATAATTGGTTGCGGCACTGTCTCCGTTTTTAACCCTATAGTCGCAGCCTTTGTTCTTAAATATTTACCTTTATTTGGAGCTTAAATGTCTGTGTGATCAATTCTAGAGTATTATTTTCTATTTAAACACAATACTTGGACCTGAAAATGCACCAAAAAAAGTCTCTGACTTGAGTGTTTTACTTTCCTCTGGGTTAAATTTCACCTTCTGCCACAGTGAGGCCCTTGGTTTTTATAAGGTCCTTAAGATTGGAGCTATCAAGCTGTTAGAAGCGAGACAAGTTGGTCGCAGGGGCCCCTTCCATGGCAGGAATGTCAAAATAAGAAAAGCGAAAGCTGAAAGTAAAAAAAAGAAAGAAAGAGGAAAGCATGCGTCTGAGGAAAAGGTCCTGGAGGTCTATGCCTCTCAACACTTTAGCTGTCCTTTCTCATAAAGAGCCTGGACACAAAGGCTTTGACACAAGCTTTCACAACCCCCTGCAGGAAATGGGGGTTACAGTCGAGATGGAGTCTCGGGCCGCTGCTGATGGAAAGAACAGACAATTAGTTTGCTGATTCTTTCTGACTCTGGGAAGAATGGCCACAATGTTTTGGTGAATTGGAAGGGGTAAAAGTGAAACTAGTTTCTAAAATGTCATATTCTGCTTTAGAGGCAGCATGTGTCGAAGCAAACAGCAGCTCTTTTGTGAAATATTCAAGTGTTTTCCCCCGCACTGTAAAATTTGTCTGCAGAAATGATGGTAAAAAAAACAGTAAAACACTAGAATATTCAGAACAGCATATCACTTTAGTATATCTTAAAGAAAATACACTAAATAACTTGTTTTCTAACAGTGTTAGAAAGATTCCATAACATTCACAGTAAAATACAAGCAACTGTGTTTGCCTGGATTCTACAGCGAATGATCTGCTAACCATGTAAAACACATTACGGTAAAATACCATGGAAAAATAAGAACTACTGTAAACCTGTTTACATGGACATGACATAAAACAACAATGAATTACAATACATTCACACTTATACATTAATGGTAATATAATGTAATACATAGATATAGAATAGAATATAGAATAAACCTTTAATTAACATGTTGTAGTTGTACACAAAAATTGTTTGTTAAAATTACCGTAAAAACCTGCCAAATGGCAAGAGGAGGGGAAAATTTAATTCAAACAGAAGATAACTTTAGTTTTGACTATCAGAATAGGTTGTTAAACTAACTTTACGATGAAAATACAATTTTTTTTTATGAATAATTCAACAACAACAGAAAAATACCATAGAGTCACAATCCAGAAATTACCATTAAGACATTATTCCGTCCAAATTACAGATTCCGCTGGTATGTACAATCAAAGTCACAGTAAAAAACGTGGCACGTTCATCCACTTATCGTAAGGTCGGTGGTTTGATCTCCATTCCCGTGCAGTTTAACGTCCTTGAGCAAGATGCTAACCCCAACGTGTTTCTGAAGAAGGCTGTTCCAGAGTGGTTAACCGAAAGGTTATCACCCCTGATGAACAGGCGGTGTATGGGTGAAGCACCTAGAGTGTTTTAGCATGCATTATATAGTGTTTATCTATGAACATGTATAGATATACATGTTCATAAGATGTCCTGTTATATAGTATGTCTTACTTATTTTTTTGTCACCTTTAGAATGTTGGTCTGTGGCGCTGCTGTAACAACTCCACTCCAATGAGTCGCTGGCATGTTGAGCTGAGGGTGAGGTCATAGAAATAACATCTTCGACATGGCGAAGAATAGCTAAACAAGTGTCGACATAAGATAAGCCCGGTCGATGAGTTAGGCGCGGGAGATAAGAAGAGTGGTTGGACCTCGATATCAGTTCAGACGTAATGTCACATTTATGGTTATATTCATTGAACGCACTCTGACTTTTATTGACGGTATAACATCTATGTTTTACATTTTAAATTAAACCCCTGCATGCGGGGAACATTGTTGAGTTTAAATGTTATTATTGAACAGGGACCATGAGCTCGAAACGTCATGTTTTTAAACGGGACACATAGTTGAGTTGACCCGAAGGGGGTCAGAACAGAACGTGACTGAAAAGAATCACCCAGAATATGAAGAAAAGCATTCAGCTTAAGGAGATGGAGATGTCACCTTTGTGTTATGGGTGCTCTGGTAGCAATTATGTATAAATCAGGTGAAAACAGAAGATGCGTTGCACCTCGTTTCTCTCCAGATAGCCTTTGTCTGATTTATTGAACAATTCAAACAATATAAACAGAACATTTCTGTCTCATGTACTTCACTTTTAGCGGTATTTTCCCTCTTCATCACAGTACACAGGGGAGCATCGCTTTATACAGTATTTTCACAGTTTAAACAAAACACATCCTCTCTCTCTTTCTCTGTCTCTCTCTCTCTCTCTCTCTCTCTCTTTATTCAGCTTATCACTGTGAGAAACACATTTCCATTGTTTTTTATGTACAATAAACATTATTTGTAAACACATTACATTTAAATCCTCAATTAAAGATGGCTATTACCAGCTGGTAAAACTCAATAGTAGTTTAGTTTATCTCAAAGTATCTCAAAAGTAACGTGCAATGTCCTTATCCTATATCTTCTTTAAAATGTACAAACCACTGAAATGCATTTTATTTTAGGAAGTGATTGTGTTAATTTATTTTATTTTATTGCGAACAAATTAAACTTTTAAAACGTACAGTGTAAAAAGTTAACATTTACAGTAGAAACAAATGCAGGATTTATCGGACCGAAAAGTTGGGAATGTTACGGAATCGTCTTCGCCACTGCCCTGTCCGCCGCACATGGTTTTGTTAACGTGAAAAATCTTTTCCATAGCTCATTTTCGAATTTTACACCAACGTTGAACTTGGTGCGAGGAATAACTAGATTGATTTTAGAAAAGTTGGTTGTTTATTTCTGAAACTAGGGGGAGCTTTATCTCCAAAAGTTTTCCTGGCATGATTTCTCAAAAGTTTGTCCGATTTCGGTGCATAGGAATACAAAATCTTTTTTACGAAAATCAATGTTTTTTGGACACAGCTTCGTGTTTAATTTGAGGAGTTCAATCAGAGGGATTACTTGTCCAACTCGGGGGATTAGGATCTTTTTGGGGATACGCCTGGTTAAAACTATTTGGAATAACTTTGGGGTAAAGGAGCCCTCAGGACCACTTTTCCACCTTTATCTCAAAGGGGTTATGCTCGGCACAAAATGGCGGTGGAACTTATTATTATTATTTGACTATTTCTGTCTTTTTCACCAACTATCTAAATGTCTGTTTGATGGTTTATAACGCCCTGGACAATCTCAATTACTAGACTGTCACAATAACAGTAAATAGGACAGCTATAGCATTTATTGTTAATTTCCGGCATCACTTCAAACACTGTGAAACTCCATGTTGGTTCTACATTAGCAGTGTGAGATCTCGTACAGTAAACGTTTGTGGTTTATTGACAGTTTACTGACCTTTTTAAGCAAATGAAAGCAGGAGCAGTGCAGATCTGATGCGTATCGGTACTCCACAGATTGTCTCTGAGCAAACAGCTGACGATGGTTCCGCCTTACTGCCATCAGAATGAATGTAACACATCAGGAATGATGATTGCTTCTAAATGCTAACACGTGTATGTACAATAACCTAAAATACTGTATTAGAAAATAATTATCACTCAACATTTACCCCGTAAATATGAGAACCCTATTTTAAGACTGCCACCGCAATTGCATTGCATTACTGGTTCTTAAAATAATATTGCTTGCAAATAAGGGACGCTGCGGCGTGTTGGACCATTATGTGGTGAAATCAGACCTCATGGTTATAGCAGTAATATAAGTCATCCAAAAAAAAGCATTCTGATCTAAGTGCTAGACAAAACTGACCCAAAATGAACGCTTACTTGTGAAAATGATACCTTCTTGGCTGGAGTGCAGATTCGGAGTAAAAAATGTCAACTTAGCATTTAGAGCAATCCAAGCCGCCCTTACCGACAGTTGGTGGTGTGAAAAGATGCCCGAACGCAATCAAACTGACAAAGCCCGATGGAACCACAGTACATCAAGCTCTTTACTACTCTGTAAAATCTGATCCATTTATCTACATGCATTTAACAGTACACCAAGTTTCCGGCTACAATATTCATGGCTTAAATTTGCCTAGATGCTTCTTTTTTTTTTGGTCATGAACTTTTGGCCGGTGAAGAGGATTCAAACAAAGATGCAACGCTTCTCTGAGACCGAAGCTCTAACAGAAGTTAATTTATGGCCTGTTTGGGAGGCAGGTTTGGATTGAATACATAATAAGGTGGTGCACCTGCAGCTGCATACAAATGAATGGTAATGATAGTTAGTATTTACGTCCCCCCAAAACCACTGGGACCTCCTGATCTGACAGCTAATTGGCCAAGCAGGGATGAAAATAGCTTTCTTGTTCACAAGCTGCTGTACTTGCAAATATTTGGTTGAAATTTGCACAAAGCAACTTTGCACCACCGCTTATCAGTACATCGTTATTTCAACAAACTCCCAGGAAGTCAAATATCTCCCCGTCAATCAGGAAACCTCTCGGATGAGTTGAAATGTCTTCAGACTTTTATAGAATTCCAGTTCCATAACCACCTGGATTTCTTGGTAAAGCAGAACAAATCAGAAATATTATTTGCTCGATAATGACAGATGGTCATATTCATGCTTTTATGTCCCGCCAAAGAGGTTGGACATAAAAGGCTTATGTAATGGGGAAAAGTCTTGCTACATCTCCTCAAAAAACGTTTGACACACTTCAAGGTCATTTTAGATTTGCTTTGTTTGGAACATAAAGTTGTCCATCTCATAATTGATTTCTTCTTTTTTTTTTTTTTTTTCATTTTTAGCCACTTTTCTTATCCAAATTTTTTTTTTTTAATATTTCTTAACATGTCCCTGGAGATTTTTTTTATTTTTTCACTTTGAAGTAATTAACAATTTTAAATAAAACACTATATTACACAAAGCATTGATGGAAAATATTCTTTATATACTTATAAATATATATAATTTTAACAATATTTTGCTGTAGAACTGGAGTAAGATGATGAGCCTGTAAAAAGATTCTATCCCCAAACAAGAAAACATCTATCTTTGCGTTTTGCTCCTGATTTACATATTTTTGCCATCAAATTGTGTACATTTTCCACGCGTTGGAAATATCCAGGTCAACATACTGGACTTTTCCACTGGTGCTATAGAAAATTCTTACATTTGGTACAGAATAGAAAAATCATTAACATAATTGTTGTAACATTAATCAGTAACTTTGCATGATAGAGATCCGGGACTCTCCAGCTCAATGTTTAACCCAGACTGGACCAATTTTAAGACTGCTGCTGCATACAAACACTTACTTTCAATAAATGGGTGCATATGTGACTGTTTTGTTTGCATTCACTATCTGACAATGGACCCCTTGAGACCCCATACCTGTGTCCAGTACACCCTTTGAGTGATATTCATCAGTACTTTTAGATACTCGCAGCATGCCAGCTCACCAAATGTGAAAAAAACTTCAATAGTTTTCCAAAAGTTCCATTTAAAATTCAATTAAAGCATTTTTTTTCCACTTCAGAAGAGTTTGTAATGCAAAACATGGATTCCTTGCAGAATGTAATTGAATTAAGATGCTGATTAAAATATTTTTTAAAGTAAACCACCATACTAATAATTTATGAAGTTTTCAAGAGGTTGTAAGCGAGTGGATGGTTTTAAGTATGACCTCCACCACGAAAGGATTTATGCTTCCATCATGTGAGGTCGTTTCCACTTTTTTCTTTATTAAGGGAAGGAGGATTTACTGTGCAGTAAAGCAGGGTGTTTTTGTTAACTTGGTCAGAATCTGGTTCCACTTGTGACTTCAAAATATATTGCAGCATTCCAGCATCTCCCTCTGTGCTTGTGACTTAGACCAAATTGATTTTCCCAATCGATAACATGGGATTGGATTTAGTTTTGTGGGAGTGGGGGGTGGGTTCTTGAAAAGGCTGCCTGCCTCCGCCAAACGGCTTCACATGACCGTTGCCCTTGTTTTACTCGTCCTGTGAGCCGGCGTTCACGGGGAATGGCGTGTTTTAAATCTTGGCGCTTTGCACACCTGCTATCCCGCTTCATCTCAGGTTGTAGTAATGACAGCAGAGCTGTGTATCCACAGGCTAATATAAACTTCCCTGCCAACCCTTTTGTCACCTCTGGAATGGAGATGACTGAATTGATGCATCGCCTCAGTGGAGCAAAACGGTTTAAATGACAACACATTTTTATCCCACCTTGAACTTAATTGACTGCCTGAAAGCTGGCGTTTGAAAAGTGCTGACAGAATGACTTCTCTTGTTGTTTTGGAAGCAGTAGCTATTGACAGGAGTCTGTTCTGTGTTGTCTTCAAACTGCTGTTGCTCCAGGAGGCGTCTGTACGCCGGGTTCAAGAGTGAGGATGGATGTTGTCTTCTCAAGCCTCGCGTAATAAATGCTTAATGCGACACATATTACTCCTAATGGGCTTGACGGCTGTGTTTATTGCACGTCTGCTGGCAGAAAGTGGAAAATGCGCCCTCAAGAAGATGCTACTCAGTTTGGATTTGGAGATGGAAGTGATTATGTCTTAAGGTATCTGATGACCCTGGTTTGGACCGATGTTCCTGTCACTCATGACAGCTAGAGAGCTGGGTGGAGGTTGTCATGCTGTCACCAGAAGAGACTATGCCGCTCCACCCAAACGTAGACTCATGCATTGCTCTTGCATGTGATGCTGAACCGCCAACCATGCAATGATGGCAACTGTGGAATTACTTAGAGGGAAGCCATATGACTATAATCACTCATCATGTCAGAAGAAAGCCAGAAGAAAGCCCTGTAGGCCCACTGCAGTTCATTCAGCCAAATAATAACCAGAAGATAACGGCGCCGGTATAGATCCTCTGTAGCCAATCTAGAATACGTCCTAAACAGACCTCACCTTGGTTGATGGGCAGGATAGAACTCCCCCTCTAAGTAATTCCACATTCATCACCGCGCCTTCTCACCAGGTGAGTTTTCAGATTTGAACCTCGGCTTCCGCCCAAAAAAACATGCAATATAGTTGAAATTATGTCCCTACATTGCCCGTTTGGATGAATGTGAGCATGAACGTTTGTCAGTCTCTATAACCCCACCTATCCCCCAATGCCAGCTGGGATAAACTTCAGCCCCCACGACTCCATCTCCAACAATTCTTAGTAACAATATAGATGTAGTAGAAAAAAACGTGACAGAACGATAATGGCCAAAATACTCCGGCCCCCACCACCCTAAACAAATTATATAATTATATTTTTGTATACATATATATATACACACACACACATATGTACATATACATAATTATATAATTAAATGGATCAATATTTCAGATAATAAATCAGAAAATTAAGGAATGAAATTGAAAAGGAAGAAAATCTGCGAGATCTTTGGTCAGTGGGTGTGGCAAAGTACTGGACAGCTGTGGGAACCCAACTGCTACTTTCACGCGTTTTGCTGGCGGTTTAGAGACGGTGTTATCATCCAAAAGACAGGAGGCAGAGCTGAAGATGTTCAGATGTTCTTTGGGAGTGAGGAGGATGGACAGGATTAGAAAGGAGCACATCAGAGGGACAATATAGGTTTGATTTCTGTAGATTAAGTCAGAGAGGCCAGATTGAGATGTTTCAGACACGTGAAGAGGAGGGAGAGTGGATCTATTGTCTTATTTTACAGGAAGAAAAATGGGAGACCAAAGATGGGCGTTTCTTGACATGCAGTTGAGATAGAGGAGGATGCAGAGGACAGGGCAAGATGGAAACCGATGATCCGCTGTGGCGAAGCCTACAGGGAACAGCCGTAAGAAGAACAATGTTTTGCTGTAAGTGAAGGCAAAAACCACTTAGGTACAATATTTGCGTGAGGGGATCACACACTGTTTATCCGCTTTCCTGGAGCCGTCACTATTACATTGTTTGTTTGACACATATCTTTGGCCAAATTGATCGCGATCAAATCAGTGATTTCAGCCTGTCTTTGCGAGCTTGATGGATACAGTGGCGTCCTGCAAAGGCTCGCCGTTATCATCATATGAGCTGATGATGGGCAATTCACGTTAGCACCAATTTTATGGCCTTCATACATTTGTCATTCAGCTGTTAGTGATGTGTTTTTCGAGTGGTTGAACAAGTTACTTGTATTGCTTTGCGGCACTGACACAACCCTGAAGCATTCATGCCTATAATTTCCTCTTGGTTCATCACATCACTGGATGATGATCTGATTTGAGGGACAAGCTCCTCGCCTTCGTCTCCTCCAGACTTTTGCACAGGCATGGTGGAAGTTACAGCTGTGATTGGTCAGGCGGGAGATTTTTGCTTTGCAGCTGAGTGCTCTATGAGCAGAGCCTGCATTAACGTCAGCTTCGCTTCATCGTGCTCATTAAATTGTGGGAAGTCCAAACTATTCAATCTAGCTTCATCAAACTTTATACATATCTTTACAGAGTAGATTTTCGGAAAGTTTTTTTTTCACGTGAAAATAAAAATTTGATTTTTTTCTTTTTTTTAAGGTGGCGGCAAAGTTTTTGCCGGAACATCTATTCCGGAGCATTTCTTAAAAACCAAACACACTACCTTCACAAAACTTAAAACAGATATTAACTAGGCCTATGTTGAAATGTTCCCAATCCCCTGCATGGTACAAGCCCTTCCCCTGATTGAACACCTCAAACTAAATGTCCAATTAACAGTGTTTTTCATCTAGAAAAACTTCCCTATTGGGTCAAACAAGAACTATTTGAGTAAATTATGATATGTTCTAGCTAGATCAATCGAGTCGATTCATCTACCAAATTTTGACTAAATCAGACAAACAGTTGGAAAATTATGGGCCCAAAACTTTTGGAAAATAAAGCTCCCCCTAGTGTTTGAAATATACAACCGACCTCTCCCAAAACCAAACCAGTTCTTCGTCGCACTAAGGTCTATATGGTTATTCAATTTTAAAATGATTAGTGAATTTTTTTTTGAGTTATCGCGCTAACATCAAGAATCTGTGGTGGGAGACGCGACGGCAGTGATGATGATTCCATAACAGCCCGTTTTTTTTTTTTGTAAGAAATAATTGTGCTTTGGAATATTTAGTTTTTTTTACACATATTATGTTCACCAATGAATAATATCTGAAGGTTTGTCAACTCCTACATCGCGCATCTAAATGGATATTTATTCCTCAAAGCTCACAAAGGGAGTAGGAGACATTTCATCTACTGATACACTCGCAGTTTAATTTCTGTGAGGGATCATCGGGCGGATATTTAATCTCCAGTTGACCCTGGTTTTTCTTTGTTTCCTTCTTGAGAATGATTAGCTGGCTGCCTAAATACCACAGACAACGATGGACAAGGCCGACACTTTGTATTCTTTTCCTAACGAAGACAGCAAAGTCTGCTGTGTTTCATAAATATATTGAATGTTTTCCATAAACCAAAGATCCAAGGTTTTTCACCTCAGATGTGTCCAAACGAACTCCTCTCAGCATTACTAATCAGTCATGCATGAATCTATGTAACACATTCATCCAGCGACGGAACTGCTGACCTTGTAACATTGGATGAAATGAAAACACACCCTCCCTTTTAAGCCCTATTTCTCTTCCCTACTCCCTCGTGGAGCGTTGTCGTTCTCCGTAACAAGGGTCACAGTCTCCCATTGTTTCGCCGTAGCATTCCGCAGCATGGTAGTATTGACTGGTACTGCCGGGTGAGCGGTGCCGTATAACATCCATACATCACCGGGAGGACAGAATGACAGACGGTGGGAGTTGAGATGTCAGATTGTCCTCTCCAGGCAACTGACATCAACTCCCTTCCTGTTCTCCACAGTGATACTCTATCTTGTGACAGAGGCTGCATTGATAGTTGAAATCCCCCGCTTCTGCACCTTGCTAGTGCCTTTGACATGCTCATGATGGAAATGTCTTCTGAATAGCCACACACACATGCCTTTATATATATGTATAGTGGCAGCCACACTATAATTGGTTTACGACTCTATGTACGCCCAGATTAATATTGATTAATCTCATCAAAATGTTAAGCTTTTATAATCTTCTCATGGACCCCTTTTAGCCTCTCATACATAATAAATGTAGCTAAAAGTCAGGTTGGCATAGAGCAAATAGCTTAACACAGCAGCATCCTGGTTCCACATGGAAAATATGAAACTGCATCACGCCCCCAGACAATGAGCTGGCTGGGGTCACTGGAGGTCAACCCTTTATGGAATTTCTGCCCATAATGATTAATAAGGTAGGTGGAGTTATTGCCTCAGAAGCCATCAGTGGAATGCTCCAGTTGAGCTGTAATCCAGGTTCATTACACCTATGGCTGCAGTCCCTCATTCTCGATGCATTGTTCTGCCTTTTTTCAGTTAATTCCGAGCGCTATGCGGTCTCTGCTAATGAACAGCCCGTTATTGATTGGCGTGGACAACAAGGATCATTTTCCTCTCAGTCACTCGCAGAAGAGATATCCTAAGTAATGGAAATTCCATTTAGCGGGGCTCCTGTTGTCGCTCGTGATAGGTTAGGCTCTTGTAATCTTGTTTATGTCTTTGGTCAGTCGTAAGCCTCCATAAGCCAGCTTTGTGTCAAACACAGCTGGAGAGGCCTTTACAATTGCAGCAGAGCAGAAATAATTGGTCCAGCAGCCTTGGACGCAGTGGGGACACACAGGTAATGTGCTAATTTCTGTTTCTCGGCTGGTGTCATCAGTGCTGGAAGCTGCTGCGATGTTGGAACCAGTGTGTGACGATGATTAATAGTCATTATTGCTGCCACAGTGGAAATTTCTTTAATTTGATTTGAGTGCCAATGTAGTGTCCGTTTGGTTGAGCACATTTTGAGGCACTATTTATTATCGAAAAATGTGTGACAGTTGACAGAGCTGTCTGTTTATAATCTGACCCAGTGGCAGCATGTATATGCTAAAGAATAAGGGGCCAAGAATGGAGCCCTGGGCGACACCACAGGTCTAAATTGCAACTGAGGAGGAGGGAGTACCCACGGCTATAAAGCAAGTCTTATTTGATAAGTAGTTTTTTTTTTACCATATTAAAGCATGTTAGGACTTACTAAACAGAACTAAGTAACTTGATACTACAACAAAAACTCTAATTAGGGGTTTTAAAAACATGTTTAACCAAAAGTTTGTGGTAATCTAATTAAAATTGACTATTTTCCAATTTTTTTTTTATCATGAAATAACTTTTCATTTTTTCTCGATTGGGTAGTTTCCTGCTGTACACGATCCGTCACTGCAAACTGAGCGCACATGATAATCCAGTGAATTGCCACGGAGCGGTTGTCAATAATCCGACGTCCCATTCCAATCAAACGCTCCTGCATACATAACGCCACGCCGGCGTGAAAGGAGACTTTTACCTTGAATCAAACTCAGATGCCGTCGAGGAGGCTGCCTCCAGCTGATTGTGAATATTTGGATTGGAAAGTCCATAGTGGCCAGTTTTAATTATACTTGCAGTAAAGGATGAAATTGAGCAGGAATGAAGTACTTTTTGCGCATTGATTTTTCACGGCGTACGTGGACACACTAGAGAGAGAGAGACACAATCGTAACCTTTCCTTCCACTGCACTGCAGGTAAACGAGGCGGGGGGTTGGGGATGTGGTGGGGGTCATGTCTGGATGTCTTTTTTGGCTTTATTTTTAATAACAATAAGAGCATGTGTATCAAACCATCTTTCCCTTCCAATCAGGAAATGGCATTGATTTGTAAAGCGACCGGGGGGCAGGTCTGGAAAGAGGCCACACAAGCACTTTACCTTGATGGTAATTTGATGGTATTTGTAATATGTTTTGACTTCTGACAAACTTTGGCCAACCATAGGTGTGGATTTTTGTAACTTGGATGACAAGGTGCGGGGCGTCTGGTTGATGGATCCTCTGAGCTCTAAGGATTTATGCACTATTTCACTTCCTGTTTCCAGTAATCTCAAGCCTTTACTTTGGCAGAATGTCACCTCACCTGGGTATCGGATAAATTGACTATCTCCTTGATTGCCCTGAGGTCCCTGCAGGATTCCTGCTTGACTTGGCCTCAGGAGATGATTCCGGAGAGTAAAAAGGTCAACCTTTTTGGAAGCAGACGTTAAACTGACTCTTGTGTCGTTGCTTTCAGTTGAAGACTCCTCCTGTTTCCCTGACTGCATAGACCAGCAGATGTGTCAATTTGTCATGCATAAGATACTTCACTCCCACCGCCATCTGTCTCCTTGTGTTGGTTACCATGCACCGGTTTGTTTTCATACTCCCTGTCCATATGCAGTTTTAACGGCTGAGCTAAACCAATATCTTGACCTCGGAACTTCATTCTAAAATCTCATCCCTGACCTTTTTGGAACCCGAGATTAACACCGTATAGAGTTTCTGAAAGTGCTTGTCGAAAGATTGGTCAGATCAGGTCAAATATATTATATTTTGAGTTATCGATTATGTTAACTCCCTCGGAGAAACTTGTACGTATATATTATGTACACATTGTATTTTAAAGTTATGTCCAAAAAATTGTGTTTTTGATTAAAATAAAAATCTCCTTAGTGACTAAAATGTGAACTATTACAGTAAATTAGGATATATATATATATTTATATGTATGATAGATCTCCTCCAGACGATTCATATGCAACAAATTAGGAGTAAATCGGTTCATTGGGATGTGTGCAGAAATAAGAATTTTAGATAGAAAATTCCCCCTAGTGAGTACAATATGAAATGTTAGAGTAAAATTTGGATCTATTCAAGACAGATCTCTTCGTTTCTATTCATATGCACCAAATTTTTCACTTCATCAGTTGAGCAGTTACGAGGTTACGTCCCAAAACAATATTTATTTGTAATAATGATCCTGATGAGTATTATATTAATCAATAATGTAAGATATAATATATTTAAAATATATCTCATTGAGGTGATTCGTTTGCCCCAAATATGGACTAAATCTGACCAACGGTTGATAAATTATGTCCTGAGAATATGTACATATATATATATATATATATATATAAATGTTCTACTCTTCTAAGTTCATGTTTTATTCACTAGTGGGGGGATTTTCATGAAAAACACTATTTTTCAGGACTTCTAATTTATTTTGAGGAATTCAATCAGGGGGATTGCTTGTTCAATGCAGGGGACTGGGAGCTTTTCGGGGATATATACTCTTTTTGTCGGGGACGACAGCCTAGGCCCAGTTCTGAATTCCTAGATGAGCTACCATGCTGTGTAAAAAGCAAGGTAAGCAACTGCTCTTGGAACTGATGCCATATTCAGGAGCAATTTCTCCAGTGCAACAGGTCAGCTGCCTCTGTGAACAGAGTGCAGAGTGATAAGAATACTCAAACACAGCTCAACAAAGTGTGAAATCGTAACCAACCTCCTGCCGGACAAGAATGTCAATATTGAACAATTTCCCAAAACTCTAGATTGTGCGATTCCAACATTTTTAGATTGCTTTTTATTTACTACGGGGGTATGGCCAAGATGAGGAAAAATGATGTAATGGTAACTAAAATACAGCTGGGATGTAGCGAGAATGGCTAATAATGAAAACACCTGCTGTCATTCAAAGAAAGGACTGAACAATAGATGTGTTTGGATGTGAAAGATGAGGCGCTGAATAACCTAATATGAATGCAATTCGTGGGATATTGGGAAAAATAGAGGCAGTTCTGGCAATAACCGCTCTTGTTGTACTTGCATTGTGCCCAATTAGACAATACCCGCAGGAAAGGGTTAAGAATATGCCCCGTGCTTCAAAGATCCAGGTTTTCATTTGCATGCAGCTTCACTTTCAGTCGAGCATTGAGACTCGCTAACTGCTCATCATTATGATGGTTTCTGGTTTCCTTCTCCCACCACACTACCTTTTTCTTCCCTCGCACTGTAGTTGCAGTGCTTCTCAGAAGACTAAATTTAACATTTCTTGTGACATTCTGATGTCAGAGGTGGGATTTGGGAGTCTCGAAGAGGGTTTCTCAGCGTGTAGATTAAAGGTTATCCATACCTTGCTCTGTGCTGTCAGCGGAAACACAGACTGTGGAGCATCAGGTTTTTCATTGTTTCCGTCTATACACTGCCCTTTCTTGTAATTACCGGCACAAAAACACTTGCAAGGCGAGTTCTTCATCTTCCTATCTCTTCAGTTCAGTCACATTTGCTCATTACTGGTGACCTGATGAGAGCGCGGCCCTTATCTCTCGCCGCGCCCCCCCAAAAAGAATTGAGCATGTTTCCTTAGTGTGCATTAAAGTAGTCGATTGGAATCTGCAATCGCATCGACCACTTGCATAGGATAATGCGGCACAGGGTTTGCAGTGATAGAAAGATGCCTATCATTCTGTGCTGAGCTTTGACTCTCCTCGGGGCAACGTGTTTAATATGACCCTACAAATGTGATTTAGTGGGCAGATAGCCTTGGGAATCGGGGGTCGGTGATGCTGCAGAGACCTCTGCAGTGTAGAATATGGCAACAATATATGTAGGTGAAGGTTATCTCGCTCATTTTGGAATGGGATACAGCCAAGGAATTCCTGCAGAAGAGGTGGGTGAAAAACCACCTGGGCTTGTCCGCTCACCATCGGCTGAGACAAAACAGGCTGCAAAACTATCCACTGTTTATTTCATTTGTGATCATTTATTGCCTCTTCGATTTTTGTCCTTCCTGCATGTTTCCTGACTGCGTTCTCCTGCAGACCATCAAAACCATTTGACATGTTTTCCTTCAGCACTCATCCCACACTGTCTATTTCCATCCTTGTTTCAATTACTTTTTGGTTTCAGCAGAGACTGGGTCTGAGCTCTATTGCTCTCGGATGCGTGTTGCTACCCCACAGATTTATGTCCGAGCCGGCCTATTTTCTGCACGTATAATAGTGCTGTTGGCATTTTATGTGTTTTAAAAGCTCTCATCAGATGTGCATTAAGGAGGTGTGGACCACACAGCTTCCTTTCAGACATTGGCAATTCCAGTCAAATTCGGCCATTAGCGTGGCCAGCACAATGATTTGTCATGCAAGTTGTTTGGAAAATTAGGGTCTGAATATACGCACGTGAGAATTGGTATGCATGCGACTGGATTTGAAACCAGTCTGTGATAATTCAACGGCTGTGCATGTTTATGTCTTGGTTTAATTGAATAGCCATTTTTTTTTCTTTTTTGTCCCCTCACTGTTTTTTAATTTCAGGGATAACAAAAACATCCTGATTGGAAACTATGTTAATTATTTTTTTTAATTGAGGAAGAGAAATGACTCAATTCCAGTTAATTTACGTGTTTTTTGTTTTTTTGGCACATAGAATAGAAGAAGTGGACTAGAAGCAAAATGCTGTATTAAAGTTGTAGTTTAAGACTAATTTAATTATTTTTTTGTTTTTTAGCCTATATAATGTCACTCCAAATCTCAACTATTCACATTTTAAGACCTATAGTTATCCATTAGAACCAATATTTATATCCACTAAAAGTCAGTCATATTATGGAATCTCCTTCTGAGTCTGTCGCAGATTCTTCATGTTAATGCGATAACTCAAAACATTTTTGCACGGATCATTTTCAAATTCTATGCCCACATAGACCTTAGTGGGAAGAAGATCTGGATTTATTTTGGGATAGGTTGATTGTATATTTCTGCATATAAGAGGAGCTTTATCTCTAAATGTTTTCTGAACTGGTGGTCTGATGTTGTTCAAATTTGGTGCATATGAATCGACTCGAGGAGATTTATCCTTTATTTGTCGTATATTACTCTAGTAGTTAATATTTTACTCACAGAGAGTTTTGTTTTGATTTTTTATAAAAAATTACTTCCTAACAATTAGTCATAGTGAGTCTAAATTCCGTGCACATAAATTGACCCGATGAGATGTATCTCCTATTTATTGTATTTTACTCTTTAGGTTCACATTTTATTCAGTAGGGGGAGCTTTTTAAAAGAAAAGCATAACTACACATTTATTTAAAGGACTTCAATCAGGGGTATTGCTTATACAATGCAGGGGGTTGGGGTTTTTTTCGGTCATATTCCCTTGCTGTCGAGGACAACAGCATAGGACTACTTGTCAACAATAGTATATGGTATTTCAGTAAAAATCTGTCTGAAGCAGAAACTGTACAGTAGACAACCTTAATCAGTCACATGCCAGCAGATAGCTCTGCTCACCGTGGGGTCAGCCGTCCCATTACCATGCTGATGCAGTTACAGTTATGTCTTTCTTTGTAATCAGAGTGAAAGGTTGACATGCCCCCCAGATGATCGCCCCTTCCTCACAGGGGTCCTGCTATATCTCGCTTGTCTCCTCCCAGGCTTGAATGGGCACATTGTGCTGCTGCCCAATGCTGCTCCACAGACCAATAGTTCCTCCACACACACACCTGTCAAGCCTTGTCCTTGGCGCCTTGGTTGCTGAGACACTCCAGAGCCCCCCTGCTGCACACATGGTCACTGAACCCTTGCACACCCTCACAAACAGAGATAGACTCAGCTAAATAGGAACAAATAAACACATGCCGTTACACAAACCTCTGTGGAGTCACAGGCATGAACACACAGACGTACAAAATTGAATTTCACATAGCATGCATGCATGCTTTTTCACTTACACACACACACACACACACACACACACACACACACACACACACACACACACACACACACACACTGAAAGACTTGACTTTATTGGAAACACACCTCAGTCCCCTCATCTGTGCAGAGTTTATATTCACCGCGTAGCTCGGCGTCAGAAAGGGTCAAGTTCCATATTTGTCGGGGTGTGGAGGGCAAGGGGTCTGAAAGTTGGTGGACGTGCACACGCTTACACATGGAAACAAGATTCAGAGGTAAACTACCTGAAACTCGATCCGCCGCGTCAATCAGTTGCAGGTTTTCTGTTAGTGAGTCAAGAGGTGATGTATGAGGGCGACTCAGCGTCCGACCCTCCCATATAGCAAATGTGTGCATTTTGCATTATCCCTTTAATAATTGAAGTTAAAACATTCAAAAAAAATAGATGAACGAAAATTATTTGATAAAAATTCTTGAGTGTGTGATTAACCATTGAGGTATTAACGAAATGATTAATTAATCAATCCCATGACCGTGCACAGGTTAGAGAACATGAAAATCAAGGCATTAGAAAAAAAACAAAACACAAGACGTCTGGTTAGAGTTTCATCAATATGTAAAGTTTATTTTAAGCTTTCATATCCTACTTTTGGTCAAAAATTTTATTTTACATAATCACAGCTACAGACCCAAAACATTTTTTTATTTATTTGGCACAATAATCAATAATGAAAAAACGTTTTATTTGCTGAATTAAATGACTTGCAACTTCTCCATTGTGAGATTTGTAGCTTTTTATTTGTGGGTAAATAAGGGCTTCGAGGATGGGTCAATACGTTGATTTACGTGGAATATGTCGACTCGTTGTATGATTTCGCAGCACCTGCCCATTGGAACGCCTTAAATGAAACGTGATCCAGAATTCTCTACCATATCTCAAAAGAAAATATCCCGCAGCTTAAAACAACAAAAGTTTACAAACTGTCAGTATGGAAACCGTTGTTGCGTCTTTAACTTTTGTGTTTCTGACAGGGATTCAAGAAACTCCCAAGCGCAGATGCTAATGGTTGCTATAGCAACCCCAATATACGGCACATTTGCAAGTTGGAAGCAGTTTGTTTATGGACTTCCACTACTTTTCACGGACAAAGAAACATTAATGAATGGCACATTCAAGTCAATCGTAATCAATGTCTATTAATGGCAAAATATTTTATTGAAGAAAATGCAACATCAAAGCAATAACAATAAAAACATGACGGCATTTTCTCTATTGTTTCATTTTTACTAATATTAACTGTTTCTATGAGAAGCAGCTTGAGTAAAGAGTTTAAAGATGAATGGTCAAAATGATGGCTATTTTTAATGAATATAAAAATTACATAAAGATTATTCGAAAAATTAACTATTTGCTTAATAGACTAATCGAAAGAACCGTTTAAAAAAAAAAAAAGATTGCTTTTTGCAGCCTTAATTTAAATGTCACTGTAGAACAAATCCCTGTGAATTTTTAAGTACATCTCTGTTGACTAAGCAGTATGAAAATGCCCAAAGAATTTTTAAGTGGCATTTGTCCTCTTTATAAGTTTTGATGGATTAAAAAACTGCTCAAATTAAAGAACAACTGCTCTAATTAAAGAATGCAGATAAATGCGTACCAGACCTGGTCTCAAAAAAGACATCATTTATAGTCGCCTGGCACATTTTGAGATGCCTACGTGTGTGTTTGTGTGTCTGTGTGTGTGTGTGTGTACATACATTTATATCAAAACCAAACGAGGGTAATCCTCCTTTTTAATGTCCTCTTTGTTTGAGACACTCAACTCAAGTACATCCCCTCTGAGCGTTTCTCCACAGTCTGGTCATGATGCAAATGGGCCCATCGTCGTTGAAAAATGCTAAAAGGCTGATCGTACATGCACACAACGTGCACCCTCAAGAAAGACCTATGGTGTCAAGTCCCACAAGTGTCACCCATACAATTTTCCCCTCTATTGACTTTTATGTTCAGCTGCAAGGTTGGTCCTTCTTGGTGGAAATATGCACGTATGACAAGTGTGATTATCATAATGATATCCCCCCCTGCTAAGGTAAACATCTCCCTGGTCCCAGGAGAGGAGAAATGTCCATGTGAGTGTGGGACATTTCGACAGCTTATTTTGGCGTTGCATTTCGTGCGTTTAGCCTCGGGCGCTGCAGACACAAAGCCTTTTTTGGAATTGTCTCTAAGCTGGGGTTGGCGGTGAGATCATGTGATAGCATAAATCTCATATGGGTTTAAGAGGCAATCTGAGGTCCGGGAGCGAGAAAAACAAGATATTTACATACATTTTCAAACACAAGAGCGTGCATACACCCACAAATAAAGCATTGAAAATGGAGGGCCTGAGTACTACATTAGCTGATGCATTATTCTGGAGGATCTGTGCATTCATCAACTCCCCATTTTGTTTGTTTACGAAAAACCAATGGACACAAACAAAGACGCATATGTACAGTGCAAATTAACCTGCAGACTCATATCCCAGGGTTCATACCTCCCTAATTAAGGACAGTTACGGCTCATGTAAGAGGATGTCTAGAGAGCAAGATTCATTATATCCCACCATGCCTTCCTATTGGTATGACTTGATGGTGAGAGAGAGCGACAGGGACGAAGGGAAAACTGTAAAGACGATTATAATTCAAGGGAGGTGAACTGTTAGAAATGGAACAGAGAAAGAAAGCTAAAGAAAGGGAAGGCAGACGTAGAAGTAAACATAGTCTTCCTTCAGTTGCCAGCAGCCTCAGTCAATTGTTATCAGCTTGCCTGCATTTAATGTCACCCATGGGGGCAGGGTTGCTGTTCATGCATTATAAATTCTACCCACTGAAGCTGGTGGGCTTTTCTTCTCTCCTGGCTGACGGATCTCTTACTGGCTATTGTGGCAGCCCGATTACAACCAAAATGATAATCCCAATGATTTCAAATCAATATTTTGATTCTCTATCATAATTCTTCATTGATGTAATTAACTGTTTGGCTGTATTCTACTTCACCAAAGGCGAGTGGAAGTAGAAAAGTCCCTAAAACAGCTGTGAGATCACTCTATTTCCCCTCTTCGTCTTAGTGTCTTAGCAGTGAGGCTGAGAAATACTGGCTCAAATGGACTTGATCGCATCGACGTCTGAATTGAGATTGCAATCTTGATTTGTTTTTTTCACGATTAATTGCCCTGCCCAACACCTCAGGTCATGCTGCTTTAGAAAATTGATTTGCTGTACCTTTTGTCCAGTGTGTTGATTTTCCTGAAGCCTTCATTTATTGCAGCGTTTACGACACACACGTCTTTGTCTCGATGGAATGCGATGTCATTGGTGTTCTTGTATCTTTGTGAGCGAGGTGGATGCTTTGATTTGCTGCACAGTGTCGTTGTTACAGAGTTCTTGATGACGAATGACACACATAAGCAGGTTTTCTTCGCTCTCATGCCTTCATCATGCGGCAGGTTTTTTGAATTTTCAAGTGGTTGAACATGGTAGTTGCGTTGCTTTGTGGCAAAGATACAACTTTAAAGCAGTCATATGATTTGTTTGTTTGTTTGTTGCCCTACATCCAAAATATGTCAAATTTACATACAGCGCATTGGGGCTGAGTGTCGTTGTCGTAGATGTTGCGATGATGGATGCTTCAGATGAGCAGTCTTCTTTCTTTGCCTTCACACCTTCATCATACAACAGTTTGTGGTGTGTTGAACACGTTCGTTGTGTTGCTTTGCAGCACAAACACAACTTTGAAGCAGTATTTACATGTGATTTTGTTACTGGTTAACATCACTTGCTCTACCTCCAAAATATATCTCCAAAATGATGGCTGATGATCCAATTCAAATTTCTCTGGCTCTTAAACCATGCTGTCTCAGATGCTTGATATCCATTTTTACTGTTTGCGCTCCGTTGTATATCATTGATAATCTTTTAACGTTAACAAGAATGTTTCTTTTATTGCTTTGCACTCAGCACAGTGCCAGGAACAGCTGCGATTGGTCAGTCGATGGCTTTTGTAGTGCTTGATTTCCTATGCAGTGGAGCATTGTGTAGCTGAATCAGACATTTTAAACATTTTAAGCATCAATATTTATATCAATATCACTTGATCTTAATTTGAGAAGCCAAAATTGTGAGAAACATCAAAACTGGAGTAACTGTGCCTCCTTACTGGAGATGATAACTTACCTGACTTCATCATTGCAGCACAGTTTGTCTAATTTCCATTTCCCGAGCAGAGGGCATGTATTTCATACCAATTTTCCTCCCGGTGTGAGAGCTGTTAGAGTTATTTGTGATGTGGTGGGATACAGGTGTAGCTCACCTGATGGTGCAGGCTAAATCTTTATAAATCCGGGTTATTTCTCTGAGTGCAGCTCATTGGAATGTTGTCTCGACAATCTCTGCAATGGCTCCATATTTCAATCATTCACAGTAGTATGGAAGTTTCTCGGTGCCAACGGCGGCGTCCGTTACAGTGCCACCGTTCACATCCCTCCTCATCCTTTTGCCTCAGCAGGCACTGGCTGCTTCATCAGAACCACGGTGTCACAACGAACAGGTCATCTAATTTGAAGCTCTGCTCCACCGATCAAGGCTTTTGTTGGGAGCAGACGTGACGACTGTAACATTAGTGTTTGGGTCATCGACTGGCACAATAGCTTAGTTACTTTCGCTGACTTCCTCACTATTGCGTCTCCCTCTCTTTCTCAGCACATTTTCCACTTGGCTGATAAAATAAGCCAATCTTTGATGAGCTTTCGGAAAGCCACGGTGTTGCGCCTCACTAAATGCTTTTATAGAGACATACCACAGGCTGTCGACTTGGATCGGTCATACAGAGTCTGCGTGTGTCCACTACATTCTCGTCATTTGTCTCTGATAACAGTTTTTTTGACACACAAACGCTAAGCCGGTCCCAGAGCCGGCAACATATTTCAAGAATGCCTTGAAATATTCAACTTTTTGCCTGGAGGCAAAAAGAGGCAGGCTTGCCCTGTTCTCTCTTCAGTTGGTCAAATCCATTTCCCCGTTCTATTCATCATGATTAGATGTCTACCTTGAAACAGCATGAAGCCCCAGGGTGAGCTAACCAACAGCTGCATAGATAGCACAGGCCGCAGAGAAGCAAACTGCAAGTCTAAGCAGTCCAAAAAAACCCCGAACTTCCCTTTAATGTGAAAAGCAGCTGCATTAAGGCTTTAATGTGACTTTTTTTTTTTGTCATTTTTGCTTCTTCAGGGAGGGCCTTGTTGCCCGGAGTGGGTTTTTTCCTCTACCTCTCCCTTTAGCTTCTAAGTACTTGGCAAAAAGAACTCAAACAAATTGTGCTTTCAATGAATCACATTAAATACTTATTTATATAAACAATGTACGGGAACGATTGGAGTCGAGAGTGTTTAGTTTCAACATCTTTGATTAATTTAAACACTCTGTCTGTATATAATTTAAACAAGATGGTAGGCAGCTATTTTGTATGAAACTCCGTGTAAGCCATATTTTATCCTTTCTCATGCTCACTGTACTATAATTTCACACAGACATATTCTCTCACAGATACTACCATGCTCTCTAACAATGTCAATCATATCCTCATACGTGATCTATTGTACGTTTCTTAAATGTATATGCATACAGTCATACATAAACTACTATACTCTCTTACATGTACAAGTATGCATACATAAAATACAGTAGGGTTCCCCATATTGTCATTAATTCCTTCATGGGTGCATGACTGTATAGCAAACCGACGTAGCAATTAAGACCTTATGTGAAAAAATAAATTTGTTCCTGTCCAACTCCAAACCCCCCAAGAAACCACCTAACATTGTCAGAAAAGACGGAAAACTGAAATCTGAGCTTATTAAACACTATCAAAATAAATTGTTTAATTAAAAAAAAAATCAGGTTACTCACCTTAGTATGCTGCTAAAAGTTACTTGTTGTGATGGTGCAGGGGAAGGGACTGGGGTTTATTGCTGGAAAGAGGGTGACTGAGCTCAGACAGGTAACTCTCAGGTCTTTACCAGTCATTACTGGATCATTACCAGTACAGGACAGACCGGATTGGATTGTCTTCAGTGTGCCCCAACAGGGTAAACCCACCCAAGTCGAAACATGGACGAAGGAAAGAAACCAAGAAAGGAAATATTTGCTAATCACTTTATTTTCTGCACCGCACTACTTTATCCCGCATAGTCCCCCTCGATATAGAGGACAGTATTCTATCCTCTATTTCTCTGCTAGTCAGCTTTTGAATTGTTACCACACCATAGATTTTTTTGAACCCATTACAGGTTTCATTTTCCCTCCCGTTTTAGTGCAGTCTTCAATATTATTGAAACGAACAATGCAAAGGATGATGAAACTCCAGCAAAGCCTTGTTACTCCCAACATTGCTGTCAGATGTGGTCAGACTATTACACGCTAACTCTTGTTAGCGCACTCAACATCTATGTCCAGAGCACGACACCACAATGAACCACTTTGTGCATGGGTGTTTTCTGCATAACAATGAGATGAAACACAGGCTGATTTCACCAGCATGAACTCACTCCAAAACCTGATTTCCACACACACACAAATGATTAGCTACATTGTTTTACAGTATATAGGACATTTCTTTCGGGTGTGGTCAGAAATTTGGTCATTTGCACTTGAGACCACACGTAACACTTGCGTCCCACACGCTCGACGAAATGAAACACACGCTTTATGGGTGTGAAATGAAACTTTATAAAATCAAATTAAGACTCTGGGAGAGAAGCAGAGGAGGAGAGTCAACCTGTCTTTCATCACTGTGATTTAGAAAAAAACTCATTTTACCACAGAAAATTGTAAAACAAGGGTAAGAATAATTTGATTTAGAAAAAGGCCAAAGATGATCTTCCAAGGATTCGTGTGCTTGTTTGTATGTATGTGTGTGTGTGTGTGTGTGTGTGAGTGTGTGTGTGTGTGTGTGTGCGTGGTACTGCTATAACATTCTAAATGCATTACCTCCTCTAAGTTTTATGCATTTTTTTCCTTTTTGCGGAGAGGAATTAGTCTCCTACAGATAGCAGAGTGATTCTTACTTGGTTGCCCAGCGAAACTCATTCACATAATTTTCTGCTTCCTATAATATCTTTAGAAGTCAGAGAAAAGTTAATAACATGGTCCAACTTTCAGTTTCCTATCACAACTGTCTACAACAAATCTTTTCTTTAGAGTGAAAGCCTTTTTTTTAATTCTTTTTTTTTTGTTGCAATTTTTATTCTTAAAACGATCTTTGAAAAGCTGTTTAATAATAAAATCGAACTGGTCAGTATGCGGAGGGAGACGCATGTCTGATGCTGGTTAGGGAGACTTTCTGACCCCAAGATTCACAGGAACACTGCGATTCTCTAGCTGTAATCCTTGGAGAGTCTTTTGCCAATTGAACCATCGTCCTCAAGTGTGCGGGGTCATTTTGCAAATATGTCCTCTTCCAGGCTGATTTTTAGGATCTCCAGCTGACCTCAAATTTCTTAATTACTCATTTAACTGTTCAAACTGATGGTTTTTGAACTACTGAGAGATTTTCTTGTCTCCATTGCAAGATTTTGTGCAGTTGTGCTTTTCTTTCTTTCTTTCTTCTTGAAACCTCATCGATGGCTTCTCTGGTCTTTCCCATTGCGAAGAAGTTCAGAGAGAATCAGGCCTTTGTCACCTCATAACTATCCCCAGTAAAACAGGAAGTCATTCTTCACCTCTTAAGAGTTCCTGTTCAAAGAGGTAAACCTAAAAATATAAAATAGGACTGAGAAAATGCTTCAGTTACCGTATAATTACAGGATTGAAACGGAGGGCCGAACATGTTTTAGTGAAAAATACTTGTTTAATACGTATTGTATCCTTTAGATAATGTTACTTGAGTAACAGGTTGCATTTTTCTGAATCTTTGTAATTAACAATCTTGGGTATGGACAATAAAGACATTTTCTGCATTAAATTCTACTCCAGTTTTAAAGCGGCCCACGATTCTGGAGGGCATCCAACCCACTGACAGGTGCCATTGTAGATTGAGATAACCTGTGTTATTCACGTCAACTGTCAGTGGTCATAATGTTGTAGCTGATCGGTGTATGAATAAATGTTTATGCTGAATATTTCTTCGGGCATCATGTTGATGTACTGGGAAGTACAGTGCTCTTGTTTCAAAATCCACTCTCTTCCGTTCCTTTGGATTATTTATTTTCTCCCGGTGTGTGCTTGGGTTCCTGGCCGCCTCCCACTTGAAAAACATCCTGCATAGTTTAGACTTTGTGACTTAAAACTGTCTATGTATGAATGTGAGCGTGAATGATTGTTTTTCCCCATGTGATGGCCCTGTGTTGGACTGGCGACTTGTCCGGGGTGTGCCCCACCTCCCGCCTAAAATCAGCTGGGATAGGATCAACCCCATAATGTCTTAACCCAATACAGAAAAAAAGCTTTTCATAATGATTTCTTTCTGTATTTCATTTATTTTGCATTTATTTTTGCATTTTCATTTTTTTGCAACATTTATTAATTGAACATCTCATACAACTTAATTACCATAGAATGACTAATCAGTAGGTCAAACATGTTTTTAGAGGACGAGAATAAACGCATGATGACTTTTTGTATTTCATGTAAAATAGTAATTTTCAATTAGATTAGCTCAAGCTTTTGGAAGAACGTGCTTTTAGAAAACTATTTGACTCTTGTTAGAATTTTGTTTTTGGTTGTATCAATTTACATAATTCTGTAGTAAGACCTCACATGCTTTAATATGCAAAAAAATAAATAAATCCTCCTTAATGAATAGGACTTTCTCAATTGCCATGGTAACTGCCTCCTCCCTGGTGCCACATTTGACCTGATGGTGTCTCCCATGGCTCCGTCCTTGGGTCCTTACAGTTCAGCATATAACTACTGTCATTGGGTCAGATTATAAACAGGTTCAGTCCCATTTTTCAATAAGAAATGGTGACTAAAAATATGCGCAACCAAACAGTTTTACATCAAAGGATTAAAAGCAGACAATATTTACACTTATCTCTGCATATACATCAGCGCAGTGAAGCCTGATAATAGAACTGTATAGCAACAAGAAGAAACACATTTTGTGATAGAAGGGGGCTAAATTGGTCATTGTAATTGCAATTGATGTAATTCCTGCACTAACAATATGTTCATTATTACGCAGATGTCATGTCAGATATATGGCTCATTTAAATTCTAAATAGATGTTTTTCTGCCATCAAATTGAGCTTTATTATCGGCAAAGCGGTATAAAAATGCCCTGCATAACTCTGAAGCTCCACTACGCTTCTATTAATGAGCAACCTGCTAGTAGTCAGCCGCTATCTCTCAGTGTCACACTGTGTCGGCCGCGCCGTGTTATTCAATAGAATTGTATATCTTTGGAATGAATATCCTGGTAATAATGATATAAGATCGCCTTGAGTGCCTGGATTTCTGCGCTTCCAAATCCTTTGAAGATATTTTCGAGGCTTCAATTCTCAACAAACTTCCACTACTGTCACTTAGATGATTATAAGAGAGCAGATTTGAATTGGGCTCCGACTGTGTTCCTGTTGGAAGAGAGAAATCCGGCCGGGGGGCATCGGATATGAGTCTCATAAGAGTTAGAAGCTAAAGATTTGTGCAAATGCTGTAATTATTGTAAATAATGTCTGCATCTATTGGAAGCTGACGATGGAAGCCCACCATGGACCACTAAACTGTCCAGAAATAATTGTATTTTCGGTTGTGTGTGACTGTTTGCTGTTAGTATCATTGCGGTATGGTGCTAGTTTGTTCCTTTCCAAACGTTTCGAGGCTGGCTAAATGACTGACAGATGCTCTATTGACCAAATGTGTTAGCGGTTCTGCTGAATTGACCTGTGGCATCTGCTTTCTCTGCCAAAGTCTCAAATTTGATCAAACATAATGAACAACAGATTTGATGCAGCACGTCCCGGGCACTTGTTAAGATCCAGCCAAGATCCTTCTGCCATTGTTCCCAGAGGGAGATCTTGGAATTCAGGGAATATGATTGAGATTTCTTCTGTAGCATCTCTCCACAATGTAAACAGAAATCATCACCATCTTCATTTGTAAACATGTTCAACTAGTATTAAATGATGTCAACCCAAATGCATTAGCAGTTAATAAAAAAACTTTATTTTAATTTCATGTAATGCAATATATATATATATATATATATATATATATATATATATATATATATATATATATATATATATAAACACTGTGGTACTGATGAATTATTTTTCATTTTGGTTTATTATTCAAGACGTTAAACAGGATATACTGACACCTTAATTACAAACGCTTTGACGCTCATCACTTTCTTATTGCAGGTGAGATTTAATTAAAGTCAGGTAAAGATAGTTTGCATCACAAGAATGAAAGGGAGCGAGGCGACATGTTTTTTTTTTCTCCACTTTGGATAAAAGAAGAAACAAGCTTTTCAATTTCACTGAATGCAATTTGAATCTAGTTCGGTGAAAACTGTTGGTGTGCTTCATTAATTCAGCCTTAATTAAATGCAGACACTTTACCTGCGTGAGCCGGTATCAGCTCAACAAAGGCTTATATTGAATATGATGAGTGAAAAGAGGAGAATGTGGCAGATTGAAAAGACAGGTTGATACAAAAGCGATGAGGCAGAGCAGCAGAACAAAACGTCTACGAGGGCAAAACGAGACGGCGCAAAAGGTGAGGGAGGGAGGCAGTTATCAAAATGCTAATGTTGTATGGGATATTTACTGCAGAGTGTTAATGCAGTTTAAAACAGGCTCTTTGTCCCGCAGCCCATCACCAAGCCCCTGTTAGGCCCTCATAAATCAGCCATTAAAAGCTGATGTGACCTGAATAGCACTTCATAGAGCGACAATCCAAAGTGTGGGAACCAGACAACAGCTGAAAAATTTATGAAGCTGGCACTTAATGATGTTCAATCCAGAAGAAGCCGGAATCTAGAATCTAAGTGTGTGACGAGACTGAACAGTTATGGCCAGGAGAAGTAGTTATTTCCACTTCCTGTTCTGAAGAAGCACAGACAGGTTTCTTCTTCATGACCTTTTTAATTACACTGCAAACCCCAATAATATACCGGAACTCAAAAGCATTAAGGCAATCAGTAGCCACAATGTTATTATAATTACACTGTTATATTTAACTCAAAGGTCTTAAGATATCTGTACTCAAATACTCCTATTTACTCGTGCATGGACTTTTTTCATTACAAGTAAATAAAAATTAATAAAGTTCAAATTAAGTGAAGCATCTCAGTTCGATAAACACAGAAGAATGCAAATATTACTGGAATCCAAATTTTTAAAAAGTAGAATTTCTTAACAAAATTTAAGTTTGCACTACTCATTACACATTATGAATTGCCAAATAGGATTTACAGTTTATGTTCTCAGACTTATATTTGTAAACGATGAATATTTGCTGACTGAACTCGTTTGATAATATGACCCAGTGGCAGCATGTATGTTAAAAAGTAAGGGCCCAAACACGGATTCCTGGGGCCAAGTCACGGGGGGCTGGGGGCTGGAGCCTATCCCAGCTAACATCGGGCGAGAGGCAGGGTACACCCTGGACAATGTCGCCAGTCCATCGCAGGTTTCTAAGATATTAAATCAGTAAATGCCTCAAGGAAATAGCAAATTCAAAGATTTATTTTTTTCTTGTTGAGGACATTAAGGGGTTAACCCCTTAATGTCCTCAATGTCCTCCTCGTTTATGAATGAGCCGTGTTTAACTCTTCCATCCTGTCTCCTGACCTGCGTTCTTCCTTTCTGCTTCCCTGCAGGTCAGAGTATGACTTTACTGTCTGGATCGTGATTGACAGGATTTGTGACCAAAAGACTCCAGAAGCACACTCCGTCATCAGGCTCAGGTATTGTACAGGTTCATTATCACTTCTTACAACATCCTACCTGACAAAACACTTTCGCTAGTGTGTGCAAATAGGCGTTTATTAAAAATAATTCACAATAGATCCTGAATCTGTGGGACATCTCGTGCGAGACTTTCATATCTCCTGCCAGCAACAAAGAGAGCTTTTTGGGTGGGAACTATACAAATCCACCGAGATGTTTGGATTCCATTCCCAGATTCAAATGATGTTTGTGCTTAACCTGCAAATGTGCAAATGGCTTCCATTTCTCTTTGCCTCAAGTGTCTCACTCTTTGCAACTACACCTCACCGTCCACTCCTCCAGCGGCAGAACCTTGACGCGCTGATTTCCTCCTCCCTTCCTCGCCTTTTTCTCATCGATGTCTTCCACACCCCCTCTCCTCACTTGCCATGCAAGCTAAGCTCCCCCCCTCCTGCTCACCCCATTGATTCCCCCCCGCCCACACACACACACACACACACACACACACACACACACAAACACACACACACACACACACACACACACACACACACACACACACACACACACACACACACATCCTACTCTTGCCTCCTCCACCGATGCTCTCCATACTTAATGAAGCCTCCAGCCTCTGTGCCTCCTGTGGCGAGCCTGGATTGAATTCAATTAGGGAGATTGTTTGCCCTCTATAGTTTACTGGTGGGCTCTATGGATGATATGTTTCCTTGCCGACACTTCTAACCCCTCCACCCCACCTCACTTACCCACCCATACACACACACACACCGAAATACAAAAAACATAACCTGCTACATCCGTCTAACCCATTTCCCCTTCAAGTAAAGTCTAATTTATACTCCAGCTACGGACGGAAACAGGTATCTGTCAAAGCCCGCGTCCTTTACGCTGACAGTGAGGCGTCCACGCGATGGCGGTGTCAAAGGTTTTGACGACCAAAACAAAAATGACAGCACTAGAGGCGGCGCATATAATGGACCCAGTAGAGAAAATACACAGGAGGAAGTAACAATGAACTCAGGGAGATGTGTGAGGCTCTTACATACACTAGAAACGGTATTTAGATATTTTCACTTACTTCTTACTTTTTCGTGTGTTATGTGGACTGTACTCAACGACAAAAACATTTGGAGTTAAAGTTACCATTTCATGCCTTACAATAATCACGTAATGAACATTGAAAGAGAGAAACATGGTGGCTCTTAAAAAAACAACACATGCAGGTAGACAGATAAGGACTTTAGTCCAACTCCTGCTAATGTGTCAGCTATCATGCCTTAGAGATTAAATATGGTGGCGATCAAGCTATTTATAAAAAGCTTGCCATTTGATGTCACAATGTGAGGATAAAAGGATAAAAGCAAATGGAGATGGAGCATGGGATGAACAGGAAGTGCTTTGCAATTTGCGTGTAAGGTCATAAGAGTATAAAGAGTAAAGTAAATGGAGGTCAGGCATTTGTAAACAGGAAGTGCTCTGCCATTGGTTCAAACAGGTGTTCAAGCACCGAGACAGAATCAGAACATTCAAAATGTGTTTCATTAACACACACACACACAAGAGAAAACATTTTCTTTATTTCTATGACCACGTGAGCAATGTTCTTCATTGCCATCATACTTGCAATGTTGAGAAATTTGTCTGATCATCGTTTCAGGGGATCAAATTCTCCATGTGACACTTTCAGATTTGATGGGATGTGAGATTTCACAGGAGATGAATAACATAACATATTAGCTCAAGCTCTACTACTACTATAAAAGATATTCCAAGATAATCAGGTATTGTTTTTGTAGGATTATAGCCTATGCTGCATTAAGGAAAGGATGGTAAATATTGCTGACATGGGGAGATTGGTCAAGTCAGTTTCAAGGTGAAAATGGAATTATGCTGTCATTTGAATAAGACTGAGCACGGCGGGTGGGAGTTACGCGAGGCCCTGGCTCCTGCTCTTCAGAAATGAAGCCTAGCTCTGGTGCCGACATAAAAGCCGTGGTCTCTATTTTGTGGATAAACTAATTTCAGCAAACGTGTCTAGAAACCCGCAGCTTCTCTCCAGATGTCATGCTGTGTGACAGTGGACTGGTGTTCATCAGAAATCAGATACTGTATTAGTGCTGAAAGACGTCAAATGAATTAAAGGCTGGGAGTCGCTGTGATGGTAAATATCCTAATGCACCAAGACGTGGAATTACAACCTTCATTTATTGCACCTTCTTTTGCTTAATTCGTGGTCACTTTGGATCACATCAGGTCTGCGTTATGTAGAGGAGGCATGAGATTAACCGTAATTTGCTCAATCTTTTGCACAAATTTAGGCAGTGACATATTAAGGTGAGATCTCTTGGTTTGAAACTTCTCCTACGCTGTTGCTCCTGAAAGCAAGGGTATTTCCCCCCTGAAGAACCCAATCCCCTGCGTTGCACAAGCAATCTCCCAATTGACAATGTATAGGAGATAGATGTCCTTTGGGCATATGCACCAAATTTGGACTAAGTCGGACCAATGGTTGAGAAATTATTGCCAGAAATCCTTTGGAGATAACGATTCCCCTAGTGGCGGAAATATGCAATGGACTTCAGTCCAGTTCTTCCTCGCACTATGTGTGCTTAAAACGGGAATATGATCCATGAAATTGTTATTCAATTATTTACGAGTAAGTGTTATTCGGAAGAAATAAAGCTCCACATAGTGGGCAAAAATATGAACTACAAAAGTAAAATATGATGTTTAAAAGATATATCTCCTGAAGTCAATTCTTATTCACCAAATTTGGACTAAATCGGAACAACGGTTAGGATATTATTTCTACCCATTCAAAATATACAACGGACCTTACAAAAGATCAACCCAGTTCTTCCTCGCACTAGGATCTACATGTGTAATAATTTTAAAACAATCCATGAAAGAGTTTTTGGGTTATCGCGTTTTTGGGTTAACCTGTTTCCTCAGTCTCTTTTGAGAAAATGAAGGTCTGCATCCTCCCACAATGCTTTGCATATCCTACACGGTTTCCCTTTAGAGTCAGCCATTCAAGTTAGCTTGGCCATAATGACAATAACCCTGCCACGTTTTTGGTTCTGTTATCTTAAAGCCCTGCAATTTGTTTACACAGCCCAGGCGTATTGAAATAATGCAAAACAGGTACTTTGAATGGAAAGGGAGTGAAAACCTTTTGACCGATGTCAGCAGCCATCATGAATTTGAATCCTATTCAGAGTTAGTTGACTTGGCACATCTTTGCTGTTGTGTCAAATTACTCAGGCAACTGGCTCTGGGATACGAGGCATGGTGTCGAAGGCTTCTAAACAACCAAATTATTTTAAAGGCATGCATTGCTTGACGCAGGACATGGCTGATAATGACGGATTTACTGACCTTCTGTGCACATTGCTGCTGTCTTGACAACAGCCACCTCCTGGAAATGTATTTGCTGAGATATTCCTGTGGACAACAGGTGAAGAGTTCATGAATGAGAACTCTGGCAGCTGCATAAAAAAAATGCTGGAGGATGAATCTTACTAAAAATGTCCCTGCCTGCTATTGGAGGACGGGGAAAAAACTTTTCACCTCTCTAATATAAATTCCGTTAGGGACAGAAATACAGGGATTTTGAGCATATAAACCAACAGACAGACAGACAGTGAGAGAGACAGACAGACAGAGAGCGAGAAAGAGAGAGAGAAAGAAAGAAAGAAACAGATAGACCTTCTAAAGATGACCAAAAGTAAGTAAGACATACTGTATAATAGGATATCTTATAAAACATGCACATATAAATATACATACATCGATAGATAAACACTTTATATGTACATAGATACATGTACATGGCAGAAATGAAGGAATAGTGATTATGATTAAGAAGATGATGATTCAGATTGCTCCCTTAATGAATGATTAATTATTTAAGGATTTAAGGACTGCCTGTGAGATCGCAGTGATTATATGGAAATAAAAATTGCTCTGTCAATCTTGACTTACTTGAATCAAAGCAAATTGTTTTATTCAGATAAACTTCTCTCATAAATCCGTCATGGAAAATGAGAAGCCGCAGAGTTTTTCTTTTGTTTCTAGCAGTAGAAGAAGTTTTAGCATGTCAAGTTTGACCTCTTTATTTTAGCTTGAAATAATTGCACAACCTGTGTTGTGACCATTGCATCTATGCTCATTGTCATAAAACAATATATTGTGCAGTCTAACAAAGAAATCTTAGTTTGTGAGTAGTACTGATTCTAACCGCCATCAAATGTATTTGCTTCAACCATTAAAATGTTCTTTAACGCTTTAATCTCCTGCTCAACTGTTTGGTTGAGCTCAATTTGAGTCTCTATTGCTTATTGAAGCATGTGATTGAAACAGTTTATACTATAGCTAAGAGATAAAATAAAATAAGATCTTGATTTTGTAATATTACAGTGTACAACAAAATTACGATGATCAGATGGAGGGTCCGTCCTGAGCCGCTGCAACTGAGAGCGGCGCCACTATGGGCCAACCTGACCCGATTCCTACCACACATGTTTATGTATGAGCTTGAGAGTAAGGGAGGAGGCATGGAGCCCTGAGGGACACCACGGGTCTAAGGGACACTGAGGAGTCGTATTTGATAAGTACGATTTTTAAGGCATATTAAAGCATGTGAGGACTTACTAAACAGAGGGATATTACTTGATACAACCAAAAAAAGTCCAATAAGGGTCAAATAGTTTTTCGAAATATATGTTTTACCAAAAGTTGAGTTAATCAAGTCATCATGAAATAATTGTAAAAGTCTGCTTTTCTTTTACTACTACTATCTAAAACATGCTTGTCCATACAATTTGGCACTTTATGGTAAATGTAAAGTGTCTAATACATTAAATTAATGAATAACCCTACGAAATAAACAAATTTTTTTTCAAAGTTTTTTCTTTTCTTGTCAAGGACATTAAAGAGGAGGATTATTTTTCATATTTTTATCCCCTTTTTTCTTCATATTTGTTAGAGTGCTTCTATTGAATAAATTTAAGGTATATTAACACAACTGCTCCACACCAGGACGTTTATTCCCTCTTTTGTTCTGAACTTACTGCCGCTGTAACCTTAATTAGTCCCAGTACGGATGAGTTCCTTATGAGACATATTCATCCCTTTGTGTGGTGGTCATGCTTGATCAGCATATGTGTTTAAGTCATCTGCTACAAGCAGACATGCAGCAAATGTGCATGTACTTACAATCAATGTGGTGTTTTGCCTGGAACCCTCCTCCTGGTCTTATACAATCTACCTTCATCGTTTTTGCTCTATCAGGGTAAAACTACTGTGATTTCTGCCCGGTTCCATGTTTTTTAGTGAATTTTTCAAATTGCATATCTTGGTAAAGAGTAGTAATAACTCCTGTTAATACAGTATTTCAACGATTGCTTGTCAAAACTCACTTTTTCTGTCTAAAAGCTTATTCATGCTCAGCTATGAGCCGAGTCTTCATTTTGGGGCCTTACACTGTGTTCAGCATTGTTTTGTTTTTTTTGTGAGTATTTTGTAGTTGCACATATTCTTAAAGCTTATGTAACAGCACATCACGGAGCAGTTAACCCGGAAATCACGTGGAGCCTTAATTAAAGCCAGACATGTCAAGAAACAAACAAAAAACAAAATCCTTACTCTTTACTCGCTGATTGACAATCACAGCAGTTTCAATAACTTTATCAATAATCAAGATTTTTAAAGTGACTGGAGATGTAAAAAAAAGAAAAAAGAAGATTGCATGGAAAAGGACATGCCTGCAAACTGACTCCTAGACACTGTGAGGAGGATGGTTCAACTAGCAGAAGACACACCAAGGATTACAGCTTGAGAGGTCAGAGTTCACATGAATCTCGGGGTCAGAAAGTCTCCCTAACCACCATCAGATGGCGCCGACACAAACACCAGCTGTTTGGGAGGGTAGCAAGAAAAAAGCCCCTGCTGTCAACCACACACAAACTAAAGCTCATACAGTTTGATAAACAACCACTGGGACTTTCACTGGAACAAGGTCAGAGGTCACACAAGACCAAAGTAGAGCTTTTTTGTAACAGATGTCAAACATGAGCGGGCGTAGTAGGAAAGAATGGCATACAAAGAATAAAGTTTGTTATTTGAGCTACAGGTTTGATTTTTGTGAATAATGGGATCAGAAAGAAAGAGATACAAAGAAAACAGATTTTCTTTGTATCTCATTTTACTCATTTTATAAAGTCTGTTTTTCATGCGTAGATGAAGGATAGACTTTAGTTTGAGGAGGTCATGAGTCTCTCCACCAATCAAGACCAGTGAGATCTTCTCCTGCATGGCCCTCATTTATACTTCATGCGGGTGAAGATCTCTGTCAGTATAGTCTGACAGAGAGACCAATAAATTTGGATGGAGCTATTTTGGTATAAGAAGGGGTTAGGGGGAATTGGCACTGGTGTCTTGTCAAGTGACCTGCGCCTCTCCTGATACCTGCCCTGACAGTGTGGGTTTTTTAATAAAACAACTCCCATGAGAGTGAGCTCACTCAGCAGCCCAGCCGTCTCTCTCCATCATCTTTGACTTATTCTACCTCTCCTTCTTTGTTTTCTCCCACCACCATGACCATTTATGCTCAACAAGCTGGACTATCATTTCATCATGATTAGCTACAAGAACCGGTTGCACCGATGGGAGCTTGACTGATATCATCGGACTTGACAGAAGTATCCTCGCTGGAAACAAGTGAAAGCCATTGATGTCGGAGGCTTCAGGTTGGAGATGTGAGACAGGGGATAAATGGATTTTTTGCCGTCTCACGCTAATTTAATGTTAGCTGATTAAAAGTAGGTAGTCCAGCGAGACGTCCACTAATTTGGAGAGTTTATCCTGTTTGGTGTTTGATAAGTATCCCTTGAACTTGGGCTGCAACTTGGTCCAAAGCTTCAGCTCCAGCAAGGTGTGCAGCTCCAATCAGCTTTATTTGATGTGCAAATACAGCAGGGCTTATGGAGGAGCCAGCATCTCTCAGGACATTAAGGGGGAAGGAGAGAGAAGAGAGGAAGAGATTACTCTGAGTCTTTTTATAGAGGATCACTCCATCTTGTCCTTTTTAGCTCACTCATTAGTTCCTTCTTCCCCCCAGAGGGAAATTCTCTCTCCGGCTCTCTCCAAGACCACGGCCACTTCTTTCTTGTCGTGGTCGAACCTGGCTAGGGATCTGCTCACCAAATGTAATTCCCCTGCTCTTTGCATCAATATGAAGTCACAGTCTGAAGCTGCTTGTGTGGCCGGACTTACTCCTATTTTGGCAGATGCTTGGAAAGGAATAAGCCCAGTGGAGGGAAGGGGAGACAATTGAATAATGATTGCATTTGCTTCCTTTCGTTGGCAGTTGAGGCAGTGGAGCGCCTGCCATGTTTTTTTTCTTTATTCCCCCCCCCCCCCACCACCACCACCACCACCAATTCCTTCCACTTCCACCCTTCCTTCGGCCAGTACCTGTGAAATCGGACAGTCTGCGCCCGTCAAAAAATAACCAACATTTTGCAACTGGCTGTCACTGGAATTCATCACAGCACAACCAGAGTAAACAGTAATTAGAAGTTGTCAAACATGAAGTCTCCTCTGCTATGCCTGAGAGTGTGCTTTGTTTTCCTGTCCAATGTCAACGCTCTGGCTTCAGAATAAGTCTACTAAAGACCTTTTTATCAACAGGGATAATTGAATAATGTCCTGTGATGGCAGAATTGGCAGCAAAGCTGTTGTTCAGCATAGAGAATGGAGTTGCAGATGGATAATCGGAGTTTGTTGTCACTGCCAACCTATCGGCCAACGCAGATGTATCTGAGCTGGCTCTTTGAGCGCTCTCCTAACCTCACATCATGAACGCATCATTTTGAAGTACACAGACCTCCGTTCCCTTCATATTCTCCCAGTTCGCGTATGAAACTTTAATTCACATATTTGTCTTCCGTGTGCATCACCTACTCCTTAGCACCCCTGTGCCGGCGTACCGGCCTTATAAAAACACAGCCAGGGAAATTATTGATTTGCATCTGTTTATCCGGAATGATGCGGAGCACCTTCCTACTGTCAGCCCTGTGGTACGGAGGAGAGCATCCCAAAGGTGCCATCGCAGCCGTCTGTCCCTTTTAACTGTGGCTCTAAACCGTTGACAGAGGCTGCAATCTGTTTTTGCCCTTCCTTGAATTTTATTTACAGCCCCAGACTGGCAACAAATCCAAAAATTTATGACTTACTTTTCAATTAGAAATAATGTCTTGTACAATTTAAGTGATGGATGGTTCAATCAATATATAGACTGAGGCCGGCCCTATGATGAACGCCACTATCGACGGCGAGCAGAGTAGCCTAACTTAACACTTTGTCTTTCAAAGAAATATGCAGTGTCTTGTTTGGTGATGGAAACGAACACCACCCTTCTCTCGTGTCTCGTGTCTACTATGTCACCACCTTTTCTAAACAGGATGTGTTTTCTCTAGAATTAATCAGCGTCCTCTGTCACACTATGTTTAGGCAATTATTATACCTGCCATTGTGTTGAGTGTCACATTTTCCGGGTTTTAAGAAAATAAAGTGGGCTCCGGTGAATGGAATCTCACAAGCTGGAAGCAATTCAGTTTGTGAATAGCTAGATTTTTTTTGTTTTTTAATGGTTCAAGCAATTTCCCTTTTTATTTCTCAGGCTCAATGAGAAGAGAGCAAAACAGTTTTCAAGAGGAATAATTAAGTAGGACTCAAGTCAATGAAATTGGTTTCCTGGTGTAACGAATGATTGTGTACTACACACTGGGGATGGAATTATGCTACTTGACGAGTGAAGTTTGATTATGTCACTTTTGGCTCATTGTAAAGTGCTCAGAAAGATTTTTGGCAAACCTGGCTGCAGTTTCTCATTTCCCAGCCAATCACAATACCGATTGGAAACGGGAACAGAGGATCAATTATCCGTCGATTCAAGAAAGATGTTATTTTGACGCAGAATGATATCGGCACAGATGTCACGGTTGAGATGGTCTTCAAGAAACCTAGGACTGTCTGGCCAAATTTTAGGGAAACAGAAGGACATCTTGGTCATGTTTCAGGCTATAAACAAGGGGTGGGTATAAAGACAATATTTTGCATGGAAATATCCCAATGACAAGCAAAGTATCAACCTTTAAAAGAATATATATATATATTTATATATGAGTTTAAGATTGTATTACCACATAAATATACCTAATGGATTTTGTAGTGCATTATATGGTATTTTAACAAAAGATAGGATATGACACATGACAATCAAAAAGAGTTTTAATTAAAAGTAAATTACCTGAAAGTACTAAAAAAGTTGGTTCACCTCACATGCCACCACCCAGAAAGCCAAGTTAGGGTTAAATTTGCTCCACAGAACCACAAACCAACAATGGACACTCACAATAAGGCTACCTCCCATTTCAGAGCTAGCGAAGAAAACAACAAAGTCTGCTTGCTTCATGTTCAAACTTCTATGATAGTACAAGTCAAGGTAGTGGGTGACAAATGACTAAATGTTGATTGATCAAACACATTTCGGACACAGTTGTGAATGTCTTTAAAGCAACTTTTTTTACATGTGGCTTAACTTCCTAGTCGTGCGGTCATTTGACTTAAATATGAATCCACATTGTGAAAACAAGTAATAAAACTTAATGACGGCTTTAAAGCTACAGTAAACAAGGTGTGTTATACTTGCTTAAGAGAACTCCACGCACATCGACTTCCTGTGTCGCCATGTTTACGTTTACATGCTGGTCATTAGAATGTCAGCCATAAAAAACATTTCCGCTGCCACACCTTGATTGATTAGGATCTGATGTGTTTATCAGTAAAGGAAACTCCTTGAGCTGACATTTTCATCTTAAATCAGCTGTTGCAGCTCTGAAACTCCCGATTTCCGATGAACATACAGAAGATAACAGTAAACCACTTTTTGTTTTCTCATTTTCTTGAGAAGAACAAAACAAGGCGTCACTCGTTGCAGCTCAGAGTCTCGTGTTTGTTAAAATCTTTATTGAGTTTGTTGTTTCAACAATGTCGACATTGTACCTATGCCATTAGACGAAACCTTTGAAATAATCACATCAAAGCTGAACACACAGGTAGTTGAATGCAACAGAGAACATCCAGTAATAGGTAGAAGCTCAGGTCACAGTTTGGAGAATTTATAATTAGAAACTGAAGGAAACAAAGGAGCAGAGTATTTCTGACCTTTCACTGTCACAGATTGTTGCAATGCGATGCTTCCTGCTACCATCCAGACCACCTACCTCAAAGAGAACGCTGATAGAAAAGGATAATATTATCCATATGCGCACACACACACACACACACACACACACACACACACACACACACACACACACACACACACACACACACACACACACACACACACACACACACACACACACACACGGAATAATATCACCGGCCCTTTAACACCAGCCTCAATGCCGCTCTTTCTCATTGATTAGTGTTGCATTCACTGCCCAGGGCAGCCAGAGTCTTAATAATGACCTTATACTTTGTCCCTCCGCTTTCAGGAACGCAATAACCATGACTGACATGGATCTCATGCTATGTAGCTTGACTAGTCCCTCTAGTCAATGGTTAACTGTTCCTCTGCAATTCAAAGCATCTGGACTCTGTCGCAACTGACCGCACTCCTGTAGATCTTGACCTGGCTACGGTTTCTTAGCCCCACCCTCTCCCCCTCAGCCTCATTTCCACTCATTTCTCCATTCCTTCACTCTGCTGGCATGTCGGAGCTTATCTGCGCCCTTTGTGCAACATAAGCTCGCAGATAAGCAGTATATTGGGCCGGGTTACTCATGTCTGTCTTGTTCATTCATCAAAATCCTCTAATTCCCCCCAGAAACCTATTTCCCAGACGTCAGGTGGCCCGTGTTGCAACACGGAGGGCATGCCTGATCCCTGCAAAGCAAACATAGACATTTTAGTCACCGCCGCTGCTTTTGTCTTCCCTACGAATGCCGGTAATGCTCCGATATGTACGTACACTGCAACGGTACGCATGACTAATCTCCAGAGACAGTGTTATAACATGCCACGGATCGGTACACTGCTTTAGCCGAGTGTAGCCGTGAAGTCATAAATGATCCATGTGTTCTATTCTTTGATAACCTGGTTGACAGATAGATGGCACATGCAAAATAGAAAATAATCCTACTGGGATACTGCGAGGCATTAAGCCTATGAATCTACAGATGTTTCCAGCTGTGCTATGACTTAAAACTGTGCAGCCTCTAGCTGGGGTTTAGGTCGTCTTTCACGAAGCATGACCCAGTTCTTGCAATTCCATTACACACTTACAGTAACCCTGTCGAAGGAGGGTTTACTGGAAATGAGCAGGTACAGACCTTAGTAAGAGTAATGCCCTGAGATTCCAACTCTTCTTGTTCGCTGGTCAGGGTCATTTCCGACTATGCTCTCAGTTCTGGGTGGTTAATTAGGAATTAGAACTTGGTTTGACCCTCAGGATGTTCTCCATGGGTGGAATAATGAACACCTGGAAATAGTGAGGAGCAAAAGACGTGTTCACTTTCCATTTAGACTTTTGAACTCCATTTTCTCAATTTTTCTACATAAAAGTACTTTTGTAATGAGTTAGCGTCATGAGTTAGTTCTCTGCAGCTGGATAAATTGAATTTCTATTTGTCATGTGATCTATGGTACAATACAGTTAGAGATACAGCTCGCTGAAATGTATTAAGAACAGATTAGAATAGATGCAATCAAACCCGCTGCCTTTGAAATCCTTTGCAAATCAATTCAACTCGGTTCACTCTTCACGTTAATTGCAGTGCTCGGGAGATTCTTTGAGGTTTTTCCTCATTGTTTAACACAATTCTTTCATTTTGTGTAGACGTTTATGAAGTAGCCAGATGAAGGAAATGCAAACGCACACACATATGGCCCCATTCCAGAATTGTGGGTTCATTTCAAGTGTAGAAAGAAAAGAAATTAAAGGTGATTTTTCTTACACTGATTTTTTTAATCTCACAGAAATCCCTTTAAATTGTCTATTTTCGACATTTTCCGTTCTTACACATGTGAGGTTAAAAATATATATTATGAAAAGCAATGGGATTTAAATAATCAGTCAACTCTGTTAGAGACAAAATGGGAAAAAAAATATTAATTTCCCTATGCTGGACTGCTATCACAAATATAGCCTTTACTTCAAATTGAGCCAGAATAAACAATAACTGGAGAATAATCCTAAAAGAAATCCTAATCCTTACATGTAATTGGAATATAATTGAACCATAGCTCCATTTCCTAACCTCAATCCAGATGCAACAAAGCATGTCTTAAAAAACTATTTCATTGATTTCTGTCATATTATCCCCTTCATGTCCGGCTCAACTGTTTGGTTGATCACAGATCACATTGAGTCATTATTTCCTATTAAAAAATGTGACTGAACCTGTTTATAATATGACCTTGTGTTTGCATGTATACACTAAAGAGTAGGGGGCCATGGATGTAGCCCTGGGGGACACCACAGGTAAAAAGAGCCACTGAGGATAAGCATGAGAAAGTCTTATTCGATAAATATAATATAATTTCAATAATTTTTTCCATGACTTTTTTCTTGGTGAGGACATTAAAGAGTATAAAACGTTAAAAAAAAGATTCACTGCAATATTACGATAACACAGTTGATTAAAAATAATAATCAATAATCAATGGATGTTGGTATGTACTTCAAATTTTGTACAAAAAAGTGAGAAGGATGAAGTACCTCACTGACTTTCAGACTTTCCCACCAGAGGTAGTGAAATCACTGAGAGCTGGTCACATGACCCATATGAGACCTTTTACACACTCTATAGCATGGCTGAAATTACATATTATACAGAAAATTGCAATTCTATGGAACTGATTTCAAAACCGTTAAAAGAGTAAGCACAAAAAAAACCCTTAAATTAAAATGAATTCTTTCATGTTAATTCAAGCTGAATGTTGGCTGAGTGCTTTTTCATTTAAAATGAGTTTTATGTTTGAATTGAGGCAAAAATATAGCTTTTTATTTTAGGACAATTCGTATTCTATTCAAATCTGATGCAAAATAACGTATAAAAAAATAACGAGAAGTTTATCTGGGAGATGTGAAATGTATTCCCAACTCTAGAATAAAATACATATAGTTTGTTTTAGACCTTGAAAGAGATTTGATTGCACTTCAAGCCTTTTTCTCTTTTCCCATATCTGTGCCTGACATAAGGTGAAGGTGAAAACAAATTTTGAGAAAAGTGAGAGTGGAGATAATGCAAAAAAAGCCAGTTGTTTATGCTGTCTTGAGGATAATCTCGCTTTAAATTCAAACTGATATCAGTGTTACCTGTTTTATATCCAGTTTTCAATCTGAATTGTTATAACAAAATGGAGATGTTTGTGTATTCATGGAGGAATGCAACACAGGTGGAGTGCATTGTCTAAAAATACGGTGGCTAAACATCACACCACTTTACATGGTCTCTTTAGAAAAGGAAAAAAATAAAATAAAAAATCCAATTTAACCTGTAATTCCAACATTGCTTTTCTCATGCAGCTGCTGCGTTCAGGCGGCGCGGCAGCAGCAATTTTAGCATTCTCCCCGCGTGTGAGACTCAGTAATGCTCCCGTCTGCCATATCATAATCATTTGGCCCAATGCCTTGATTCGAATTGGTGAATTGTTACACCCCAACTAGGTAGAGTGTGATACATCTGCTCACAGGCCACATTATTCTATCAACTGCATTTGCAGGTCACAGTGCAGAGCAGAGGCTTGTGTTTTTTCCCTCCCCGTCTGTGCTGGCAGCGAGTCCGCCCCAGTACACACAGTCGCTAGATGCAGTCTGGCAGGCCGAGTGAATCATCTTCTCGTCACAGGTGGGGAAAGACAACAGTGGGATTGGCAGTACAAAGGTGGCGTCTGGCCCACTGTTGAGTGAGGTGTTTGGCTCGCCTCTGCTGTAAATGTGGATATGCAGTTTTTTCATAAGAGAGAGGGAAAGTTTTAGTTGGGCAAGTTTTATTTTTCTCTGTCCGGGATGACTGAATTGGGGATACGGTAGATTTAAAGACCTTCTCCAAATATATCCGTTTTCAGCCTATTTTACATAGTTGCTTTTTGTATTAATGAAAATAGGTAAAATATGTGTCGACAAAATACAAAGACATGCAAAAAGGTTTGAACTTTTTTGATATTCTTTATAGGAAGAAATATGATAAGGTGATAATCGACAAAGAATTTGACGATTCCATCTTGATTTTTACTGATCTGGATTAGATTGATTGATTCTTGGAAAGGTTAGCTGCTTTTTTTGGCCACTAGGGGGAACTTTTTTAACATCTTTGGTCCATAATTTTGCAACCGTTGGTTCGATTTAGTCCAAGTTTGGTGCATATGAATTGACTGGGGGATATCTATCTTTTATTTATCATATTTTCCGATAAAAGTTAATTATTTCTAGTTCATATCTCAATAGTTCACATCTCACTCTTTAGGGGGAGCTTTTTGTGGGAAAGCACAGTTTTGTGTCCAAATCTTTCCAACCATGAGTTCAGTTTTGTTCTAAATTTAGCTCTTATGAATTGATGTGTCTTGTTTTACTACTGAGCTCAGAAAAACAAGTTAACTTTATTTAAATTCATTATCACTGGTCACTATGGGATGTGAGCTCAGAGCATATTGTTGACTTTATAGAGATAGTTAGGTTGAGTCAATATGGGCTGTTTTGGGGAATTTGGGGAGTTCAATCAGGGGGGATTGCTTGTACAACGCATGGGATTAGAGGCTTTTCAGGGATATATACTTGCTGTCAGGGATGACTGTTTAGGCCTATTACACGCCTATTATTCACAAAAGACACACAGAGTGTATGTGTTTGTGTGTGTATGTATGTGTGTGTGAGTGTGTGTGTGTGTGTTCTGCAGGATTTTAAGTGAAATGTAGTAATGAGTCATGTTTAGAACTGCTCCATAATGCTGCCTGAATTTTTCACCTAGGCCTTTGTTGTTGCTATTTTCCTGAAATTGAACCATCTCACAATAACATCACCATGACACAGTGGTCGGACACTGCATTACAAATAGATACAGCGCGGCTCAGATCATTATGTCGTCACCCAAGCAACATGAATAAACCGCAACCAGCCACATTTGCTCAGACAACCAGCAAGCGAGCGAAGCAATCTGGATTCAGGATGCGTCCCCACAGATTTCAGCCAAACTGCTGGTCCTAAACATATCACAACGCACAACAGCAACCCAGCAACAGGCCTGGTGCCTGATGGCTGTCAGTGTTTATCACTCACACACTTATCCAGGTCAATAATTTTGTCTTAACTTTGTGCCTAAACAGCCATGAAGGTTAAACTGAGAGAATATGCTGAGTGCCTGATCTGAGACAAGTTACGTAAAAAAAATCCACCAAATTTTGCAAAGCTGCTCTTCATCCGTCCATCTTCCTTTTCTGCCTGGGTAAAGAGTTCAATTACACATTTGTGGAGTGCAATTATGTGTTTTCTTAAATTAAAGAACAACAGTGTTTCTCTTCCTTCAGCATTTAGTATGATATAAAAACAACAAGGCTAAGTATAAAATAGAAAACAAAAACATTTCAAGTTCCTCACCTAAAGATATTAACAAAAAGAAAATGATGTTCTATCCAAGCTACTCTAGTTCAATTTGTTATTCATTTAGAATACTGGGAAGAATGGTTCAGCGGACAGCTAGACACTCTGGAGGCTTCGACATGTGAAGGAATGCGGCCGACATGGCAACATCACCATCTGTTTGGTTAAAAAAAGATGTCAATCAACAACATTGTCCTTATTTGTTGCATTGTAGAATGGATTTTCTCACATTTTTGGATTCATCAAAGGGAATTTTTTTTTTACATAGAGACAGCAGAGGTGGAAAATCCCACAGGAGAAATACTCTTGTTTATGTTCAGAGTAATGGGATGTGTGGAAAAGAGGTGAAGAAGCGAGTGCAGACAGAAGAGTGCCAGGAGTTATCTGTGACAGAAGAGTAGCAGCGGGAGTGAAAGCAGGGGTTTACAAGATGGTGGTGAGAGCAGCTCTACTAGATGGTTCAGAGACGGCGGCTCTGTCCAAAAGACAGGAGGCAGGGCTGAAGATGTTCATATGTTCTTTGGCAGTGAGGAGGATCGACAGGATTAGAAAGGAGGACATCAGAGGGACATCCCAGGTTAGACGTCTTGGAGACAAAGAAGGAAACGCCAGACTTAGATGGTTTGGACACGTGAAGAGGAGGGATAGTGGATCCATTGGTAGAAGGATGCTGGAGATGGAGCGGAAGGCAGGAGAGGCCAGGTAGGAGAGGATGGGGAAGAGGAAGGGGAGTTTTCTGATGTGGTTAGAGAGGACATGCAGTTTCATGGTGTGGAAGAGGAAGATGAAGAGGACATGGAATGATGGAAACAAACGATCTGCTGTAGAGATCGACGGAAAGCGAACAGCTAGAAGAAGAAGAAGAAGAGAAGCTGGAAACAGTGAAACTGAGGAGAAGGTAGCAGTGTTATGGCATTAGTAGACTTATGGCAAAGGAATTATTGAATTGAATAAAATCTATTTTTTAATAATAAATTTGTATTTTTCTTTTTCTGACGATCTCTTGTACCACAGAAAATATATTTTAGACCTGATGGCTCCCCTCTGAGTAGGTCGGGTGAAAAACTCAACCTAAAATGACGGTACAGGGATTTCTTTTCCTACCTTGAGTTAGCGAGATATTGCAATGCAAGAATTATGAGTACAAACAGATAGTATATGTAGTGGAAGACAAAAGGCAATTTTCCCAACAGGGTTATGTGGCAGGCCAGTCAGCAATAACAAGAAAGTCAGGGTTGGATCGGCACGCTGCGTCAGTGGAGTTTTGGCCTTGTATGTCACCAGATCTTAACCCCTGGGAGAAAATATGGGCAGAAAAAATTTGGGGGCACTGACCAGTTGTTTGGAGCAGTCATAGATGAATGGAGCAGCATTGATGCAGGAATCTTAACAAGGCTTCCAGACAGCTCGTTCAGGCCTTCTGGAGAAACACAAGGTTAAAAATATCCCGGTCTAAAACTTAGCCTGCACTCACACAAGGCACTCAATAATATCTGTTTATTTTCTAAACTCTAATTATGCCTAATTTTATATATCAAACAGAATATATATATATATATATATATATATATATATATCATCTCGTGCTCCCTGTGTGTGGCTGGGAAGTCGTTTCATCTGAGCTGTTGTAGGAAGGTGTTTGCGAGGGCTGCTGATCAAAGGCGGAACCCTCTGGGCCAACAAGGGCCGGCGCGATCAGCAGATGTTTCCCGTCTGCATAACGCCTCTGTTAGAGCTATCCTTATTTAAGCCGCTCACGCTAATGGCCCTCACTGGTTTCACATACAGTGGATCACTTTACTTCTCCTTTGTGTGTGGAAATATGGGACCGAACACAACATGCCAGGAATCTCTGGTTCCCATGTGACGCTCCTATTGTGCTCCTCTGTGAAATTCTGGCGAGAAGAATCACTTTTTTCCACAGGAATTGGGTGAGAATGAAACACTTACGTTCGCCCACTAGACAAGGCAGAAGATGACAGAATAACACCTTCAGGGCTCATATTTATATTCCATAGAAGTCAGGCATATTATGGAATAGTTATTTTTCACCATTTAGACCTTAATGAGAGGATGAACTGGATCCATGTTGGGAAAGATCGGTTGTACAGTATTTTTCCAACATTAGGCCACAATGGCACAACTGTTCATCCGGTTTAGTCCAAATTCGGGGCATATGTACGGACTCAAGAATCTTTATCTTGAATATATCATATCTTACTCTAATGATTCTTATTTTACTCACTAGAGGGAGCTTTTATTGTATGAAAAACACAGTTTTTTCACTTAAGTTGCTAACAATGGGCCTGATTTTGTCCAAATTTGGTGCATAGGTATCATCTCGAGGAGATCAACTTGTAAATATCATATTTTACTCACTAGGGGGAGCACTTTTTACGAAAAAAACAATGTTATTCCAACAAGATTTCACATTTGAGGTGTTCAGTCTGAGGGATTACGCAACACAGGGGTTTGGGAACTTTTCAGGGATATACCCTTGCTGTCACGGACGACAGCATAAGGATAGTTGAGTTATTTAAAGACTCAATAGAAAAAAATCTCTAAAAAATGTGGAATACTACTTAGCTTGGGTGTTGGGTGTTGTAGAATTCAGAAAATGAGGGACGCAAAAGTGAGGAATAAAAAGACTGTTGATGAATAGGAAAGCAGCAGAAATCGTTTCAATGTGGCAACAAAAGCATTTTACGCACTCGGCACTGGAACACAAAGTGGACAAGCATGTTTCTTGAACTAGATTCTTCACATGGCATACAGAAGATTGATTGAGAGATTCAGCGGGCCTAATTGTGCTGTACCATCTGCCCAAGTTACAGAACCTGCCAGGCATGTGACAGTTTCCAACAGGCACTCTGAAGAGCAGATGTGTTCGGGAGAGTGTGTGTGTGTGTGTGTGTGTGTGTGTGTGTGTGTGTGTGTGTGTGTGTGTGTGTGTGTGTGTGTGTGTGTGTGTATTAAAGCATGTCAAGCTCACTCTCCTTTTTTTTTTAAGGGAATTAAGACAAGAATTCTTGTCTTGGATTACAAAGAAGTGACAAATGCAAATACGTCTCCTTTTTTTAGCATAATGAAATCTCTCATTGTGTGGCACTCTCTCGTGTCTTTTTTCACTCTTCTGTTATTCGTCGGATCTATCAGAGATGTTGGAAAGTGACTCATTGTTGCTGTCAGTAGTGCTGTCGATATAACAGATTGAAAAATGTCATATGCTCAGAATGAATTTCCATAAATCAATCTACCGTTTCCCCTGTCACTCGCACAATGAAACAGATCGCCGGTTGAATTAAAGAAAGGAAAATAGCAAAATGCTCTTAACAAAATCTGCACACTTATTTTTTTTTTTTATTAATCATTAGATTCATTTGGTTTTCAATGAAATGGGAGTTTTTAAACCAGAACTGCACTCAGCATATGTCTGAAAAAGCCACTGACTGAAAATATGCATTCAACAATAATAACAATAATAACAAAATTCAGCAAAGAGTATTCTAATAACGGTAATTTTTGTGTTTATAGAATTCCTAAATTGCGAGTTCTTTGTACCTCAAGTTGTTTTGACCCGTTTCGGTCAGATCAGTTCAGAATCTTTTCATCGTAATATGAGCTTTGGTTTGAGCCAAGATGGTCTTGATTGATTGATTGATTGATTGATTGAATGATTGATTGATTGATTGATTGAACATCTACCTTTATATTTGTATAATATACAAGTATTTGTTAATGCTTGTATTCAGGATGTCACAGGATTCTCTATCTGTTTCCCAGTTTGAGCCCGTATAAAGACCAGACCTTCACTCTTGCCTGGATTGTTTGAATGCCTTCTGGCCTTCTGGCTGTTGGTTCAATCGCCACAGAATTTGTAAATTGTGAACCGATCAGAACTTAATTTACAAACCTAGACTCATTTCTAGGGATTAGATATAAACAATCTCAAAACATGAATACAAAGACACATAACTTTTCGTTCCTCAGCACAAGTGATTTTTTTAAACACATTTTCTTATCAAACATGAACAAAATATTTGGTCATTTATTACCATCGAAAGTTGTTGGTAGATGGATTTTGTGTCTGAACCATTTCTTGTTTCCATCCAATGCTAAGCTAATTAGCAGGCACTCCTAGATACCGTCATGATGTATGTGTAAATTTCAATTTTCTCAATGAGAGGTTATAAAAGGGATCCCTTAAAATGTGTGCTGTTTCCGCTTTAGTACTTAAAATGCAAAATCTCGAAAATCAGACTGCATAGTATTATTATTAATTACAAAGAAACTCCAAGCCACTCCATGCTATCTGTCTAAAGCTTCTACAGGATATTTACCCTTAATTGGACACATTTGTCTTGCCTAAGGGGGGCACTGCATATGAGGTACCTTCAGTTACATTATTATCCATCTGCTGCTTTGTCCATGCCAGGTTTTTGATTTGGATTAAGTACTCATGATCTGTTGGACAGGAACATTATTTGGAAGTCAAGTGATTTTACATCATCTTGCCTAATGGTGTCAATCTACGTACAGTGCTCTCCAAAGTCATTACCACAATTTAAGATAGTAGAATGAGATGCAAAAAAAGTCTTTATTGTCTATACCCATGACCTTTAATTCAAATGATCCCAAGCATATTTCCAGCCCGTTTCTATATTTTAAAGTTAATCTGTTTGAGTAGAAAATCTGAAGAGGTTAATAATGACTTCCTGTTTAATTGGGGTATAAATATGAGGTGACACAGGTATTATGTTCTTTGAGGTTTTTCAGAATGGGAAAGACCAGAGAACACAGGAATGATGAGCAAAGAAAAGTTGTTGAGCCGCACAAATCTGGAAATGGAAACAAGTAAAAATCTGCCAGTAATTTACACTGTCAGTTTCGACAGATGCTTCAATAATTAAGACATTTAAAGACCCTGGAGAAAAGTCAGCTTGGGAGAGGACATGTCTGCAAACTGATCCCACACACTGTGGGTAGAATGGTCAGGTAAAAGACCCTCCAAAAGGTAAAGGTCCTACAGTTTGACAAACACCACTGGGACTTTTAATAGAACAAGGTCAGAGGTCAGATGAGACCAAAGTAGAGCTTTTTTACAACAACCCTCAAAAATGGGTGTGGCATAGTAAGAAAAAAAGCCATAGAGAAAAGCACCTCAAACCTGCTGTGGATAAATAAGGATATTTTTTGCATCTCATTTTACTCATTTTATAAAGGGTGGCAATTATTCTTGAGGACATTCTACTGTATTGGGCTTTTTATTTGTGTATAAAAACTCACTCATGTCAGTTTTCATTTCGTTAAATGGATATTGGCTATTGAAAAACACCATTTTTGAAAAAGTTCCTTTACTGCTGCTTTTAAAATCTGGCCGAACTCCGTTTTCCCCGGTGTAAACATTTAACGGCCTGATTCATTGTGTTATCAAGCCGCAGTAACTCAAGCACGTAGTATTTTGCATAGAATCCCTGTAAATGTCACTCAGAGATCCAATCCACTATACATGACAATTAAGTAATGGACGTTTGAGGTTTTAAAAAAAATCAGGCCTTTGCACTGGGAAGAGATTGCATTTGGTTAAATCACAAAGAGCAAAAAAAGGGATCGAAAGTTTTATCTGCTGTTTCCATAGATGTCTTTCACTTTCTTTTGCCACCCTGTGTTCGTTCCTTGATTTGGCCACAGATGACGGGCCACGTTGGCATGTGTTTCATATTCTGCACACTAATATCCCCCAAGTCCCTCACCTAATTATTATGCAGTGGATGCAATGTTTGGCACAAGGACAAAATTTTGCATAATTTATGCAAGGCAGTCATCAATTTTTGAAAAATGTCCCCAGCTTTTTCCAGTGCTTTTACCTAATAGTTGCACTCCTGCCTGGACATTAAACCAGCACAAGGAACGGCGAGAACTGTATTTATACCTTTACCTAACCTTTGAACCGAATCAGTCGTAAGAGAGTATATTAAAGCTGCTTTGTCCAACTCAAATAAATTAACTTTTTCTCCTTAGACTGTCAGGTTGTCCCTACGGAGACGCCAATACACTATGATAAAATTATTATTACTCCAAAAGATTTATATGAGATTAGATTTCATTTTGGTTAAATCTTCATACATATATTTCCCATTTTCATACACATAAATGTATATTTAAATATGGACAACATGTATATTTACATATGGACAACAAACCAAAGTCTTATATGTATATATATATGATTTATGCATATATATAAATATATATATATATATATATATTTGAATAAATAAATCAGGTATAAATATTTATATATATGTACATAATCTGAAGCATATATATAGATATATAAAAATAAAAAATAAGAAATTGGTTCACCAACAAACTAGCAAAAATGTGCTCTTCCTCAAGAGGTTTTTCAGATACAATATTTGGGGACAAACATGGTATGATAGGAAACAGCCTACTTCCTCTCCATGTGTCCCTGTGGACTCTCACCTGAGGACACCGGAGTTATTTCCAGCGTATGACTTCTAGGAACAAATCCTCTGAGAGAAAGACATTGTTGTCCCACGTCCCTGGAGGGAGTACTATATATTTACTGGAATGGAGAAGGGGATGATGGAAATAAACTCCTTTTAATGTAATCCTCTCTTCTTCCTCTTTTGTCCACGCGTCCCGCTGTCCCCCCCTAATCCTAATTGTAAATGTTTTGTTCCGCCCGTTTGGACTTGAGCAGTCAATGGCTGGGACGTTGTAATCCAATGGAAGCTCTTGTTGGATGTACTTTTACCGGCCCTTTTGTTTTGATGTCTTGAAAAAGACAAAGAGTGGGCATTGGTCCTTTAATTTCTAAACAGGCTGTGTTTAGTGGAGTGGGACTCAGGAGATAAATGGTAAGATTGACGAATAAGCTTTTTGGCTCCTCTGCTCGTTCTTTTCTCAAGCTGTGGAGGTTGAGTTTAAACTTCTGTGTTCCTTATGTTCTACATTTAAATCTGGTGCATAGAATTCATTGGTGCTCACTCAGAGATATTTTTATCTGCGAAAATGTGATTATAGTCTTACATTTTCTTTAGATGCATATATTATAAGACGCTTTTTTGAGTCTATTTTTATAAGCTGTATTGGGATAAACCTCGTCTTAACAGGATCATCTCTTCTCGTCATATTGGTCAGATTTAATCAGGTTTTTTATGGCTGGTTCTTTTTTGTCTTTTAGAAACTACAGATTGTTGTGGTGTAGCTGCTGCACAGTCAGATCTGTTGCGATTTCACGTGTTAAATGGCCAACGTTCCCAGGCAGACCCGGCTCATCAGATCATATTACCTTTATCTCCACGCAGACATTGCGTTTTCATTTTCACCTGCTGCTCGCATCTGCGGTGTCAATCAATAACCTGGTGTACTGGCTTTTTTGCATGACGTGAACCGCTGTGGAGACAAGGACTGGGCTTGGAGGTTTGGTTCAAGACATTTGGCCTGTTTCTGGGAGAGAAAAAAAAAAGTCTGTTTCTTTAAACTTTATGACTGTTTTATTGCGCAGGAATAAAAAGTCGGGCATCACTGCAGAAATAGTTTGAAAACATCGTATTATTACACGCTGAAGGAAAACAGAATGTATTATTATTATTATTATTATAGCTGGTTAGGCGACCGTCGGGATGTCTAACTTGTGCCAGACAAATAAATCGGATGCGTCTCACCTTCTATCCTGACCTTCAGAGCTGTGGAATTTAAATACATGCATATTTAGGAAGCAGACACATCTGATGTAGCTCTTACTCCATCCTCTCTGATGTGATGTCACACGGTCTGTGGGGGTTTTGAGTGGAGACAGTGATTAACGATGCTGAGCTGTTTTTCAGTCAGGAAGGACATTGTTAAATGTTCTTCTTCATGTAACAATGTGAAGAACTGTTAAAGTCTTCGGTGCTCTGACTCGCAGGGGAGTTTTTGGTCATGGCCGGTGTTCTGTTCTGAGTGGCACCAGATTAGACGAGTCTTGACACTGGTGTTGGTGGTACAAGACCTCCGAGACTTAGAGCCGGAGAGCTGTTGAGACTAAAGTTGGGAATACACTGTACATTTTTAGATTCCGACTCAAACTGTACGAGTAAATCCTCTGCGGTAACTCGCGACTTGAGTGCTCACACTGTACGGCCCATCCGCTGCTGCAGCCCGTTGACGCCGTTGACAATTATCAATAAAGGTTTGTTTGAAAGCTCTGAGGCAGGAAGAAGTTTGTTTGATAGCCACATGCTAACAATACAGACACAAGCTGCTTGGATAACATTTGCTATCCTGTGAGCAAAAACCTAAAAAAAAAGAGGGGCTGGGCTTATATGGACCGTAGGTGACAAGGATGACGTGGAGAGACTGGTTGGTCTATTTTGCAGAGAGAAATGGAGGTAAGATAGCTATGTTTGACCGTATAGAACATTATCTTGATAGCTAGCACTGCCCTGACAGCTTAGAACCCTTCTTTTATTTCCTTGCCCTCCTGTTGCTAACATCTACAAACTGTATCTCTTACTTCATGACTACTTGTTATTTATTTTCCACATGAAAAATAATCATACTGAGTTTCCGAGTTGCCATGGCGACTCAGCCACTACGAACCGGGGCCGGCCCTCGAAACCGTCCTATAATCCGGGAGCTGATCCGACCTCGCGTCCCCACTTACACTGCACAAGTAACGACGCTCAACAAGACCGTACTCTTGGCTTGTAGGTCATTAGGGTAAAATCGGGCCGAAAATGGCATCAAAACTTACAGCATATGACTGTCTTAGATAGCCGTGGAGAAGAGAAGGAGGAGGAGGAGGTGGAGGACAAGGGTGAGCACACTGCCAGCGTGTGAGAGCTTAGGAGGAGAGAAGAACCTTCTTTAAAACTGGTCGCAGCTCGGCGAGCGGTTTGCATGAGGAGAGAGTTGATTGCTATTGGATGAGAATGAGCAGCTTATGGATGAGTTGATCTCCCCAGAAGAGTCTGAGAAGGATGGCGAGCATGTGAGCTTGGTGACAGCTGGGAGGGAGGAGGCAGAACCGCCTCGGCGAGGTTTAGTCTTCCTGACGGAACTTTCTTCATTTTCTCCACGAGTTTAACTTTTTGATGAACAAGAATAATTAGTTCAGCTTGAAACAAACCCGTACAACATTTCCTGAAGACTTTGGGAGGCAGTACCGCCGTAACACTGAAAGCAGAAACCGTGGATACTTTTTCTGTCTGTTTCCAGCTCACAGACAGCTCTACTGAAGTGTCTATGAAGCCATATGGCACCCTCCACCCTCAAACTACGGTCTGCTAAGTGCTTCATTTTTCATACTAGGACAAGGTTCATTGTAATTAGAATTCATTTAATGGAGAGGCGGGCTTAGCTGCGCAGACGGAACATTATATGCAAATTTTAACAATTTAACATCAACAAACGGCAACGTCTTGAATCTGCTTGTAAACTACAGCGTTATACGTTCAGGATTTCATATGAGAGGGCAATAGTGGATACATTTATCACACAAAAGTATAAAAAATTAGGACTTTGAATGACTCAAAAGGATAAAAAAAAGTTTTTTTTAGTTAAATTACATTTGATTAGATTATGTTGACAAATACACTCATGTTTGCACATAAGTGAGTTATTGCTGTAATAATGTCATGAAATGATATCTAACATAACTCTGTTTGGAAGAAATTCTTAACGTGACAGCATCAACTATTTCCAACAAATAGTTTTTTTTGAGTACCTAGATGGTTCTCTGGGTTTATTTAATTTGAAATCAACATGATGTGTAATTCTGACTCATAGTTTAGACTTGGACCGTCAGTAATGAGTTGAGCGAAATGCTTAACAATCGTTTCCCATTTTGGACAAGCTCCATAGGAACACAGATGTGCATTCATGCTGCTCACACTCAATTTAACATGAAACATGAGCCGTTTCAGTTCCAGGCCTCAATAACTGTGTTCTGGTGTATAATGTAAGGGTCATGCTTTCAATGTGGTGTGATGTGCATGGGCCCCATGAGAATAAAAGCAGACTCTGACTTTTGGCATGCCCGTCAGTTGGTTAAAAACTCCACTTTGGACTGATTTTAAAACGTTTCCCCATCATTCATTTGAAATGATGAAACTGCAAATCTTAACCCTCAAGTTCTTAATAGTAGAAATTGCCTATATAATTAAAGTATCGATTGTATATTAAGATCAAATTATTCTGTCACATACAGTCAAGATGAAACAAATCCAAATCACATTTGATGAAATGTGTAACTCAATAATTGATAAATATAATTTCAACTGTTTCATGTAATGTATGGTAGTAATAACACTTTAATGACATTGCGTTCCCATGTAATGACACAGAGTTTCCTTGCTCAAACACAAATGTACTGTAAATGTACTATATGTATATGTATATTAGGGGTTTCCAGGTCCTTTCAAAGTAAAATCACCGGTTTACCAAACTGAACTGTAAAACATGGATTAATATGCTATAAATGGTAAATTACGTTGATGTATAATCATAAAATATTAGCCTTAAACAGTGCTTTCAGGCCGAGAGTGAGGTGAAAACTAGACCACCCCGGCAAAAATGTAACATCCTCCCCAGTTCATAATCTGTGCAGAACACATGGAGAAAAAATCTCAATAAAAATAATCACTTTAGCTCTCCACATCAGAATGAATGCTTACGCCGCACATTGAAAACCGTCTTAAGCTTGCCATGTTCCCACCCACACTCGCACACACACACACACACACACACACACACACACACACACACACACACACACACACACACACACACACACACACACACACACACACACACACACACACATACACACTCACACACACACAGACACGCACACACACACACACACACACAAACACACACATTGCTCAGTTCCACGCAAGGGATCGTCAGAGAAAATGTCAGCAGCAGCTTTTACGGAGGAAATCACTGAGATGTATCGAGTTATTTGTGCCATGTGTATGAGTATCAGAGCATGCATATGGGCTCGGCTCATTGAGGTGTGCTTCAATGTGAATAATGACCTGCAGAGTCAAAGAGAGCAGAGGACATATCTTCATGTCACTCCACTTAACGCGGGTCCTTTCCGTACTTGTGACAGGCCCCTGCATTTTATTACCAGAGTTTATCTGCTGGGAAAGAGGTGGGAGTATCTTATAAACAGTTTTCCTACCAGAAATGAAATTTAAAAAAATACTGGTAGCCCTTTACAGTAAGACTATATTTATAAAGGCTTTATAAATGGTTTATAATTACATCTGCCAGGTCAGTTCTGTTTTCGTCCCTATGCGTTTGTCTGTTTGTATGTATGTATGTTTGTATGTTTGTTTGTTTATGAGCAGGATTACGCCAAAACTACAGGAGTGATTTGCATGAAATTATCCGGAGGTAGATTTTAGCACATCCTAGTAGTTATTACATTTCGGTGATATAAAGTGAAAAAGACACTCTATTATAAAATTGCATTAGTGCTTTTTTTTTTTTTTTTACCTTATTTATTGATGGTTGGAAACAAATCTTTAAAATATTCACATTGTCGATCTAAAGCATAGAGCACTTTATGAATATCCACATACTGGGAATGCATTTGGCTGATTTCTGATTCAGCCCTGGGCGACGAGCAAGGTCGGAGCCGATACGCAGATAAGGCCGTGGTGATTGGATCAGAAAATATCGAGATTCACGCTCCTGGGCTATTTCTTTACACAATTCGGACAAGAGAAAGCAGGACTAAAGCCGTGCACGTTGTCATCATCAATCACCACCGTTCACTAGATGGCATCAGGATGTGCTTTAGAGATGAACCATACAGTGAGACCGATCTCACAGATCCACTGTGTTTACGTGCATATGGGAACCCAAGTTCACGGGTTAGTAATCCTGTCATGCAGGACTGATATGAAAAAGCAGCACAATATGTTCTTTACATGTTCAAAGTGATGTCTTTTTCACAGATTTACATCATGTTACTCACATAGAGACGTGTCCATCCCTGTTAGAAACCCTTTACACGTGAATCACGGCGAGTATTTTCCCCAAAGTGTTCTTATTTTATTTTTAAATTCAGATTTTATGCCACTGTAGACCTTAGTGTGAGGAAGATCTAGATTGATTTCGGGAAAGGCAGTTAAATATTCCCACCATAGGGGGAGTTTTATCTCGAAGAGTTTTCGGGGACCCTGATTCCCAGAGATCTATATTGTATTTATCACATTTCACTCTAATAGTTCAATTTAGTCATGAATTTGTTGCATATGGATCGGCTCGACGCGATCTATCGCATATTTATTCTAACTGTCCATATTAGAAAAAATATTAGTTAGTCTGATTTAGTCCAAATTTACCTCATATGATTTGCCTTAAAGAGATCTAACTTGTATTTGTGGATTATTTAACTGCACTTGTCCATATTTCACTCACTAGGCGTTTTTTTATGCGTTGAAAAACCGCCCTCTCTGTTTTTAGACTGTTGGTTCCCAACTATAAGTCCAGTTGCGTCTAAATTGAGCTCATATGAATACTGACCCAAGGCCAAGATGTTCTTGAGCCTTGTTTACTCGACCCTCTCTCTTTCTCTACTCTTCCCTCCTGGCACTCCACTGACCTCTTTCTCTGCCTCACTCTAGAAAAACCACGTTCTTGACTACTCCCTGACTCCCCCGTTGAACTATAGATTTTTCCAGAGACTCACCAGGATCCACTTAAGTGGCTGGAGTGAAACCTTTACCATTAAAAAAATCGAAAATGGCTTTTGAAGAACCGTCCACTTTGCCAAAAGAGGCAGGAAATTAAAAAAAGGTTAGGAAATAACCTCATAGTCAGTAATCTGATTACACACTAACTTTACCGTATTTCTACTGAAGCAAGTAAAATTTCATTGTCAGTGATGTTGATATTATGGATTTTTATGTTTTCGAAAGCTGATTTAATTTTTTTTCAGCATTCAGGGAAAACAGTCAGTTTTTCCAAATGACAAATTATACTTTTAATTTAACTAAATCCCAACTGCAACTAAACAGCTAAAAACAATGCATGCGAATATGATATTAAAAATGTATCCATGTCTTTTAAAGAGGATATCACTATTAATCAATCTGTCATATCATTATAACCACCTTCCTACTATTATGTAGGCTCCCCTTGGATACATATTTTCAGCTACAGTTAATCGTAGTATCCTTCTATTTTGGTATATAAAGCAGTGGTGCAACACTTGTGGAAATACATTACCTTTTTACCACTCTTAATTGCCCACTCAATAAAGAATTTGCTTATTGGTAACGTAAAATAAAGTACAATTAAAGTATGACTAATTTTTAAATGTAAGTGGGGAAGAACATCATTTTGAAAGAACCTTGAAGAATTTCCAAAGCTGGAAAACAAAATATTCGATGAACCTGAAGACTTTTCTTCAGCTAGTAACCTAAATTAAATGAAGATAAGTACTTAGTTTGATACTTAATTGGTAAATACTTAATTTAATTGACTGTTGAGTTATTTTAACAGTTTTCTTTTCAGAATAACTGAACTCTGTGTCAGAGAAGAAACCGGCCATATCATATTAAGCTTTATTTACCGAGATAATAACCATCAGGAGCCTCATTTTTAAAATATGGAAGCCTTCAGTTCAATAGTAGGATTTAGTTCTTTCCTGACTCTCAAATTTACTGTATGCCGCCTTCCAGAGATGAGAAGAGTTACACAAAGACTGTTGCCTGTCAATACATGCTGGCTCCCTTCTAATCATCCTCTCAACAGTTCTCTTTTATTAGGAGCTTTAGGAGGTTTTCTTGAATGCCTCTTGCATGTTTTAGCCATTCAGCATTCTCCTTTGTGATAGTTTCTACTATCTTCAACTCCGGCAGAACAATCGCGGCTGGTTGATGTGATACTCATGCCAACCAGTTGCTTTATCAGCATTGTCCTAACATGTTTGCGCGAGCTTCAATGTGACTTCACGTTTGAAAGTCCCACCGTCTAGCTTCAATGTGTTAATCACCCTTAATGGGAATTTCTGCAGTGGCTTTCACCAAAACTGCATTAAAGAAGGATTCCTTAATAAAATGGGCCGAGTGATGTGAGCGTAGTCTCAGGCAAGGCTCCTCCATTTACATTTTTAAACTGATGGGAGTTGGCTCTCATCATTTTAAGTTTCCCCCCGTTGGCTGCGTCACATTATTAATCAAACACGATGAGGCATATCAAAGATGGTAACAGATTTTTAGAGGGAATGTGACCCCTCTGATGAAAGTTCTTCGTCATCTGTTAGTCAGAGCAAACTAAATTAGAGCTAGCTGCGAGACGTTTGCCTCACTTCTCAATCTGTACGCCCAGCATTCCCAAGATTTGCTTCACTATATCAATTCCCAGATTCTTGACACGACCATTGCATTCTGGGCTGCTGGTACAATTTCCCCCGCTCCCCCCGAACGGACATATTGGATAATAAATAGGAGCTCCAACAGTAAAGATGATGCTATTAGACTCGCCAGCCCGAGGCTTCAGCTGTGTGTATTGGATGCACCCCTCCCCTTCCTCAAGACTCACCCCGAACCAACTGGTCCAGGAATTACTAGCCAGGAATCTCAGAGACTGTTCTTTGGTCCAAGTCAAAAGGAAAGGCTGCGGCATTGATATAGACCCCCCCCCCCGCCTGTTGTCATGATATAGAAATAAAACAAAAATCTCCTCCAGTCTCCTGTGTCAGTGGGGCATCAGTGAGGAGGTGGATTTTGAAGGGCTAGTAGCTAGGATAGAGTTTTAGGGTGGTGTAGGTTTTCATGTTGTGCAAGTTCAATAACATTCCAATCAACATGAAATGAAAATTGATAATAGAAAGGTTAGTGGGATGGAAAGTTTTCTTCTGTTGGACCGTGGGCACCCCACTGTAAATGTGGATTAGAGAGGGCTGACAGGACCCCCAGTCATTGAGTCTGTTATTGTGTGGTTCTGTTTGAGAGGCTTTGGATCAAAGAGGTTGCAAAAATGTGGATCGGCATCAGCTTTGGCATTAGTGGTGTGAAAAAGTTTCATTACTGTCAGAACTGCGTCGGCTCTTCAAACTGAGTTTAACCCCGAGTAAACAGAAAATCTGAGGTTTAAATCATGACCTAATCCCCGAAACTTTGGGGATATAATGGGATCATCATCGCTGCCAGGTCTGCAGATCCTTTGTTTTTAATGTGATGAAAAAACACCAACATACACCCCCATAGACCATAAAGCGAGGAAGAACTGGATTGATTTTTGGAAAGGTGAGTTGCAAATTTCCGCTACAAAGGCAAAGTTTTTTTTAAAGTTTTTTATTTCCAAAACTTTTCGGGCCAATTTCTCAACTGTTGGTTCGATTTAGTCCATATTTGATGCATTTGAATCAACTTGAACAGATTTTATTCATCTTGTATTTATTATATTTTTCAATAATAGTTTATATTTTACTCACTAAGGGGGGGTCTTTTTACGCAAAACACTGTTTTTCACACATCTTATCTTTTCCCAAAAGCTCTGGAGCTTGTCAATGTTTGTTGTGGCAAAATTCTTAGAGTGCTCGCTTATCTACAGCTGCCGTTTCAACTAAATGCTCTTAGAATTTTGGCATTTTTTAATACTCCAACAGCAAAGCTGAGGTTGATGAAAATGCTTGAACATTTTTGCAGGTATATTGTATTGTAAAAAGTTAAATATTGACCTGATATTTTCTCCACGGTGCCGGAGAAAATGTGATTGGGATTTATTACCGGGTGGCCATTGATGTGTAGAATACTTCATAATCCTTTGTCTGGCCGAAAATGTTAAATCAAACAGCTGATCAATACTTTGAGAAATCTCTTTAGTTTATAATAGGAACATTTGCCCAATAATCCAATTTTGCTGCAAAGACACTACAAATATAGTGTATCGGTTTGAAAATGGCAACGGCATGGAAGAAAAGCTATCTTGATGACTGCTCTTTAAACCTTTATGGGTCTACACATTTGACCAAATTAAAGACATATTTCTATCAGAGATCAATCTCAGTATTGATTGGAAAAAAGGCCAAAGCAATCAATATTGATTCCTTTGTTGTCCCGTCTGCATAAACAGGAGAAAATCTCATTAAAACGACTGTGCTGCAAGAGAGACTGCTAAATTCCCCCTTATTTGGGATGTTGCACTGCGAAAAGTCAGAAGCAATTACTGACCTCCTCGCTTTCATCTGCTCTGTGGTGCGGGCAGAACCGTATTGTTGGCTGCGTTCTAAGTGGATGAATAACTTTACTCCAGAGTACAGTTAGGACTTGGACTAGGGTCACAAGTTGTTACGATTCTACACTTTGTCAATTAAAGTGTTTCAGATAGACCCAGAAAGAGCTGGAGAAGCTGATTAGAGTATTGGTGAAAGAATAAGACGGCATGATTTTGGGATCGATGCACACAGTTTTACATTTTACAGACTGTCTGGGCACAAAAAATGACTTTTTTGCTTTCCACACTGTAAAATGTTGCTGTAAATGTATGGTGAACAGTATTTTGCTGTTTACTGTCGTACAGAAACCTGCAATGCACTCTGGGAGAAAAACAATATGAGAAACTGCATGAATACCAGAATGTAATTATTTACAGGACAGTATTGCAAACTTAACTGAAAACAGCAGAGCATCATGGGAAGGCCTTTGACCCCTCCCATGACTTTCATCCATTCGTCTGTCCATCAGTTTCGGTAGGAGTGTTTTCCCTCCCATCACCTCAAAAACACATGACTTATGGAGACCCTGAAGGTGTCATTATTGGTTTCTTCACATTGACTATTTGTACATATTCAGGCCCATTTGAAGCTCAGCAATCACTTCATTCTGCTTTACTCTGCTGTGATAGAGGTCATCTATTCCACATGTGTTACACATGTTTCAGTGGTTGGTGAGGGATTGTGTCAGTGATTAATGCTCCGTATCAGCAGGTGGCGCCCTGCCTTTTACGCTCGCCTCTGTATTATGTAGCATGAAAATGCACTTGAGTGATCAAACTAGTAGATAAGCGCTTTATACTGTAAATTAGCATTTTAACCTGTTATTAGTAGTATTGTTGAGTTATTGAATGCAGAAAATGGACCTGTTCAACCATAATATTAAAACAAACCGCCTTATATTACCTACAGCTCCATTTTTCTAAACCAGCTCATGTGTTATGACACCATTCAGTCAGAGCCAGCATTTCTCTGCAGTGAAATGCTGCAGAAAAATGCTGGCTATAACAGTTCACAGGCTAGTTTTCGATCCCTATGCACATCTTTGGGCTTTCAAAAAACCATGACCCTGTCACCGGTTCACCGATTGTCCTTCCTTAGACCACTTTGGTAGGTAAAACCACTGCAAACCAGTAACAACCAAAAAGACCGGCAGTTTCGGCAATGATCAGACCCAGACATCCCAATTTAGCCCTTATTAAAGTTGCTGAGATGCTTGCTCTTGCATATTTTTACTGATTCAAACGGATCAACTTCAATTAAATATCACCGACGGTTGCCTTTGTAATGAGGTCACCAATGCTATTCTGACTTGAGTAGTGGTTATAATGTTATGGCTGTCTTTAACTGTCTAGTATACATTAAATGAACTTTTTACTGATTTCCAGTAACACACTGTGACTCCAAAATACAGTTAAAAAAAAAATACAGTACACTTAAATTTGGTCGCACTTTTTTCCGAACTACCTTCCTGTTCTGTGACAGAATGCAGCATCGTGTGAAAGTTCCATGTTTGTGTGCGGGCGTATATGCTCATAAGCTCCAATCACTGCACTGAAAAAGCTGCGGTTTACAGTCTGTTCCAGTCCTTTGACATTCCCTAACTATCCCACCGTCATGTGGCTGCCTCACCCCAGGACATCTCCGCTTTTAGATGCAGAATGGTTGCCTGCTGAGTCCAACCCGAACACATTCTGTCGCTCAGCCATGAGAACACAACACAAGGTCATTGGATCATGTTTGTGTGTGTGTGTGTGTACGTACGTGTGTGCTCATGCAGTCGTGTGTATGAAAGCACAAAGACACGCACAGGTCACTTCGTGTTCTCTGCTCTTTTGTGTGTACTACATTTTCTATTCCTTGGTGTTTTGATTAAACACATAAAACAAAGCCAACTAACTGTCCTCTCGCGGCTAGAGCAACCGCTGATAGCATCATCATGGTGTCAATGCGACTCTCCTTAAAAAGTCCCCAATCCACTTCCTCAGATTCCTTGTGTTTGCAGATTTGCACTTCAGAGTCTTTAATGACTTAATTAGAATTAGTCAGCTCCTAGTGAAATTAAACCAGAATGTTCTAAATGGCTTTTTTTTGGTTGTAAATAGCTCAGCATGAGAGTGCATTCTGCTGAGTCTATTACACAAGTTGTAGATTAGTTAGAGTCATAGTTTAATGTAACGCCGCTGCAAATCTCATATTCCATCTATCTTCAGTGCCTGTGTGTTCACTAACTGCAAATACAATGTGCCCAGTGGGAAAAGAGAACATATCCAATGGAAGAAGAAATCATTTTGCATTTAGACAGAGGTTTGGCCCGATTAGCCATAAGATTATAACCACTTGCAGGTGATGTCAAGAATATTATTATTATTATTATTATTATTATATTGATTTATCTCGTTGCACCTAGCTGTGTCAACTATATTAGGTAGCAGTTGAACCTTTTACTTTCGAACTTGGTGTGTTGTAATCAGGAAAAATAGGCAAACATAATGATCTGTGCAACTTTTACAAGGGCCAAATTATGATGGCTGTACAACGTGGTCAAACCATCACTTGAACTGCAGGTCTTGTTGGTATTTGTGGACTGCAGTGGTTAGTAGCTACCAAGGTCGCCTAAGGAAGGACATCTGCTGTACTGCGACAGGTTCATTCGTGGTCATATTCTCTATGTCGTTCTGATATTGGGTAAAAAGGTGTGAGTCTAGCTTCACCTGTCAGTGGTTATAATGTTATGGCTGATCGGAGTAAACCACTATCTAAATCTTACTTTCTTCATTTACTCTCCCTGCATGCAAATGATTACATACAGATAGTTTGAACGTCATGGCTTTGTGTGTATAATCTCCCGTATGTTGAATGTCATACCGACAGTCATTCTGACACCACATGTTAGTAGTTATAATATTATGGCTGATCAGGGTTATTATCTATCTTCACATAAATTTCCTCTCGATACATTTCCTTTTCCTGCATCCAGGCGGCCTTAATGTTATGACTGATTTGTGTACCAAATCCCCTCTTGACCCCAGCTAACTCATGCGGTTTTAGAATTCATAAGAAGACCCGGCACCTCAGGAACAAGCGTTATTTGTCAGGCTTAAGAGTATTTGCCTTGGCCAGGGAGAAGAGTATTGCTCCATTTATCTAGAGACAAACCCTGTGAGGACGTTTGCCCGGACCAATCACACTTTCATCTAGCTACGTTCTATACGAGCCCGGGTAAGGATGGGCGAAGAGTCAGGGACCCTCCAGCCTGCGAGCTGTCTGCACCAGGTCCATACTTTACGCAGCAGGCGGCCCTCCCTGTGGCTCAGAAAAACAAAATATCCAATTATAGATGATTATCTCGGAGCATTCTGTGGTACGTCGGATTTGGAAAAGACAGAAGAAGAAAAAAGTGTTCGCAACAAGAAACAGTGCTCCAAGGGGTGACCTGAACCATAACGACTCGGAAATGTTTCATAGGATCTCGTCTGGGATGGCAGCTGTTGCTGGCGTACTCAAAGCTATTCATTTTTCCGCATAAGTCTGCGTGGGTGTTTAATAACCACCATCAAGAGCCGTTTAAAATAAATAAGATATTTCTACTTTCTTTTCTCAGTATACCTTGTAGTAGTCTTGAGATGTTTACTGTAGTAGTGAAATTTTCAGATTCCGTTTGAAATGGGAGCCCTTGAACTTTCTGCCAAGCCAGTTTATTCTTGCTCCGCAATTGGGTCACTCAGAAAGTCCGACGCCAGGTCAGGGAAGGTCCTGCCAGCTCTCTCACATTTCAGCCAGCACTCTCTAAAGAGTCGCTGAACTACTCTAAGGAACTTACGAGGCACTTCACCACAGCGACCCTTGACCTCAGTGTCAACCATGTTTGGATAATTATTTACCTTTAAACACCAGGTGATTAGTAAGGTTCCGATTCAATGCGAAAATTGTTGACCACCGAGAACAAGAGTGATTACTCTTTTATGCCTTCAATATTTGTCACTCTTTTAATGTTGCCCATTGAGTCTTTTTAGAGAAAGGTTCGACGTCTAAAGTCTATTTGTGTGTCAGTCTGATTTATGTTCATTGAGGTCAAAGCAACATGAAGTTGTTGAACATGGATCAATATTGATTGTTTCGTAGAGCTGCAGAACGCTGGTACGATATTAACTTCAAACCCTTTTGTGTCCTCACCAAGAATGAAGAACCAATGGTATTGTTTTGTCTTTGCATGTTATATTTCTTTAAATTAACATCGTAGACACTTTAAATTTACCTTAAAAAGGACAAATCAATTGGTGAAGCATGTTTTTAAACAGTGAAAATCTCAAGCTGACTTCCTTCACTATGACGTGAAATCTCTTAGCTAACTCCTTTTTTAATTTTTGTTTTGGCAATACATGTTTTTAGAAAACTATTCTACCCTTTTTAGTCTTTTCTGATATATTTATTTATTTAGTCTTTTCCTTTTTAGTCTTTTCTGATATAATTATGTATAAAGTTACATAATTATCTCAATATGCCATAGCAATCCTACTTATTGACTTTGACTTTCTTCAATAGCCACTGTTACGTTTTTTTTTTAGCCTGTATGGTCCCCCAGGGCACCGTCCTTGGCCCCTTAGTGTTTAGCATATCCATTTTGCCACTGGGCACATTATAATCTGTTTCAGTTAAGTGGCACACATTTTTAAATATAAGAAATAGTGATCTGTGCAGGACGTTAAAGGGTTAAGGATCCTGAGGTTATCTCTAATACAAGACTTTGTTTGCTCATGATGCATCATTTTGGAATACATCAATCCGATTGCAACATTCATGCAATACAATTATGTAAAACAATCGAATATAAAATCCCAGAATTATTCATGTATTCCATTTGTTCATTTCATTTCCAACTGTTCTCGCTTCTGAGGATTATGCAGGTAAAAAGCCGGGTAAAGGAGTGATCACAAAAGAATATATGAGTGTTGCTCCCGGCGAATCGATTAAGAACGCAACACAATATATTGCACAATCAGTAGTCTTGCTAGGACCCGAGCATTTCACTCAATAACAAGAGGTGCAGGTTCAAACAAAAGATGTTACTGCTGAAATGTCAAGACTTAAGCCTCAATAAAACTTAACCCCTTCAAGTGGCAGCGGAGTAAATCTTTTTGCTGTCTACTCTATAATAAAAGACTATTTACATTTTTTTGTGGGATATACTTGAAATTATGTATTATACAAGTAAAATGATCTCACGGGGGCAACTCTTGAAGGATACTTCAATACCTACAAGGTTTTTTTGGAATTTAGAGTAAAATTTTCCAACATTTTAAATAACTTGAAAATTAAATATTGCATTAAACCTCGTACTCTGAAGCTGCCATTGTAAGCAATAAACTGTGCCAAAGCCTTATTTGGTCTGGTATGAATAATACCTTATATTTGCCAAGCTGCTCATGGAGAAGTGGTTTTAATTTCAATGAGGATTATTTCTATTGAAATAAAGGATATCAAATAAAAAATAAAAAAAGATATGAAATAAATTGTAATAATAGCTGACTTATGGAATTACAGCGTCTCCTTCACTTGTGCAAGATGTTTGCATGACATCATTTGACTTATAAGGAACTGTGATGACATGCTGTTCAAAGTTCCTTTGCAGTTTTATCGTTAATTATTAACTCCAAGTATTAGTTTTCTGCTTAATTTGTTCTTAATAAATGCAGTTTAAAATAAAGTTTCAATCCATTTTATAATCCTAAGGCTGTAATAACATGCCTTGCATTAGAATAAATCTGTTCTCTTGATGCATTTAGCTGTTAACCGCGTAATACACATGGTAATAATGAGTATACTTTATTATTATTATCATAATTATTATCATACATTTAAAAAAAAAAATTATTTTCAAAATGTTTTAATTAGACCTCGACCTTTTGGCAAATCGTGTTTTTTTGTTTGTTTTTTTGTTTTTTGTTTTTTTTACCCTATTAGGCTTTTTTGGTTTTATCAAGTCCTCAGATGCTTTGATATACAGTACCAAAAAAGAAAATCTACTTATCGAGTGGGACTTTGGCAATAGCCGTTATCTTCCTGCCCCTTTAACCAGTGGTGTCCCCCATGGCTCCGTCCTTGGCCTCTTACTCTATACTTTATATGGCGCTACTCGGCCATATAATAAACAGGTTCAGTCACGTGGAGCACATTTTAAAGTAGAAAATAGAGACTAAAAAAGCGCACAAATAAAGAAATGAAAAGAAAAAGTGTTCCAAATGGTCTATTTTATATCCAACATTGTTTTAATTCCTATATTTACATTTAAGAGAAATGGTTCTGGGCTCCTCCAGGTAAATCTTCCAAACTAATAATTTCACAATGGCCTAACTCCCTCCAAAAGTTTCAACTTTATTGTGCAAGTATTATCTGCAAAGATTTAGAAAAAAGAATGAATCATTGTTTGAGCTCCCTGAGCTTTGCTTATATTCACCACTTCCTTCCCGCTATTCATTATCTCTGTATGAAATGACATTGATGGATACGTAAATGTATGCAAAACCTCTTCAAAACCCTCCACCCCTCCTCCAGCTAATTGAGCTGTGAGTGGAGTCCAGGTGGAACCCATTTGAATTCCCTGTGGTCGTGACCGTTGCGGTTTTTCGTGACACTGTCATACCTCTCATTTCCCGACCATTTACAACGTATTCTTGCCATGGCAAACACTCACACTACAATCATTATGCCACTGAGACAGGACATAGCAATTTGGGGTCCAAAATACCAACACAGACGGACCAGATGGAAGGCAGAATTTGTAATCAACTCTGTAGCATGGGGCATATAGCATGTTATATTATTCATCACATTAGTTTGTAGAGAGGTGCCATGAAATCCATGTTTTAAAGAATTCATGATATTATTTGCGCTCGGCTCAGCTTCGGATAATGATATTGAAATACATGCACCGTCGGGATCAGAGTTATTGATATTAGAATGTGATCTACCTCTGATTCCGATGCCGAGCAGGAATAGCTATTGTTGTTGTTGTTGTTTTTTGTTGTTGTTGTTGTTGTGAGTCTGTCTTTCTCTGTTTGTGTGCGGTGTTGTTTTCTTCTCTATCTTGTCAAATCTGCCAGAAAATGAAGTTTCTATTGCAAAAATATGCAAATATGGTTCGAGGGAAGAGAAATTATTGGGCGATTCGAGACCAGAAAAAGGCATGTACAAATGAAAACTAAATAAATGTAGGTGTTTTATGAGCAGATGCCATCTAATAAATGCCTCCACGGAATTCTGCCTGTGCTGGAAAGATGATGGCGCTAATTAGAAAGTTAGCTTGGTCTGACTTAGCGACACTTTTTTCTCCTGTGTTCTGTTTCTTTTTTTCTTTTCTTTTTTTAATAGGCTCTCATGGTTTATCATGTTTTAACAGTCAATCGGAATCAACCAATGATGGTTTTTCCATATCACACCAATTAGCCATAACATTATAACTACTGACAGGTTAAATAAATAACATTAGTGATCACCTCTATCTCGTCGAAATGGTAAATGCTAGATGGTATATTAAGCAACGAGCAAAACTTTTTTGTCCTCAAAGCTCTCATGTTTCGGTAATAAGAAAAATGGGCTAACATAATTGGGATGGCAATGAAAACTGGGTCAAGCATCTCAAAGGCATTTTGGAAGTCTTGTTCTGCAGTGGTTAGAACTGGTGACAGGGTCATGGGTGCTCAAGGCTCGTTAATGAGCATGGAGGGCAAAGGCTGGCCCACAGAGGAGCTACGTTTGCACTTACAGCAGGAAAAGTTCATGCTGGTTCTGATAGAAAGGTGTCAGAACACACAGTGCATCACAGCTTGCTCCTTATGGAGCTTCCTAGCTGCAGCCGGTCAGATTGACCTCTGCCGACTGTTGTAAGGGCCTGAAAAGGTTACCGCAGCATCAGAACCGGAGCTAGATGGTGGCCCAGTCTGTTTTATTTTGCATCAGGTGTACACTTAGGTGGGTTAGCTCCTTAGCGGATGGGAGGAAGAGGAAAGCTTTGGACAATGTTCATGCTCAGAACTGGATTGATTTTGGGAAAATGTAGTTATATTTTTCTGCCACTAGGGGGAGATTTAGCTCCTAAGGTTTTTTGAACTATAACTTCTCACCAGTTGGTTCGATTTCGTCCAAATTTAGTGCATATGTATGATCTTATATATACACACACAATATTTATATATATATATCATATTTTACTGCAGTAGTTCAATCGCAATGGTGAGCTTTTTTGACCTCCTAGCTGTTCTTCTGATTTAGACTGAATTCGGTGCATATGAATCGACTGATGGAGATCTATCGTGTTTGTATCCTCTTTTACTCTAATATTTATTTTTTTACTCAATTTGGGGAGAATATTTAGTTTTTTTATTCATTTTTTTTTAAGAAAAACGCTGGAATGCTGCCGAACTGGTTCAGGAATAGTTTGAGGAAAACAACAAGGACCGATCCGTCCCCACTTTGAAACTTACAGGACTTAAAAGATCTGCTTCCGACGTCTTGGTGCCAGATACCAAAATATACCTTCAGGATATATACCTTCTATAGGAGTCCATGCATCGGAGGGTCAGAGCTACATTTGGTGGTATAAAACTTAATGGAAATAGTTATCAGACTTCTTCCAGAGGGAAGCACGTATGATCAGACCAAATTTCATGATTATTCACCTAAAAGCGGTTGAGATATTTCTATATTACCCAAGAATGTCCGTTCATCACCACAGCCAGTGGGCGTTACAATCTTGGGTTGAAACATTGGCTTATGTCATATCATCCAACAGTTACAATAAATCCAGACCAATGCTGCAAACACTGCTAAAAATAATATTGTGTGGCGCCATCGATGAGGTCATGTTTTCCCGTCACATATCTATCATAGCCATGACCCTGCCGATACTGTCAACCTGAATCTCTGGGAATTGTTCCTGTCAGCACAATACATTGGCAATACATTGACTTAGCTGTCCCAAAAGAAATCCATATGCTGTATGGGATGTACCTATGAGGTCAGCCTGTTTAAAATCCATACGCCATATCGCTTTCTTTGTTATATCGCCGTGGTAACCGGGAGCACTTCTGTGTAACGAGCTCAAGTCCCATGCAGTCATGCATCGTGCCCCCTTCTTAGCGCGGAACCCAGAATCGAGCCTTGCCACATGATGACATGCAGTGTTTGTGGTCACAGCATTCCAATTGCTCCTGGTAGGTGATTAATGGCCAGCAGGTGAGGTTGTCATGGTAACTAGCCCACCTGAGCCGCTGTAGCAACAGCAGCCGGAATGAAGGCCTTAGGTTGGATTCTCACACACTGCAATCCGTGAACTTTATTGTATCCTCATTTCCCTTTACATCTAAATTTCTAGTTTATTTTGAAGTCGTTTTAAATCCAATCAACTCTAGCCATTCCGCATTCATCTAAATTATCTAACTTCTCTCCGTCCTCCTAGTCTCCTATCTATGTTTTTTACTTCCCGTTATCCCCCATTTCTTGATAGTCAATCCTTTCTCCTGTCCTCCCTCTTAACCCCGCCTCTTCCTCTGTTTCGTCCTTCGTCTGAGATCCATTTGTGCTGCATTAGGCAAGATATGCCGAGAGAAAAAGAGAGGGTGGACAGAAAGAGGGAAGATGTGGAAAATGGATAGTGTCTAAGCTTTGCATTATAATGGAGAAGCGTCTCCACTGCCTCAAGATGATGCATCAATCTGCATTTATTCATCCGCTTCGGCCCGTATGTTTTTATTTTGCTCCCTTGTGGAAATGCGACCCATCCCTTTTGTATGCTTGTTTGCTTTTAAATAGCTGATATGGTAATTTATTTTATTTGTTTTGTCGATATTTATATATTTCTTTGTACGTTGGAGTCATTTCTTCTAAGGTTCTGTGTGTCAGTAGGGGTTGCGTCGCCTGTGGAGGGGAGGAGGGACAGTCCCATTATTTAACCCGAACCATCAGTCACACTCAACAAGCCTATCATATAGGGGCTTTCAGAGACCACTGCGGGGGTAAAGTTAGCGCCATTATATGCCTGTCACTGGCTAGATGTGTTGCGGTCTCTTGTGGAAATCCAATTGTGAGAGTCAATGTGTTGCAGGTCACATTGTCAAACTCCAGGGATGCATAAAGCGCCCTAAAAGAGCGCTCTCCATTTAACTTTGGGTTTTCACACCTTTCAGCTTGAATTATTAAAGAATAATTTTGACACATCTGCTGTGTTCAGTACAAAGGAGTGTTAGGGCCAGGCGTATAAATAAAAAAATGAGAGGATAAAGTCGTTTTTGTTCATATTTCATTTTCGAGAATGAACTAAATCGAACTAAATCGGCAGAGAATTGTTTTATAATTCTGCATTTCAAGAGTTAAGTGGAAATATGGATTTGTAAGCAGACCTGAAGCGCTCATACAAATGTTTACTTCATTCTCAACCTTTCGATTTATTTTCGACATTTTTACTGTATTTTCGACATTTGACTTTATTCTTGATATTTTTACTTTATTCTCGACATTTCGATTTATTCTCGACATTTTGACTGTATTCTCGATATTTCAACTTTAATCCCGACTTCTCAACTTTGTTCTCGACATTTTGACTTCTCCCTTGATGTTTTTACTTTGTTCTCAACATTGCGACTTTTTTCTCAAAATGAAACAAAAAATGAAAAAAAATTATCCTCCTCTCATTTTTTCCCCTAATGCCTGGCCCTAACACTCCTTTGTAATTTAGTACGATAAAATTGACCGCTACATTTTTAAACCATGACCATGATTTGGAAGTGCAGCCGAGTGGGTAAAAAAAAAATCCTATGACACTATAGAAGGAAAGGATCATCTAGGTTTTAATCATCTCAGCTCATCTTCTAAGATATCCGAGTCAGTGCTCATCCATCAAACTATATGCAGACACAGCGCCTTATTAATATTCATTCTATAAGAGAGCCTTCATTTGCATAAACACACTGTCTGTCTCATAAAAATGACCAAGGCGTCGCTGCTGATGCTGCTGCTATTGCTGCTGCTGTTGCTGCTTCTGTGATAAGCATCTGGACATGAAACAGTTGAAAATGTGAGACTTGCTACTTAATCCGGAAATACGATCCCACTTCATTTCATAGTGTTACGTTGGAGGGCTTGAAGCAGGCGTGACTCGTAACATCATACTTACTATGCCCTCATTAGATAATACTGGAGATGAAGTTTCACTTTGTTTTACAGCCATTGTCTGGAACGCGTCCGCATTAATGAAAATCATCTTTGGTTTCCTCAGGTCAGGAAGTGACAGCTGGAGAAACGCCTCAAGGCGAGGATGTGCATCAGTGGGAAAGCAACTAGTCCATTTATCACTTACATAGATGAGATGAGCACCAGAGGAAATCCATCATTATAAAGGCGCAAAAGGAAAAATCAAAACTGAGCAAATGTAACATTAGGGATCATCTCAAGAGATTTGGGGGATTTTGTATATATATCTATATATACAGGTATCTCAGGTGTAATTAATAATGTAGATGAAGCAATAAAGATGTATGTGGTTGTGTTATGGACAATGTTATAAATGAACAAACAGAAATGTATGATGATCCAATCTGATTTATATGATTATATCTCTAATAAGTCAGGAATATTATGGAATTATCGCCGCCTCTGATGCTTTGTGTAAACGTGACAACTCAAAACTCTTTCATGGATCATTTCATTTCCTTTCATTTTATAGCCACATAGACCTTCGTGCGAGGAATAGCGGATTGAATATTTCTGACAGTAGGGGGAGCTTTATCACAAAACGTTTTAAAGACATAGTTTCTCAACCGTTGGTCCGATTTAGTCCAAATTCGATGCTAAGTATTGACTCAAGATGATCTAACTTTTTTATATCCTATTTTATTCTAGTAGTTCAGATTTTACTACTTTTTTTACTTTATTTTTATTTTTAATATAAAACACTGTTTTTCAGACATAACTTCCCAACAGTTATTCCATATCGTCCAAATTTGCGTCATAAGAATTGACTCGAGGATGTTTATCTTGTCTATATAATATTTTACTCTAATAATTCACAATACACTCACTATGGGAGATTTTGTCACGCAAAAACCCCGCTGTTTTACAGACATAACACAATGAAATTGCTTATTTTATGCAACGCTGGGGATTGGGGGGTCTGCCTAGATTTCCCAGCAGCTTGTTTCACTCATATGTCACATAAAACAAAGGCATCTGTCTCCAAATTGTAATAAAGTAAAACAGAATGATCTAGATGATATTCAGTCCATTACATGGTGAAATAAAAAAAGCATGTCCATTCATGGGTTATGGTTGGTATTTCAATGAAAAAACAACAAACAAAAGCAGAAAGAAAACCATTCTTAAAGTGAGCGCCACAGCATTTTGTTTTTACCCTTTGTTCTCTTTAAATATCCACCCGGTTGTCTTTTTCTTTTGTATTTTTGTCTTGTTCGAAAATACACTCTATCACACACTTTTCTTTTAATTAATTTCGTTCTTTTTCGTTCTTTTCCACTCCAATCTGAAAATGCAGCTTCATTGTTGATTCAGAGGGGACGTCACTGAACTGTTGCAGTGCTGAAGTCAGCACTGAACCTCTGATCCACTCAGATCCTGCAGAACCCTGCACAGGAAATGTCCTGCCAACGTTTTGTAGGGCAGAGATATGAATTTACATACATGGGATCATCGTGTTCTGCTGCTTCTTCAACGAGAAGTTCCCCTCTTTCTTTTGCCGCTCCAGCATCTCCAGTTCTTTTGTGGAGGTTGTGATATCATCCTCCAGCTGTGGACGGTGCGTGTCGCTGCTCTACATCTGCAGGTTGAACTCGCCGAGTTCCCTTAAACATGTCACTGAGGTATGCGTGTTTCATTAGGAGGTTGTTATTGTTAAACTTGTGGGCAAGTTCGAGAGTTTTCTGATCTCATCCTGCAATTCAAACATAAAACCTTCCCATGTGACAACCGCTGTGAGACAAAACAGATCCCCTTACTTTCGGTGCTTGTTTTGATGCGGGTGGTTGTAGGATGTCGGTACATTACTTCCTTCTGCTCTGGACTCAGCTGTTTGGCTGCTGTCCGAGTCTCCTGAACATTGGGTGGAACACACATGATGAATTCACATTTCCGAACCGGTCCGTGCAGAACCCCACACAATGCTCCCATTTCAGATCAATCTCTTTCAAGCAAGTGCCAATAATTCTGAACAGTTTTTCAGCAGTGACTCTGTTTGTTAGCAACTCCCTCTCTCTCAGATCATCGGCATCAGTCGCTCCATCTCGCCTCCTGTCGCTGAGCTGCTCTTTATCATTTAACATGTTGTGAATCGGTCATTTTTGAATAGTTTGCTTTTGCTTGTTGGCTACTCCCACATCAATCATAGCTGAAACCACGTCAACATGAGCAAGTATTCGTTCCTAAGCACTTAAGTGTTTCCTTCTACAAAGTAGTCACATTGAGCTACTTTGTAGAAGGAGAGTTGAGCGTTTGAAGCGGCAAATGCAGATTTAATACAGCGGCTGTGTCGTGCTTGAGAGCTGAGTAGGTTCTTTCTGAAGTGGCGTAGTAACTAGTACAGGCTCATGCTGTTAGAGGCTAAGTATAAGTTAAGTATACAAGTCCACACGTATACTGGGATTTTTTAAAACAGAGCTTTTTTCTCCTCTCGTTTAGGACCTCACTATTTCTCACAATCACAAGCTCTGTCAAGAGTCTGCCAAGGCAACAGGGGGCGGTTTAGCTAGTACCGTAAATCTATGTTGACCAATCAGAAGCCAGGAGAAAAACACTGTTCTTTGCTAAACTGGAAAAGTAAACTTATTTCATGGTGTAAACTCGTACAAATTCCACCAAACTAAAAACAGCCCTATTTTGGCTACAACTGACATAACGGGAAATCACAAAAAGTCCTGGAGCATTTGGTGACGTCAGTCCAAGGCGATAACGACGCCCCTTTTGAACTTTCATGCCAACAGGTTCGGATAAAGTTAGTTTAGTTTAGTTTAGTTAGAGTTTTACAAAGTCTCCGTTTATGATGACCATTTGTAGCGTTTGCCTGTGGACAAAAAAGCCAAATGCAAAAATATAACTTCATTATATCCTATATAAAGATAAAATAAGATAGTCGTTTTTTGCCACACACTGGGGTAAATTTCCAATCTTTTTTATAAATTTGTTGGCCAAAAACTCAGCAAACTCTCTGCAGATCCTCTGCTTCAGAAAATTCAATGACCTTTAACAGATGCAACAGCTGCTGGAGTATTCAGGTGATTTTACAGAAGCCTTTAGGATGCAATGAATTACAAACATGAAAGCGCCAACAAATGTCTTTTTTCTCTCTCCATGTTTCTATTATTACTGTGATTAGACTTATACCATCATTTTGCAATAAAAAAGGCAATAATGGTTAATAAAATTGTTAAACTGAATTGTTTGTATGACAGTCAAAAAAAAAAGAGTAAATGTAATTTTTTCTTTTAATATTTATATTTTTTCTTTACAAATTTTAGTTTTTGTATTTGCCATGCAAATATGATTTTAAGGTGATTCATGTCATCATATCTCTCTCTATGGTCACCAAAAGAATGCAGGATGTCTCTTGAACTGGTGGATTTGTTAAACTGTGTTTTTAGGGAGGGGGGGTGGGGGCATGTCAGGGGGATATGTCGCCTACAGATGACTGTGGTTTTTATTCCCGGAGTCGTGTCAGCACAGTCACAAATCATGTGTAATTACAACATAAAACATGTTACTGTGGGAATAAATCAGCAATGGCAAACATCTTTTGGAGCCGCTAACATTGACATGTCTTATTAATTCTAGCGTCTTCAGCACCTCTCCGGAGAGAGGTGTTTTTTCGTTTTTTATTTTACCATTTCCATTTTTTTCCTTAACAACAGCGAAAAAGTCAATGAATTTCATCTGTCAAGCTTCAATTTTGGTTAATAAAATCACAAAAAAAAGCATCATTGCGGGTGCGGGAAGCAGCGAGGAGCTATGAAGAAGTCCCCTGCAGAACAGAAGCCGGGGTTCCTGCTGGATGTTGGCCGGCTCATCTGAGGGAGTTACTCTAAATCCTCTTTAGAACAGGTACCCTTGAAACGTCAGCGCCATAATGTATCATTAGGCTCCTTCTGGAATACAAGGCAGATTGGCAAATCTGGAATACCTTTCAGTATTTCTTTTTAACTCTCTTTTTACCCCGCTTTCTTCTTTTCTTACTTTCTGTTGAATTGAACTGGGTCCAAGGCCTTCTCATAAATATGTATTTTATGGCGCATTATTCTTTGTGTTTTATCACACTTCCTGTTCCCAAACCCACACATTTTTTGAGAGCAAATTAACAACTGTGATAGTGAAGTGTTTTTCATTTGATGTGATAATTTCTAAGTAACACCTGCGAGAGAGTTTGAGATATGGCGCAAAGCCTCTGTCACACATATTTTTAACCCTTTAATGTCCTCACCAAGGAAAATTGGAAAAATGTATATTACTTTCATTATTATTATTATTATTATTGTTATTATTATTATTATCTAATTTTATTCATTCATAATTTTCAATTATTTATTTGGAGCATTTATTTATTTAGTATTTTCGACAATCTAAATTAACCATAACATGAAAAAATATGGACATATAAAATTATTTCACGATTCTTTTATTTTTTATTTTCAAGAAATATTATTAAAATAAATAAGCTCAACCTCTCAGAACATCATCAAATGTTTGAGACTTTAATATGAAGAAAGTCCTGCTTACTCAACAGGAGTTTTTAATAGCCAGGGTTAATGCCTCCTCAGTGGTGGCTCCTTTCATCCGTGGTGTCCACCAGGGCTCCATCCTTGGCCCCTTACTGTTTTTGCATGCATGCTGCCATTGGGTCATATTATAAACAGGTTCAGTCACATTTTTCAAAAACACTTAGTGACTCAGAATGTGCTCAACCCAACGTATGAGTGGGGGGATTAAAGAGTGGGGGGATAAAAGGGTTAATGCACACATTCTCTCATTGTTTGCAGCTTCCATCTTCTGCCAGCTCCATGTGTCCTACCATTTTTCTGTGACCCTTTGTTTGCAAACCTACAGAAAACTTGCCACAAGCCAGCAATCAAATCATTCTAAATCTACGATAGATGGTCTCGGTACATATGATTCAACACGCGCCTCATTTTCAGCCCATCTCATTTAGAAGTTGTTAAACCTCAGGTCCCATTTTCCGCTTGGATTGTGTATTGACATGTGATCATTCCTTGAATTATAATTTGGCAGTGGATGATTCATATCTGATTCGATGTCAGATTTAATTTAGCTCTCCCCCAGCTGTCGGAGTGTTTTAATGAAAGCGTTGTTTACTTACAAGGATGTTTGATCTTTGATCAAATATATACTCTTTCATATTTCTATTTTAACGTCTTGAAGGCCTACCGTTACAAACAGCACAGACCGGTATTATCATAGGGGCTCTTAAAGCGCTTGTTTGGTTTTTTAAACACTTAATATTACCCAAATGGTCCTTTTTTTTATGCTTAGACTCATGTTGCGTCCCTCTTGAACTCATTTATATAGTAATGAGTTTTTAAGAGAAAACTCATTAGTCAATATTTCAGCTCATTGGCTCACGGCGACTTTTAGAAATGACTTTATTGAACTTTTAAGGCCCTCTCTGGTCTCCCTCCCAAATACATCTCCAATCATCCTGATGCCTTAACCCTCTGATCGTCTTCACCCGACTTTCTCTTAGCCGTCCGAACTGAGGCAAACCGGGCTTTCGAAGTCCGGGTCCCTGCTCTCTAAAACAATCTTAGATCGTTATGCTCTTTTAAAACTTTTATTTTGGGAAGCAAATTTCATCTTATTTCAGTTCTTAAGCTGTTTATGCATTTCTTGTTTTACCGTCGATATTTTCTTATCTTATGTTGTTATATTTAAATCTATCAGTCAGGGATATTATGGCATTGACATGATAATTCAATACTTATTTTATTGATAATTTTGTTCCCATGGTCGTCAGACGAAGAACTATATGGATTTTGGGAAAAGTTTGTTGTGTATTTCCGCCATTAGCGGGAGCATTATCTCAAAAGGTTTTCGGGACTTAACTTCTCCACCGTTGGTCCGATTTAGTCCAAATTTGGTGCATATGAATTGGACTGAAGAGAGCTATCTTATGTTTGTTGTAGTTTACTCTAATTATCATATTTTGATCAATAGGGGGAATAAAAGAACACTGTTTTTCAGATATAACTTCCTAACTGTTGGTCTGATTTGGTCCTAATTTAGTGCATCTTATTCGATTCGAGGACATATAATAATAATAATATATTTTAATTATCACTCGTTACAAAGTAGATAAATACAGTATAACGATAAATCTATCTCCATATTTAACCCATCCCTGAAGGAGCAGTGGGTGGAGCCTGTGAAGCGCAGGGGGAGATGAGGTTTCAGGGTCTTGCTCAAGGACCCACCGCTTGTTTTTGCCTCAGGGGTTGGGCTCAGACACGCGTCTCCCGGTTGAGGTACAACCGCTCTACCCACTGAGCGAAAGCTGCCCTATGCATATGTATTTTATATATCATATTTTAATCACCAATGAGAGCTTTCTACAAAAAAATGCAGTTTTTCTGAATAATTCCTTGTATAACGCAGGGGATTGGGGCTTTTTGAAGATGTACCCTTGCTGTTGGGAATGACAGCATACGCTTAGTTGTATTAGTTGTACTATTATTATTATTATTTTATTATTATTAATATCATTGTTGTTGTTACTGTTGTTTGTATTCATTTATTTGTTGTATTTTTGCATTAAGAGCTATAGTTTAGAGTTTAGAGTCTGAAAAATGTCTCAGCTCCCAGGATTTCAGTGATCAGCTGTGGAGACAAGGACGGATGTCGTGAGTCTGATGAGTGTTTAAAATTGCAGGGTTGGTTTGATTTGAGAACTTGATGTCAGTCCGCTCCCCTTGTGTCCTGTCCTTTAATGCCACGTGCACATTTTGACCTTTTCTAACCAGAATTCTGGCATCCCACAATGGAATTAACTCCCTGCAATATTAAACCCGGTACAGAATGCCTAATGTTTACGGATGAGCGCTGCACTCTTCAGCTCATATCCGTGTGCAGAGATTATTGTCCGCAGCGGGTCCTGGTTGATGGTGGATAATAGATGGGTTTGGATCATACAAACATTAAAGCTGACTTAACCTTAATATCATGGATATGGGTTTGATTGAGATAATCTCATCAGGACATGGACACAGAAATTATCCTCATCAGAGTCTGCAAACGCCTGCGCTTCATTTCATGCCGACCAGCAATAGCTTAGCGATGATGTCATCTGGCATTGGGGAGTCTACTGGCAGCGAGCTTTACAGGAGGTCAAGGATCGCTCTGGTTCGTTCAGCTCATCAGAGCACGCCCGCTCCACTATTTTGTTGACAAGGAATTTGGAGCGGGCCCTGCGAGCACAGCGGTCGTTTTCTGAGACAATACAGATTCATTGACAGGTGCAAAAAAATAAAAAACCTCAAATTGTGAAATATCGGCTCGCGCCTACAGGAAATGTAAAGCACCGCCGCGTTTGTTATGTCGCTAGCATCGAGCCTCACAAGAATACACACAAGGTTCTGGTGCGCATATGCACTAGCAAAGATATACTTGACATATACTCCACGCAGGCATCGCTTTCCACCCCAGCAGCATCGCTCTCCGCCCGTCTCTCTGTGGGAGTGATTTGTTCTAAGGCGGGGGAGGTAACACCTTCATGAACAAACAACAACATATCCAAATCCAAAAATATATTTTGCGGCTCACACTGTCTTTGTATTTGCTTGACTGCATCCGTTATTAGTGGAGCAGACTGTAGATTGAGCAACTTGCACCCATGCAGTCGCTAGATGAGGACTTGAAACCCCGCGGTGCCATAAGGTGCGTGCGCGTGGACGATAAAGAGAGGGCGCATCCATCTGTTGTATGTGTTACTGGAAAAGACACCGATTGTTCCTGCGAATGAACAAAGAACTTGTTCTATTGCTGCTCATTTGTCTTTTTTTTTTTGTTTTGACAGATTTTGGACAGCGTCTGGTTGGACCCCATTCAGGCACTCGCCAGCAAAAGTCTGACCTCAACTGGGACTTTCAGCAGCGGGCGGTAAGAGGGGGAGGCCATGTGGACCGCACGCCTGCTGGTCCTTGCCAGCCTCTTCGCGCCGGCCGCTCTGGGTGAGTTTTGGCACGCTAGAGCTCAGTTTGTTTTCATGTCTGCGTGACGACACACCTCTTGTATTTTATGACGGACATGGTTTAAAGCCATATCAGAATTTCATCCTTTTCCTCTAACAAGTGCCAAATCCTGTCAGCCAACAGCAATAAAACGCTCTGACTTTATGCCTGTCTCCTTTCTGGCATGTTTCTAGCTCCGATGGCTAATTAGCAGTCATATTTTTCATTTTTTTCCCCCTTACACTTTATTATTTGCACTCTTTGTTTCTTTGTCCATTTATTTTTAGCTCTATCTTTCTTTTCTTTGTCCCAGACTCTTGTTTTCCAGACAACTGGAAATGAACTGAAATTATTTGAAGGGATCTTTGCTTTGGTTTTGTGCACATGAGTAAACCCATTGGCCTCTTTTATCGCGTCATCTTAAGATCAAGCCGGTAAGTCTTTTTCTTTGTCGGTCGGGAGCGCTGCAGATTTGCAGTTCTTCAGAAAACAGACTAAATGAAGTCATTTCAGTTCACATTGAGACATTGTGGCTGGTTGTTGCTGTGTGTGTGTGTTTGTGTGGGTGGTTGGTGTCCAGATGGAACAGTTGGTCATCAACCAGGGTTTAGTTGAAGGGAGTTTAGGGAGTGGACAATAGGCCATAGCCATAGTTAATCTGATATTGTTAAAACCATTAAAAAGAGATTTGAAGCTAATTGAATTGTTTTGCTGCAGGACCGAGGCTACTGGACACTGATGAATGTCCACTTTCCAGTATCATTAGTTTTGCGTTAATGCTGCATAGGAAGGGGTCAGCCAGCGGCACTCAGTCATGTATCGAGAAAGAGAGCTGTATTGACCAAAGACAAGAAGGCGGCGTTCACATCGCAGGAGGAATGAGGCTCAGGTTGGATTTTTTCATGGCAGTGGGAACAGCACCCTCCACATGGAATCTAATATTTTCCAGTTCGGATTTAGGCCACTGCCATACGTGGTTCTAATTCAGACACGGAACAATTATGGAATTAATGCAACTTTGTCATCTTCTATCGACATTCGACATAAAAGCTACTTTCACACTGACGGCCTTAATCCTCTATTCTTATCTTTCCTTAGATCAGATTTTTGTAGCTGTTCCCGTTACTCTTAAAATGTGTCCTACATCAGAATCCAGTGTGAACGGCTTGCAGCTCAAAACCGACCCGTTTGCACAAAAGAAACAATAACAACGACGTCACATGCAACACGCTGTCAACACAGAAGCAAAATGGAAGCTACTAAAGTTATTTTGAACACTTATGTTGATAGTGAAAGTGTTTATAGTGATATTGATAGTGTTTATAGTGATGTTTAAAGTCTTTATAGGAATGTTTACATTATTTATAGGTATGTTTACATTGTTTGGAGAGAATTTGACAGTGTTTATAATGATGTTTAACTTCAGTGGCGTCAATTTATCTTACGTATTGACAGCATGCTGCGTGTGACGTCTTTATTATTGTTTCAGTATCAGAATCCAAAAACGGTTTATTGCCAAGTAAGTTACACACAAAGTCACACAATTAATTCTGGCAGTGTGAACGTAACGTGGGACATGAAACAGCTGATTTGGTATTTGTCCACCGTCAGGCTGCTTAGTTAATATATTTCGAAATATATTGTGAAAATGTTCAATCCATTACCAGAAAGAAAACGTTGTTTTGCAGCGATGGTGACTCTTCCTCAGTGTTCTCTTAATGTTTGGTTCTGACTGAGTGGCACTGGTGATTTCATTGGTCCGATCTCTGCGGTTCACCATAATGCCTCACTTCCAGTAGCTACATAGGCAGTTAACCAGCTGGGGACCGGCTTTTAATGGCGCCCCATCTGTCCATCCTCAAAGTTACATCCTGCCTTTGGACGATAACGCCATTTCGCGGTTGAAAATGTGGAGGAACATAATAGACACCCGTTGTTTTAACAGTCTGGTCAGTTGCCGACACAACTGGACCCATGATTGAAAGACAGCTAGAAAACTACTGACGCCCCTCCCTTCTAATACATGGATGGGCATTTATTTGTTTATTAGCCGCTACAAAGGCAGCAGCTACTCAGAATCCGAGTCAGCTTTAATGTCATTCTTAAATGTATTAATGAAACTATGTACAGCTTCTCTCCCATATATATGTATAGATGTATGTATATATATATATATGTATATATGTATATATGTATATATGTAAATATAACAAAACAGAAACAGGTTACAGGTTACATAGTTACATAGAATATTTTTTTTAAAAAAGGATAATAAAATATAATATTTTTTATATATATATATATATATAAACAACAAAACAAAAACAGAAGGGGCACTAAAGTTATCTTTCCTGATCTAAAATAAGCTTAATTTTGTCATACCATCCTGAAATTTCAGGGTTCTCTTCATCCAACCACTGTTGTAGGATCGTGAGTCGTACAACATAGAGTGCATTTCTCTGGATGAATTGGAATATAATCAATCCCAAAAAGAACATCAAAACAAAAAAGTTTTGAATAGACAACCAAAATTTTACAATTCTAGGACCGCATGAGCTGGATGTCTTTTTTACACTTGAGACCCGCCTTGTAGGATTGACTCCACCGTGGTGGTGGAGTCAATCCCACAAGGCGGGGGTAACACGTCAGACTTTTTGAACACCAGATGAAGTAGTTGGCATCTGAAGTAATTTATTTGGCTGTTTCTGCAAGAAAATGCAATCATTTAACACCCAACCCAGTCCTGATGCTGTGAGCGAGAACAGCCAGATGTTACTTGTGAATTGTTCTGCAGCTGGGGAAGCCTTGGTGGGAATATTCATGACTCTGAATGTGGTGTCATTGTGCCTTTCTCTCCCTGAGAGAGTTGGATGTGTGTACTCAAGGGGATGCTGTCCTACTTTGGGATATATAGCTGCCTTTGTCTATAGACAATTCAAGCACAGGCTTGCACTCACACGACACGCATGAATGGAACCAAACACAGGGAATAGCACTTTATCTGTTGACACACATGCCAAGTTGCACATATTATAATCACAACGTGTGTGTGGAAAGAATGCAGACATGTGTGCATATGATGTTAGCCAAAAGTCTGCAACTGGAACTACGCTGTCGGGCACTTTACCCTTATCCGAAGAAAAGTGGGAGTGACGGCAAAACCAGAAATCGTTCCCACAGAGCAGGAACCTCCGCCAAGGCACAACAATAGCCAAGATGTAGAAAGAAAAGTCATGCAGATTTCTCAGTTAATGTCTGAGTTATTGCCAGCCTCTAAATCTACTGACAACTCCAACAAACTCTCTGAGTATCTCTCAAATACTCCTTAGCCGCTAGTTGTCTTTGCCTTCCACTTCAGCGTCTCTGTTCAGCCCACTGAGCCCACAGCTCCACCCCCAAAGGAAAATCAACTCTAAGGAACGATTGAAACTGAGCCCCCCGCTCCATCCCAAACAGAGATCAAAGGATCGAAGGCAGAAATAGCCACATTGTGAGGTCACTACTCCAAAGGGTTTATTATTTTATTGTACTTTTTTAATGAATCAAAACATGTGACATCACCAAAATGTAATCACGTCAAGGATATGCCAAAACCTACCTCTGGGTAAAATTTCATGCAAATCAGTCGTGTCGTTTTTCCGTAATCCTGCTTACAAACAAACAAACAAACAAACATTCATGCTTAAAAACAAATAAATATACAGACAAAAAGACAAATGCACAGGTATGAAAACATAATCCCCCTGGAGGAGGTAATAAATAACATATAGAACGATAGGATGAAGCTTTGGGAGCGTTGAGGGATGTGTGGGTTGAGTTGTGTGTATTTTCTTTGTGTACAAGTACGCATGTGATGCGGCGTCTAAGTCTTCCAAGATAAAAAGTTTTTTTTTTGTTTGGTTTTTTATCACAGATGCAGTCAGTCGGCTGAAAAATAACAAAAATGCATCCTTGTCATTCTTTTGGCAACACTGAATAACAATGGAAATCAATGTTCCAAACCCCGCTGGCCACGCCTGAGCACCACATTAATCATGTGTTTCTTTGCATGTAAAATATTCCAGAATGGATTTTATATTCATTCAGCTTAATACCACCCCGCGGAATCTGAGACACGGCGGTTATAATGGATGACGGTCTGTGGACCAAGAGATGAAGGCGTGAAGGCAGGCGCAGATTTTTCATGGTCGCCCGCTAGTGCATACATCAAGCCCGGACGCTGGTATTGTCCTGCCAGAGAGGGATTGGAACATAATGAAGGATGAAGGAGACGGTGAGGCAGATGGTCGCATTTGATTAACATATGTGTTTCGCCGCTAAAGGAATAACATCAGGTGAGAAGCAACTCTCAGAAATAGAAAATAAAAGCACCAATGAAGTCTTTTCCCTCCCTTTCTTTTCCGTCGTATCGCCCTCTCCCAGAGCTCACTCAACGTTAAATCTCAGCCACACCGACTTATCAACACTAATATGTTATGGTTAGCTGTAGCAGAACAACAGCATTAAAATCCAATGTCATTCTCACTGTTACTGTACCCGATCCACTTAATTAATCTCTTGCTGCCAGGGCAGCGACTCCCTCCGCCAAGACATCCCTGGATTTGCTTCATTTGCTTAATTAATTAAACAAATGATTTATTTGAGCTCATATTTCAAAGCGGGAGAAAGTTCTTTGTAGAGCCAAGCGAGGCATGTATTGTTTTGTTGTGACGGCAGGATCCCTCTTGAAGCCTCGGAAATAAGTGGGTTTCTGAGTGGGTGGGTGTCAATCTTTCATTTGCAGCCGCATAATGCGCAGACAGACACGGCGCCTCATTGCGGGTATGCAATATTATATTAAGGGAATGGCTTTAAAACACGCCTGTGTTTCATGAATGTGACTCTCTGGTGTCATCCCAATGGAAGGAAACAGAAAAAAAGTTTAATGACTTGGTTTTCGCAGAGCCGTTATTCTCCTTGAGAAGAAAACAGGGGTTGTATATTCTGAGGTGCGATGAGACCAGGTTGTTGAAGACCTAAGGCTTATTTACACTCTTCCTATAAGTGAAAATGAAATGTCATTTTCCAATGATGTATCTGTCAGCACTTACACTGTCCTGTGCATCCTTTATGTCGGCATTTTTACATCCACAAGGGGGCAGCGTAGAGTCAAATTCTTCAACCACAATGAAAATGTTGGCAGGAGAGGAAGCTGTGATAATGTACCGCTTATATAAAAGTGGTGAATGCAGAGGCAGAAATTTACTAATGTTGAACTACAAGGTCATTAAATTCCTTCTAGCGTGTTGATGCCAAAATGTATCGAAATAATTGTCCTCTTTTGTCTTGTCTGTAGACATTTGTGCCGCCTGCTTGATTAACGTTACACTGCCTCCAGTGTTTTATGTTGGTACTGCATCATTTCATCTGCCTTGAAAAATCCCTAAGACTTCAGGAAATATTTAGAGAAATACTTTTATTAACTCCCAGACGGGAAATGTAGGTTTACAGCCGCTCAGGGGACATTAGAAAGTGACAATAGTAGTAATTTAAAGACAAAATAAAACAATAAATAACAGTAAAAATATGAAGATATACTGTACATGCATACATATGTATCCAAGAGTAAAATATGTAAATAAATATAAACATGTATACGTTTAAAGAAAGTTGTAATACAATTTAAGTAGCGGGATGAATGCAATATAAATACAGGGAACGTCTAATCCCCATATATTATGAAGTCCAGTATTATAATAATTATAATAATGTGCAGACCTGCAAAATGGCTGAAATCACAGAATTTTCCTACAGTTATACATCACTTTAGCCAAATCGGAACCATCTTTTTCCGTACGGCAATCAATCCTATAATTGCAGCGATATGGCGCTTTACCCAAAAGAGCTGGACTGCTTGATATTGGATAAGGTGTATCATTTATAGCCTTGTTGTATATCTATTTAATCTGAGCCTATGGCTACTAGTGCACAGTATCATCCCTCAGTCAGGTGACACTAGGTTCTGGAAACACAATGCACATCTCTTCAAGTGGAGTCTGCGATGTAGGAGGTACTGCACATGCTGCAGTGGCGCAATTAATGTCAGCTTCACTGCCATGAAGAATATCGCATAATTCTTATCATATGCATAATTCTAATTGTTTAATGTATTGGAATGCTCTGCAGTGGTTATCTATTGCATGCAAAACGTGATTGTATTACTTGCTTTTCACGTTTATTAAGCATGATTTCTTTTTTTCAAATTATATTTTTGTGGTTTAATGCTGCAACATATTTGTTAGTTACTTTTCATTTTCCCAGAAATGGATAATACTTCCCCCATAAGCCAAACAAGGCTCCCTGAGAATAGATAACAGTATTGCACTTAAAGAGAAAAATAATCATTTTTATACCTACCCTCAGGGTGGCCACCACAGCTGTGTCTTGAATCCCGTAGCTCCTTTTCTGAATGTTAATTTTTTTCATCGCCCTCTCTTTTGACAGGGCACGCAGCCGTATTTGAATAGAATTGATGGAATTTAATTCCCAGCAAATGTGTTGGCTTTTAAAAATCCACTCCTCCTGGTTCTCACTTCCGCGTTATCTCAATGGCGTTTTGTTAGCGTTTGGCATGGCGCTCAAAATCCCCATCTCTTTTTATGTTCTTCTATAATGACTGAAAAATCAATACCTGCTTGATATGGGGGAATAAAAGAATGGCCTCTGCTGCCCGTGGCATCCGTGGCGGCTGCTTGACATTGCCAAATTGCTGTCAGAACGTGCGGCCGGAGAGAAATGAATGACAGCGACATTAAGAATGGCGGGGTGGGGTTAAATATCTGTGTATTTTTTTATAGGTATCCATACTGGGAGCGGTGTATATCTTCCGGTCATTTAGCCCAGTTAAGCAGGTATAATTTGGTAAGAGCTGAGCGATGCCATTTAAAGTGGACCTGCAGCTGGTGGAATGGTGTTTAATGAGGACAGATATTGACGTTGAGGTCAAGTGGAAGCGGATGCTAGTTTATATCAGGATGCATAATGTGAGGGTGGAGCGAGAACACCTCTGCCGTGTCCGGCACAGTGCAGGGAGAATCAACCGGCAACCCCTGCGGACCGGCGCGCATGGCCAAAATGGTAGCTGTGCATTACCGCAGCGTTTCCCACACTGCATGGCAGCGTGGGTCAGGCGGTAATTTGGGGCGTGGGTTGAACAGGAGGGGCAGGCAAGGACCAGGCGCCGACCCGTGCTTTACTCAATTTGTGAAATTAATTACTTCTTGTTTTCCCCGGGCCGCGGCGTGAAATCTATACGAGCAACATATGCTTCTTTTACTCCTGGCCCGTGACATAGAAATCTAGCGGGCGGCTCTTTGCATGTGACATATTTGCATTCTGATGACACAGTAGGTGTCGGGAAAAGGATGGACAGATGATTGTACCTTGCCGTGTTATACACTTGGAGTGCTATATATGCAAATGAATCCGCTTTGTAGGATTGTACCCTTAAGCTCTGTTTCCTCCGTAAGGCTTTTACAATCATGGGCGAGGTTGTCAGATCCCCTCCCAGCTGACGTGATGAATGGTTTCTGCAGCAGCATATGCATATTACATATTACCAAACATGCCCCCAAGGCTGTAATATTTGCATGTTTGCTAATTATAAAGATTAGAATACCTCCTCTTTTTTTTTTTTTTAAACCACATGTTGCTAATAACATGCCATGATGTTTTGATTTTTTTATTCAGGCTTGTGTGTTTTTACGAGCAGGGGGAGAATGTGGGACGGAGGTTGGGGGAGTATCAGTCTATTAATCTCTCCCCCACGGGCCATTACATTAATATCTAGGTATACATTACAAAACCCACGATCAAAATTTGATAATATGATACTGCAGATAGAAGCGATTGTGATGTCATTTCATTCAGATGTGGTCTACATATATATATATATTTTTGTTGTAGTATTTTAGTAATAAAATATGAATCTTTTGCCACATGAGAAGAAGTGCAGTAATGGAGTCAGTGATGATATCAGGGGGCAGTCAGGGAATGATTTAGTTTTTTTTAGTTTCAACAAAAAAATTCGATTGTCTGGGTTTGTTTACCTCACTTCCTGGATTGATATCCAGATCAGAATTTGGTGTTTGCAAGAAAAAACTATCTGGGTGCATTTGTTTCATTTATACTTGACAATGAAGATTTAGGGACTCTGACTCAAGGATTAAAACAATTTTCAACGATCTAGTGCCTAATGACCAGCAGGATATTGAAAAGTAATAGATAGAAATCTGGCAGACACTTGGACAAGGTGGTTACTGATCCTAGACCTGCATGCTAATGCAAATAAGAAGTTTAACTCCAAAGCAAAAAAGACTGTAAACAAAGACAAACCAAAGCCAAAACAACTGAATTTTCCCTAATTTCCTCTGTAGTTGTATTTAATGCAAAAGTCAATATTTGGAATTTTGCAATTAAACAACACAAGAGAAAATTCAAAAGTTGAATTTGATTCTCTATTAAGAGCTTTCTGCCTCTAAGATGAAAGACATACATAACTGAGTCGTGATGTAGCACATAATGTATGTAGAACTTTGGTTCTGTAGATATAAAAATCTTCGAATTGACAATTTATACTGACTCAGAAATGCACATTATGTTTTGTTTTGTTTTTATGTTTTCATTAATAGTGCCCTGTTTTCCTGTTTTCCATTTAGTTTAGGAGTTAATTGATGATTTAGAATCTGATATCCGTTTCATTTAAAATGCATTCATTTAAAAAATAAGAAATACATACATATGCAAATATTTACAAAAATATAAAAAAAAAAAACATCCTCTCTAATTTTTTCCTGCTTCTCCTTTGCTTTGAAAGGAGCCAGTTGAGGTGGTGCGGCCGTTAGGGTTTGACACCTCACTTTGGTTATTTTTCAGGCAGGTCCAACTGGGAAGAGACTCTAGGGTAGACCGAGAACTTTCTGTTGATGGGGAAAGGGATATCTGGAATGCCCTTCTTAGCCTGTTACCACCTGGAAACTGGTTTCGGATAAGAGGAAGAAAATTAAAAAAAATTTAACTGCTCCTCCAAAATACATAAACATATATGTTTATGTATTTACATACGCCAAAAAATACTAGATAGATAGATAGATACTTTATTGGTAGTGGATGTATAATTATCAGACAGATATGACGATAGCACTGATCGCCTCTCAGAAAGTAAGTAAGACGCACAAACCAACACATGACACACCTACTAGAGGAACGTCGGGATAGAGAGTTAGCCGGAAAGATTTTGACAGGCTTATCATCAATGCCACACAGAGTTGTGAATCGATGTACTTCAATCTCTATATCTTTTATCAGCCTCCATAAATGGTTGATCTCTACTCCTCTCTTGTATTTATCTACCCGGCATCCAGTAAGCCAACGCTATCTGTCCTTCCTCTTTCCACAGCTGCAAGACTTTTGATCACTTTGTCATGTTTATGCTGTTTTTCATGACCGCTGAGTCATTCAGATCATCTGTCTGGGGCTGAGCTGCATGAAATGCTTGACTCAGTTCATGCAACATGTGACCCATGGCTGATCACTCTATCTCAATAAAATTGCTCCAGATAGACTTGGAACGATTCTGCAGCATTTTCATTCGGAACATAATCTGCATCAAACATTTTCCCTCAACCAATGAGAGCGCGGCGATAGATCACGTGTTGTAATGGACGCCAGAAGGAAGTTAACTCAGAAGTCAAGCTTATCAGAAATGTCTCCGTCCACCTATGGATCATATCGTGAGCTCAGACTTGATGGCGTTTGGTTCTCTGAAGTATCTGAGTCACACGAATGATGCAAATCGTCTGTCGGTGATAATTCAGATTATCATCTGCTCACGATCAGCTCGTGAGCAGATGATAAAATGCTATTGCGTTCGCCTGGATTTACCAAGGGTTTTCTCACGGCATGATGTTTTCTTGTTGTTGGGGACGTGTGCAAAAACCTTTCACTCTGCACATGTACAGGAGAATAGATACGTTCACACAAAAAGCCACTTGTTATTATGAATGTGAAGCATCAAGATAACCAAATCGGCTCTTAACCACCATTCAATGTTCTGAGCTAATCCTCTTCTCCACTGTCCAGCTGCTAGCTCCTAGATTTAATACCGTCAGCACAGGATGCAGTTTAAAATGGCATGAAACGATCTGAGGAATATTGATAAAAGATATACTACAACGTAGCAGACAAGATGAGATGGTTTTCAATCTCATATCTGTTTGTGACTGTAAATTAACGCTGCCATGCTAATTAACTTCCCTTATATAAAAAAAAAAAGAAGTTTGCCTGTGGTTTTCAAATATGTTTTACCATAAAAAAGGTAGTTATTTGCTTTATCTTGATTTATGGTAGTTTACCGTATCTACGGCTTTTTTGAATTTTATCATCTCTTACTGTTGCACATGAAAGTTTTTTACCGTCATCTTTACTGACATCGGCTAGAAACCACTGACTGTTTTTTGCAAAGCTAGCTGTTTATCCTGTTTACAATCGAAAAGCAGTCTTGTAATATAAACACAACGTAAGAGCTGGTATTGGTAGGTGTTGGAGACGTTCAATTAAGGACCTTAGAGAAATCTAGAAAAAAAGACGAGACTCAGTGAATGAGACTCATACCCCTTTTCCGCCAAAAAGAACCTGGTGCTACCTCGGTGTTGGCGCTAATGCTAGTGCTTAGCTGGTTCAACTCGTGCACCTTCTAAGAACCTGTTTGCTATTCCATTTGCAAAGAGCCAACTCAGAGCCACGCCATTATGTCACCGTACAACATAATTGGTTCTTGACTCTAGACCAGCAAAGAGTTGGTGCTTGTCTGGCACCAGTTCTGAGAGCCAGGAGCTGGTGCTTATGCTCTCGAAAAGCAAAGAACTGGTGACAAGTCAGGTTCTGGCTCCAAACTAGCCCTGGAACCAGCTCTGTGGAAAGGGGGTATCAGTGAACTGGCTGAAATGGTTCCACCAACAAAAGGACTAAGGAATACAAAAAAGAAAACCAAAGAGGGGGCAAAAGATTAATTAGTTGTTGCTCATTTTGAGCTCTTTTTTGTCGCACTGCCTTTGAGCTGTTTGGGTGAATTTGATTCATGCAGAAACATGGAATACTAAAGACGTAATTTTATTTACCCCAAACCAAAGTGTTCCGCAGACACAGAGGGCCAATTATAAGCGAGATATTTTGAAATGCCCTGCTCTCTCTCTCTCTCTCTCTCTCTCTCTCTCTCTCACTCTCTCTCTCTCTCTCTGTCTCTGCCCTCAGCTCTGTCATTGAATAAACCAAGCATGCACAGTAAGTGGTGAGTTCATCTCAGCAAATCAATAGGAAGTATTGTAAAGTCTGCATACGGAACAAAGGGGCTGGCGAGGGGGGTGGAGGGTGGGGATCAAATGATACTGTGGCACAGATTAGCCCATTAGACCTTGAGGATAAGAGATAGTGGGAGCAAGCAATAGAGAGGTGGTGGTGTGGAAGTGGTGGGGGCGATACTGGAGATGGCCTTCAATGCGGACCAGTGGCCTCGTAGGGGAATTCAATACAGCCATTGACAAAAGAAAGCCTCCATTGTTGAGGAACCTGCCTCCTTGGGGAAGCTGTTCCATTTCCTTATTAATTGGGCTTTTTATTAAAATAAAAGGAAAGGCATAGGGGGGAATGGATACGGCAAAAGTAATGGTAGGATTTCAGCATGGTCTCCTCGGCTGGATGGACGCCAGAGTTTAAATGGTGTCTAGTTCTAGAGCTAAACACTGGATGGTAAATGCACTTTTTCATTTTTTTTGCTCTCCCGCTTCCTTTGTCTTTTTCTTTCCCTCAAGTCCTCCTACTCGCTTGAAGACAAATCTTCATCATGGCCCCTGACCACATCCTCTGCAGATGTGCAATATCAGGACGAGACCTGGCCTCAGCCCGGTGTCAGCCTCACACTGCGGCTGTCAGAGGAAGGAGAAGGTGTCAGCTTTGGCTGCGCACCGCCGAGCTCAAATATAGTCCTTGTATTCAGAATTAGTTTGGTTTGGATTCACTTGGGTCAGAATTTCTTTAGTCTTTTCTATAATGTCAGTTTGTTAGGAAAACATTTTTCTCACCAGGATCATTGCTGAGAACAAATTTAACTCACTTAGATCTATGTGTGTATACAATCAATTGACTTCATGATAAAATAATAGCTTATAAACCATGGATCATTTTCAAATTGTATATTCACATACATCTTAGTGTGAGGAAGAATTGCATCGATTTACAGTCAGTTGCATATTTCTCTTTTTGGGGGGATTTTTCTCCCGAATCACAATTTTCGGGCCATAACTTCTCAGTCTCTTGTTATATTTTGTCCAGCTTTGGTGCATATGTATCACCTAAAGGAGAACTATCTTCTATATATAATGTTTTAATCTAATAGTCAACATTTTTCTCGCTAGAAGGAGAGTTTGTTTTTTTTATACAAAAAACACTGTTTTTCGTTCATTACTGCTTAACTGTTGGCCCAATTTAGACCAAATTTGGTGAATGTGAATCATCTTGAGGAGATCCAGCTTGTATATATCATATGCTACTCTGATCTGCTCTGAGGATATATTTTTGTCACTAGATGGGGGCTTCTTTTTTATGAAAAACACTGTTTTTCGGACCTAACATCACATCCAATTCAGTTCAATTAGGGTGATTTCTCGTACAACGCAGGGGATTGCGGTCTTTTTCGTTGATGTGCCCTTGCTGGGACGACATCTTAGGCCTAGTTTTTGTTTAATTTGAAGGTAGATAACTTTTTACATAGACACATTTAAGTATTCAATATGGAATTCTTTTATTTCCATTACGACGGCTGCATTTCATCTTTTTTCCACTGCTCTCTTCTGCTGTTCTTTCTTCCCTATGGATCTGCTTCTCATTACTTTTCTATTACATGTAAACTTTTGTTTACATGTAATAGCTCTCAAGTACTAAGATGTGATGGCATTCAAGTCTTTATGTATTATCCCCTGTTCCAAAGCAAGAAAACCATTGTAAAAGAACATTTTTGGGGCGTGTTGGCAGGAGTCATAACTTTCCCAGACACGGTGCCTGAATCCCTACAAAAGACAGACTGTGTCAAATGAAAAGAATTGCAGGTGCAAATTCCCCAGTGGTGCTTTCTCTCTCTCTCTCTCCCTCTCTCTCTCTCTCTCTCTCTCTCTCGCCTCCCACTCTACACACATACAGTATAAACACACACACACACGCACACACACACACGCACACGCACACACTGTCTCCGTCGTTATCACTGCCGCCTCATTTTGTGGAAGGAGAAGGGGGGACAGAGAACGAGATCCTCTTTCAATGAGTTAATGCTCCTCTTTCTCTGCCAGGTCATGCACTGAGGAGTAGGTGAAACTGGATCAGCCAAGCTTGTGATGCCATTCCTCAGCAAGCAACGCCATCAAATAATGCGGCGGGCCGTTTTCATCGACCGGCTGTAGATGTTTTTTCCGATAAATGTTAGCTCCGTCCATGTAATAGTGGGTTTTTTGTTCGGGGGTCATGGTGAATATCAAAGGGGCCACCCGGGTTGGAGGTCTGGATGTTATTTGATCAAATTAAACGGAAGTACAGATTACTGTATACGCAGCTGCAGTGCTATGTAGTGCTAACAGATATCATGTCACCTGTTAAAATAAAACAGTGCAAACCCTTTAAAATGAACATTTTACTAGGCCTAGCGGGTTCCTAGGTTGCTAGGAACCCGCTAGGCCTAGTAAAATGTTAAGTAAAATGCCTCCATGTTGCGTTACACATATTCACTGTTCATTATCTCTATACCATAATCTCGTGTCTGGTACCTGTTATTTTGAATTAGTAGGAACAGACGATCAAAGGAGATCATGTCTACTTTGTCTCAGATGTAGCATAGCCACCAAGGCTAATTTCTGCAGCTCTGCCTTGATTCTATAAATGAGAGTGAGAGTGATAGGTTTGAGGAATATCAAACAAATCATTTCCTTCTTGCTTGAAACGTTTGGTCCCCCTTTTTTCTTCTTTCATATGTCCAAGTTTTGATCAGTGACAATGTCGTCCAGACTTTTTTTTTCTCTCATTCCTCGTTTGTTTTTTGTTTTGCTGAGAGCAGGATTATGGAAAAACGACAGGACGGATTTGCAAGGAATTTTACCAAGAGGTAGGGTTACGCGTATTCTAGAGGACATGAAAATTACATTTTTGCGACGCTACGTGTTTTGCAGCATTTCAAATACAATATAATAAAACCTTAAGGTATTTGGAGTAGTGATGTCAAAATGTGGCTTTGGTTGCCTTTGTTCCTTTCCTTTGATTCCTTTCATGATCATTTGGGGGTGGAGCTGGAAGCTCGTTGAACTGAACGGAGACGATGAAGTGGAAATTCACAGGAAATGAGCAGCTACAGAGTATTTGAGGGATACTCAAAGAGTTTCATTAGATTTTTGAGGCGGGCAATAACTTAGACATTGATGAAGAAATCTGTAGGAATTTTTCCTACAGCTTGGTTACTGCGGTGCCTGGGCGGAGGTTTGCGCTCTCTGAGTGCTTTTCTAGTTTTTGTTTTTTGACTTTTGGGTGTACAATATACATCTAGCTTCTCTAACCTCACTGAAAGAGACCTCGCATTTCCAAGAGATTACTTCAGAACGCTGAAACGGCCTACGAGACAGTTTTGTCTCTCCCAAAGGACAGGCCCTGATGCTGAAAGGATTGACACAAGATTGAATCAGCAATGCGTCTTGCAAGTGGTGTTGGAGCTCAGAGAGGAGGAAGTGAAACACAGCAAGCAGGGGGCCTGCTATGAAAATTAACATCCTTGAACAGTGTCATATTCAGCACATGGAGGTGTTTGCACAAAATAACAGTCTTCCCCAGGGAGAACCCCCCCCCCCCCATCCGATGCATAATGTATTAAAGCGTGCTTGTACACATGAACATATCTGTAAGATGAGCGAACCACGGGGGAGCCAACAAAAGAAGTGGGTTGCATTTAAGTACAGATACAGACAGCCTTTAATCTGTCGATGCCACCCACCACATCACATGCACCACTCTTTGGGATTTTTTACCGTATATAGGCCAAATCCCCGCCCCCAACTCTAAGCTCCTTCCCCACCACATCTGTACTCATTCGATGCAAAATGAATGATTCCTATCAGGATTTTTGCTTAAAGTAGATTCATCATTCACTAGATTCACGTAAATATTTCTCCAGTCCCCAGACAGAGTGTATTGTTGCGTGTGCTCTGTTTATTAATGCTGTATTTGGCCCGTGCCTGATATTATGAATGTGGCTCCACCGGCACAAACAATATAAGAGATATGAATTAATGTATTTGTTGCACTGAAAGTAAAATAGATGCACAAGCATGAAATACCAATTTAATTTTCCATTCAAATATTTTTTTGTTCTTCATTATGTAAGCAAACATTACAGCACTGAGCTTTAATTGGTATTAATTCAGGCTTTGTGGCCCCAGGATATTACACTGCAGTAAAAACGATGCTTGCAGGAGAATTGAAGAGAGAATTGGCTTAACCTCCAATCTTGTTCTTGCCATTGAAAACAAATCACTACCATGCATTTCTTAGAGTTCAGTCTGTGCAAGGATACTTTTGATAAAATTGAATACCGACAACTTCATACAAGGACGGCGACTAAGCGAGCTCCAGTTTCCTCTGTTTGGCCTCTGATGGCGAGGAATTGGGAAACAATACTCTGTTCTCCCTCACATTCGTCATCTTTTTCATGCAGCTTTCAGAAGCAACAGAGAAGGACTTTCCATCTTAATATCGGAGCAGCAAACTTCAAGTATTTTGAACAAGGCCTACGCTGTCGTCCCCTACGGCAGTGTTTTATCCCTGAAAAGTCCCCAATACTCTGCGTTGTACATGCAATACCCTCAAATGAAATGTGGTTATGTCTGAAAAAGAGTGTTTTGTTTTTTTTCCCCCTACGTGGTGTTTATATGAACTGTTATACATATATTATATATTATATATATTATATATATTATATTATATATATTACAGAACTCCTCAAGTAGGTTCATTTTCATTAAATTTGCACTAAATTGGAATTAATTTGATTCAGAAAACAGTGTTTTTAAGGAAAAAAACTCCCCCTAGTGAGTAAGATATGAACTGTTCGAGTAGAATCCACATCTCTCTTTTAAAAGCCAACTGGTCATGACAGTATCCCGTCCACCCTGAGTCTTGGATCTGCTCGAGGTTTCTGCCCGTTAAAGGTAGTTTTTTTTCTCGTCTCTGTCGCCAGCTGCTTACTCAGGGAGGAATTTGTTGGGTCTCTGTAGGTTAAATAAATAAAGCTGCTCTTTTTGGAAAGCACCTTGAGACAACAGTTGTTGTGAATGGCGCTATATAAACAAAAATTCATGGATTGATTGATATAATGACTACGATGAGGGGAAGTTTCTCTTCTTCATTGATATGATAACTATTCTATGAGCACCCTCCGGGTAATTCATAGTTATTTTATGTAAGATGAGATTAATTTTGCTTTGGCTGCATGATTGGCATCATCTTAGATTCATTGTTCATTTCTTTTACCTTCACTGTGAGTCTGGCTTTTTAAAGCTGGTGGCCTAATCTACTCAACGCCTGAGGTCAACTCCTTTTCTTTTGCTCTCATAATATAACGATATTATGAGTAGCCCTAAGGGTTCATTCAGGCTGTGATATCGCCAGGCATTGTAGTATTATTCAATGAGAAAAAAGGTGTTCTCTCATTGTTTTCTTATGAATGGAGCTCAGTGGTTGCACGGTTCTGTAGTAATATAAAGAAAATGCAGTCAACCGTTCACATAAAGGTAATGTTAGGAAAGAGATTATGAGATGTTATTACCGCCTTTTAAGGCTTAAGAAAGAATTTATGTATGCCCCGTCTTTGACAGGGATATTGTAAATAATATGTTTTAAATAATGCAAGAAATACAACAAATTTTTAAAAATAATAAAATAAATAAGGAACAGCAGGATCCAGAATCCCTGGTGGTAATAAATACACATAATTTACACCCTGAGAAAGAAGTTTTGGATTTGTGTGTTGACTTTGCTAACAAGCAAACTAGTCTGGTTATAATTTGTCTCATCTGCAAGTCATGCAGGTGAGACAAATTATAACCAGGTGATGGGGTCGATGAAGCTACCTGGATGAGTGCAGCTGATATCAATTGATGCCCCAGATGGTGAAGCAGGTAGCTGAGACTGAGCATGTTTGAAAGGGGAGGATAATAGAACAAAACGAACAGTAACTATGGCTCAAATGCGCGAAAGGTCGAGAACTTCTGGTGTTGATCGCAAGAATGAGGTCATGGCCATGAAGCGATTAAAATAAGCTTCATTCGTAGCGTGGCTTGGCTCAGCGTTGGAGATAAAGTGAACAGCTCAAACATCCGGAGGATCCTCGGTTGAAAGAAGCCCACTGAGGTGCATCGGACTGGCATACCTCCAGGCCCCTGCCTCTGGAGGTTTTTCAGGTTTAACCATCTGGTAGGAGATCCCGGGCAGACCCAGAACTCTCTGGATTGATTATGAATGTGATCTGACGTGGGAACAACTCAGTATTCCCCGGGATGAGCTGGAGAGCGTTGCTGGAGAGAAGAACAAATGGAATACCCTTTTTGGGCTGCTGCCACCACAACCCGACCCTGTGGAAAATGGAAAAACCTGCACATTGTTGTCAGAGAGGATGTAGACACGCACCGAACCCCTGGTCCACGGCATCATTTTTACCCAAAATGCTCAACTGGAATTTTGTTTTGTGCAGAAAGAAGGTTTATTTTTTTATGGATTCCTAAAGATGGAGCCTCAGTGAAAAACTGAAGGAGGTTCTTAATAGTTTCACTTCAACAATTAGTGGCACCTACAATCAACTAGCATTTTCACTTTGTCGAGAGAGTAGGGGTCTGTTCTAAATTTAATTCCGTGGCCCCCGGACTTTATTATTTTCTTTATCTGAACATTGATTAACGTTCGTTTCCTGGGAGGTTCATATTTGTGAGATTTCGCATCGGTTCATCTCGGTTCACAATGATGAACTTAGCCAAGCTCTTCCCTCCAGTGTTCTCTTAAGCGATTCCATCTGATAATGTGTGGTCAAAGAAGAGAGAGGAAAAGTTCCCCGCACACACACATACACACACATGTACACACACAAACACACACACACACAAGACCAAAATCAGTCTGTTGTTTCGTTTCTTTGACCTCAATTACAACGAGGGCGCATGTTACTTTAGGGGCATGTTGAGTCATGTCTGCTGTGAGAGAGAGAGAGAGAGAGAGAGAGAGAGAGTGTGTGTGTGTGTGTGAAAGTGTGTACGTGTGAAAGTGATGGACTTCATCTCTGCCTAAGAGGCAGCGTACAGTAGTGGGGGCCAAGGTGCACAAGTCTTGGCTGAGATGTTCCCTTTCGAGATTCCAGCTCACGTGGGTGGGTTACGGGAGGAAGGAGCAGGTGGTCGGGGGAAAGCCGAAATAGAAAAAATAAAGTCAGGAATGACAGGACTTGAACAAAACCCAGCTTGCTGTCGGGACCTCACCGCTGGCTAGTAGAAAACTCCACATCTCTGACAGGAAGGAGGATTTGAAAATTGGGAAAAGACTAATATGCTTTCAGCTTTAAAACTGGAATGAAAAATGAAGCGATAGCAAAAGTTCCATTAAAGTCTGATCAATTTCAAATAAACTCAATAAAGGCAAGACCTTTTCTGAACCGCTCTGAAGGAGCTCACTGAAGCGGAGCCGACCTGGAAAACTCACGCTGTAATTTGTACGCCGAGGTGATTTCAAACACAAGACCTTGATACGAGGCTTGGTGCCCTTTTCCTCATTTTTTATCTCGCCGTGGCGCTGCGCTTAATGAATTGAAGTCGTGATTAATTAAAGGAAAGTGCTCACCGGATGGAAAGACACTTCACCCCTGTGTTGGGAGTATGTGAATCATGTCTTAATGGGGTAATGGGCGAGCTGCGTGTATTTGTCACATCCGCCAAGGAGCTTATGTTTTCACTCCTGTGCATTTCTCCGTTTGTTTGTCTGTCTCTAGGATGTGGCAAAAACAAGAACAAAAATAACCCGTTTAAACTTTTGATGTTTTATACTGTTTCTATAATTTCCTCTGCCGATGAGGTTGTTTATTTCTGTTTGTTTGTTTGTGAGCTGGATTTCATAAAATTTAAAGCACAGATTTCCATGAATTCTTACCCAGATGTACATTGTTGGATATACTAGAAGTGATAACATTTTGGTGAAGTTGCGTGTTTCAAAGCATTTAAAATGAAATAAAATAATAAGCCTTTTGGAGTAGTGACCTCACACTATAGCTATTGCCGCCTGCGTTCCTTTGATTCCTTTTATCTTTCCCCCTTTTGGAGATAGGGCCCCGGTTACCGAAGTTCCTATGATCTTTCAATGTTCCTTTGAGGGTGGAGCTGGGGACCGAGTGGGCTGAACAGAGACGCTGAAGTTGAAGTCGCAGGAGATGAGCGGCTACAAAGTATTCGAGAGATGCTCGGAGAGTTTGTCGGTAGATTTAAAGGCTATAACTCAGACATTAATGGAGAAATCTGCATGAATTTTTCCTTCTCATTAGGTAATGCTGTGCTGTGTTCCTTTGATGTTTTATACTGGAGAGGAACAGGATATGATGACAAAATGTCTGTTTAACATTCAGTTCAGAGGTAGGATTTAGCACTTGCCGGAGGTTTGCTCAACCTGACGTTTTTCTAGTCACCCTTGTGTGTTTCAAACACCGATTGCGAATACGTCATATCTCTATACTCTGCAGATTTCCCCATCTACTGATTTATTCATCATTTTTAGCGTTATGATTATAGGAAAGAGATATTCTGCTACCCCGTAATGACTGTCCTTTCGATTGCATCAGATGGAAAATAGCATAAATCTTTTCATAAAAAGCCGATCAAAAATTCACCAATGCGAGAAGGTCATCCTTCTGAACTAATTCCTTAACATTGAACAGCTAATTTCCCCTCAAGCATCATTGGCAATTTGACTGACGGTTTGTCATTCGTGTTTGCACATTGCTGCCCGGCAAAAACGCCATCAGTCTTCCCCCTCCGCTGGAATTTGCGAGTACATGGTACGTTGCCAATTAATGTGTTCAAATGAGTGTCAGCAAATGCAAGTGGAAGAAAAACAAATGGCTTGTTCATTGGCGACGATGAATGGATATCTGCATCCTGTCACGATGAGTAATGCTAATTGAACTTAGCAGCATCATTGGTCAAAGTGTCAAAAGCCATCAGCTCGATTTGAGAAGTTTATCATGACCGTACCCACGGTCGGCTCTCAAATTCATCATTGCGGAGGTGGTGCCTGTCATCCATCTGGGCTCCTCAATAAAATGGCTGAAACTTTTTTTTTTCGTACTCGCCCCGCCACCTTGGCGCTCCTGCAAAAGAAGAGTGACTCCATGATTCAAAGCCGCAGGTTCTCATAAAGCACTAATATTGTTTTATTAATGACGTTCTCTCTAATTGCTCTTATCTGTGGAGTTATTTAACAGTTAAGTTCCCGGATAATTTTGCACTCCGCATAAGAAGCCTTTGGGATTTGGCTCGCCTTTGGCCATATGTAAACTTAATTTACTTGGGAGAACAATTTGCCTCAACTGTTTCTCACTTCAAGATAAATAATTCCTCCTGCATTACCGAACCTGCTATACCCCGCCTCCCTCAAACTAGCATTCCAGCAGATCCCCCGCCTTCCCTATCTCTGCGAGGAACTCTCGCACATTACTTATTTTGATCCCTGAAAAATGCCATTTGTTTCAGGCGAGGAAGTAGGTGTGACAGGCTCCCATTGGTCTAATCAAATAACAGCTTCTAGATTCATGCGCTAATTAATCACTAGCTCTGGGGGCCAGACCCATCCAGCGATTCTCGACGGAAAAACAGACATTTGATCTGTCGAATCAGCTCCCTCACCGTCTCCTCCGCTCGGTTCCATCTATCTTACATTAATCCAATGAAGTCAAGCTTTATTTCAATGCAGCACCCTCTCTCTCTCTCTCTCTCTCTCTCTCTCTCTCTCTCTCTCTCTCTCTCTCTGTCTTTCTCTGTCACACACATTAAGTTTGTATTATCTGCTGCAGAATCGGAGGCCCCTCAAAAAAAAACAAAAAAACGACTATGTTATCTTTATAATCTAACAGAATTTTCTTTTCTGGGAACATATTTTGTCACTCTTCCAGACTTTCCAGCTACATGATAGTAGAGATCATTAAGAAATATTGGAAACTCAAACATCAGTTTCCGAGCTTCTGCCTCTGCCTGACTATGATCTCGGAGCCTCTTTTTGTGAGATGGATGGCAAGTCCCCGGCCGTTATGAGTGTTTATCAGAGCGACGGTGGCTCATTTAGTGGGACTGATTGTAATTATGGGTGGTGTTTGACCTTAACTCCTACTCCCTGACACGTTTCCTTGTGAGATGAAATGGCGTACAAGCTGCCCAAGGCCCCTGTTTTGTGACTAATGATGACTTTTAAATGTCATTTCTACTCTGCTCTGTCTGCACTTCAGTGGCTGGTGCTTCAGAGAATGTAACCGTACTTCAGTCCGTATCAGTGACCCAGGAATGAGCTTTGCTTTTCAGTGGAGTTAATGTTCTCCCTTACTCTCTATTTAACACTTTTTTTTAAATGCTCTGTGGGGGAGCGACATTTTCCAAATGAACATTTTTCTCACTGACCTTTCGTTGGCCTTTTTGGTAAGTAATTGCATTTTTTGAATATTTATTTTTGAATTACATAATTTTTAAAAGATCATAATTAGAAGCACTGGTCTGCAGTGTGAGAAGAATTTAAGTATCCATGGAGACCATCGCAGTTGTTTTCTCCAACCTAGTGTTTCTTCTTATTTTAAGGGAGAAACTAGGTCTAAACGACATCCGCCGATAGTAAGGGGTATATCCCCCCCAGAAAGACCCAATCTCCTGCCTTGCACCAACAATTCCATTCATCAAACTCTTCAAATTAAATACTAGTGAAAGTGTAGCGAAGCCTCCCAGTGAGTGAGATATGAACAATTACAGTAAAACATGACACATGCAAGTTAAGATACTAAATTGAAGCAGCAGTTTGAAAGTTTTGTTTGAAAAATAATGTTTTTTTCTGTAAAAAAGCTCTCTGTGTTCAGTAAAATATGAATTGTTAGACTTAAATGGGATATTAACAAGATATATCTCCTCGAGTCGATTTATTTGCACCAAAGTTGGACTAAATTGGACGGACGGTTAAGAAGTCCGAAAAAGAATGTTTTTTGGATAAAGCTCCCCCTAGTGAGTAAAATGTGAATTCTTACAGAAAATAAAATATAGACCAGGCAGAGTCGATTCATATTCACCAAATTTGGACAAAATTGATATTTTGGCCCAAAACTTTTGGAGATAAAGCTCCCTCTAGTGTTGGAAACATACAACAGCCCCCTCCTAAATTCACTCCAGTTCTTCCACACACACAAACCTCTGTCTGGGTATAAATTTTGAAATTGATCCAGGAAACTATTTAAAAGTTATCGCCAGGCTCTGCGGCTGCAACGACAATTCCATAATATCCACGACTTTTCGTGAATACATAAATGAGACACAAATGGATCTCCAAAGTAAGAGCTGGAGAAGAAAGACAAGAAAGGAATTAAATAAAACATATAAAGTCAGATGAGAGGATGGGCTTTAAATAAAATGAATCTGATTGCTGTTTGTCAAAGATACGGCAGATAGACGGCGGAATGTGTGAGTGGCTTTGGCAAGTGAGGAATATGAGCCCTATCCATCACCGCCAACGGGCACAAATGTAATTACACTACAGTTGTTGACTAGCGGGGAAATCTGAGACGCCACTGGCATGCAGTTCCTCGTTCACATTAGGGAATTGCTGGTGCCCATGTTGATGGCGTCATACTCGCTGCTCTCTGATGGTTTTTTAATGCTTCCTTCGGGGACGCTGGCCTGAATTGTGCACTTACAAGACTTAAAATAATTATCCTTATATTGCCAACTATGAAAGTCAAACAAAACAAGTTTTAGTCGTAGAGATGCTTTGGAGTATTTTTTTTTGTTGTTGTTGCTTTCTATCCCTTAGCTGAATAGTACTAATAATGAAGTCACACACAAAAGCATGAAGATGTCTAATAAAAGCAAGATTGGCCTTTTTCATTCCATTGCACCTGAACAAGAGAACCTCTATTATCCACTTTCACGGTTTCACAGACGTTTGGTGTGATCCATGCCACTGCTTTTTTAGGAGGTGGAATACATTTTCCTATTAAGTGGAGGATAATTGATGGCTTACAACAACAGAATGAGAACAATTATTTAAATTGGTGATGTTTCAATGGCCGGTGTTCTTTACCGCCGGTGGGATTTGAATGATTTAAAGTGGAATGACAAGATAATAGAGAGTATTTTGATACTCAGTTTTTTGATTTAGGCTTATTGAGAGAGAAAGTTCAAAGTTTTAGCTGGACACGTTTGAAAAACTGAAAATAACAAACTTCAGATATCACTGCTTAAATGTAGTATAGTGGTAAACTTTATTTCCAGGCCTCTATGATGGATATGGAATATTTAAGTAAAATAATGTAAGGTACAGTCATTATAAATATAAATATATAAGCATAATTACCGAGGCTGGGTGTATCCGTAGGGATCCTCTCCTTAACAACAGTATGAGCCTGTCAGTCGTGTAAACAAGTTGTTTACGTCTCGCTGGATTCCTTCCCCATGGGTTTAAATTGTATTGCCTTAATGTTTCTGCTATACTGGACCAATTTCTCCCCTTTGTAAAAAAGAAAGAAGTAATAATCCGAGGAGATTATAATATGGTGCTCAGATAAAGACATAAAATGTGTTGTTGAAATAATTTCGATCATCTCCCTCGACAGATCAACGTTTTTCTGCCTGCCTCTTTTATATGTCGACACAATGTTGGTATCTTGTATGACTTTATTTATTATAATACCACCTTTAAAGCAGAAATGCCTGATAGTCTCACCTCAGGAAAATCATAATAAAATAATGTGAAGGCACTTTTTTTAAGTACATATTTGCTTATTTTTAAAATGGGCTGCATTTTGTGTTTAATGCTTGTTTATTTTCAAACAGGAGATATGCAGCTTTTTTATGTTTTTGATTTATTTTTAAAAATATATTCAACAACAATGACAACAATAAAACATTTATAAATAGTAATTATAATATTCACAAAAAGAAGGGGATATTATGGAATGAACATCGCCGATGCTTCGGTTCGTTTGTATAAATGTGATAACTCAAAATATATTTAATTGAATTCAACACCTATCTCCAAAAGTTTTCAAGCCATAATTTCTCAACTGTTGGTCCGATTTACTCTGAATTTGATGCAAATGCATCGACTCTTAGAGATCTATCCTTTATATTATCATATTATTCTCTAATAGTTAATATTTAACTCAAGAGGGGGAGCTTTTATTTTTTACAAAGAGCACTTGTTTCTCATCGTATTTACTAACTGTATAACGCAGGGGATCGGGGTTTTTTTCGGGGCTATAACTTTACTGTCAGGGACGACATCGAAGAATTAGTAGAACTAGTAATGAAGATCAATAGTAAAAACATTTTTTGAATAATTATAATAATAATGATGATAATAATAATAGTAATATCACAGAAATGATTTCTGTGATATTTTTTAAGATGGTTAGCAAACAGTGAAATTCTCTTTAACTCTCTAACTCTGCCTTGACTTCTGTTCACCCTCCCCGCTGAACATTCATGGTGGCTCTCGCCGCTCAGACGCTCATTTGAACGGATGTTTATAAAAATCCATAACGTCCACAGGTCTGCTATCGTCACTCGGTCCGGTGTTTGCCTCGTCGGCCTTTTGTTTTCTATCCGCGCTGTAAACACAGAACCCTTGCGGTCTGTCGCACACATACCCACACGTACGTGAGCGTGAGGCTTCACAGACCTCTGTGGGTACGCGTTCGTGCCGCTATATGTCAAGAAGAGGAAAAACAGCAACCTCGGAGCTGCCGTCGCTCCACCGCATCTTCAGCTCATTCGGGCCCCGCAGCGAGCGGCAGGTTTTTTGTTTTATTTTACAAACTCCGACTCAGGTTTGGGCTGGAGGCTCATTGAACTCAAACCCTCTGACTCCAGCCTCCTGTCCCCATGTAGTTAAAACTTTACAGCGTTGTGTCGCCTGAGAGAGAAAGCATGAGCTATCTCTAATCATTTAAAGATTCTCGTCAGGAGGGAAATTTACAAGGGAGGCACTCTGCTCCGATTCCTTCGTCCCTTCATACCTGTCTGTCCCTAGTTTCTCGCTTGAATGCCCGTCTAATGAATGTTGATTTTCTTACCGCCAAACGCAAACACCGAGTCCATTTCCTGATGTTTGATCGGTGTCAATCTCATAGTCTCTCTTCCCACAACCCCAGGGCCCCTCTGGTATCGCTCATCCTCCCACTCCAAACAACCGTGGAGCGTCCTGTCCACCTACATGATCAACAACCTTTTTCCCATAAGTCTCAGTGTCAGTACTTTTTATTGCGAATCATCCCATCACAACCTTCCAGTAGGACCTCAGAGATTTATATTTTTATTCTGGAATTTTATTGCCATCGTGTCTGCGTTTTTTTATGTATCATTTTCAAATTTTATGCCCACATAGACCTTTGTGCGAGGAAGAAATGGATTGATTTTGGGAAGGATCAGCTCTATATTTCTTACATTGAAGAGAGCTTAAGTTCCTAACCGTTGGTCAGGTTTAAAATGCGGTGCATTTAAATCAACCCAAGGAGATTTTTCTTGCATATATCACATTTTACTGACTAAGGGGGATTTTTTAAAAACTGTTGCATTTCAGTCGACTCAAAGATATCTATCTTGAATAAATATATTTTAATCCAAAAATTCATAATATACCCTCTAGTGGGAGAATCCTTAATGAAAAACATTTTTGGGGGGGGGATAACTTCCTAACTGTTGGCGCTGATTTAGTCCATAAGAGTCGACTCAAGGAGATCCACATTATATAAAGTATATTTTACCCGAAAATCTTCACGATTTACCCTCTTGTGGGAGATTCCTTTATGAGAAACACTGTTTTTTGGACATAACTTCTTCTTTTGGTCAAATAAAGGAGATCTTTATTGTATATATATATTGTATCCTATTTTACCACCCTAAGGCCCCTCTGGTATTGCTCATCCCCCCCCCCAACACACATACACAAACACACACACACACACACACACACACACACACAGATAGTTTATATGTTTCTCACTAGGGGAAGCATTTTTTTTAATCAAAAAATGACTCTTTCTTTCTATTCTATTTTATTTGAGGAGTTCAATCAGAAGGATAGCTTGTACAATGCAGGGGGTTCGGAGCTTTTTGTGCGATCTACTCGTTCTGTCAATGACGGCATAATCCTAGTTGTTTACCACAAACTTGTTTCCACACTCAATTTTAGAAACTCTTTATACCAAGAAATATCAGATTAATGAATATTTCCATTCTACTTCTCATCTCTGCAGCCTTCAGTAGAGCGCCCATCCCCATGGCGGTGGTGAGGAGGGAGCTGTCGTGCGAGAGTTACCCCATCGAGCTTAGATGCCCGGGCACGGACGTCATCATGATCGAGAGCGCCAACTACGGCCGCACCGATGACAAAATCTGTGACGCAGACCCGGCACAGATGGAGAATACGCGGTGTTACCTGCCAGACGCATACAAAATCATGTCTCAAAGGTAAGAAAAATATTTCAAATGTGTTATAAATGTGTTTTAAATGCAAGCAAATGGTTAAAGTTGACTCTAAATGATCCCATTGCCCGTTTTTAGGCTCACACAATGAGCCGAAACAAATCACTTTCACTTGTAACTGTAATTAACCGTTTGCATCTTGTATTTGATCAAGTTTATAAATCTTTTTCTGTACAAAACCATCCAAATAATCTAATCTTAATGTACGGATCTGTTGAAAATTCATAGATGGTATTGAATTGGATTTCTAGCTTTTCAGGACATTAAATATCTTAAAAGGTCATGCAAGCAACTCAAATTTGGACTTACGTTAGGTTAGGATGTTACAGATGAGCTATTATAGTGAAATGGTATACATATAAAAGGTAGCTCTCTCCTTCTTTGTATTAATATGAGGCAATTTGCACATAATTGGACAAGTAATGTTAAAAAAAAAGGGAAAAAAAGTTTATTTGCGAACAGAAGCCCTAACAGTTAGGGAATAATATCCGACAATGTTTTTCCTTAAAACAGCTCCCTTAGTGATTAGAATATGAACTATTAAAGTAAAATATGATATATAGAAGATAGATCTCCTTGAATTGATTCATATGCACCAAATTTGGTCTAAATCGGACCAACGGTTGAGAAATGATGGCCGGATAACTGTGATTTGTGAGATAAAGCTCCCCCTAATGGCTGACTTTTACCAAATTCAATCCAGTTCTTTCTCCCACAAACATCTAGGGGGCGGGGTATGAATTTGAAAATGATCCCTGAAATAGTTTTCCAGTTACCATGTCAACGACGAGTATCTCGGGAGATGGAGATTATATTAATTTAATCACAAAGTAGGATTTTTTTCCAAGCCAACAAATGAAAACATAAGAAGATGAGGCTGTGAAGTAGTGTGGGATGATGGGAGTTGTCTTCATTCTGACACAAGCAACGACTGCCAATAAAAATGACCTGGCTGTGACCTGTTTGACCGGACTCTGGCATATGCTTTAAGTTTTATTCCCATCACGTTGAGTTACATTCGCTGACGTCCATCTTCCCCTTGCTGTACTACTCACATGAGAGCCACAGCGACATGCTACAACATGAGTGACACAAAATGTTGGCGTTTGAGATGCTCGGAAACATTTCGGATACGTGTAATATCCGATAAAATACATAATAAAGTGATTTATTAAACATTTTGACATGTAAATTGTTACTTCTTCTATCTTTCAAGTGTACGTTTTACGAGACATCAATGATTCAGCGGAGGTGACGCGGTCGCAGGAACATATTTTAGTTTTTATGGTTAAATAAATGTGCGACATAAGCTCTTTAAATATTCATGTCTCCGTCTGAGAAAGCTGACAAAGAGTCCAAGCAATTAGTCTGAGTGAAATAAGTCAGGAGTCTTTATGAGTGGGAATATCATGGCAAATATCAAATGGGAATATCAATTAGACCCACTCAGAATAATTTATAATGGAGGGATGAATGGGTATATAAATAGGTAGAAAAGCAGAACGATAGATTGGTTTAAAGATGGAAATGTAGATGCATAGAATGTTTATGAATCAGGGGAAATATAGGAAATTATAGCAGCTCAAGAGTGACGGTATAGGTAGAAAATAAGAAATAATACAATAACAGATAATAGTCTATTTAGAATCCATATGAGTTTTAAACAAATGTACACAAACAAACACATTTAAATCAAAGTATAATGCATTTTAGGTTATTGTATAAATAAAAGATAAATATAGTGAAATTGTCCAAATATCGAACCAATCCAATACTTTTGATATGAATGTGTGGACAATTACTCACTGTTTCTATTATAGAAAAACATGAATGATGCTGTTAAGTGATCAAATCATTGATGTTTATTTATCAAAAAAGAAAGAAAGAAAGAAAGATATGTTTAAAACCCAAGAGCCAGTTGAGGTGGGGCGTCGTAATTCACTATTGAAGTCCATTGAAATAGAATAAAATGACATTTTCCTTCATTACACAACAGTATTTTGTCATATTGAACCCTTGTAATTTGAAAGATGACAAACAACAAAACAAATAACACATACATAAATGTATTAGTTAATCATTTAGCAAATCATAACGTCAATGAATGAAAACAGAAAAGAAAAAGAAACCATTGCATACGGTATCTCTGCATATTTCCAATTACAATAAAATACGACACAAACAATTTGAGGTGGTTCTTTTTTGATTCTGAATTTGGACTAAATCGGACCAACGGTTACAAAGGTACTTCTGAGAAAAAGTATTTTTCATAAAAAGAAGCTCCCTCTAGTGATTAAAATATGAATTATTATGACATGTACAAGATAGATCACCTCAGGTCGATTCAAATGCACCGAATTTGGACTAAATTGGACCACTAGTTTTGAAATTGTTGCCCGAAAATGTTTGGAGATAAAGCTCCACCTAGTGTCAGAAGAATGCAACTAACCTTTCCCAAAATCAATCCAGTTCTTCCTCACACTAAGGTCTATGTGGATGTAAAATGAATCAAGGAAATAGGTTTTGAGTTATCATATTAACATGAAAGGATTATTATATATCCTTTGTGTATAATATGATAGAATAGTTTATCATAATTGTATTTTAATCTTATTTTTATATGGATTATTGAGTAGAGGTTTTTATGCCTCTTTAATTTCTAAGGTTGTTTGCATATCTGCAGTGTGATGTGGGTGAAATTGCATGCAGGTCTGATTTGTTGACTTGAATTATTGTGTTCCCATAGAAAACATTAATAAACAGAGTTTAAAAATATTTTTGTATGTGAATTTGCTCCTTGATCTTTGCGGCCGTATGCGAGTCGGAGTTATGACCCTTTTGTGCAGAAACTGGCAGACTGAGTATAGTCTTACCGTGCTTATGCAGTGTAATGGATTGCTGACGTTTAGAAGCAGTAATATATACACAAGTGTTTGGGTTTTAAGAAAGTGGCTAGAAACTGTAGAGCTCCGGACTGAATATTTGAGAATATCGTCCATCTCTGCTCCTCTGTTGACTCGATGCGGTTCTTAGAAAAGGACGGACTCGATCCAAATTGCTCCTCTGAATTATCGTTTGTTTATCTCTTTTGATATCCAGAGCTGTAGTTCCTCAGGACTGACCCTTCCGAGAATACTAATGGACCTTTGGGCTTTATCGAACAATTGCTCATGGCTTTTAAGTTTGTTTCCACCGAGTTCAGATAATCAGCTGCGTGAAAAGCCGCTGATGGTGAGAGAAAAAAGGAAACAGCCTAAAACATGTTGTCAGATAATTGATGCACCCTGTAGCTCCCTTGTTCTCCGGCCGCCCACTCAGATGAAAAATCCCTGCAGGAATGAGCCAACGGGTTCTGCCACCGTCAAGAACACACAACTAACACAAAGTACTCGAGGAAAAGCGAGTCTTTTCAGCATCTTGTCGACGTCGTTGTTGTTCTTGTTCTTGTTCTTGTTGTTGTCGTTGTCGGGGGCGGTGTGGCCATGCTTAAAAGTAACTACAACCCGATCCATAACTGGAGCGCTTTGTGTTGGCAGAGGAAGCGGCTAAGTAGTGGATGAAAGGTGTGGGTGTCGTGAACTGAGACTGGGGTGGGCATGGAATCAGGACGAGGTGAAAGGATTCAATGACATTTTGTGTTTGTAGCAACACAGGCATCATTTAGCAAGCCGAGTTTAGCTCGGCAAACGCATGCCGACCGCGACGTTTTCATTGTGGAGCTGTCGGCGCAGTTGCTAGGGACCTGTGGTTAAGCTCATTAGGGCTACAAAGAAGGAACCAAACAGGAACAAGCAACACGCGGATGGAATGTCTTCACAAGCTTGCAGTGCACTGTAAAAAGAGAGCTGTTTGATGAACTCAAGAAATTGTCTTCAACTGGTAACAACCAATTAGATTAAGTATCGTCAACTTAAAGGAATGAGTTAGACTCACAAATACTTTTTAGGCTACTAGTTAAAGTTAATTCCTTTAAATTCAAGTTTAGGAAGTACAATTCCAGCTTTGGAAATTCTTCAAATGTGTTTCAAAAAACTCTCTTTCTTTTTTTTAAAAGATTCACCGCCAAAAAATCCTAAAATATAAAACTGTTAATAGATATTTGCATATTATTGACAAGAATCTGCTACTTTTTTTTTCCTGCAGTGTTTTAAGGCAGATATTACACACTGTAAAAAGAGTATTGTCCTTTTTTTAGACCCCAAAAAGCTTAAAAAAGTAATATTCCATCTTTGGAAATTCTTTAAATCTCTCTCAAAATGAAGTATTTTCAACTTAGACTCAGTAATGCTTAATTGAATTGAGTGTTACCAGTAAACAATTATTTAATTACTTTTTACAGTGTAGGGCTCAGACTAGAGCAGGGCTTACTATGTTCTGAATTCAGGTGTGTTTCCTGAGTTGCTAATGTGATCACGTGACGCGTTAAAGAACGAATTGGAAAGAACATGCTGATAGCCGTATTTACAGCGTTGCTTTCTCGCTTTAATTCATAATTAACTTGTTTTAATCAGATCTGCAGCTTATAAGGCACCACTGGCACATTTATTAGACAACCCTTAAACGTACCACCACACATAATTACTTTCTTCTTTAGCTGCTCGCCTGCTTCATAACCTCCGGTGGGTCGATTTCAGCAGGCTTTCATTAATATTTCAGGTGGTTCCCTTTGTCTCCTTCTTTTCCTGTCTTCCTCCTCCCGTCTATTGATCATGCAGCGGGTTTACGTTTACGCACGCCGTCACGCGGAGAATAGAAACAAACGCGTGATGTAATGTTTGATAAAAGCCTTCACATGGTTGGCGGTAACCTGGTTTCCCCAATAATTCTGGTTCTCCATGAGCTACTTAGCAACTTGGATGATCCGTGGAGGGATGTGCTGCAGAATCCAGGAAAACAGCGGGTGGGGGGTTGAATGTAGGCCGATCCAGTTGGCTGATTGGCTCTTTGTTGTGTCGAATTACGTTAATTATGTGTTTGATGATGATCATGATGAAGATGAAAATACTCAAATTAATGGTCTGTTTTTAAGGACACACGAATGTCTGAGCAAAAAAAAGGTTCAGGTTTTTGATACATTTTATTCTTTGAATACGGTCGGCTTGGTTTCACTCTTATTCTTCTTCTTCTTCTTCTTCTTCGCCTCGTCCTTCAGGGGTCACCACCGCCAAATCATAATCGTACATTTTATTTATAGAGCAATTTTCATGAATACTCAAAGTAGCTTTCCAGTTACAGAGTAAAATAACACGTTAAAACAGGAATTTAGATCCGACTAGAAATAAATCCCAAGCGTCTCAAATCACAACAGATAACAAATCAAACATTGACTTCACATTAAAAGCAGACTTGGAATGGTGGGTGTTGAGTTGTGTTTGTGATGGAGGGCTCAGCTCAGTCCCTGATGTGTTTTGGTAGTGAGTTCCAGAGGGAGGGGGCAGCATTGAGAAGGTTCTATCAGCTCTGTCAGCTTATCATTTGTTTACATCTTACCCCGCCCTCTTCATCTCCCTCTGTCACACCAACTAGAGGTGCAGCGATTGCGATTGTCTTGGTTTATCACTGATCACCTTCTCGACTTACCGGATATGGACCGATTCTGATTTTTCTTCTGTATTGTTTCTAAAACCATAATGAATAGAGTATTTGAAATGGTTTTATTTTGATGGATTATAGTGGAAGTAAGCCCGATTGGGCTTGTGTATGTATTCTCACTTGTTGAAATTAATCTACGCTCCGTCCGCACCACTGTAGTTTTCTTAAACCAACTATATGACATTTTAAATTGAAAACTAAACTTTGGAAGCCTCGTTGAGTCCGTGATATGTTATATGTTGGCTTTGTTCTGGGACTTAAGGGCTCCTGGTTTGTTCTGCGCTTTCCCTGGCTTTGGCCGCTTTGCTAAAGTTAGCTTCTTGAAACTTGTTATGTAGGACAGGGTGATTATATTTGAAGTGTGGGACTAAGCATTTCAATCAAACGTTTTTGGGGTTGTTCCTCCGCAGCCTTTCTTGGCCTTACTGGTTTCGTAAATTGTGAGCTTTCATTCTGATGTGTTTTAGTTTACTTGCGAGATGTTTGTATCGGTAACTAATGCTTGCAGCGGTGTTGTAACCGGTACCTAATTGGCTTATTGAGGCAGCTCAGCTGATTCCCAGACCCTGACCGATTTCGGATATTGATTTGGTCCAGTTTTAGGTCGGATTCAATTCCTGACACAAAGCTCCCCATTACTTTGGGACCCGCACCAGAACTGGCTATATATATATTTATTTATTACGTTATTATATCAATTGTACATCCTGTCTTTGCTTATCAGAGGGTCAGTGGTTTGATTCCCCCCTGGTGTACTAGGTTATCACTTCTGATGAGCAGGAAGAGTCTTTCATGGCAGCCCCTGCCACCACTGTATGGATGTAAGTGTGAATTGGTGAATGCTGGCTGGTGCTTTTAAACTGCTTTGAGTGGTCAAACAGACAAGAAAAGTTCTATAGAGTCCAATCACCATAATCATTTTTTCTTTAGTGGCTTTCCTACTTTATAAGCTTTGGCGGCTTCTTCCTGTACCTCATGATGGATTTGCTTGCAGCACTCTCTTATCCTCCACAAAATCAAAGTTTAAGGGTTTTAATGCATTTTCTACCCAGATGACCTTTGATTTCTTCATGGATAGAATAATGGAGATGGACTCTATTGATCTCGAATAAAGTTTGGCCATTCATCCGCTCTTACACACACACCATCAAAAGAACAGAAATTGGAAACCAGCCATTCGCTGTAATCACTGACAACAAAGCCCCCAGTCCCCTGTATTGTGCAAGCAATTCCCCTTATTGAACTACTATAACATTTTTCTGACTTCCTATGATGAAGTATGATGTATTACAGTAAATCACTGTACATACAAGAAAACTCTCCTCAAGTAATTACAAGTGCACCAAAATTGGACAAAATAGCACTAACAATTACAAAGTTATGTCTGAAAACAGTGTTTTTCTTTAAAAAAGTGAACTATTAGTGTAAATTATTACGAAGAAGAGAGAAATCTCCTCAAATCAATTGATATGCATCACGCGGACCAACGGTTGAGAAATGATCAATCCAGTCCTTCCTTGCACTGAGGTCTAGATGGGTATAAAATTTGAAAATGGTCAATGGAATAGTTTTATGTTATCGTGTTAACACGAAGGATCTGTGGACGATGACGATTCCATAATATCCCGACTTTTGGGGGAAATAGAGATCTGAAACAGATATTGAAATATGTAAGAAACACAATAAAATCAGATGTATAAAGATATATATCAACAATTAAGTATCTTGTCTTCTATTCTCCCCATATTCTACTACAGCCTCCTTTTTACTTCCTCGCTCTTCCCTTTGTTTTTCTTCTTCTTCTGTTTATTGGCGAGAGAGGCCATCCAAAATATGTACTTTCATAGTGGAAACAAACCAAACCGTTGTTCAGTATGATCCGGAACAAAACCACCTCTTTGTGTTTGATCTGCAATTTTGGTTCCTATGAAACAAAAAAGTGAGAAATCTGCAAATACAAAGTACAAAAACAACAATTGAGTTATGTGTAAAAGCATGAAAAGGTAGAGTCCAATATTTGAGTTAAAGACTAAAGTAGAGATATAGATGTCTATTTAAAAAAAATAAAAATAGAAACGTAATAAAAACAGACAAAGGATGACTTAATTATTAATAAAAATGACAAGGACTATATCAAATTATTATTGTATAATCTGTGTACCATGGAAAAAGAGCACACTCCATGGAATTCTGCATTTATTCTTAATTACCATCAGACATACAATCACTATTACGTTCAGCCCAGACTCATATTGCACAGTAGTAATAACTGAACTGAAACGGTCCGACACATTGATTTGCATCATTATTATTACATATTATTGTGATATTTCTGGTCTGTGCGACTATTCAAAGGAAACACAAAAGGAGGCACAGCTCCGAGCTGCAAGCAAGTAAACAGCCAATAATACTGAAGCCTGAAAGAACTTAGAAAGCTAGTATCAAATATCAAGAAAACCTTTTAACTTCTACTTTGTGGTGATTAATTGGCATGGAAATTCTAAGATCCAGCTTTGTGTAAAAAATGTGCTAAATGCATTTAGCATGAGGGTAAAAATATTGGCCACCGATCTAATCTGTGAACCCCTCCTTTTGCAAAACCAACTCAACAATCTGATGTTTACCATAAAATCCAATTAGCATGCTTATGAATGTGCTGATAGTATTTTTCTCTTATGGGACCCCTGGCCCGCTCTTTTTTCCCCGAGCCTGTTATACCACCTGCCTCTCCTGCTGGCACCAGTTAAATCGTTGTGACTGGCAAGCCCGGTTGTTAGCATTCACATCCCGTCTGAAGACGAGCCACGCTGCTGCCAGCCTAGTCTGTGTGCCAGGCTCACATCCATCTCCCCGGCAAACGCCCAGCCATGTCACCGTCTCCTTCGAGCTGTTAATATACATTTAGATGTCTCAATCACACCCCCCGCCGCAGCCGCCGCTCCAGAACGCTCCATTGATATTCAGCTATCAAACCCAAGTGCTACCATTTCCAGTTTAGCACCCTTATAAAGTTGTATACTGGGCCGCTTGAACAAGGTGTTTGGTTCCATTATAGCCTCCCGAAGTAAGAACTGTACCTGAGTGATAGCGTGCCACCGAGCTAGTGAGTGCTCTAATGCATCTCAAAATGAAGGTTGTCTTGCGCCATGCTGCGATAGGATAAAATGAATGGGCCTCTTTCACCAGCCTGTGCTCCCTTTGTGCTTAGAGCATCAAGCCTGTGCAGAATCCGCAGCCTCTGGGCTGAACATGTGACCCATAGATGGTGCCGCGTTGCACTTTCAATGCTGGGTGTTGATGCTGTAAAGTAAACGGGAATTCAGTTTGCCTGTTTTGAGGCCATTTGTGTAGCGGGCTCGCACCTCCTGCAGCCTGTGATTTTTACAAAGGGTTGCCGCTGCCCTGTGCACTGCAAAAACTCAGACTCTTACCATGCGTATTTCTTTTATTTCAAATCAAAATATCTTATTGCGCTTGATTTAAAGCACAATCTCTGAGCACGTAACAGTTCATGGAGATGTAGGGACTTGTTTTAAGGCAGTTGAACATCTCATCTTAGCTCAAAGAATCTTGAAAATATATCAAAAGCTCAAGTCGTGGCGTATTTCCAGCTCAAATAAAGAGAAATTTGCGTCTTAAAATGCTTCAATAATACTCTCCAATCTTTCTTAAAAAGTCTTAATTATCTTGAATTCAGAACAGCGTCACCACTTAATAGATATATACTTTATAAATCTCCACAGGGGAAATTTAAGAAGTGGTTAAGGAGATAGGATTAAAAGACAAAATAAGAAAAAAACATGCAAAAATGTACATATTACAATAAAAACAAAGCAAAGGATAGTCATACGGTGTTATCCTGCCAAAAAAGAAGAGGGGGGGAAAGAAAATTTTATGTATTACTCGCTGATCTTGACACAAAACTTCCTTATATTAGTAAAATATAGTTTAGGCGAGGTTTACCGGCCCATTTCAAGATGTCCTTTATCTAATTCTCACGTCTTATTTTAACCCTTTATTTTCCCCACCGAGAACAAAGCACCTATGAACAAATGATTTCTTTGAAACTTTTCTATTATTTCTAAATCTATTATCGTAGGCATTCTAAATTTACCATTAAAAAAATTGTTTGATCAAGAATCAGACTGTCATGGAAAATAGTAAATAAATATTAAACTAACTCACCGATACTTCCCTCATTATTTAGTGAAATCTCTTAACCGTTTTGGTAAATAATTTTTTTAGAACACAATTTGAGACTTATTGGAACTTTTCTGGCTAAATAAAGTTACATAATTCTGTTTTAGTCACATACTAAAATTTCTTATTGAGTAGGACTTTCTCAGTAGCCTTGGTTAATGCCTCCTCCTCGGTGCCCCCTTTGACCTGTGGTGTTCCACAGTGCTCCATAATTGGCCCCTTACTCTTTAGCATATACATGCTGCAACTGGGGCATAGTTTAAATCGATTCAGTCACATTTTTCTGTGATAAACAGTAACTTAAAACGTGCTCAAGCAAACATTAAAGGCGTAGAAAGCACATGTTCATTTGTTCTATTTTTTTTTTTACTTATAACAAGCTAAAACAACCCGTATACCTTTTTTTAAAGCTTATTTTAGAAGGAGTATTTTCTCCAGTTTAGGTTGCTGTTTTTTAGAGATTACTGTTTTGGATTGGATAAATTTGTCTTTGTACAAAATGGGTATGTATCCCCCCGTGTCGTACTCACCGGTGAAGCTTTTGCAATCAAACAACAGTGACCCTTTTCCCTCTTCCTCTTTCTTTGCTCCCCTTTCCCTTCCTCCCCCAAAGGCGGTTCGGCCTTCACGGCCCGTAATTACAGGGCTATATAAAAGCTATATATCACTGGATATCTCTGTAGACCCCAGCAGACACCTAACGGGACAGTTCATAGCATTGTGGCGTGCTTGTGTGAGGCCCCTGCAGAGAAAAAAGCCAGTAAGGAAGGAGCAACGCCTCCAACCACGTTCACCTTAACAGACATTCATATTGTCCCCATCTCTCCACTTTCTCCTTTTAGGATCACTTTCTTTCCATCCTCAGTCCCTCCTCGGGGGGAATCTTTCCCCCGCCGTGTCATTTCAAGGAGCAAAAGAAGTATACATTTCTTTTTTGTCTACTAGTGTTTTTCGGCTAATTTTCCCGACACTAGTGATGAAGGTTAATAGAAATCACAGCTTGATGAGCCTCTTGAGAACAATAAAAGGAATTAGAACAACCTGTGATTTGAACCTGCAGGCCTTTTGACTGTTGACATTTCACCGCCCTCCCGTTAATGACGTTTATGTGGGGAAATAAAATCTTCCAGGCCATTATTTACCTCAACGCACTCGGAGTGGAATGCATGAGACAAATGACTTGTCTCCTGTCAGACGAAAACACGTGCCGACAGAGGGTCCGGAATGATTGAGGGATAAGGGGGGAGCAGATGGGAGGATTCTTCTTTCTTTGCAAATGATCTTTCCCATACGTTCCTCTTTTCATTATCCTTGGCTTTTGACCTTATTTTAGAGTTGAAGGATTTGATGAGATATTTGTTTGAACAGGAGAGTAGGATTAACGACAGAATCCCCCCCGGTCCTGAAACCCATCTCCATTTAAATCCTTTCCTTCTCAAGCAGGTTGTTATGGCTTTTTTCGAGGAGAGGAGATAATTCTTTACCCCTTGCATTGACCAATTGCCAAAACACCATAAATAATGAACATTTTTAAATACTATTAACTTGGTATTTATGATGTTTCTTATCAATGTTGACAATAAGGAAAGATTCCGTCCAGGAGATGGAGGGATATACGATATGTATAACCAAAACATGTTCTCATTTGCCCTCAGCTCTGAGGGATGTTCCTGTAATGTGGTAGAATTTACCATCTGTTTCATATTTTCCCAAATCTTCCTGATGTAGTTATGATTTTTAGCATTTTATAGTGCGAAAAAACCCTTTGATATCCTGTTCAGTTGTTTGGCTGAGCACATTTAGAGTCACTGTTTGTTGACAAATGTGACATAAACAGTTTATAATGTGACCCAGTGGCAGCATGTATATGCTGAATAGAAAGGGGCCAAGGATGGAACCCTGGGGGATAACAAATGGGCCACTGAGCAGGAGACATTACAGTTGGCTATTGAGAAAGTCCGATAAGTAGGACTAATTTGCATATTAAAGCATGTGCAGACTTAAACATGATTATGTAACTTGATACAATCAAATAGTTTCCTTGAGGTTGAACTAATATAATCAAAATTGAATTATTAAATAATATTCCGTGGAACACAAAATAAGATCAGGATGTTTTTTTTTTATTACTTATTAAATTTAAAAAAAAATTTAGTCTTTAAAGACATGCTTTGGCAAACAATTTATCTTGTTTTTGTTAAATGTAGAGTGTCTAAGACACTAAAATAATAAATGACCCATCAAAATAAAATAAGACAAGTCATTATTATTTCACAGTTGTCTTTTTTCTTAGTGAGGACATTAAAGGGTTAAAGTAATGCACTGCATTGAATTAGAAAACAATGGAGGGACTATTTTTATTTTATCTAAGGCTTTTAAGAAATACTACCTGAGGGCTGCTTGGGCCATGTGGTAGCATTTACCATCAACCTCATACTTTCCCCTGATGTTGTTATGATTTTCAGCATTTTATTGTGCTTCAAACCCTTTGAAGTCCCACTCAACTGTTTCGTTGAGCACATTCCGAGTCACTATTCCTTACTGAAAAATTTGACTAAAATGTTTGGCAGCATGTATATGCTAAAGATAAAGGGGTCAAGTATGGAGCCCTGGGGGACACAACAAGTCAAAGGGGCCACTTAGGAGGAGGCAGTAAACGTGACTATACTGGAAGTCCGATTTGATAAGTAGGATTTTTTCATGCCAATTTACAAAATAGTAAGACTTCTTTAATGGAATTATTTTGTTTTGCTCAAATTAAATTTGACTATTTTCCATGAAACACAAAATAACATCATCAAATAATTTCAAAAGGGTGATTTTATTTTTTTTAACTTTAAACCATCAGTTAGTTTATGGTAAATGTAGTGTCGAAGACATTACATTAATAACTGCCCCAACAAAATAAGATTTACTGCATTGAATTCGAAAAGCAATGGAATGACCCTTAAATATTTAATGCTTTTAAGACGTCTGATGTTCATGCATATTCACACACTGGCCTTTTAGTATCTAGCATATAGTGGAAAGAAATAGTGAGCAGCGATTGACGGTAAGAGAAAGATTATCACGCAGAACGTTTATGAGATTAATGCCATCATTGTTCATGCATGACCCCCCCAAGATCCGCCAGGAGACGGACTCTGGGCTTCTTTAAACATTTAACTCCCCAAATAATGAGATGCCAGATGAATTAATGCGTTGTATGTTTGAAGTGCAAATACCACGCAGGTTCTGCTTCAAATTAAAGATTCCATTTGGCAGATTTTAATAAATGAGACTCTGCTGAACTTAATTACATAGGATTGTCCACTATTGCTTCCATTTTTAGAGATTTGACTCCAACTGGGCCTATACAGAACTTGGGTTTACATAGAGTTCATTTAAAAAGCTTAGTCTCAGCGGCGTTTACATTTCCTACCAGCCGTTCTGTCATTAGTTTGTCTCGCTGACTCTTGGTTGGAGGCTGTTTTTCCATGATACAATTATGTGTTGAGCACCTCACAATTACAGAACGAAACATGACTGATAATCACAGCAGGGGAAAACCTTCTGTTCTAATAGAATGAGCAAATAGAAAATGGTGGGTGGTTTTACAGCCAGCATTAATATTTAAAAACGTACTAATAAAAGCTGAAAAGAAGATAAGGAAACTTGGAATTTTGCCTCCCCCTCCCTCGTGTGCATTCTTGGCCGTGTGTTCCTTCCACAGTCTAATCTCTTCCAGAATTGGATGACATCACCGGACATCCATTATCCTGTCTCCAACCCTTCTCCAATCCTCTTTGATAACAACCTGGCGCATTTAATTTTGGCCAATTAGTTGCCGTAAATTTCAAGCTGGCATTCTGTTCAGTCATCCCGGGTCTCCAGACATGACCATGCAAGACTCCATGGCGATTAGACGGAAAAAGGAAGCCCGGGCTGACAGATGGGGAATGTTTAAGGACATCTATCCATTCTAAAGGGGTTTTGCGTCTCCCAGGAGAAACAGATGAAAGAGGAGCGGATTGAGTCCATCCGGCCAGCGGTTCGAATCGACAGAACGGGATCCATTTTTGGATATTCTGAGCTGAATGCCCCATAGACCCGGTTGTACCCTGTATGTTGAGCACTTTGCCAGTGATTCCAGAAGCTGGGAAGTTCTCAAAGGCAACGTTACTCTCCGTCCCCTTCGTCTCACCCTCAGGAAGCATTGGTGTGCTCATTGGGTCTTTCGGTGTGAGATTAATAGCTGTCACAGCGGCGGCTCACTAAACACAGGGTTTAGGATCAGTCCATTTGTCAGCGAGGAGGAGTGAGTTTCACTTGGATGAGTGCAAACCATAAAGAAAGGGCTAATTCAGACTGGAGCAGGTGGTTAGTCAGAGAGCAGAGAGCCGTCGCGGTTTTTCCCCCTCCCGCTATCTGATATTTGTCCTTCCCTACCCTCCTCGTCCCTTTTCTGCTAGTTTTCTGCTTCTTCTTTTTTAATTGGCAGGTGGGAGTAGGCAGCATACTCATTTGATGTGGACCGGCTTCGTCTCTTCCCTCCGCTCCGAAGTGCTGGATCAATTTCTTTCCTCCAACATAGAGAGGCCATGCAACTCGCGCTGACCTTTAAAAAACTTTCTTGGTGATTCATCATCTCTCCCCCAAGATAAAAACAACATCCTTTCATGTTGATTCATGGCTCATTTTTTGGAATAACTTAAAAAACCCGCCGTGGCTCTTTCATCACCGCAGATTGACTTTGGATTACAATAGGGTTCTGGAGATACAGTAGGAAAATCTCCGGAAAGTGACAGGAATGGGGATTTGATGGATTCTAACTTTCTGTCAGGAAAGTCATTGTATTGATTCTTGCCTGGTGCACATTACCTTCAGATTGATATATTGATTTTAGCAACTTTCTTTTTTCTAATAAGAGAGCAGCTTTCAAGGCAAAAAAACGTTACAGAAGGTGCGCCGCACTTGAAGTTCCAGTTAAAGGTAGTGTGATGTGTTGATATTTTTTTACGAATCAGCTAGATGGGTCATGAACCATGTGGTATAAATGCACTGCAATGACAGCATTAATGCTTATTTATATCTGTTAGTCAGACTTAACCCTAACCCCAACATGTGCTCACATTTTAATAAATTATAACCGCACTTTATTCAACATTTCCGTTGTTATCTGATGGTTATCTCACAAAAATCACAACTTGTACTTAGCGATGCGTCTCGCTGTCCACTTGTGATCCAAGTCTAAACAAGGTCATCATGAACCACATGTTGACCAAGCAGACAATCGACCTGTATATAAGTAGTCACAACATAATGCAACATTTAACGTATCAAAATTCTAGTGCAAGTTGACTTATCTCAGTAACGCCAATTTATTTTTGGCCTTGTCATAACATGCGTGCTAACTGACCCAGGCCAGTGCTAACGCTTGGGCCAGATTATGATGAAGGCCTAGTTTTGGGTTCATGCACATCAAAGTGATATACTGGGAAAATGCCTCCACTCCATGATATCTACCTGCATAGTGACCTTACGACTCCCTGTGTATCAAACACCTCACTACAGGTTAAATACAGTACCTGAACTCCCACCGGTCGGTAGGAGCTAAGGAAACTTCTTGGATAAGAGGTGAAACGTCTTCAGCTCTAAACCAGACTCAGTCTTCAAGGATTACCGTGACCTGCATGAATGAGAATCTACACAGACTCTTAGAGTCAAGGGCATTTAAAAGTCTTTCCTCCACAGCAGTGAGCAATCTGGACTGCATGTTCCCACCATTCTTCTGTATATATTTTCATCCAAAAGCCCTCGCTGCATGAGTCATCGTTCCGTCCTTTCAACTCGTCTGGCAAAGCCAGCATTGCGCTCATAATTGCAGAGATGCATTGAAATGGCCGTATAATGTTATGTAGTAGAATTACAACTGTAATAAGTTTGATCAAATTTGTCAGGGGTCAGTAAACAGTTTGTGTTGACTTTCTCTCGCTAGCCATGTAAACAGGATTATTGTGCAATTCCCTGTTTTTGCAATCCTATAAACCTCTTAAACAAACTGCTCCCATCTTCGTTTTGGCAGCAGTGGCGATATTGTGGCATATAAACGTAAGCGTATCCAGTTGAATCCAGCCTTATCAATCACCGAAGCCAAACAAAGGCATATATGAAAATAATGCCATGCACATTTAATTTAATATAACAGCAGAGTCACCATGCAGCTGACGATTATTTACAATAAAACATATAAAACACATAATCTGTCTTTGATTGCATGTATTCACATATCACCTCACTCAAACTCCTCCTACAATACCCCCTCCATTGGGGTTAAAGAAAAAGGATGTGTTTTGTCAGCATACATGGAAAAAGATGCATCAGACTGACAATAAGCAAAACCTGAAGCTCCCCTGTGGCATTTAATTTGTGCATATAAAACCAAACAGTACTGTAAACTACAGGAAACCGAGCGTTCTCAAAGGAAAAAAAAGAATTAAGCTTTTATCTTCAGAAATAAATATTCCTAAAGCAGTTGTAATGAAAATCAGGATTTATCAGAGGCACAACTGTTTTTACTCCAAACAATCGGATTTGTATGAACCTGGAACTACAGGATGTGTAGAAGAATAGAGAGCAAAGATAAACCCGGGGTTAGGTTTGGGCCGTCTGGAACTTACTGGACCAGGATGTGCAATGGTATTTTCCATCTTGTATTTAGACGTTTGGGGAGATGCCCAGTCTTAATCCTGTTCCATTGAGGAAGGAAATGTGAAAGAGATGAAAGACCAGATAAGATTTAGGATCCAGTATGCTAATACAAAATATATGAACTAAAAAGTCACATGTTTCTACTATTAAAATAAGAGATTTTCAGTATATTAATGCAATTGTAACATTGTTTGGCACCAAATATTTGTATTGTATAGTGAACTTACCGTAACCGTGTTTAAAAAAAAGATTCAATATAATTGTTTGCAGTAAATGAACAAGGATGTATCCATGAAAGCCCCCAATCTCCTGCGGTGTAAAAGCGATCCCCTTTACTGAAATCAGAGAAATTTGTTTTTCATTAAAAACAAAAGGTCCCCCTAGTGAGTAAAATATGAACTACTAGAGTAGAATATGAAATACACAAGATAGATAGATCTCCCTCAGTCCATTCAAAACCACTCAATTTAGACTTAATCGGTCTAACTGTCTAATAAGTCTAACTTACTATAAGAGAAGATAATCCTTACTTTATCCAACAGTGGGGATATTATCCACCTGCAACCACTCTGCATGGAGAAGGCAGAAGATAAGACGTTTACGTGTCGGAATGTACTCGAATACAGTCTATTTTAAAATGGAATTAATCCAAGCCTTTCAAGCAATGTGGCTTCAACAGCTTCATGTCAAAAGAGCATCGTTTTAATCTCAATGCTCTGAGTTGTGCTTTCTTTTGGGCTTTTTATTTTGTCATTCATCTTCATTATTTGCTTTTGAAGCTGGAGTCATTTCTAAGTACCAGGCAGCCCTTGTTATTCATAGCAGAGTCAAAATCTTTGGCTCCCGTCTATGAGGCCATTCTTTCTAAGTTTAAAAAAAAAAGAAAGTTTGCTTCTTTTCTAGTCCAGATTCCCAGAATCTGCCACTAACGTTTAAAGTGTGAGATATCTGGTGTCCTCGTGTCTCTCTGCGAAGGCTGACGTTTGTCATGTGTGCCGGTGTCGGGCCCTGCTTGAAAGTGAGTCGTCTCAGAGAGTTGGGGCTGCGGTGACGCACGGTCGTCCCTCCGGAACGATGGATTGGCTCAAACTGCTTGGCTGGGAAATCCTCCAGTCGTTGCTCAGCCCAGCGTTACAGGACACTTTCTTCTTCTTCTCTTAATCCTGCTATCTCCCCCGCTCTCCCTCTCTCTCCCTGTCCTCTCAATTACTGCTCAACACTGAATCCCCTTTGCCTGCCTGAGTGTTCCTCATCCGACGTCTCACTTTCTTTTATTTCATTTTAATGCCTCTCTTTTTTTCTTCATGTCTTTTGTCACATAATCATTTTTTTCTAATGGGCTTACGTTGGTCGTAAATGAGCCGCAAGCCAAAGTTTCCGCGGAGGCAATGAAAGCGGGATCTACAGTCACGCCACATACCCTCTAACCTTGGCGAGGCAACATGAAGCGAGGGGGGCGAGGAGCGGCGGAGCCTTTTGTCTTCTGTGGCTGCAATGGCTGCACGCTGTTAGCACCTCACAAAGCACCTGCTTTATTAGTCTGCTCTCATTCCCCCGCAGTCGCTGCTCCTTCTGCTTCCTCCACTCCACTCTGGCGGGGAGGGGGGAGACGTCTGGAATTTTTGTCGGAGACGCCTTTAACACACGTTGAGAAATTGATTAATTCCTATAATGAGTGTGTAGCACATTGCAGAAGGTAGCACAGCAAGAAGGTCAAGGGTTCAAATCCCACTCCGCTACCTCTAGGGACTTTGAATGTTCGCCCCGTGATGATAGGTACCCCGCCTCTCGCCTTTTGTCAGCTCAGTTAGGCCCCGCCTCCTTGACTGTGAACATATTGAGCAGTTTTAGAAAATTTATGAATTCATATTTAATGAAAAAGAACTTTTCCAGTTTTTTGGAATTCATTTTCTTTTTTATATTATTCACCCACAATCACTTTTTTTTTCTTTCCTTTTTTCTTTTTCAACAGGCTTGATATTACATTCAATATAATTAACTGTTATGTATAGTATTATTTTTCAGTATCATGAATAACATTCCACTTACTATCATTTGCAATATTAACTTACTTAATTTAATTAATTTAATCCATTACTGAACAGCATTATTATTATTATTATTATTATTATTATTATGTGCAATAAGAGAACGCTCATTATTATCACTATTAAATTTAACCCAGTGCCAGGCAATGAGTTACATTTACCTTTATTCATAAGTTCATTATCATGTTTAATATTACTTCTATTACTTCACACACATAGTACGCTCTTCATCATACTGTTTGTCATAAGCAATGGTTTGCATTTTAACATTTTCTTATTGTATTTTCTACTAATGTTATTTTGAGCATTCTCTGGCACATAATTTCCTTGGGGGACAATAAAATTGTATCTGATCCCAAATCAGATTTTGTCTGAAGGTTAGATATGACAAACTTGAAAACGATTGAAAATGAAAATAGAGTGCAAATATCCCTTTGTCTTTATCGTTTCCTGCTGGACCCACCTGCACCCATAGGTATTATGCAGCGGAAAGCTAAAACAAATGAATCCCTTGTTAAGCTTTGAAAGTGATGACAGTCACAAAATGAATGTTTCATAGCGCAGTTACATAATTCTCTTTGATCTAGAGCAGGCAGCTGAATATTCATACAGTCTGCACCACTTGAACTATATATACAGTATATGTGTACAATTATACATATGGAAATTTAAAACTCGCGGGATACCGTCATTACTACAGAAGACACGTTTATTTTTGGCATTTCCTGTTCCTGACATACTGCTCTTACCGTGTGCTAAATGTCGATGTTCTAGTATTTTATTGTTCCAAAATCATTTGTTCCTTTTATATATAGTTGTTTTGTTTAAACAGTAATAACAAATTTTAGTTTATGTTAGTTGTCTTTAGCCACATTTAAACACCATGAGAGGTTGTTTACCTTTATTATGGACTATCGTTCTTTATAAACACAATGGAGGCGTGGTGGTTTTGGTGGTGTTGGGGGGGTGGGGGCGTGGGGGGGGGGTTGTCTTGCATCTGAGGTGGCGATACAAGACATGTATATAAACACAACTTTGAAATACCAGACAGGACGGTGGCAATTTCATTTAATGTGACTACTAGGCAGCAAGTGGCAGTTAAAGTCAAACTCAAGGAAAGGTTTTCAGATTGGGGAGACGGGTTGGGGGTCCAGGAGCCCCTTACCCTCTAAGTAGAAGATGAGTTCTTCCACCATGTAACATGAAAAGGTAATACATAAAATGGTCGATGCTCGATGCATATGTCACACTAGACGCTGATGATGCTGTGTTATACATCACAGCAGTGTTGTTTTTGTCCGGTTCAAACAAGCAAAAGCATTGAAGACGAGGGTCTTCAGATTTATTTCATGGGGGGGGCTTCTTGAGCACCATGCCCAATCTCCAAACCCTGGAAGCCGGTAATGCTGTTCTCTTGGCTTTTCACACAAGACCAGTCTGGTAAGGTTGAACCTACCAGTGGCTGAAACCCCACCCCAATCCCCACTTGCCCTTTTTTTTTTTTTTTACGCTTCCTCTTCTGGACAAAATGTTCAGCTGACAGGTGCTTTGTCACTGTTTATAATATTATGGCTGATTAGTTCCCCTTCTTTTTTGTTTTGGTCAATGCATCCCTAATACTTCTTAGCGACAACAGCGGATAAACTCAAAATAAACCATTCTGATGGCAGATCCGTCTCCTCTGATCCCCCATCGCCTCATCCTACCGCTCGTTCAAATTCCACACTTTGTCTGAGTCAAGAGGGGTTTTTGGCGTTTTTCTGAAGCTAATTACGTCGGGCTATTTTCTGACTGGGGAGCATGTCAATATTACACAGTGGGAGAGCACTCATTTTGCCCTGAGCCGCATTCTTATTCATGAGCCTTAATTCCATCAATGGCGGCTTCAGTCACTGGACTGTTGTTTTCTCAGCGCGGCGTGTTTCTGAGTGAAGTGCTCGCTGCTTCGGCGGAGAAATTCTGCATCATAAAGGATGTGGAGGTGGTTCGTAAGCTTGCACTCTCGCCATTGTTCAGACAAAACTGCATGTAAAGCAAGAGGAGGACTTTGTTGGGTGATTGCCTGTGTTGGAGGTCGGGGAGCTGTCGTCAGCGACCTCGCTGTGGAATTCAAAACGATGCCTACTTCGCCTGTGAGGTCTTGCACCGGCGCCCGTTAAGACTCAGACTATCTGGATAATTTAATAGAACCAGAATAGAATATAGTCGACGACAAACAAAATGCATCAGCTCAAAAATAGTAAACTTCTTTATTGAAACAGAAAAACATTGCTGTTCGACGGAGCGGATGAAATTGTCTCCAATCATTTACGCAGAGAGAACGTTTAAGTTTAAAAGGAGACTTATAATTGATTCAGTTTCTCAAATTTGACTCGGTGATGTAAATAACTGAATTCTATAAATTGTTTCCCAACTTTGTCTTTATCATAATATCCACGAAAAGTCTGGGATGTTGAAAACTTTTCATGCCGCATAACTTCGGAACAAGAACAAATTTCTCTTAGGGGAAGAAGTTAAAAGTATATCTCATCTCATCTCATCTCATTTCAACCGTTGGTCAGATTTAGTTCTAATTTGGGGGCATGAGTGAGACAGAGACTGTTTTCCTATTTGAGGAATGACAGAAAAGCACACAGCAGTAGATAATAGATTTTAAGCTGCTGTGCACCTTTTTTCCCTCTCTGCCACTTTGTCAAGTAACCTTGAAAAGTTGAATTGCCTTTACAACAGCCCCTATCTCATGCTGTTGCTTAAGAAGCTCACAGCCTGGACGTCTGTTGATGAGGAACAAGATTAAAATAGAATCCGCTTTTGACAGAATTTCGAGGTCCAGGCTTTTCCCCTTTATTCATTTTGTTATATAGTTTTGTTCATTTGACCTTGAAATCCATTGATGTGTCCAGTTTTGACCTCCCCTTCATTATTTTTTATAGTATTCCAGAAGATACCCCAAATTGCTTCTTTTACATTGTCTTTCAAGGATATTAAATATTATAAATGTCACCTGGAAAGTAACCGGTATCTGCAGCTGTCAGAAAAATATAGAGGAGTAGAAAGTAGAATGTTTTTATTCTGAAAAGCAGAAGAGTTTAACTTCAACGTAGCGTCAAATGAAAATACTCACATAAAGTACAAGTGGGCTTTTCTCAGATGTGTACAGTACATTAGTAAACGTATTTAGTTACCATCCACTCACAATCTGACAAAAGTTCAAAGAACCAAGAATATCAGCAATGAAAAAGGCAGAAATTAGTTAAATATGAAAAAATCAGAGAAGACATTGTATAATTAACATAGTTAGTGATGTGGTTGTGTTTCTCTGAAGTTTAAGGATAATATATAATCAGATAAAATAAAAATAATCATTTTAAATGCTGAATAAACACAAACATAATGATAATTATTTTTCTTTGGAAGTATTCTTTAACCTTGTTCCAGATCAATTATATCTCTACCCAGATCCCCATATACTTCTTACCTGCGGTTATGGAATGTTGTAAAAATGTATGATACTCAGCATAATATAGTACAACAAGAAGACGTAACCTAAAAGAAAAAAGAAAAGAAATAAAGAAGAAATAACCTGTAATAATGACAAACGGCTCTATAAAGAAGATTTCATCTCCTATTAATACATTTATCCCATCGTAAATGTAATTATTTCCCACACGTGCGTCTAAGAGGACACTTTTGATTGTTTCAAAAATATGAAATCAGTTACTGTTGCAATGCGTTTTCAGTTATAATCGATCAATCAATCAAACTTTATCTATATGGCAAATTCAAAAACAAATCAAATGCTACTCAATATGGTTCACAGTTGATTAACAAACACGAGAGAGAAAGTAAAATGAAGCAGTACAAATGAAAGGAAAAAGTGTAAGTTGAATTTGGAGACCAATGGACGAAGGGAAGAGTGTGTGAAAGTCCATTATACCAACAATTATAAAAGTGAGATGGCAGTTTAGACAAAATAAAAATCCTTCTAAGTAGATAAGTAAAATGTTGATTGCGTAAAATAAATAAAAAAGTAAAGGGATAGACACTAAAATGAAGTAAAGCAGTTTAAATGAACTGCTTAAAGCCATTGTACTTCCAGGTGAATGCAGTATTTTTACCACCAATCCTCACTCCTGTAGGAACAGTGGCTTTTCCTCATAATGGATCAGTAAGGAGGTGGTCTTTTGTGCACATTTTTCCACAGCCCAGAGCAAAAACAGTTCTTTGGTGGTTTGTCTGCACGACTTTGTGAGAAATCATCAGGGTTAAGCCTGAAGTTAGCTCGTCTACCAACTAATCCTGCTTTGTGAGACAGGCCTCATGTCATAACAGATACCAAAGTGATGGATTTTGGGGGAAAACATATTTTATAGCTATTCGCCGCCGCGCCACAACAACCTGCACTCCAAAAATCTGTCATTTCTCAAAGTGTTTTGCAAGAAATCTTCTGCTGCAAACAGATGTTGACGCCAAATACGTCTATAGTTGGGAAACAAGCCAAGCAGAAACAGACAGGATGACACGCTCTTTCCGCCCTCCTCCTCAGGCTCTATCTCTGCAGACCTGTTGGTATGGAAGAAGACTTAAAAGACAGCTAAATGTCTTCACTTCCCCTGACAAATTTAGTGGGACAGCAGTGGTGCGTGGGATGAAAAACAAGAAGTACCTTGTCGCCTCTACAAGTGTACAGGAAAGGGATAGACCTATATCTGTCGTGGAACATCTCGTCCCCTCTGCTCTCACCTCGCCTGCACTTCTTGCCTGCCAGAAGGTCTAAATAAATCGGGAACGGTCACAATTCATGAATTAAAATGAAACTAAGGCGGTAGATTTGATATGAATATAAAGAGCCTGTTGGCTATCACACTGAACAGAACATTGATTCCATTGGCAGATTGTTGGTAATTGTTTGAGCAGTAATTGACATACAATTTCTTCAACCTCATCAAATATGCAGAGAAGCAACTTCTTTTGGCTTCTTTCTCTGTTTTAAGGTGTCGCAAAGGCGGATCGTCTGGTTCTGCGTATTGATTTCACATAGGTTTTTTTTTATGTTGGATGCCCTTCCCAACACAACCCTTCCATTTATCTAGGCTTTGGACCGGCACTATATGTGGCCAGGCAGGCTGGTACCACCAAAGACCTTGCGTAAGGGTGGTTGGTGTAACTAACTGAGCTATCCAGCTGCTAACATTGTCAAATATGACGATTTGCTCATTTTTTATGCTCCACCAAGGGGAACGCTAGCATAACCCTTGTTTGAATTGTCCATCCACATTTTCTCAACAGAATTAGATAATTTACCACGTTATTCGAAGGCTCACTAAAGGTGTGCATCTCATAATAGTATTTTTTTTTTGATGGTTTTATCTTTTAACAATTACGTTATTCTGCACATACCCACTTCTTTTTAGCTTTTTTCCTGTATTCTCAGTAGCATTTCTGTTTTATGTTGCTGTTCAATGAATTTCTTTGAATACTTTGGTCAAAATTATATACCCAAAACGTAGGGACCTTAGTGTCCCCATAGACCTTAGTGCAAGAAAGAACTGGATTGATTTATGGAAAGGGCAGTTGCATATTTCCGCCACCAGGCGGACTAGTTAACTGTATTTATCTTCATCATTGAGTCCCTATATGGGATCTGATCTTAAAGCAGACTGCTGATTTCATAGAAATTGTTAGGTTAATATTAATATAAAGTCAATATGGACTGTTTGACATTATTAATGAGGAGTTCAATCTAGGGGGATTGCTTGTTCAATGCGGAGGATTGGTGGATTTTTCAAGGATACAGGCCGCCCCCCTGCTGTCAGGGATGACATCATAGCTCTAGTTTTGATTACAATTCAATGTGTCGAATTTAAATGATCTAAAAGCTAAGGTCTGACGCCTGCAGCACAAGTTCAGGTAAACCAAACTCAAATTCCCCTCTGCTTGCACCTTATCTAGGTGCAGAACAAGGAGGCGGCAAAGGTGTGACATGTTGTTCTTTAACTATTCATGAGAGTATTTGGAGCATAACAGCATGAGTGTCACCTCTCCTCCCCTTTGAGCCAAGTGCACCTGCACCACATGACCTGTTATGCTCCAAATATCTCGCTGGGGGACGGGAATGTGGTCCTAAGCTGGTTCCCTCCTTCTCCAGATTCTCTGCTCCATGCACGTGAGCACATTTTTAGTATTCAAATGATGCTGATGAGGAGGAGTTCTGTCGCCTGTATCCCCGTGTGTATGATAGTTCTGGTAATGCGATCCACATAGATGGCGGTCCCTCTCCTCTCTGATTGATAGCAGCTGGGAGGCGATGGGGGATGCACATCATTAGATGAGGAAAATATTAATTACATCAGCTGCGATGAGGAGACAAAGATTAAAAGTATGTCTCCGCCTCTTATGCAGCTTAACTTTATTTTATAATTATTATTATTATAATTATTAAGGGGACACATATTGCATATTTGGGTATCTGGACCCACATACTTTGAATAAGGCCATCCAGTGAGTTGTTTTTATGAGTACTTACTTCAGAAATGACTCAAGTTGGGCTTTCAAGAGCTGAGTCTTAAGGCGAAGTCCATCTGTGTTCCAACCCTACCTACGGTCATGAGTCGGTACGGTCAAGAATGAGGTGGAGGATACTAGCGGCTGAAATGAGCTTCCTCCGTTTGTAGGCTGGGCTCAGTGATGGAGATAGGGTACGAGGCTCAGACATCAGGAGAGAACTCGGAGTAGGGCCGTTAATCCTTCACGTCGAAAGGAGCCGTTGAGGTGTTTCAGGCACGTCCAACTGGGAGTAGACCCCGAAGTACAACCAGAACTTGTTGGAGGGAATACACATCTTATCTGGCCTGAGAATGCCTCAGTATCTCCCATGATTAGCTGGAGGGGGTTACTAGGGAGAAATCCCCTTTTAGTCTCCTTCCCCCGGGAAATGACCGCGGATAAGTGGGAGAAGATGGATGGATGGATGGATGAACATTCATGGTCCATTCAAATCTTTTCAGTCCTGATTAAGACAGTATGTCTCAATATCTCCGCCCTCAGATGAGTTTTATGGCAGTTCACTGTCTTCTGGTTTTTTTTGTCATTTATGGTCTACACAGCTTCAGACTTTGAAAACTCAGACTATTGACTCAAAAAAAAAAAGATTGATTCATCAAAACACAAGCTGGGCAGAATAATTTATGAGGAGATGATAGCGATAAGTTGCAGCCCTATTAAGCAATGACACTCACAGGTAATGTTTAAATCATCTCCAGGTTTATAATTAATCTTTGCCTTTTAACATTTCCTGTCAAGCTCTTCATTTCACATCAATGGAGCTGGATTTTGCCAATGCTGAAGTTAAACCATCATTTTTAATTGATATATCTTGTCCTGAATTAGGACCTTCATGGGCCAGTAAATTACTTTCGTCTCAGACTTAAGCTGTGACTGACAGTACCTTGGCCATATTGACAGAGAGCCGACAAGAGAGTTCAGTCAAGCCAAAGCTCTTAATCCCAACTATGCTTCCTTCAGGACAATTCCCTAAGACCCGCGGTGATTTCCTGCATGCCAATGCGTGCCTGGACCCTCGCCGAGCTATCGACGCTCGACCCCTGCTGTATAGAGCGCCGCTGCTCATAACCCCTGTTCCTCTTCCATTATTGAGAGGTGGCATGAAGGTCACGGGGCAGCGCTCATCGATTGGTAAACAGGGGAATATTTGATTGTCACTCTGGTTGCTCTGCCAAGACGCTCCTCTTTGTTGCAACATAGGTGGCCAATTTGAATCTAGAAAAAGAACTGAAAAAGGTTTAAGTCAGCAAAAACGCAGTTTTCAAAAAACCCGCAAGGTCATTCTCTTCCTATTTCATCATGGACTTTAAGGATCTCGGAGCAGCATCTGTAAAAAAAAAGATGCTTATTCTATTCAAACTCTTGTAGCTTGTATTGTATATATGCTGAGAGTTCTTTGTCTCTTGAACATTTAAGCGCTCATACATCATCTTATTTGAAACTGCACTACTTCCCAGACGTTACAAACTCTGGCCATAACCGCTAGTGAAGCAATGCAGCTTCAGGCTTTGAAAAAGAGCTTTGAAGAGCAAAGAGCTGGAAGCACATATGGCTAAAGTCGGACACTGGAAGTTACCATGGTGACAGCGACTGGAAATGAAAAATCTGTGCTTAAAGGCAGTCCTTGGTGTTTGTGTGCGAGTCTTTGTGCTTTGGGGAAGTGGGAGAGAATGTGGGGGGGCGGGGCTTCAGCGATACAGTGTGCATATTGATTATTGTGTAGATTAAAGAGTCGGTGAATGGAGTTCTGTTATATTGTTGTGTTTGGTTTGAGTACTTTTTGTGCTTCATTCAGCTAAAACTCTGAATTTCTTCCAATTTTTAAAATAGAGATTGGATAATGGTCCAAGAAAAGGATTTGGATCTCTTTGTTGTTACTGTGCAGTGCATGCCCCCCCCCCCTAAGCTCTCCTTTGAGATGGACCGGCAGCAGACGACGCTTTTTGTGTGCAACAGCCCAACTCGATGCCTTCAAGTGAAATGGCAGGCTGCGTTTCTGCTCCTCTCGCTCTTATTCCTCATCCGTCTGTCAGACGGCCAGCACAGCAGGTCCACCAATGGGTATCTGACCCGAGAATCTGGCACTTGCAGAGATGCTCTTGAGATGGACTTAGAATCTCAGCAGGAAAGGTTCTGAAGGTAAACCCTGGTCAGCATTTCAATGGTTCTCTGGAATGTTTCAGGATGGAGTTTTTTCTGTGCAGTAAAAACAGTTTATATATATATGAGGGTGTTCTTGCTGTCTGCCTGCAGAGATTCAAAGGCTCATGCATACGCTTCCACTTAGTCACAGACTCACGAATGCGAGCGCGCCCCATCAAAACCACCGCTTCTTTTTTTGCAGCATTTGACACATTAATATTCATATGACTCAAAAAAAAAAAAAGAAAGTTTGACCGAACCTTCGCTTTCTGCACATCACCCGATGAATTATGCTGAGCTTAAAATGGGCCTAGAGGCTGAGAGTCCCACGGGCCACGGCTGGGAGATAAATCAAACGTCAGCAGGAAGATCCAGAGCTGCATCATTTGTTGGCAAGAATAGAAAAATTCATCCTGGAAATCGTAAATCATTAGACGGGCAGGCCCCGGTGGATGGGCCTCACCTACCAAACAAATCGATTCATGAAGTTATTGCAAATTTTAATCCCCCCTCTGTTCCCAACAGGCACCTGGAGAGACCCTCGGGGTGCTGCGATTTACATTTTCGGTAGATTGCACGCTTCTTGTCTTTGACAGTGACAGATATTTAAATCATACATCGAGCTCCCTTCATTTGTTTATCCCCATTGCAAGAGATGAATCAAAATTATCTTATAAGGCTGTTATAACAAATAGCCGAGTCAGCGGTTATGCTTCAATGAATTGCGTTCCTTTAAAAGAAGTTTGTTTTCTTGTCAGAGCCAAAAGAAGATAGTTAGGGATGGTTATCCGGCTTTTAAGAGAAGTTAAGCATTAGTTTGGGACTATTTTGGATGTTAGAAAAAACAACAAGGATGTAACCCCCGGGGACAGTTTATCAGAAATATAAGCTCAAAGTGGCTTCTTAAAGAAAAACCCGACTGAACATCATCGCTCTGTGTTGATCAAAGTAATGACCCTGGTAATGGTTTTAATCCCTAATAAAGCAAAAACTTACGCATTAATCGTTCTACGACTCTTGGGAATAAAACGATTGAAATAAGTCCGTTCACTTTCTACTAAAAACTGCAGTGCAGAAAAACTGAAGCCGACTTTACAGTTACCCAGATAAACAGACACAGTCTGTCTCGAGGATCCTTTCCATGTTGTCAGACACTTATTTGGAAGATCGAGGGTTTGATCTCAGGACCCCACTCTATACATGTTGAAGCAACATCGAACAAGATACAGAATCCCAATTTGCTCTCCGAGCGCCGTTCAGGGCTTCTCCTCAGTCTGCATCAAAAGCCCAGAATTAATTTGCTGTTTTGCAAATTACATGATTGCAGGTGACAATAAAGTTTATTTGACCTCTTCTTCTAAGAAAAACAAAACGAAACAAGAAAAAACACATCAGAATATCCATTTTAAATATTTATCATAAAAATTACTAATGGAATAATATTATATAATAATAATAATATTTCCTACTGCAGATTTGCATCGACTTTCTTTCATGTATCATCGAAAGTACCAGGAAGCATTAATAATAAAAACAATAACAATAACTTCTTCGTCTTCTTCTTTTGCCTTGTTGATTTCGGTCTCCAGCTGACCCTCGGTTCCCATCCATAGGCCGCCACCCCATTCAGTTTCGTGTTCCGCAAATTGATTTGTCATAGGTTTTATGCCGGATGACCTTCCTGACGCAAACCTCCCCTTTTATCCGGGCTTGGGACTGACACTAAAAGGGCTGGGTTAATAATAATAATCATCATCATCATCATCATCATCATCATCATCATCATCATCATCATCATCATCATCCGCGACATCGAGGGTATATCCCTGAAATGCCCCAACTCCGCTTGGTTGTACAAGCAATTCCCTTGATTGAACAAATCAAATTTGAAGTTTTTATCTGCCTTTCCCAAAATCAATCCAGTTCTTCCTCGCAAATACAAGATCTACTTGGCTATGAAATTTTAAGATGAACCATGAAATTGTTTTTGGGTTATACGACGATTCAATAATACCCTAACTTTTATAATCTAATAATAATAATAATTATAACAATAAAAATTATGATAATAATAATTATAATAATAAAATGATAATGACATTGTAATAGAATAATAATAACTATAATAAAATAATGATAATAATAGTTGAACATCTGACAATTTTGATATTTTCTGTAAACAATGAAAATCTGTATTGTTGCAGCCTTTTCTAAAAAAGGTTTCTTATAAATACCGCCCCTGTGTTGCAGCAGCCTCAGAGACAGATGAACAATGTTCCTGATCATAATTGAGAGACACATCACGCTGGATCCAGTGAACTCCAGCAGATATACCAATTTCTTTGTTTTAAGGGAGTGCAGTCAAGGTCATATAGGCGGAGCTGCGGCCTGCATTTCAGTTAGCCACTGTCACAACTCCAGCATGCATAATGACATCATCTAAAAAAACACGTCTACATTTTTTACTGGTCACCGCGGTCACAGGATGAAAGAGACGATTATATTTCTGATGGAATATTTATGTCTGTAAACATAAGTGGAGGATTCAACTCCTTCAGCGGCTAAAACAAAGAGAAAAGAGGGCATAATAATCCATGCATTATTTATCAGAGATTCCACTTACTCAATTGGTGTGTGTGCGCCTGTGAGAGAGAGATTCTAACTAATATTGGCGCTGGGAATAACCATCAAGCTTAAGCAAAACCTTGCGATCGTTTCATAACGGGGTAAATTCAAGATGTTTATCTCCTGACATCCAACGAAATGGCTTAGGATAATTCTACGGACTTTATCTCTGCCTCACATTGAGATCTCAGAATTCAATCACTTTTGTCTGCGCGCCGAGGGACCGGTTGATGTGCCGCTTCCTTGAAGCAAGAATAAGCTTGACTGGAAATACGTGAAGGGGGTTGATGGAAGAACGGGTGTGTGTTTTTGTGTGCGTCTAAATGAATGTTCACACAGGGTCATAAGCTTTTGTTTGAATTTAAAGAGCACGCTTGCCGAGTAAACTGACTGGACTCGTCTGTCATGTCCTCGCCGAGAAAATAAAAATTGGAAAATTCGTTTTTTTTCTTCCATAGGTTGATTTCAAGCAAAAACCTTTTATCCAAATTTTTGGTGATTTTTTTTTTCTTTTCCATAAGGTAATGATTTTGACCAGCTTTCCTTTACGTCTGTTTTTTTTTGCAAGTATTCAACCAATCGAATGTATTCAAAAGTGCAGGTGACCAAATCCTGCATCTCCATTGTGTAAAATTATTAGGTTAACTTTATTCAAGACATAAACATAGTCCATAATATGTATGTTTTGGCCCCTAAAGACATGGAAGCAGAAAAGAAAAACAAGAGAATTCCAGTATTAAGTTTTAGCCAGCATTGCCGTATTGTCATTACCAATAGTGTTGTTTCTATTTCCTGAAGAGTAACCATTTCGGAGATACGAAGTGTCGCGCCTTATGAAGAATTTTAAGGCTTAAATGTTTAAATTCATGAAAAATAGTCAATTTGATTAGACTAGCTCAACCTAGTGGTGAAGCTCATTTTTAGGAAACAATTTGACTTACTAGACTATTCTTGGAATTGTATCACATAACATGATTCTATTTAATATGAACTGATATGCTTTAATATACCTTTATTAATAAAAAAGCCTCCTCCTCAGTCTGTCAGTCTGCCTCTTTGACCTGCGGTGACCCTCAGGGCTCAACCCGCCACTACGTCAGTCACATTTTACAGGAGCTAAACAGTCACGGAAAAGGAGCTAAAACAAGCTGTTGAAACTAAAGGGTTAAAGCAGTTTCATCGCATTTCTTTGGATCTGTTTTCTTCTTTATGCTGGATCTGAAGTGCAGGACTCCGCCAGCATGTGCCAGATTTAAACTTTAATGAAATGCGCTGTGCTCGGTCAGATAGATGTCTACAGCATGTGCAGAAACACGGATTGACCTTTTCGGGTGGAGAGAAAAATTGCATCACCTAATACCTGTTGTGGCAGTGAAATAGATTAATTTCAAAGAGGCTACCTGGGCTGGTTCGATCCGCGTGGAACTGAATTACTCAGCGGCCAAACAACAAGGTGGACAAGGAGTCACATTCAAAATTCTTTCTCCTGGAGCTTCATGTCCTCCAGATCTTAGATACATAACTGCGTCGTTAAATAATCTATCTACTTCCATCTGCTTTGACTATGCCGCAGAACTATTTGCCTTTGTTTTAGTTATCCGCACAATTCCTGCAGAGTGGCTTGGAAGCAAGCTGTTAGGGTGACTTAAAGGTGAAATAAACATCTGCTGATGAGCTCAGAGGTTCCTCGTCCTTTCAACCGCTCAAAGTTACTCAGAGGTGTATTCAAATTAAGATTTGCAGCGCTGCCATCGCCGCCACAAACGCTGCAGACAATCAATTGGAATGTATTCTTCCCTAAACTCCGTCTACAGAATGAACTAGTGCTACTCAGCCGTCATGATGTCAGGAGGGAGGGTGAGTTCTCTGCTCTCATGAAAAATTCTTTGGTTTAAGCCTCCCTGAGAGCACAATCCGACCTGAGGAAAATAAATTCCTCCTCAGGAGCAAAGCTCAACATCGGAGGACTGCCTCCCCCCGAGGTGATAACCTTTGCCTGGCCCAACCTCGAATATACGTGGTGTCTGACAAAACCCCAGCCCAGAAAAGTCTTGACAAATTAGTGTTAGTCTTTCAGCTCTTCCTCTTTTCCTCGGGCTAAAACCATCTCGCAACTTTGAATGACAAATTCAAACTGAACCTGTGCTGCTGTCCCCGACAGCAAGGGTCTGTGCTCGAAAAGCCTCCAATCCCTGCATTGTACAAGCAATCCCCCTGGTTGAAACCCTCGAATTAAATGTTCAGGTGAGTCCGAAAAAAACAGTGTTTTTCATGAAAAAGATATAATTAGTGAAGAAAACATACACGATATGGTTACATTGTTTTTAAAAATGTTTTAACTCTGCCTTGTAAGGTGGCTTTGAGTTAGATTTCTTTGAGTCGATTCATATCCACCAAACTTGGACGTAATGGTTTGGAATTTATGTCAAGAAAACAGGGGGTCTTTTTGTTAGAAAAAAAGAAAAAGGAAAAAAACAATTCCCCCTATAGAGTAAAATTTAAACAAAATAAATATGAGATCTCCTCAAATCGATTCAAATGTAATTCATTTAGACTAAATTGAACCGACGGTTGAGAAATGACTGCAGATAAAGCTCCCCCTATTGTCCGAAATATAAAACTAAACCCAAAATCAATCCAGTTCTTCCTCCCACCAAGAACTCTGTGGGTATAAAATCATCAAAAGGATCCATGAAAAGGTTTTTGAGTTATCGCATTAACACGAAGGAAATGCGGACGACTTGGTTGTCCATAATATCCTCTGATTTTTATGGATTTAATTATATTTTGAATGATATTTATTTTTCTGATCGTTTCCGGCAAGTAAATATGCCACAAAACCTCGAAAAGTATATTTGTCTAATTTCTAGAAGAACTGTTTCATTGCACTTGATTTAAGAGACAATCACTGAACAAGTAACGTTTCACTGATATACAAGGACTCGTTTTTTGGTGAATGGATCTTTAATAATGATAATAAGTTTCCAGTTTTTGAGCATCGCAGTCTCATTTTGAGGTAAAACTGCTTCCTAATATTAATAAAATATAGCTCTGAATGATATTCATCAGCTAATTTCAAGATTTGGTTTATCTAAATATTGTATCTCATTTCAAGAAGTCTTACCACGTGTATTTTCACAGATATTTTCACACTTATCACAAGCAAAAAGTACATTATTCATTATTTTTTACTTATTTTTGTTACAGTGAACTTGTATCACAGTTGAAATCAGTAAATCAAAGGTCAGAAATGTCAAGTAAATGGGAGTTAAGGTACCTCAGGTAGGTTGTGGATGTTTACGGAGGACTAAAAACTGGCTGCTGCTGTGTCTGTGTACTTTATCTGCTCCACTCTGCAGAATACATTTGACTGAATACACCGTTACCACAAGGTCATGCGCGCTCAAAAACAAACCTTTCCTCCTCCAAACGAGGTGATGATAAAAAGCATCACGAGCTGCGGAAAAACTGATTACAGGGAGATTCCGCCACGCCGCATGCTTCAGTAAAGGGGGAAATGTAAAAAAAATAAAAAATAAATCAATGCTAGAAGAGGTTTAGGCCGTTGTTTACGTTCGTCTCATCCATCATATCGATCTATAAACAAGCCCGCTATCCATTTCATTTCCAGAATATTGTTTTCTTCATCACCTAAGTGGAATAGCTCTTCCTAAACACGCAGAAGGAGCATGTGTTTATCAAAGTTCTCTTTGGGGGCTTTGAGCGAAGCCAAACAAAAGGACTCAACTGGACGAATCCTCGTGGAATCCTGGCAGGAACTCAGATTTTGGAAGAAAAAAAAGGAGCCGGGTCCATCACATTTCTGCATCGCAGTCGCACTTCATTAGCATCTCCATGTTTCTCTCAGCGCAATGATGCGGTGAAACGCGGCTTTCATTTCAAATGCGACACTGGAGAGGATGGAGAAAAGCGTGTGATGTACAAATTCGCATAAAAGCTGCTAATGTCTGTAAATTCTAAGAAGGATTAAGCTTGTCAGGAAGGATAGAAAGAAAAAAAAGGCCCGAAACGCCTTCAGTGTCGTTGAGAATTATACAAGCAGTATGACTCGTTCATGAGAGATGATCAGTCCTAACCTTAGTTTGACCATCCACAATGAAACCGAGCTTAATAGAGCCTCAAAAAGGTCATTCGTATACGTCACGCGCATGAGCGTTCCATCATCCATACACTCAAGTCGCTTGGCTCTTTATTCATTTCTACTTAGTTCCAAATGGTTAATCCCATAAAAATGGAATATGGCGGATGTTTTGTCGCCCGTAATGTTTGCAGAAACAGTGTAGTGTGACAGAACTTGATGTTTCCCTGCGATTTTTATCCCTTATTGGCGATGCCACCCACCAGGCGGGAAGTGCTGCAGCTTCCTCTATATGTGACTGCGTCACATCGATTGTTGTCTGCTGTTTGCATACATGTACGCGCTCAAGTACAGATGTTTCATCTCCGTTTATGTGACACTACCTGGGAAAAAAAAAAAGAAAAAGAAGTAAGCTCCTTCAGCGCTGCACTTTAAATCCTTCACTCCCACTCCTGACCATTGTGTTTATGTTGCATATACCCACTCGCCATCTTCCTCTTCTGTTTCATAAGCCGCGTCGAGCGGGTCTTTTGATGTTTTTTTTTTTTCGAAACAAACTCTGTCGCTTTTAGACTAATAACAAGAGGGCCATTATGGATCATTTGTCGGCGCGTGTTCCTGTGTGCGAGAGCGAAGCTTCTCTGTGGAGGTTGTTTGAATATGGATGCAGGGATCCTATATCAACCCTCAGATACTCGTACAGCCTGGAGTTCAATGGTGACTTTGAAGACGTGACCGTCCTGAGACTACAGCGTTTCATCAGAGAGTGTACTTCCTAGTTGCAGTCACCTTTTAACCCCTGACTGTTACGAGCGGTTCTGCAACCACTAACCTGGTATGGATATCATGTAATGCATGGGGCCTCCAGAGCCGACGGGTCAAATAGACAGACTGTCAAGAAAATACTGTAAGAACTGTCATGGTTTTATTCATTCAAATCCTGCCAATTAAAAGAAACTTGTGTTGTAATAATCCGTGGTTTAATGAGAAATACAGATTCATTGTCTATCAGTAACAAACAGCTGACTGGCATCTCATACGGCTCCAATTCCAATTAAGTTGGGACATTGTGTAAAATGTCCATGAAGACAAAATGCAATGGTTTTCTAGTTTAGGCCTAATTATAAAAGAATGCAGCATAAAGATGAGACAGTTAATGTTCAAACGGGTTAACTATATTGTTTTATCTATACATATATATATATATATCTACAAAAAAGTCTGCCGATGCAGGTTATTCATATTAATCCATACCATAGGTCAAAAGTAAATTTTATAGCCACATAGACCTTAGTGCGAGGAAGAACTGAATTGATGTTGGTAAAGATCGGTTGCATATTCCTAGCAACTAGCGGAGCCCAGAAGTTTTGGGACATCACTTCTCAACTGTTGGTCCAATTTTGTGCATATTTGGTGCATATGAGTCGACTTAATGAGAGCTATCTTTTATTAATCATATTTTATTCAAATTGTTCATATTTTAGGAGGAACGGAAAACTGTTTTTTATAACATCCTAACGGTCTTCACCGTCCAATTTAATCCAAAGTTGCCTCATATAAACTTATCATTATATCTTATAATTATATAGTTTATGTGATATTATTTATCACTAAGCTCAGAATAAATAGTTAACTGTATTTATCTTTTTTACATCTGATCATAGAATATACTCCTGACTCCATAAAAAGAGAATAGCGTAGGCGTAGTTCTGAATTTGATGCCTGCAACTAATTTCAATAAACGGGAACGTTTATTTTTCACGTTGCGTCACATTTTCTTCCATCAACACTCAGTACATTTTTGGAAAGAGATGATGCTAACTGTTGAAGTTTGTTGAAAGTCTGTCCTAGTGGTGCTCCATATTTGGCCTCAGTTGCTCACCAATCCGAAGTCTATGTTGTTGTATTTGGCACTTTGTAACGCGGCACACATTTTCAATGGGAGGGGTCCGGATTAAAGGAGGGCCAGTCTTATGCCTGGGCTACTTAACTTCCAAACCACAATGTTGTAGAGTGTGCTGCCGACTGTTACATTCTCTTACTGGAATAAGCCAGACGTCCCTGAGAAAGACGTGATCTGGATGGTTTGTACCTATTAGCATGGATATGTGCAGATGCAGAAGTTTGCACAGGGTTTTGAATTTTGCACAGGTAAAAATCCAGATAGTTATTTTCTTCCTCTTAGGTTGATGCATGTCATCATCAATGTCCATGATTTCCAAAAACTATTTGAAGTGTTTCCCATCACAATCCATCTCAGACGAGAAGTTGGCAGCATCTGTGGATGTTGTTGACGCATGACCCGTTTAACGGAGAATGTGTTTCCAAGTAGTCCCCGAGCCGGTGTAATAAAAGTTGCCGTTGTGATCAAAAATCCATGGCTTTAAATGTTTTGTTTGTTCTTACCCTTTACATGCAGAGATTTCTCCAGATTCTCATTCTTCTATGATGATATTTGGTCTCTAGAATGTGAAATCCCCTGTTGAGAGAGGGTCTTCTACCTCTCTCAACATGCAATTAGACCACCTCTCGTGTGAACAATTGGACCATTTGTCCTCACCATCTTTGTTTGTGAATGTCGGAGCTCTTTGTGGCTGTCCTTTTGATGCTCAATCATAACGCCATCAACTTTTACCCGTGACCGTATTTACACGCGGAATGTTAAAACCAGGTGTTTTTGAACAAGCCACAACCGTCTTAGTCTTTTCGGCCCGCATAAAATCTGAATAAAAAATGGAATAAAGAAGGATTAGGATGCGCCGCGACCTTTGGAGTTTGGGGTTGTACGTGTTTTGAAGGCTGGATGGTAAACAGGTTCCTCGTGGAATCCCACTCGGACAGGGATTATAGGTGCTCATGGGAAATTGTCGATAATGGCCAGGCGGGTTTTGTGTCTTCCTCTGCGGGACACTTTTACAATATTATCACTGCTGAGGAAAAAGAAAGGATTCACGTAAAGACCGCTCAATCCTACAACAAAAGGGGACTCCATCAGTTTAACATGGCTTCACAGTGGCCGTTTCAAATCGCTATATAGAAAAAAAAAGACAGACAGCACGACTAAAGATGTCGTCTTACTTTTCTAGTATATCCTGATTTGAAATTTCCATTTTACCTCTTACTTAAGGAGAGATGTGATAATGGCACCAATTTTGCCTTTTTACCTCAAGGTGGGAATCAACCACCGATGAATGGAATATTATTGATTATAATAATTCTCTCTCGTCCAACACGTCTTTGATAAACCATGGCCCTCAATACCTAACTAGATGAGCTAATAAATATCGGTATATTCTAATTTTAAATATTTTCTTCATCTGTCTGCCAGTAAACTTGTGGTTTGTGCCAAGATATCGCAAAAACTATATCATAAGATATGTGCAGTTTGATCTTGCAAACAGATATATATTATTTCTGTTTGTGTGAGTGTGGTCATGTGAGGGCGTCACATGACCACCAGCCCCACTTGAAAGACCAGCCTATACTCTTAATTTGGAACTAACACCTATTTCCCATCGAAGACAGCGTTCCAAAGACAAGACAAAACAAAGAAACAGGCCGTAACAATAACCAGCGGTGAAGTATTTTGTGTTCAATGCCATCCAATCCAGCCCAGATCCTAAAGAGGCAGAGAACTAAACACAGAGCGGTGATGTTGACCTCAAACACTGACTCAACAGGTACTGCTGGCCATTCAACGCTGAAGATGGGGTTGCAGTAGATGCTGGTGTGTTGGGCCAGGATCATGCAGCAGGACCCCCACCAGTGCACTGGGTCCAGCGTCGAAAAGGGGCCAGATAGTCTGCTCTCTCAATCTCAACCAAGTGCACCCCACCCTCACGATTCATAGCTCAGAGTATCTTTGAAGTAACTCTAAACAGTTACTGGAAGATACATTATTCTAAAGCAGATCCACAACAGGGAGCCTTTAACAAGCTTCCCTGATGAACAGTGGGCCTCCACAGAGCCTATAAATGATTATTCCTCTTTTTGTGTAAGCGCAGCACTCAACAGTTACCTTTTAATACGATTTGCTTTGTGCTCAAAAAGCTAAATGCAAAGGCTGAAGGCTATTCCTTCACCTCTGATAACGCATTCTGGATGTTTTCATAGGGGGCTCAGAGCTTGCTGTGTTGTGTGCTGCGCCTGTAGACAGGCTGAATGGGAAAAGATGGATGCCGCAGCATGGGAAAGATAATGAATGAAGTCGACCGTGGGTGGCGAAGACCATCACTAAAGCCCATTGGGTCCCAACAGAGGGACTGGAATATTGACCCGTCCGTCACTTTTTTCTCTTCCCTCTCCCCCTCGGTCTTACAACAAAACCCTAAAGGGGGGATACATGGCCTGACACACACACACACAGACACACACACACACACACACACACACACACACACACACACACACACACACACACACACATACACACACACACTAACAGGAGCAGTCTACACATAAATCTGACATACCCAACATGCATTTTGTCTTTGCACTAACAAACCTTAGGTCCGTAAAGAATCTTTTTGCATCAATTTTTTTTTTGGTTCAATCTTAGCACAAGAACCAGCGAGTGTGTATATGTGCGTGGATTTTCTGCAGTTCAACCACCCTGGATGTGTTTGCTCATTTTAACTGAAAGCAAATGGGAGAGTTTGCAATCCTTGACAGGAACTTTTTAATCAAACTCTTATACAGTAAGAGCTGCAGAAAAACTCAACATACACATACAGAGAGAGAGAAAGACAGAGTGAGACAGCGGGAGAGAGAGAGAAAAAATTCCCCTAAATGCAGCGGAAACTCTGGCTTGAAATTTAATGTATGTCTTTGAAATTGTTTCTATGGAAAATCACAAAGCTAGTTGTTGTCCTCAAAGTAAATTCGGCTCCGGATCATTACATTTCTTCTTCTGAAGCGCTGACAAACCTCCCTCATACCACGCAGTTGTTTTTTCCTTGATATAAATCTTGAGTTATGAAAGGGAACAGCGGTGCACACCAATTCTCTTTTATTAGTCTCCGATGTGGACAAATCCGTCTTGACTTGACAGCAGCTGCACACTTCCTTCCATAGAATGCTGCCTAGTTTCCTCTTAATACCCCCAAACAACAGGGGGCATACGGGGTTAGACATATTACTACCTCTGTGTACGTCAGGTTATTTCCTCAAAAGCTGCTTGACAGAATTTAATGAGATTTCCTCCATATTGAGTCGGGCCCCTAAATGTGAATATTTCATAAGAGTTTTCCTCAATTTGCTTACTTTTACATTATAAGGGCCTTGTTTATGTAAATAATTTCATTTTAACCTACTTTAAGATGACATGGTCTAACCCTAACCCTACATATCCTGAAAAGTATTGCGCAGAATTGAAAGAAATTACACACGTTTGCTTTGATTTGACTTTTTTTGTCTGTTTTGATGGAAAAGTTTCCTTATTATATCCCCCAAAAGTTGGGGCTATTATGGAATCGTCATTGCGCCGATTGTTCATGCTGACGCGATAGCTCAAAAACGAACCCCATAGACCCTTACTGTGAGGAGGAACTGGTTTGATTTTTAGAATGGTCGAGTATATATTTGCGACAAAATGGGGAGATTTTTCGTCAAAAAAAAGTTTGGTCGGTTTAGTCCAAATTTGATGCATATGAATTAATTTGAGAAGATCTATCGTGTGTATATCACATTTTACTTTAGTAGTCCATATTTTAGTCACTGTTGGGAGCTTTTTTCTTTTTTTTTACAAAGATAATTTCACATTTAAGTTGGGGAGCCCAATCTTGTACAACGCAGGAGTTTGGGACATTCTCAAAGATATAACAATTCCCTTTTTTTTTTTTTTTCCTGTAACTACATTCTTTGGCTTCACTCTTTCATTCACATATTTGTCCATCCTGTGTCAGTGGTCAGCAGACTGGAGAGGGACTCAACCCACTTACATCAGAGGCAGCAGCAGGATCAGCCGGCGATTATAGTCATTACAGTTTGTGCTTACATAGGGCTCTCGTGCTTTGTGCCACATCTCCCCTCGTCAGCTGGCAGTCTGAGCTCTAATCTTCCAGTTATAACAAACAGCAGACGAGGGAACAGGAGGAATAAAGCTATAATGGGGGGGTGGGGGGTCCGGATAAAAGGGGTGGTTGGTTGCCAAATTGCATTTAAAAAAAAAAAAAGATAGTCTGTCCCCTTTTAGAATCGTCGCTTTGATAGATGGTCCTTCATAATTTGCTGGCGTTTTGTGTGGAGCGAAGAGACTTCAAGTATTATTGTTGTATTTTCAACCTTTTGTTTACCGTTTGCCGGTGGAAGCCAAGCTTCCAGCAAGGTGCCAATTAGAGGGTTCAGCCTTCAGTAGCTTCCAACCACCTGCTGTCTTCCTCCTCCTTCAGCGAGCTTAGAAGCCACATGGCCATTTACATACACGTCCTTATATTTGAATACATCACTCAGAGAGGCTCCGCCCCTCCTGTCAGTTCAAAAGGACTCCATCAGTGCCAAGCGCCTGATGAAATACTAATCACCCTTCTAATTGGTAATTGTGAAGTCGAGGTGGCGTGCGGCACGTGCAGCTTCTCCCGCCATCGATCGCCCTCCCATGGCGCCATTGATTTGCACTTGATAAATGTAATTGTGATTATTTCTCCAGTTTATTTTTATTCTTCTTTGAGATGCCCCCAGGATTTTAATAGAAAACGAATCAGGAGGTTTTTTTTTTTTTTTTTTTAATGACTGGGTGAGCTGAGGTAAAAAAAAAAAAAAGAAATAAGAAAGTCTATTAGAAATAAATAAATAAAAAAAGCACAGCAGTTATAAAATAGATTTTGGATCTGGTTCAAGATAAATGTTAAGGCGGGGATTAAGTTTTCAATCCACGTTAAACACACATTATATTTAAACCCTCAAGAGGGAAATTATATAAACTGCGATAAAAATATCATATTTGGTCTTCTAATGGGTTATTATTGGATTAAAAAAAAAATCCTAAACGGATTTTCACCGACAACAAAACAAAACCTTATATGATAAAAAATGAATTTATATGGATTTACTGCAACCGCTTGCTCGAAACATCTCCTCTATCCATCTAACCTTCCCTAATGCCGTGTGACACATCCATCGAAACCTGTGTTCTCACTCGCTTATTACCATCCCCTCCTCCAGCCCTCCTCCACCCCCAGCCCACCGCATCCTAAATAGAATAAGCCAGAAATGGAACAGGAAGGGCATAAAAGACGAGAAGCCTGCCTCTGTAATTGTTTCTCACTTTCATAGGCCTGACCCCTTATTTATTTGACTGGCATTTACCGCCTGGGAATTAACTCTTCATCGGCGCGGACAACGTGCAGACAGCCGACTGCAGTTAGTGATTGAATGAGTGGCAGGGGGTGATGGCGAGGAGGGGGGGGGGGATAGGCACGGGCTCGTGAACCCATAAAGCTTTCATGGGAGCGACGCGGCAGACCATATCTCATTGCAGGGTTCACTTGAAATGAGATGAGCCCCGTTTTGCTGCCGGTCCCTCGCTGGTCCCATTGATTAGCGGGGAGCCAATCAATGTTAATTAAGGTGTTGAGATTCCTTTAATTGTGTCGTATGAATCATCGTGTCAGACATCGCCGTGACCTTCACAGGAATTACACTCTGAACGGCCTAGCTGGGAGATAAATACTTTTTTATGTATCGCAAGATAATGGTTGTCTTTTAAATGAGTGTAGATTTGATGGACGGCGGGATGGCGCGCTCAAACCGGGCCCGGACCGGACCGTTCGTATCAGGCATTTCCATTTGGCCAAGAAGATGCAGAGCACGGACAGATCGATACTTGTCAAAACATTTAAGAGTTAATGTCGTGAGATAAGTGCAGCCATTATGTCTGCTGAGAGGCTCTCTGTGCGTCTGAAGAGGGGCTCTGATTGATGACTGCCAAAAACAAGATGGCACATGAAAACACCAGCAGCAGCCCTAATTGGGTTTTGTAATGAAGACCTGCATTTCATAGTGGAGCTGAGTTTGTCTACCTCCCTCATCTTCAACACCACCTCCATCCAACATTCTTTAACCTCACTGTAACTTATACCTGGTTTGGAACCACCAAACCATGAGATGAAATTTCCTGCGAAGAAACGTCCTGGACTCAGAGGTGACTTGTGAATTTCTCTACATCAATATGTCTCACATCTCCGCTCCGGCTATAACAGGCTCCCCTGTTTCCTCCTACTATCATCTAATCGTATTTTGTAACAGCGTTGCAGTCGAGCTTTCAAACCAGCTTATACTAAACACAATATTCACTCTTAAAACAAGAAAAATGTAATTATCTATATTTTTCTAATACATGATGTATTAATAAATGTCCTAAAAAAATCAAATGCCCCTTTAGATTGACTATTAATATAATCTTATTCTATTGGTAGGATTATTTTTTGGGGGGCATATTAAAGCATGTGACGACTAACGACATCCAACCAAAACATAATTTTCTGAAAACATGTTTTACCAAAAGGTTCAGCTTAACCATTTAAAAAAATGAATACGTAACATTTGTAAGTGGAGTTTCAAGAATTCTTCAACCTTTAAAAACATACCTGACCAAACAATTTGTCATTTTACTGACGATTTAGAGTGTCTAAGATAATAAATGAATAAATTCTCCGAAAGTTAAACAAATTTTCCTTGGCTTTTTTTTATTTTTTATTTCTTCCCCATTTAAAGTACTTAATGTGTAAAAAACAGTAAAATGCCCCTTTAGACTAATTGACAGAAAAAAAAACACAACCTTTTTCTTCTATCATCGAGTATTAATGGAAGGAACTGGATGAATCATTTCCATAAACAGTTGAGATTCATGATAGTCATAATCTCATCTGCAGAATTAAATACTCTCACCTTCATTAACTGAACACTCCACTTCTGACTAATGTGCTTCTCTATTCCAGCCGTTCAGAACCCACTCGCTGGTCTGATGCTGCTATTTCTGGTTGTATAACGGACGTCGTGTCTCTTTGCAGATGTAATAACCGGACCCAGTGTGCTGTTGTGGCCGGACCAGACGTATTTCCGGACCCTTGCCCCGGAACCTACAAGTACCTGGAAGTCCAGTATGAGTGTGTTCCCTACAGTATGTACACTCCTTCCTACTTTGGTCCCTAACTACCCTGATTTCCTTCTTACAGCAGTGAAGCACGCATGCCCTCTACTATGCAACCTAGTACTGTTCCAAATCTCTTCTGTCATGCAGTTGGATCAACAGATTTCCACGTCTTGTTGTCATGTGACCGATGGATCAGAAATGTTCTACCTGGGAGAAATGTTCAACCTTTGATGTTTATAAGACTTTAATGTCCGTTTTATAACATGCAGTATTTTCCTATTGATGTCTCGTTCAGTATCTTCATCCTAGATGGTATCAGTTATATCAACAGTTTCTTATAAGTTATACACTGATCAGCCATAACATTAAAACCACCTAATAATGTCGTACTTTCTGCCTCCAAAATGGTTCTATGAAGCAACACAGGGCAAGGCAGTTTTAATTGTGTTAGGCATTTAGACTGCAAGGCAATTCAAATTGCATTTCCAGGCCAGAAGAGATATAGAGTACCTCCATCGAGTTCTTGGTCCTCCCCGGGGTCTCCTCCCAGCTGGACGTGCCTGGAAAACTTCCAAATGGAGGGGTCCTGATCAGATGTTGAACCACCTCAAGTGGATCTTTTCAACATAAAGGATCTCCCTCCAGACATCCAAGCTCTGCTCCTCATATGTAGTCCAGCCACCCTACGAAGGGAGCTTATTTCAGCCGCTTGTATCCTTGACCTTATTCTTGGGGTCAGTACCCAGAGCCCCTGACCGTAGTTGAGGGTTGGAACGCTGATGGGCTGGTAGATTTAGAGCTTTGTCTTGTGACTCAGCTGGCTTCACCACAACGGACCGATACGACAGCATCATTACTGCTGATGCTGCGCCGATCCGCCGGCCCATCTCACGCTCCATTTCTCCACCACTCGAGAACAAGACACCGAGATACTTAGACTCCTTTGCTTGAGGCGGCAACTCACCCCCAAACCGGAGGAGACAGTGTGGAGAACCATGGCCTCAGATTTGGAGGCGCTGACTCTCATTCCAGCTGCTTCTCACTCAGCTACAAACCGCTCCAGCGCTAATGGAGATCGTGGACTGATGAATCCAACAGAACCAGCGATATGGAGCTGCTGACCTGTGGTCTCACCACATTATGTGATCGGTGACAGGTGCAAAGCAGTACAGGCAGCTTTACAAAATAAGTGGATGATAAAAAGCATTGAGGGATGATTTAAATAGTAATTAAAAGATTTGAGAATAACAAGAATAAAAGTCAGATTCCAGCAAAATAACTGAGTTATTAAGTATTTAAATAAAGGCAGCGGCAAACAGGAAGGTCTTCAACCTTGATTTAAAAAGAACTTTGTTTGATCCTGATATGTGGACCATAAAAGCTGAACGCTGATTCTCTATGTTCAGTGTCGACCCACTAGATAGAAAGTAGACCTGCCCCATATATGACCACCTGAGGGGTCTGGATAGTCCATATCGGAGCAGCAGATCAGAAATTCCCTCTGGGTTCTAACCCAGTTGGCTGCCCATCCCATTTCCCTATGTTTTGCTTATTTTTCCTGGTTTCATCATAAATTCAATGTGATTACAGCTTCCCCTGTCAGAGGTTATAATGTTATGGCTGATCGTTGTATCTCCTGTGGGATATCGTTTGTGTAATTTATCTATGACTAACGGAGCACATCACAGAAACTCACCGCCGATCCTGTTTTAAAGTCGCGCAGGAGTCGAATCCCGTCTGCGGTAGATTTGTCATTGAGAATGATGCCGCTGTCGAAAACGAGCTAAAGAGGAGAAAGCGGCGCTCTCAATATCATCTCAGACAGACGCGGGGCTCGCTGCTTTCCATTTATTTATTTTTTTAGGGGCTGCTTGTCATTACGCCTCCATCATCTGCCCCCACCAGTTCACTGCTCTTTAATATCTTTGATGAATCATGTCTGATCATGTTTCCGTGCTGTGTTAACGCCGAGAAAAGGCAGTTTGACTTTCATCAAAAAGAAACATACTTGCTGTTTCAGCTCAGTGGAAGCGAGTTAATGTTGAGACAAGCGCCACATCTTTGAAGCGAGTAAATAAGAAGAAACAAAAGTGGGATTTAATTTGTGCAGCAGGTGAAAAACACTGTCAGGCTGTGTGGAAACATTCCTGCCGGGAAAGGAAGGATCAGCATGAGTTGACAGGATGAGGAAATCCAGGAAGTGGCGTGAACGTTGCGATCTGACCTTTGGTACTGTGTCATAATGACCTTGGAAGTGGAATCTCAAAGTCATCATAATTACGCATGCCAAAGTCCTCTTCTGATGCTCGGAGATGATGTCAAAGATGACATAGGTGATATAAAGCTGATGGGTTCAAGCGGATTTCACGGCTGGAATGAAAATGAAGTTCTTTCTAACGTTCCGTGTCCTCACGCGTCTCTCTCAGGCGAAAACTTTGATGTTTTGACCTGTGATCCAGTTATGCAAGTTTTAGACCCACGTCTCTTAGCTATGCAAAATTCTATGGCCCAGTTTGTCTTTCCCCGGTCCTTAAAGAACCAGCGCCTGAAATAAAGCTGCAAGACTATTAGACATTTTATAGTCTATTTGATCATTTTAGACAGACAGACGGAAAGAGAGACTTTGAGTGACTATGGTTTGCGCTTATGATCCGAAACTGGCCAGTAAAGCTATTTTTACTGACATACTACTCAGTGCACTCCGATTGTTTACCTTGTATTCTAATTTTTTCTGCATTTTGTCCAAGAAACTCTTACCTACAGAAGCCAATATCAGTCCGTATTTCCATCGACTCGGCCTAACATGCAATTGTTTCAACATTTGGTGCTCTAAATTATACCTGTCACTGCCAAAATGAATATTTGTCCATTGTATAGACAGTTTCCAGGCAAAGTGAGAGGATTCTTTGCATTTTTTTTTCCAATGTCTATGTAACCCATAATATACATCTGAACCTCATCAGAGGCTCACCAGTAAGAATTTCATTAAAAAACATGAGAAAAGTACATGCAGAAAAGTCAAATTAGTTGCAATAATTCATTCTATTGTTAAAAAAATGCACGCAGGCGGGTCACAACCACTTTATCCACTAGACCCACTTCGACAAAACGGGCTGCCACCATAATCTCCAAGTACGAAATCCATTGAATTTCTGTGGGCAGTTAAAAGGGCGGAAAATCCTTTATTTTACAACACTGGATGATCTTCTTGGTGATTTTCAACTTTAACTTGTGTTTGCTGATGCCACCTATTTAACCTTATATCCTGGTTGACCCATTATGACTAATTATAACATAGTGGGACTTTCTTCCCCCTTTTTTTGCATGATGACGTGATGCTTATTGAAGTTTCAAACGTCGGCCCATAAATACCGTAGGACGGCGTTGAATTTTAAGTTTTTGGGTCATAATTTCTCAACTGTTGGTCCCATTTAGTCCAAATTTGGTGCATATGAATCGACTTGAAGAGTTCTATCTTGTATCTATCGTACTTTATATTATTATTTCCAAATGTAATTACTAGGAGGAGCTTTCCTTTGAAAAACACTGTTTGGTGATCGTAACATTACATTTAATTTGAGGAGTTTAATCACGGGCATGCTTGTAGTTAAATATCTAGTTAAATAGATACATGAGCATTGTTACTGACCTCCAAAAAACGCTTTTTATTCCCTTTGTAATTAATGGTTATATGTGACATTGAATGACACACTACAAAAAAAACAGACAAAAACATTTATTGGCATTGGAATGAAAAAAAGAGGCATATATGTACTAATATTATTATAGGATTGGCTTTCCTTGCTTCCCATTTTTAACACCAGAGGATGGAAGAGGAGTTCATTTTTTAAATTTTCTTGATCTGTAACTTCCATGGAATCCGTAAAGGCTGCACAGCGGCAAATGTCTGTTCGAATGTCCGTTCAAATGTCTGTTCCAGTCCCATCCGATTCTGATTCCATTACTTTCACTTCCGGCTGTCAATGTAATTTCTCTGAATTCCTATTACAGATATAGTCATACTTTATGAGGCCATTTATAAAAGCTCCCATCCAAATGCAGGGCCTTGGTTTTTTTTTTTTTTTTTTGCCTTGCCCCGTCTTGCTACCTGTGGCACAATGTAATTGCCTTCCTGTTCGAGCAATTCCATAAGACCCATGGCATTCCCATTCAGCCCGTCTGCCTCACCCACCTCCTCCATTTTTACATAATATACGCTACTTCTTTAACAAAAGCCAGGCAGGGAACATGAAAAAAAATATGCTGAATTGTTGGAAAACTGCTTCTGGCGCCTTTGTTCCATTACGTCGCAGCAGCCTATTAGGGAAGCAGAGGGGAGGAGAAGGCGGCGAGCACCTTTCCTGGCGTAACTGGGGATTGTGCCCAGAGCCGTCGTGGGTTAAAAAGGAATCTGCTAGTGATGCATAAACATTGCCCAAGTCATGTAGGTGTTTATTTGTGTATTGAGCGGTGAAGCGTTCAAAATGGTCACTGGAGAAAGAGTTTGAGACACGTTTAATTACAGGGTGTGAATGCGGCTCACAAGAGGACCAAGATATTTCTCTTCTTACCTCCCCCCCAAAAAAAGGACACAGACTCATCTTGGCTGGAATGAGCATCGATTAGAAATCTTTCTTTTTCTCTGTCTTGCCTAAATGTTGTACCAATAATGAACAAATACATCAACCAATACTTTTTGTTTCCTTGTTGAATTGCGATATAAAGATGGACTGTTTACATTAACAAAGGTTTATGGTTTGCATATTGGCTTCTCAATTATTTATGGGCTTTTAAAACATACACACACACACACCACAAATTCGGGAGGCTAACTGGAGGATTTGATTGTCTTGTAAGAGGAGCAGCCACCCATGACTCCCAACTCTCCGTTAGTGCTGATGTCTTGACTCTGTATTCCAAAGACAAACTCTCCCTCTCACTCCTAATTCTCTTTTTTCTTCCAAGTCTGCCTCCCTTTCACTTACATTCCGTCCTTTAAATGCTCTCACACCGCCCCTCCCCTCCATACAGTCCCGTTTATTTTCTCCCTCTGTTCCCTCATTTTGCAGTCTCCACTATCCTCCTCCTCTTCTTCACTGACCACTTTTATCTACCCTCTGCACGAGGAGAGCTTCTTTTGTTTGAGGGATACATCACCGCTCTCGCCCTCTCTCTGTATATTAACCGTATACAGGGTTTCCCATGGGGTGAACATGTACTTGCGGTGGTGGGCGGCGCAGCGTGTGACGGATGGGTTCACTAATGAACTAGTCAAACAAAAGTTTACCACTTTCTCCATCTATTGCAAATTAATAAATCATCTTCTATCTTAGGTCATAAATAACTCTTTAAGAATTAAAGTAAAATCACCATTTGCGAACAAATCTAGTTGAACCAGAGCCGTTTCCATCTCGCCTCTTTATCTGCCTAAGTGAACGCTAACATTCAGGGAGGGCAGAATAAAGGTCAAACCTAAACTGCTGCCTCTAGCTGTACCCGTTCGTCCGTAGGTCTGTGTGTATCCCCTGTGGCAATGCAGGTCTAATTTCACTTATAGCTTGAAAAAAAATGAAATCCAGATTCGATCTAGAGAGAGAGAGAGAGAGAGAGAGATAGAGATTTATGTTTATACATGTAGACAAGATTGCACAGTTAGATTCTCTGTTAATAGTATCAGAGGAGTGTGCCGAATCGATGGACGCATGAGACAGATACAATATTGATTTTATTAATTTGCAATTTGAGCCGCTCCATCAGTCGTAATGGAAAGAAATGTGCCAACAATTACTTTGTGAGAGTGTCAATGTTTCCCTGTGCTGGTGTCACAGCAGAAAGGCGATCCATATTTTCATTTAAGCTGCTCTTTGTCCTTATTCAAAATGGTTTTCTTTGGAAAAACGTCATTACTGATAAGAATGATGACAGTTACAAAGAAAGCTATACGTCACATTTATAAAGTAGTACGAATCATAATGGAGTCTTTGTAGGTTGCGTACTTTAAAGCCACCAAAGTAGTGGTTCTCAACCTTTTTTCTATAGTGTACACTTTTAAAATGTTTGTCTTCAGCCATGTGTCTCCCTGATGAGTGTATCTGGTAGGTAAAAATACCTTATAAATACATATAAAACTACAATGCCCCATAAGGTTCTGATACATCAAACCATAAACACTTACTAGCTACATTTCCAAGTATCCAACCATCACTATATAATAATAGATCTCCTTGAATGGGTTCATACGTGTCAAATTTGGAATAAATCGAACCAACGGTTGAGAACTGATGTTCTTTTTGAGATAAAATTCCCTCTAGTGTTGTAAATGTACATCCCACTTATCCCAAAATTAATCCTGTTCTTCCTCATACTAAAGTCTATGAGTGTATTCAATATCTGTTAACAATTGCACTCAAACTAGGAAATCAGATTGCACACATATTTTAAAAACATAACATACAAAAAAATGTAATAAATCACATAATAAGTGCGGTACCCCGAATCACAAACACATCACTCTCATCTGAAAAAGATGGTGCGGAACCATTGTTCGGGGGTCAGCATACGGGTGAGGGTGTGTTTAAGTCTTTTAATGCTAGTATGGATATCATGCATAATTCCTGGATTTATTTTCAAATAAGTGAAATAAATGTCTAAAAAGTCCAATACTAACATTTTTAATACTGATGGATTTATTCATTCATTCATCACCTATCCGTAAGCGCTTCTCCTGTTCAGGGTCGCGGGGGCTGGAGCCTGGATCGCGGCTGACATTGGCTCATGATATTCCTATTTAAATACGATCGTTAGCTGCTGTAAACATATAACAATTGCAGTCATGGTCAGTATGGGTGGGTCGTTTGGATCTTGAATGATGTGATGAAAAGTAACATAAACTCACGCTTGAAACCGAGCGAGGAAAAAAACACAGCCAACAAAACTGTGTGTGTTACCCAGTTCAACTGGAACTACAATGCAGATTGTAAAATAAATGATGATGTGATGGATGGTGACCTTCAGACATTGATGGTATGTTTTTATACAGGCATATTTTTCCCACCAAAAATATTTAACACCGGGTCTACTAGACAGAAAGTGTAATTCAAAAGTTCTGCATTAATGAGGAAAGTTCGAGAACCATTTTTCTAGAGCTGACTATCCTCATTTGTGAGGCTAGAGGTGACGGTGCTCCAATGGCTGACCTCCGTTCTGCCCCGCCCTCTCACATTAACCTTCGAATGTTCAGTCATTCTGTCCTGCCTTATTAAGTGTGGCTCTCTCTCACTCTGTGGAATCTGAAGTTCTCCAACCTCCCACATCAGGAAGCCCATGCTGCTGCTACCGTTTTTGCCCCTCAGCGGACGATTAACAATCCCTTCTCACTAATTATATGTCCGTTTGTGTTTAGTTTTGTCTGAGGAAAAAAAAACAAGTAAAAGATTAGGGATAATTCTAGGTCTTTCAGTTGAAAACCGATGCTTCAGTGTGTGGGGCAGATGAGGTGGAAGGAAAAGTGAAAGACAAAAAGAAAAGAGTGATATGCATGAGCCTCGACTTCCCCCCACCGTTTCTAGATAATAGGGACGATGTAGAACCTCGTCTTACACACTTTCAGTGTGTAAGACGAGTTCCAGCTCAGCCCTGAGTTCCAGCTCAGCCCTGTCAGATCCTCCGCTCATATGTCATGGAAACCCGACATTTAATTTCTCGGGTTCTTTCATTCCTAACTTACCAAATAGGCTTTTGATTAATTCTGCTAATAATAACACCCTCGGCGTGTTCAGAAGGCCTTCTCAACAAATGTTGGAGTAGATTGTTTTGGCATGTTTCATCCAGCACCTGCTACCCAAGACCGTCCCTTTGTGTTGGCAGGTGAAAGTGTAAAATCGATGCTCTGCACATGGCTATCGCTGGCGACGTAGCCGGGGCCAGAGCGTGCCCCGATTACATGTCCCATCATGCAGCGGTCACGCCTAAGGCAAACAACACCTGCGCGGCGATGACCCAGCATCATGGTTGTAATGTGGACACAATGACTCCTTTCATCCGTTACACAGGGGATTTGAACATTTACCCTCAGGGAGGCGCTATAGATTACCGATGACAAAAAGAAATATCTACAAGAAATCCTTTGTCCCTAATGCTGGTAAAGCAATAAAGACTTTAGGACAAGGTAGATCAGGATAGAGTAGAGTTCTGACTTTGCTATGATCAAGCGAATGTGAACTTAGAGAGGACATGAATTGTATCTTATTTAAGATTCTTTTCTATGTATATATATGTGATGATGTCAGCTGGGATAGGCTCCAGCCCTCCGCGACCCTGAACAGGATAAGCGGTTGATAATGAATGAATATGTGCGATAATGATGTATGGTTTTGTTTTATCATATTTCATGCAGCATGCTTTGACGGTGAATCCGAAGGCAAATTTCCACGTTGTGGACAATATAGTTTTCGTATTCGTAGTGAGTTAATTTAAATAATAATGTAAAAATGAAATAAAATATGATCTATCATAATGAAATATGATAGAAAAGATAGTTTTGATTCTTATGCACCAAATTTGAACTAAATTAGACCAACGGTTGAGAAATGAACTTTTTGGATGAAGTTCCCTCTAGTGTTGGAAATATACAGCCGACTTATCCCAAAATCAATCCAGTTCTTCCTCACTAAGGTCTATGAGTGTATCCTCCGCGGCGGACGCAGAATTGATGTATCCATAGTAGGATGTGGCTCCCACTCAGTATTCCAGCATCATCAGGACGATAACTTCCAGGTACCCCAGCAGTTCCTCCTGCCTTGGATAATCTCGCCGGCGCTTTAAGCTTCCTGAGGAGTAGATCAATCTTTGAGAAGTTATCAGTAAATCTGCTAAGCAGATTGTATGGAAGTTCAGCGCTGAGCTCTCGGATTCACTCGGTGTGGCGTCAGCAACCCGACAGCACATACATCAGACAATCACGCCCTCCTCACGCCGTCTTCAAATGCCACTGAGCGCATTAGCTTTTTTATTTTCCCCTTTTCCTCACCTGAATGACCTGCTCCGCTTTAGTGCGACGATGATGCTAATGCCATCACATCACTCAGTGACAGCTGACCACTCCCTAAACCATACAGCTGAGTTCCCTTCACATGCCTCACTCCTCACATTCACACAGGCACGACGTTCCGGATTGATCCTGTCATGACACATCGCCTTCAAGCCACACTTTGCAAGAGAAGCCTTGTTTCTAATGGAAATCACACATTATAAAACGTCTGAAATCATAATTAGGATTTTCTTTTCCTAGAAATAGTTTCAAAGTGATAAAACAGAAAAAGTGTCATTTTGATATCCCTGAAAAGTTGGGTGTATTATGGAATTATCTGTAGGTCCTTTGTGGGATAACTCAAAAACTATTTCATGGATCTTCTTCATTTTCATACCCACGTAGACCTTAGTGTGAGGAAGGACTGGGTTGATTTTGGGAAAGGTCGGTTGTATATTTCCAGCACTAGGGGGAGCTTTATCGCCAAAAGGTTTTGGGCCATAATTTCTCAAACGTTGGTCCAATTTAGTTAATGTTTTACTCTCGAGGTGGAGCTTATTTCATAAACCCCCCGCCCCATTTTCCAGACATAACTTCCGAACCGTTGGACCGATCTAGTCTAGTTGAATCAATTCAAGGTTTAAGTCACTGAGTTTTTTTTGTTGTTGTTCTTTTATTAAAAAAAAAAAAAGACAGGACGAAATTTGACACAATTTCATATTTAAGAGTTCAATCTGTGGGATCGCCTGTACAATGCATGGGATTGTGGGCTTTTCAGCTTAGGTCCACTTTTAAGTAAAAGATATGGAAAATAAGTTATATAAAAACTTGTGGGAAATATAAATCACATCCGCCGAGACGGAGCATAAGTGTTTGACGGACAGTGTAGTCAGCAAGCTAATGTTTCTGAAGCTCAAATCGAGATAGATTAATAAAATGGAAGCTAATATCTCTCTCTTAGAAACCAATGAAGAAACAAAATTGTGTTCGCAGAGAATACCGGCCACATTACCATCTACCGATCTTCAGAGTCAAAAAGTCCAACAATCAATCTGTTGATATTACGCCCAATTAGTTAATAAGCTAAAGCTGGATTTCCACTTTTCATTTCCTATAACCTCAGGGATGCGTTACGGGCTGGAGCCAATCACAGCAAACATTTGGCGACTTGGACAAAACCCCGGTTCATCACATCATCATAGAGGCAACACATCAAGACTGACAGTCATTCACACTCCCATTCACACTTACAGGCGATTTTAGAGTCAGTAATCTACCTATACTCCATGTTTTAGGACTGCCTGAGGAAGCCAGAGTACACAGAGAGAGTCGTGTCTTGAGTAGCAGTCTGCTCTCCAGCCATCAGTTCACTGACTATTTATTATTATTATTATAATTATCCTTTATTTTACCATGTAAAATTCTAATTGAACTTAAAAATCACTTTTCAAAAAGAGATAGGGCCAAATGAGCAGCACCAAATATGCTACAACAGTTAAATAGTACAATACATACAAACAACAACTTTCATATACAGTAAATGAAATGTATTATTATTATTATTATTACCAAAATGAGAGAATACAAATTATCAATCAAAATGATTACAGAGTAATTTCAGAAACAACAACAACTGTCCAAGCGCCATATTTTCACGATCCTTCGAGATAGATAGATAGATTTAAGTTCTGTTACAGTAACAAGTTACGACAGTTTCAGTTCCTTCTCTAGATTATTCCAGGAAGAATAATTTAAAGACTTTTTTTCCCGAGCTCGGTTATAACCCTGGGAACTATAATTGTAAAGTACATTACTTCTAGAACGTAAACCATATTGCTTTTGGGTTTTACAGATGTACGTACAAAGATAAACAGGAAGCAGCCCAAAGAGAGATTTGTAAACAACACCAACCAATGCAAGGGTCTGTGGATTTATTTTTTGAGTTGGAAACTCAAGAAATCATTCAGATTACAGTTGTGTGTGCGATATCCACAGCTAGAAACCAAAACAGAAAGCATAGCGGTATTCAGAGTCCAACTTTTTCAGGTACAGCTCAGGTGCATTCATTAATAGCAAATCACCACAGTTCAGTAAATCCCAGTCAAAACAAAACCCATGATTGTATTTACAGTGAAGTTGAGCTACCTTTACACAAGTAGATAATCTTTATAATTGTTCATCCACTGACCGAAATACAAAGCACACATTTATCAATTAATCAAAACTATAAAATGTGATTTTTTTTTCACATTGTGCATTTATTTTCTAGATTGTTGTTTAGTTCTCTCCAGAAAACAATCCAGGAAATTATTTACAGTGTGTGTGGAATACCCTGGTTATTGGAATCACGTCCGCCGCAGATCCTTTGTAATTACGTAATAACTCAAAAAATATTTTATGGATAATTTTCAAATTTATACCAAATACCCCTTATTGCGAGGAAGAAATGGAATGATTTTGGGACTTAAGTTGCATATTTTTTGACACTATAGGGTTTGCGAGCCATAATAACTCCAAATTTAGTGCGTATGAATCGAATCCGAGAAAACTTGTATGTATCATATTTTACTCTAATGTTTTATATTTAATTCTCTAGGGTGAGCTTTTTTTTATTTTTAAAATGTTTTTACTTATGTTTTTTTACAACAAACACAATTTTTCTGGCATAACTAATGCAGGGGATTTGGGGCTTTTAAGGGATATAACCTTGCTATTGGGGACCACAGCATAGGCCAAGTTCATATAGCGTACGTAATTTCTATGATATTCAAAACTCTTAGTAAAGTTTCTGCTTTTGATGATTTTTTATTACAGTTTGTCGGAAATATTGAAGCAAGAGAACGTCTCATTCTCATTAAAAGTTAAAGGTCAGTCTCACTGATAACAAATAATAGCGAAACAAGCTATATAAAAGGGTTGTGAAACATCTATCCTTTCATAATTGAATGGCGTAAATGTAAAAATTAGGCACTGCTGTAGACATGATGTGATCTTTCGACAAGAAAATCACCCAAAACAGTATTTTTCCAGTTGAGTGGGGAGATAATTGCATGTGAGACTGTGATTACCAGTGTGGATAAATGGTGGTGTGAAAGGGGTGACTCTGGACATGTAGGAAATGTTTTCCCCCACTAATAGCTGAATAAGCTGGTGTTATCTGTCAGCCTCTTCTGTACCGCCTGCTCTGTTGGGTTTTTTTTTTCATTTTGCACTGACATACATGCAAGATCGTCCTTGCAGAAAAAAACATGGCCACTCGAACATATTGGAATAAATGCTCCTGCATGTTTAACAAGCTTCTATGGGTGTTGATAAACACTTCCACTTATATACCAGAAGCCTGGCTTTCATCTTAGTGTTTTCTCCAACTGCTACCCCGACACACACACACACACACACACTCTCACTCAGTCACATATTTCTGAAAAACTCATTGGGGTGCCAAGTGTGGAGGATATATCGCTAATTAGAGACGGGTCTCTTCGGAGGGGGGTCTCTCCTTTTAATGATAACCCTGCTAATCAAAGATCCTCTCCCATTCCCATTTTCCTCTTTGTTCACTGATGCTCCACCACATCCACACTATTCCCCCTCTTCCTCTTCCCTTCTCCCCCACCGGTCGCTCCATCCTTCTGTTCTCCTCCATAATTTCAAGGTCCTTGAAAATCAAGACATATTTTAGGAGGCGCAATTAGGTTATTTCTGCTCCAGTTGTCGCCATGTTCCACAAAATAGTATTAAATTTTGTTTTTCCTAGTCTGCACATATATTTTTTCTCGCTCTGCTGGAGGCTCCCACGTGGTCCGTCGTTTGGATCGGCGCCAAGTCCTTGCACCTGTCCCTCAAAGAGAGAAAAACACACACATACGTGCACAGCGACAGGACAGGTGTACACACCCGTGCACACACAGCACCCTGCATTGTCAAGGTTATGAGACAGAATAGCAGCCTCCCAGTGGGAAAGAGAGAGAGAGTGAGAGAGAGAGAGACAAGGAGGAGACGCAAGGGAAGAGATTGAATAAGTAGCAGAGCCGAGCAGACAAGTGGTCGAAGGGAAAAGAGGGATGTTGAGAAATGGAACATGTAATGGTGGTATGAGAGACTTATGAGCACCCACCAAGGGAAATGATAGGGATGAAAATGAGGGAAATGAAGAGGGAATACAGTGAAAGAGAGGGATGGTAGGCTGCATGTCCTCCCCCATCCTTAGGCACATGCTATTCAAAGCCACATAATTTGTGTCATTAATTAAAAAGCTGATGGGATGGAGTTAAGGGGTTTTTGTAGGGAGAGAGAATGAGAAAGAAGAAGAAGAGGAGGAGGAGGAGGGATGGGGGATATTGCATAAAAATATTACAGCCATGAATCTCTATTAGCGGCTAATGATACCAGTCTGATACCTCGAGACTATTAGGGTGAATTTGGGAAGCATTAATTATTCAAATGAAAATCCATACAGCTGCCGCTCACATTAAAGGGTCAGAGTCAGCAAATGTCCCCATTGTTAGCTGCTCGCCACGAGTCTCGGCATGAGTATGTTGGGAGACCTCTCAGGTCTGGTAGGTTTGGACATAAACAGTATGCATACATTGTGTATTTTTCCATTTGGAATGGCCGAACAGCAGGGAGCCGCGACATTGTCTGCTGGCATTATCGACGCCGTCAGGGCTGAATGAACCGGGTGCTCACTCATAGAACACCTTTCTGTTGTAATGCTAATTTTATAACCATGGAAATAATATTATTTCAAAGGGTCGGATTGCGTCTAGGTTGCCTATTCAGCTCCTTCAATTTGATACGACAGCTTGACCAATTAGGGAAGTTGCAAAATCAGCCATGTTCACTTTTTCTAGTTTTATGCGTTTGGCAGGCTGAGCCACGCGGCGGCCAGACTGTACACACACGGCTCGGTGAGTTATTGTTTAGCCCCAAACCTGTTGCCAGATTTTGTCCCACCTTGGCCAAGCGTTGTAATCACTGGTAGAACACTTATCTGATTGGCTGTTTCCATTATTGTCATAACACTAAATCGGCCACAAATGGTAGAAAGAGATGAGATGTAAAATCATCTTAAAGTATATGACGTTCTGAGACCCTGTTCTAATCGTGGTGGATCAAAGAGCGGTTGAAGTCCCTGTGAACAAACTGATTCTCAGTGGGCAGAAGTTAAGGTGTGTTTCCAGGTTTGCCTCTACAACAGCGCGGATCTTCAGCAAATCAATCCAAAGTAAATCAGATGCAGTAAGGGAACGTTTTCAATTGCAAAGCAGAACATCGTTTTTGAGGTGATGTTTTTAATTTATTTGCCAACTCTGTCCACAATGTCATCCCAAACAAAAGGGTTTATCCCCGAAAAGCCCGCAATCACCTGTGTTGTACAAGCAAACACCTGATTGAACTTCTTAAATTTAATGCAAAGTTATCTCCAAACAAAGGTGTTTTTTGTAAAACCTTCCCCTTAGTGAGTTAAATATGAACTATTACATTAAATTTCGATATACACAAAATAGAATAGTTATATAGATTAATATGCACTAAACTTGGGCTAAATAGGACAAACGGTTAGCAAGTTATGTCTAAAAAACACTTCCCCAAATAAGTGAATCAAATATAAACTTTTTAAATAAAATATGATAAACACACGATACAACCTTATTCACCAAATCTGCATTAAAGCGTACCAATGATTAGGATGTTATGTCCAAAAAACGCATTTCTTTTTCATAAAAACTCCCCCTGGTGACTGAAGTATGAAACTATTAGTCTCAAATATGACAAATACAAGTTAATATCCTCGGGTTGATTCAGAAACACAAAATCTGACTAATTGGGACCAACAGTTCAGAATTTCTGGCTAGAAGAACCTTTGGCGATTAAGCAATCGAGTTCTTCCCTCCACTAAGGTCTACGTCGACGCAAAATTATAAAATGAACCTTGACATTTTTGGAGTTATTGCATTACACGAACAATCTGCAGGATGAAGATTCTCTAATATCCCCAACTTTTTGGCGGTATGACACGACGCGATAACGACAACTTACTTCATGACACACATTAAAATCTGTTATTATTGTTCTTGAATTATAATTTGATTTTGCTGACGTGTCAGAAGCTTGCAGGGCCTCTCTGATATCAAACACGCAACCCAGATGCGGCCCATTATGAACTGGCTGTATTTCTTCACGTTGGAATTTATTTCACATCCGCTAATCGCCTCCTGATGCTCATTATCACATTCAATCTATCTCATTTGCCCATCCAGTGTTTTAAATGTGTGTCAGAGGGATGTGATCACCCAGAACATCATCAGTAACACTTCAGTGGAGTGTCTCCAACCTTCCTTCTTTTTTTTTTCGGCGACTATCCAAATGATCTCATGTAGGACGGCTGTTGCTTTGCCTCAGCCTCTCAGAGAAGAGATGGATGTATTCTAGAGCGGTGGTTCCCAACTGGTGGGACTCGACCCAAAAGTGGATCGCGGACCTGTTTTCAGTGGGTCGCTTGCCTTTGCTTGGGCAAAAAGCAAAACTGTTAAGAAAAGAATCCTGTGCCTTTATTTTGAAGGGGATATATTATGCAGCTGCGTGTCGTCCATTCCAACTCCTTAACAGTAGGTGGCGATAATGCCCTGTGTTGCTAATTGACACCTGCCATTTCTCAGCATAGAAGAAGACCCGCAGAAGCTTGTTTTCATATGCTAGATAAGCACGACGAAACGCGAGTACGACACCGACTACATGAGATTTGGATTTATTCATTGAAGACAAAAAAGTACAAAAACTTCATTTGCTGGTCGTTTTGGTTTAGCATTAGCCTTTTTTTGTGTTATTCTCTACTGTGATATTCTGTACTATCTCAGGTTCAAACGTCGCCATCTTTTCAGTAAATTAATTTGAGAAGTTGAAAATTTTCCTCGATTTGGGTCGCGGCTTGTCATTAAAGGGTGATGGTGAATGCATTTTCGGATATTTTCGGTCTCCTCAGACGTCAGAGTGAGAGACAAGTAGAAGGGACTGAAAGAAGACGAGATGAGAGGATGAGAGGGAGCTAAGTGCGTTTTAGCGACTCAATGACAGCCGTGACCAAAATCGTATTAGGGTCACAATATGGGAGGTGGAGCGGAGTAAAGAAGCTTTCCAAAAGAATCAATTCTCCCTCTCTCTCTCTTTTTCTGTTTTTTTCCTCTGCCCCTCTGTATAAACTTGGACCTCTTGGACGTGACATTAACAAATTAGCTTGAGTGATCCAAGGCCGGACTTATCGGAGACTTCTGGTCCAGCGTTTTGGCCGCAAAGTGTTCAGTTGCCCTGGGAGTGCCGTGTTTCCTTGTCAGGCTTTTCATCCGAATCCTTTACTCCCTTCTCCCCCAGCAATTGCAATCGTATACCACTTCTCACATCCCCTCCGCTAATGCAGTTTTCTCTAGATCATTACCCTCCTCTCCCCGCGCCACTGTTAGCAAGCGCTCAATCAGAAATGCCGGCCTCCCCGCGGTCCCTGTAGTGTGGCCGCTGCTCACGGGAGGCGAAGAGGCTTCGATCGGGGACGTTTGGCTGTTTGCTTTGATTTGATCTATAAGGTCCATGTGCAGTTCAGAGTTATTGGCGAATTTGAGTTGCCAGTAATGATGATTCAGATGTAGCCCAAAGCGATTGTCGCTCTGGCTTTTTATGGACTTATTGTGCTTCAATGGCGGCTGAGGAGTTTGCTATTGATGAGGTGCCACGCCGCACCAGTGTACAATTTCATGATCTGACAAACACGGACGACTTGTTGAGGGCTCTTCGCCTCCCCATTACCTTCCTCTCTCTTTCGCTCTTTCCCTCCCTCACCTGAACCTCACCCGCTCTATTTCATCGACTCACCCTCGTGCATTAATATTGTTCCCCTCTAATAAGTTTCCCATCTTTCAAACCTCACCCCCTCCCGCTCCTACCCGCTGACCTCCCTCCCTCACTCGGCTGCACTCTCCATTTGGAGCGGGGGACTCTTGTAAGCCCTGGTAACAGAGGTTAATCCTCTCTTATTAGAACCAGGATTACTGGAGGGGAAGGGACCGAACCAGCAAAATGCCATGACTGACAGAAAAGGCTCGACCGGGAGCGAAAGTAATTCGTATAGTGTGAGAGAGAGTTGAGATGTAAAAGCAACTGGATGGTTTTTTTTTTTTTCCAAACAAGCTTTTATACTTGTTGTAGAACCGAGCCACCTTTTGCATTTCACTTACATCTGCAGCTATTTATATTCAGTAAAATAGATAACAGAGAAAAATGCATCCAATGCACAGAGGTATATACTGTATTTAAAGGTGAACTAATCTTTATTTACGTTGCATCTAGTGTGCGTAATGTGAAAGTTATTCAGCTCTGTAGCAAATTTTAGAGCCTTTCAGCTCATTTTTTTTGGTTTTACAGATTCCGGAATCACAGTTTTGGTGTAGCTTCTCTTCCAGCAGTGGTGGGGGAGCTGTTCTCAGTGAAATGTTCTGCTAAACCCATGAAAGTTCTTATGCTGTACTTGCTGGTTACAGATTTTGTACAAATGTGCAATATTCCACATGATCTAACATGTTTTACTTTCCTGAAAGAAAACAGGTGCAACATTTTTTAAGGCCACCGCTTTACAGGACTTCTTGATTCATTCTCTCTGCATCCCAAAATAGAAGTATAACGCTTTGTGTTTACTTCCAACTAAAATCTAGTTGCTATATTTTACAGTTTTTCCAAATGACACCGTTGCAACAGGTAACGGAAACAGAAGAATTTAACAGATACCTTTAGATTGTTGTTTGGTCAACGTTATGAAATATCTTCAACGACCGTTTTATGCTAACACTTCTCTCTTTTTCATCTCCAAACCAGAGTGCAACAAGTTGCATTTCTTAAAATATTCACCTAGAATCAGCCCATACTTTGTCAATAGAAAGATTGCGTCGAGCTTGTGGCGCTGGTTATTAGCTTTGTTAGCTTTGGCCGCTGTGCTGATATTATCTTCTCTAAAGTTGTTATATTTCTGAAGCTGATCATTTTCTAAATGTTACATTTGTTGTTCTGAAAGATTTCAGGGTTTTTCATCACTGCCTTATTTTGGCCATATGGGTATTACAAATTAGGAGCGTTGGTGTAAATCCTTTTGATCCATTTTATTATGTTTATTTTGACTAGTTGGCAAAAAGAAAAGAAGAATGGTGAAACCAAATGCAAAAATGATGGAAACTTATGGTCACAAACTTCAACAAAGTAAAGTAATGAAGATAATTGCTAGCTGAGATATACGTTCTGCTGTACAGCATCACTGAGAAGTCGGCAAATTGGTGAAGCGGGTGTCGACACCTACCTGATAACTATCTATGACTCACAGGGATTGCGGATTGACCCCCGCTTGTGTTTGTCAGGCAGTCAGGACTGCAAATTAATGACACCTTGTCCAGCAAGTGTATATATATATTTGCTATATATATATAGATCTAAATCCGGACTAAGTGTAAAGGGGAGGCAGTTCGATTTACTTCCTCTGAAGGAGGAATCCCATAGCTTAGACTTTGTCAGTCTGGTTTGATGAAATGTGAACCATAGAACATTTACATGTTCTGTTTTGTTTTGGGGTTTTTTTCAGCACAAAATCTGAAGTGTACTATATTGTTGAATGTGCTTAAATGATTGTAGAAAATAAGTCTTGGACTGGGAATCTGTTTTATACGGAGCCCCTGAAGTCCCATGAGGATTTTCTATTTTATTTGTGCACACAAAGTCATTTTCTTGTGGGAAAAAGATGATTATCTTGTGCGCACAAAATAAATTCAGCATATGCAGGTCTTTTATTTGAAATCCACTAGTGTAAGGTGAATGCCTGTTGTCCTTCAGTATGTGCATTGATTCCTGCTGATGATAATCCCATATCTACGTACAAGAGCTGTTAGAATTTGATTGTGTTGTTTATGTTTATGGCCTGAGCAAATTCTTATGTTTGCTGTTTTTGAGCCGTGTATTTAAAGTGCTCTTAAGGACTAGAACAGATGTAAGGTTAGCTAGCGTTGTATATGTGTTCTGACATGGCGAAAATTAACATCCATTCGCTGCGGGTTTTTTAAACCCTTGGCATGTTGAAAATAACACTTGTAAGCGGGGTTCATTCCTTTTTTCCTGTTTTTCTGTTATGTGGGTGCTTTTGTTTTATAAAGAGACACATCTGTATTAAGATTTAAAAAAAAGAATTCTCATGGTGCTCTGTTGTTTCACATATTTATACTTCAAACAAAGATTTGTATAATTCTGAGGCTTGATTAATCTGTCTTGCTCCTACAGGTTCTTGTGCGACCCAGTGCTTCCTCCCCTTCCTAACAGTTCTACTCCTCTAACCCAATGACTGTTACTGTTAAATAAAGACGTTTCGGTTGTCACGTCAATAATCTGTTCTTTATTTTGTTCTTTCTTTCCCTCCCCTTCATGCCTAAAAATAGAAGTGGAACAAAAAGGTAACTAAATACCAACAACTTTTCATTCTCATCTGCATTTTCATTGGGGCGTTTTTTAGTTCCCCCCGGTGGTGGGTTCCTCTGACAGGTTTGACATTTTGTGGCCTCATGCTCATTGAATTCTTCATTTGTGAACTTGAACATGTCATTCATGGGGAACATGAAACTGCTCAGAGAAATGCTGATAAAATCATTAAGCCATCCAAAAATGATAAATATTGCATAGAATTCTGGCCTATATTCCAGATTTCCATTCCAGTGCAATGCATGTACGGCTCTTTTGACATTCTATTCTAGGGACTGGACATTATAGATCTGTTATCCACTAAAATCCAACAGCAATAGGAATATTTTTATTCCCTCTTATAACGGACGATTATACCGGCTCTGGTTTATCAGCTGCATAATATGAAGCGACCAGTCTATACGGTCTAATCAATAACCTGTCTGATAAGCTGTCAGCGTTTTTGATTATAGCCCTAACAATATGATGGCTATAACCTTCTGAGACTCGGTAGTCAATTCAGGAAACAGATCATTGCAGTCACATTCTTAGCTTATCAGCAAGATGCTGCGGAACATATGCCTAAGTCTTCCCTTATGCCCCAGGAGCATTGTGTTTGTAGTTTGAGCTTTTTGCATGAGCTTGGAAGGCGTCGTCTGTCAGATGTTAACTCTTAAGCTTGATTTAGTGAAATATGGTCATGGAATCACGAAAATCTGTCAAGAGCTGTGCTTTAATAGCCTCGCGATACATTTTAAATATAATGGAAATTAATTAATGGGATATCGGTGCAATCTGTGACTAAGGGAACGAGCAATTAGATGGCATTTTAAAGATATAACATTGTGACTCAAGTGCTGACAGAACAGTTTTTGTACAAATCCCCATGAAAACCATGTATCGCTTCTCAATATCTTTTATTCACGCCTCCGTCTTTTCACTTGCATTCTCTGAAAGAATATTCTAAAACCTCCCCCCTCCTTATAGCCGAATGTGCATCCAACTCTTATCCCGATCTGATCTTGTAGTCCGGCGTCTCGCTCGGCTGCAGCATCAGCCCTGTTAGCGTTTAGCAGACAAGCTGCTGAGGCTGTACCTGTAAGTCAATGGGAGGCATCTCGCCACATTTTTCACCTGCAGGTAGACAACACGTTTAATCTTCGGAGATTACACTGGAAAGAAGTTTCTGTTTGCTGTCTCTTTCTCTTCCCTCTCTTTGAAGCATGCAGCTTTTACCTTTCAAAGAATCTGTGGCTAGAACCTGTCGGCGCCGCGTCAACCCCCTGGCCAATTACTGTGAAGAGAGGCTTCACACATATTTAGTTTTTGTATGTGAGGTACTCTGTGTCCAAACCTGTGCAAAAAAGGGAAACTTAATGGTAGATCAAGACTTTCTATCGCCCAGTATTTCCTTTTTTCTGTTTTTAAACAACAAGTTATTTTCTCAATGATATTTTTGGTTTTGTAGCTTTTGGGTTTAAATAATACTCAGATATATCTTTTTCCTAGTGGCAAAAAGGAAGTTATACATGTAATACTTTGATTAATTACTACTAGATCCTTGATGCTACAGAGTTAAAATTTGGTCACATAAACAACAACACATTGATGATGTGTCGTTGAGCAGATTTTGTGTTTATAATAAGCCATGTTGAGGCAAGAGAGCAACGTCTGCTTAACAGGAAATTGTTGTTTGAGAGGTATGACAAGCTCGAAGGTTTACAAAGATTGGTACCCATGTCAGAGGTCAAAGGTTAAGCGATTGGGTACACATGTTAAGAAAATGGGTTTTAAAAGGGCTCTACAAAACCCTCTATAGTATTTCATAAAACCAGCCCCCCCGTCATGTGTTTCACCTTGAAATGCTAAACTTGAGATTTTTTTTCCAGTTTTAAAAATCTACAAAAAAGCTGTAGATGTAGAAAAGTTGTACTAATACAATCTCATCCGAGAGATTTACTGTAACAGGAATTAACAATAGAAAAAACACTCACAGAGCGCAAACCTCTGCAAAGGCACAACAGTACTGTGGGTTAAGACTGCCAGCCTCTAAATCTACCAACAACTCCCACAAACTCTGAGTATCTCTCCAATGCTCTGTAGCCTGTTGTGTCCGGCGCCTTCCACTTCAGCATCTCCGTTCAGCCCACTGAGCACCAAGCTACAAAGAAACATCAAAGGAATTAAATGAAAAAAAGGCAACTATAGCCACTTGTCACTGCACCAAACGGCTTATTATTTTAGCATATTTTAAATGCTGCGAAACATAAAATGTACCCAATTTGAACCACCACTAGGGTATGCCAAAATCTACCTGTAGCTTAAATGCATGCCAATCCATCATGTAATTTTCCGTAATCTTGATCACAAACAATCAGACAAAGGCACAGGAATGAAAACATAACCACCTTCCTTGGTGAAGGTCACAATACAAAGATGAATTAATAAACATAATAAACATCATAATAATAATAATAACAACTAATGGGAAAATAACTTTCGCACATAATGTGCCCCAACCTGTGCAAGAAAGGAAATCTAAATTATCTAATTATTAGTTATTCCTTTCTACAACCAAGTATTTATTTTTTTGTTCATAAACAGTCAGTTATTTTCATAATGATATTGCTGGTTAAGAAAATAAAAAATTTTGGTTTTGAATAATAACTTTGATCTTTTCATCTGCTCCGTATTTACAGTCATTGTAATCCTGAATTCAGGATTTGTTTGTTTTTGTCTCCAAAATCAAACAAAAATGATAATTGCCTCTGTCCAAGATAATCCATAATAAACTCAAATGAGCTTTTGCAAATGGTGCATACCATTGATTGCTTCAGCTGCTCTGCCGTGGCCTAGCTTTATCAGATTTGGGTACGAACCAGTTCACATGTAATTAGTTTACTCTGTGCGCTGTTGTAAATCATGCTGCAGACAAAAAATGTCACGTGGATTAAATATTGGGCAGGCAATCATTATATGGATGATGTAATTAATGTTTTTTTTTCTGTTTTCTGTCTCCTAAAGGGCTTCTCAGCCAATAATTACCGTCTAGCCATTTGTCAAAATCTTTTAACTTTGGGTTTGTGTGTTTTAAACCATTTGTCAAGGACTGTAACTGGAGCGTGTCGTCAAATAGAAGACTGAACAGTAGTGAAAATATAGTGAATTCGAATGTTCATCCATTGACATTGTAAAATAATTCTTTTCATACACAGACTAAATGAATAAGAAGTATATTGTACAAGAAATAAGCAATGAAACAGAATTTTAGACACAGTTTGGAAGAATGGTTGGATTGTACATTGTCAATGTCATTCTAATTTTAATTTTCATGTAATATGCACTGCAAAACTCATCAGAATGATTCATTTTCATTTATTCCTACATCCTTCACCCAATAATCAGTCATCTTTTCTGTCTTTACTTCAATCTGATGGTTTCATTCAGCCCAGATTCACTCCAATAAAGTTGCATTCAGTTTTATTGAATCTTAATACCTGCCAATGTAACTCTCTGCTTGTTTTTCCCTTATTTTGGCTCCTCAGTATTCCTGTGCCCAGGGCTTCTGCGCAGGGTGTACCAGAGCGAACACCTCTTTGAGTCGGACCACCAGTCCGGAGCCTGGTGCAAAGACCCTCTCCAGGCCTCCGACAAGATTTACTACATGCCCTGGACGCCGTATCGCACTGACACGTTAACCGAATATTCCTCCAAAGAAGACTTCATCGCCGGGAGGCCGACAACCACCTACAAGCTCCCACATCGAGTTGACGGTACGGGCTTCGTGGTCTATGACGGGGCGCTCTTCTTCAACAAGGAGCGCACGCGCAACATCGTCAAGTTCGACCTGAGGACCCGCATCAAGAGCGGCGAGGCAATCATCGCTAATGCCAACTATCACGACACTTCCCCGTACCGCTGGGGAGGGAAATCAGACATTGACTTGGCTGTTGATGAAAACGGCCTATGGGTGATTTATGCAACAGAGCAAAACAACGGGCGGATTGTCATCAGCCAGCTTAATCCGTACACTTTACGGGTAGAGGGCACCTGGGACACGGCCTACGACAAGCGCTCCGCGTCAAATGCCTTCATGATCTGTGGAATACTTTATGTGGTGAAGTCGGTGTACGAAGATGATGACAACGAGGCGACGGGAAACAAGATTGACTACATTTACAACACAGAGCTCAGCAAAGACGGCTTTCTGGACATCCCTTTCCCCAACTCCTACCAGTACATCGCTGCAGTGGATTACAATCCCAGAGACAACCTGCTCTACGTTTGGAACAATTACCATGTGGTGAAGTACTCTCTGGACTTTGGAGCGCTGGACAACAGACTTGGTAAGAACAACTTACTTCTGACTTGAATTCTCATAATATTCGCAGAAAAGTTTTGATTTTGTTTTCTAAACCGTGTGGACATTTCAACCACAATAAGGAAATTTGGAGTTGATCTAAATGGTTACAAGAGGCTGATTCCCACTGATTTTGGCTAAAAGCTGACTGTTGTTTCCACATGGGTTCGAATTCTTATGTCCCCGAAAAGTCGGGAATGTTATGGACTCATTGCTGAATATTTCTCTGTGTTAACACAATAACTAAGAATTTTTTTTTTAGTTTTTTCGCAGGCGGCTAAAGTTCATTTGCTCTTAAGCTATTTTTACAATCTCATAGTAAGAATTCGATAAAATTTAGCCGTACCTAGCTGTCAAAAAAGAACCATTTGATCAACTCAAACCCTTAAAAAACAAATTACATGTTTTGCGTTATTACTTGCAAAGCTGTAAGAATCCTTTTCTCACTGTGCACTTTGTTCAGCCCACACTTATTATTATTATGAGCTTGTTTACAATAAGCTCTGACATGTCAAGCTTTTACACTTCATGTATTTTTTTTTTTTCACATTATGGTCAAGTCGAAGCAAAGAATAAGAAAAAATATATCAGCGCCTCAAGAGATTCGATTCGATTTTCCGAAATGGAATGATGCTCAGTGTGTTATTTTTGTATTTTTAATTAGTCTCCTGAAAGCAGGAGAATTGAAAAAAACAACAACAAAAAAACCCACGTAGATATTGTACATATATAGCACATAGATCATAATGCGTACATAACCATTCCACATAACGACTAACGGTTCACATAATAATGAGCTTTATCAGATCTGACTTAATATTTTTGAGCATAAAAAATTATCTGAAAGTCTATATCAGGATTAATACTGTAAATATTCCACAGTCTGATATAGCCACAAGCTAAATACTTGAGTTTCTCCAGCAGCTACCTTTGCCAAAGAAAAACATACATCGGTTCTGCTCAGATTGAACATTTTTAAAACACTTTTTTATCCCTCTCTATTCTTCTTTTTATAAATTGGTTCTTTTTGGGAGGCAAGAAACGGTTAAAAAAAGAACCGTTTTTGTAACTCATGCCATCTCATCAATGGCTTTAGTCAAAAATTTCACAAGCTATCTGACTGTGAGGTCTCTACCTCCGCTTCCTCCTACGGAGCTTTTCTCCACTTGCCGTTTTCCCCTCTGAATTTTTTTCCTCAGCTGTAGCTCTCCCGCAAATCGTTTTCATAAACAGTGATGTTGTAACGCTCCCTGTTCGTTTATACAAACAAGCTCGCTTATAGCGTTAGGTTTTCATTATTCACAATAATAGAATTATTGTACATGGAGAGTAAATGCTGTTGTGGAGCGCTTCCCTTATTAAGTGATTATCCATCACTTTTTAGCAGGTTCATAATGATAACACGCGCTCGCATCCGAGTGCAAATTCTCAGTAGCAGACTTCCTGTTAAGATGTTGTCCCGTGTTTTGCCTACTGTTGTGCAGACTACTGGCTGCTGCATGAATGTTGATCATAAAATGTTGCAATACGTGGATGGAGTCAGTGATGGAGTCGAGGAACAGACATAAATGTCAGATAATCTGACTGATAGGGAATGAAAGAGAGATTGATTGGGCTGTGAAGTAATAAACCATTTCATCCGATCATCTCCCAGACCAAACCTGAGTGTTACAGACTTAGTTTGTGTAGAACAGGCATTTAGGACGCACATTTCAATCCTACTTTTTTCCAGAGGCTCATTTTGAGATGTTTAAATTCTGTTCAGCTGTTTGGTTGAGTTCGTTTTTAGTCACTATTTCTTATTAAAAATGTGAGAGTACCTGTTAATAGTATGGCCCAGTGGCAGGGTGTATATGCTGAAGAGTAAGGGGCCAACGACAGATCCCTGAGGGACACCACTGGTCCCAGGGCCACCAAGGAGGAGGCATTTGCTGTACCATGGCAATATAGAAAGTCCTATTAGATATTTAGGATTTTTTTCAGTAATATAGAAACAGAATTATTCGAATTGATTCACCTAAAGAAAATATAATAAGTGTGAAATCAGAGCTATTTTTTTTTAGCCAAAGGTTTAGCTAACCTTATCCGAATTATTACTTATAATGAAAAAAATTGTATAGTTCTGATTTTTTTAAGTGTTTATAAACAGGTTAGACCTCATAATTTGTCATTTCATTGTCAAAATGTTGAATTAAGAATTCCCGCAAAGAATACGCATAGGAATACTTTTTCCATACTGTTTTTTCTTGATGATGACATGGAGGAAAACTCTAAAATGAACACCAGTGTCTACCACTGCAAATAGAAGGCAACTCAGTCACCTTGTATGAACTTAGATGCTACTTCAGGTCGGCTGGCTCTGTGCGCTAAATGCAGAAGAGATGATGGAATTAGTGGTTGACCAAACCCTAAACCACATTAACCACTGTGAAGCTTGAACAGTGATGTGAATCCAGAGCGTTTGCCATCATTCAGTGAGGCCCAAACTTTGAGCGTACCAGCCAGCAATATGGAGCCTACGGCCAGTTCCACCCTTCCCCCTTTCTGTTACGATTGTGAGCTTTTGAAATTGGAGCCAGTGTCATGATCTGATGTCTGTTAACACCTCCAGAAAGGCGTCATCATGCCATCGCTCCCACACAAGCTCATTTCCACTTGTGCTTCCACCTCCATACGCATGCATGACCTGTCATGATACTGGAGCATACTGCATGAGCGGCGGAGCAGGAGGGACATGGCCAGGCCCACAGCCGGGGCCCGCCGCCGTATGCCAGAACACATAGGCCGTGGCACAGCACATGCTACAGGTCAGCAGGCAGCAGTGACACGGTTCTGATATCTGAAATAGCACCAGATCATAACCTAAGGCCGCTGATTTTCATGCGTTTTTGTCCCTAACAGGAAAAAGAAATCTAGTAGTTCTGCTTCGGGAGGTTTTTCTCCTCACCAAAAGAAAAAACTGAGTAATATTTTATGATATTCATAGTTTTTCTTGGTTGTACTTGAGATTACCTTGGCTTAAGGTGAAGTTGCTGACTCCTTATCCCCCTGAGTGCATGACAAATACTTTGATAATCATCCCGTCAATCAGTGATGGAAAAGCAATGCTACTCTAATATAAAAGGTCACCTGCCATGTGACTCCTTTACTCCATCAAATTCAATGTGGAATGAACGACTGCTGGAAAAATAGTTGCTCTACAAACAGAGTTGATTTTCCACACAGAAGTAGATGCTTCAAACAAAATAATACATCAAGAACGTTTAAGAAAGTGTGGCTAGAATGACCGGGCGACGTTCTTCATCTTGCCACAGTTATGGAATATCTTTGCATTCCAACTCACCATCACCTAATTATTCAGATCCAACATTTATGCCTCATTCCCACCAAATCGGAATTTGTAGCACTAAGGGTGGGGTCGGGCATATTAATCATTCGGTCCATGAACTCCATCTGAACTTGATTCCCCGGTTGCTGGCTGCTGGCTTGGGAGTTTCTTACTCTTCCACAGAGGCTTTCTCCATCTGCAACGACATCTATTAATAATTAACTTAATTAACATAATTAACATCTGCAGCTGATTTTTCCTCCCCCCCGGTGCCGCAGTCTCTCCCATGCATTAATGTTCATGCATGCATTTTTTGGGGGGGCTTATTTATGACATATTTTTCAACCAGACCCTAAATGTGTCACGTTAATCAATGCTTTTATTAATCTATCAATCAAACTTTATTTATTGAGCCATTTTCAATGATAAGAAAGCAGCACAAAGGGCTTAAAACGTTAAAAACTATTTCACCTCAGCAGCAAAGCAGATCAAGAACAATAAAAACAGGATATGCAAAACAACAATTTATAAACAAGTACTGCCCCCCGCACCAAAAATAAAATAAATACATTTAAGAAATACTCATCCTACCACCAGGCAAAAACAACGACATAATGGGAGTATAAAACAGGAAGTGTAAAAACAAACATTTAAATGAGGAATCTATCCTAAATCTTACAAAATGCACTGAGGAAACACTGGAGACAGTAAAAACACTATAAAACGTACAATAATAATAAAAACTGACTAATATGTCGAAACATGAAACAGAATAATAATAAAAACTATCTGAAATGTTGAAACGTAAAATCACAAAAACAAACTGAATAAAATCAAGAAACATAAAACGTAGAATAATAGTAAGAATGAAGTAAAGTGTAACACAATATAAAATATATAGTAATAATCATTGGCTGAAACAGTAAAAATAGAATCATAATAATAGAAACTGACTAAAATCCTGAAACATAAAACATAGAATCATGATAATAGAAAATGACTAAAATCCTGAAACATAAAATATAGAATCATGATAGTACAAACTGACCAAAACATGTATTACGGTAAGCTGCATATTTTATTTTTTAAGTGTTTACAGCTTGAATATCAATCCTGATCCGACCCCCAGCTCTTGTTTTCAGTCATCAAAGTCTTAGACATTTAGCTCCGATAGAACCACTTGAATTTCAACCATTTATTTTTATTTTTTTAGTATTTCTTCTTCTTCAGCTCATTTGGGGTCGCCGGAGTGAATTTTTCCGCTCCATTTCCCCCGGTCTTCTGCATCCTGCTCAGTGACACCCGCCACATTCATGTCCTTTCTCACCACACCCATGTATCTCCTTTCTTCTCTTTCCACAAGCCGAATACTGCTGACATTTTTCACAACTATCAGCAGCTCAACATACAGTCCAAACAAAAAGAAACCACATATTTTTGCAGAACTTTTTTTGATTTAAGTAGAAAAGTTCTTATTCTGTTCTTACCTCCTCTGCCATGACATTTTTTCAACTTAACTATCCCCTGGGTTGTTAGCAAGACAGGTGGCATCAGGTTCAAGAAGGCACAACGGGATCCCCGGGGTGAGAGGATCTCCAGTTGCTCCCAGGGCAGATGAGATTTGTAATCCCTCCAGCGAGTTCCGGGTCTACCCCGGGTTCTTCTCCCAGTTGAATGTAGCTGGAAAACCGCCAAATGGATGCACCTTGGGGGCACCCTAATGAGATCCCTGAATCACCTCAACCAGTCCTTATAACAAGAAGGAGCTGTGGCTACACTCCCAGTTCCCTCTGGGTGTCTGTCCAGCCATCACACTAGGACGCTCATATCGACAGCCTTTACCCGTTTTCTCCATCTTTGGGTCACCACCCAGAGCTCATGACCGCAGGTTGAGAACGTAGATCGACTGGTAAACTGAGAGCTTTGCCTTACGGCTCATCTCTCTATTCACCTTGAGGGACCACTGAAATTCCATTACTTGTGAACAAGGCCCCCCAGGATACTCCTTCACCTCAGGCAGAGAGGGATTCAAGGTAACACAGAGAATAATTATTTATGACCAGGCAGTCAACCCTGGAAAATACTACTGTTCTCTCACAATCGATTTCAGTCACGTCATCTGAACAATCGTCTGCCTGCTCAACAAACCATCCATCCGTTCTTTCCAGCATTTATCCAAGCCAACAAACCGGTCAAGGCCCCCACCTCATCATCATCATCATCATAAAACATAGGTGTTGATCCTCTGCTCATTGCAGTCAGATTACTGCTACTTCTCGATTGTTAATTTGCCGTTATACATTTGTGCATTCTTCACATTGTTCTGTTTGGATGATTTGCAGACAATGATAATCTTCAGGAAATACATTACTTTCTTAACTATCACCCTTCACTTCTGGATTAAAAAGCAAGTATGTACTAAACTAATGACATACCGCGCCTATCAGTATCGACTGCACTCTGTATTTGGTGCTAATGAACAACTGTGATGGAGAGGCATTTGAATTATATCGGCTAAACATCAGCATGTTTGCAGTGACATCACCACTTTGCCTCAATGAGCTCCCAGCATGACTGGAGACTTTGCAAATAAAGTCGTCAATTTCTGTGTATTCTCATTTTCAAAAGGGCTATTAAGTCACGACGGTGTTCATATGTCATCCCTTTTTTCTTCAACCATTCAAAATATAAACCTCTTATGGTTTGTGTTGATATGGATTATAAACACATGCTTCGTATTTTGTTCATTTTGTAGCCTTTTTATTAGAATTCTTTTTTGAGCCTGATATCCATTTTTATATTTTTAACCAAATGAGAATCTTGTGGATGAAGTGAATTATACTACCTAAATACCAAATTATCCCCTTAAACTTGGCCTCCCCTTAACCGGAACAATCTCTGACAGTTATACCAGCCTACACTGACAAAGGTGAATGTGTTGTTGATCTGAAGGGTATTTTTTACATCCCTCTAGTCCATCAAACATGGTTTCCAGTTTAAACCGTTTTCTTTAGATTGCCATTAGAAAATAGCTAATTGGCTAACAGTGACTCAAACTTTATCACTTCAGCCAAATCCTGCATCGAACTTGGGAGAAATAGAATTTCACAATTATTTTTTGTTGAGATCAAAGTGACCTTTTTTTCAGTGCAAGTCTGAGGCATTAGTTGCAGTTAATATGGACGCACATCTTTAAATACAGGGTCTAAATCTTACAGGATATTTGTATTCTGATAACATATTATCGGTTTAATCCCTCATTATTCCGAAAACCCAGTTTCTCATATAGTTGGCATGAGGTACGCTCTCTAAAATGAGGTCTATGGATGCACCGTTCTAGAATTTATTAGTTTGTTGGGTCTTGATTTGTGCATAAGATGCGACACAGTTGCTGTCATAGATACATTCACTGTCTGGCAGTCCAGTAAATTAACCACATGTTGCCATCTGGCCGGGGCTCGGTGCCAGTCCTGCCTGCCTGATGGGGGCCCGCAGACGTGGCGCCCGTAACATCATGCTGAAGCAGCTGAAGTTTTGGATGCTCCGGCTGGTCTTTGCTTTGTTTAGAAAACACCCGACATATAAATTTAGAAAGTCTGTTGAAGCATTAAAGTCAGGCTGGCAAAGGTCGATTGAGGTAACGTGAGTGTGACTTTAAAGGTAGAAGCTGGGGCCCACGTTTGGGTTGCGCCGCTTAGCCACCCAGTACGTATCATTTCTTTACATTTCTATACTTTCACATGAGATTGTGTCGATTTAAGTGAAACCCTGCAGTTGTCATCTACTTCTTTCTCTCGCTCCAAAGCTTTATGGGATAATCTTGCAAATAAATACCTCAAAAAGATTCCTCAAAAAAAGAAAAAGAAATTATTTTATTTTTTTCATTCTCCATGAAGCCCTTTTGATGTTAAGGCTTAGATATGTGGGCTACATGCTTATTAGCAGGCTACACACACATCACCAGTCCCGGCTAACTTCTTGCAGAGGGCGATTTTCTTCAAAGGAAAGCGCAAGATTCGGTGTTATAGTTTAGGATGATTTTCACACATGCCTGCACGCATAAACACACATGCAACCCTCGGAGAGTCCGTCCAAACCTCTTAACGCTGCAGCACAATGGGGCCCAGTTAGTTATGCAGCTCTAGATATCTCAGCATGGAAACAGGGAGGCGCTTTGTTGTTGCACCAGAGCATTTTTCTTTTCTCCACCTCATCACATAAGTCAAGTCATAAGATCATTTGTAATATTGTAAAATATAAGCATTGTTAGTCTTAGAAGTGCATGTGTTTGATTTGCTGAGCTTAGTATGCTTGTGTTTTGTACCTCATGGGGGATTATGAATGGACCCTTTGTTCCGACACACAAGCTTGTGTTTCCAGTTTTCACAATGCAGCATGTTCATTTTTTTGTGTGTGATACGTTATTTTACATGACTTGATTTTGCCTGCTGGGCCTTTTGCCATCGATAATGGGCCTGACGGGTTCTACTTGATATAAAACTCATATGTTGATCACTTTGTAGTTTGAGGGCAGAGCAGGAAATACCCCAGTTAAGACCAAAACCCAATCCATCTCGGCTGATATGAATAGAAACTTGTCCCTGAGAGCATTGTTGTATCCCAGAAATGTCCCCAATCCCCCTGCGTTGTTAAAGCAACCCCCTTCATTGAGCTCTTCAAATTAATTTTTAAGTTATGTCCACAGTATTTTTCATAAAAAAGGTCCCCTTAGTGAGTGAAATATGAACTAGTAGAGTAAAACACAAGATATGATTCATATGAACCGAATTTGGACTAAATCGGACCAAAGATTGAGAAATTATAAAAGTGCATATGAATCAGCTGAGGGATAGTGTTTTTCAGACATAACTGAAAGTCAGTGTATATGAATAAGCTTCATTAGATCTATCGTGTATATATATGGGATTTTATTCACTCTAATAGTTCATATTTTACTCACTAGGAGGATTTTTTTTTTTTTTTTTTAAATATTGTTTTTCTGGCATAACTTCGCATTTCATTTGACTTCAATAAGTGGGATTGCTCGTACAATGCAGGGGATTTGGCGCTTTTCAGAGATACCCCTTTACTGTGGTTGAAGTACAGTAGGCCTAGGTGGAGTTATGTTGTATAAAGAAGTCTTCCCCATAACCCTCCATAATCTACTCCTGTTGTGTACATATATGTGTTTGTGTGTATGTGTGTGTGTGTGTGTGTGTGTGTGCGGTTGTGTGTGTGTGTGTGTGCGTGTGTGTGCGCACGCGTATATACAAAATCTTCCTAAAACTCTTTGTGTCTGCAGGGCCTTAACTTTTGCTTCAGAGTATTTTTAAAAGAAGTAGAGTTTAGAAGACTCGCCTCTGCTTATGCTCTTCTCTCTCTCTCCTGTTTACACTCATGGTGGGTTTTGCAATATTTTTTCCTAGATTTATTTTGTTGAGCAGTGTGTGTTGTATGAACATGCATTTATATGGTAGAGCCTGAATACACACCGTTGGCGTTGTGTGTGTAACGTTTATTAATCCAACGCTGACGTGAAAAAGCAGGAATTCTTCAATGTGTGGATGTGAAGGTCAGATTTACATAAATGTATTTTAATATACAGTAGAAGACATATTTGTGTCTCTGTGCCTTTGTATTTATTTTTTCCCCGAAAAGTCGGGGATATTATGGAATCATCATCGGCGCCGCCGCCACAGATCCGTGGATCATTTTAAAATTTTATAAACTGATAGATCTCAGTGTGAGGAAGTACTGGAATGATTCTGGGAAGGGTCAGTTGTGTATTTCCGACACCAGGGCGAGCTTTATCTCCAGAAATTGCTAGGCTATAAATTCACAACCATTGGTCCAATTTAGTCCAAACTTGGTGCATAAAAATCGACTTGAGGAGATCCATCTTCTTCTACACTTTCGATTTTTGTCCAATTTTTCTCCCACATAGACCTCAGCTAGATTAATTTTTGGATTTTTTTGGGCATAACTTCATATTTAATTAGAGGAGATCAATCCAGCGGACTGATGGCACAACGCAGGGGATCAGGGTCTTTTCAGGGATATGCCCTCGCTGACAGGGACGACGGCACAGACCTAGTTTTTTTTCTAGACCTCTTCATTGGATGAACACTGTAGCGAACACGTAAAGGAGAATGCTCCCACCTCCCCTGCCGACGTTGTTGCGCGTTCCGTATGGATACGGAACAGGGGGGATCTTCCGTTTCTCCCAGGATGACCTCCATAGTCGTCCTCTGAAGGCGCTGCAAGGGAGCTTCAAAATGAGAAATTAATTGCCAAACAAGCCGCTGCTATCCATTATGTTTCTCATTATGTTCGATGATATCGAAGCAGTACCGGATGTCTGGCTGCATAATTTACCACACCACCCCTCCACCATCACCTTCCGCTTCCCATACCCTTTCACCCCCCCATCCCACCCCATACACACACACACACACACACACACACGCACACCCCTGCTGATAAATCTGCCACAGAGGGCTCCGTTAAATGACAGGACTTTTTACTTTTCCCATCATTACCTCAGCCGTCCAGGACATGTGTTTGGTGTTTTGGTGAGGAAGAGGATGCAGATGTGTGATACCACAGATTCTGATACTTCTCTTGCTGCGTGGATGTAAATATTTCTCATCAGAGTCATACTGGGACACATTATTCAATGTTTAGGCCGACCTGTTCATTATTGATTATTGGAATAATGCTGTATAATAATACATATAATTATCAGTTTTTACTGATGTCATGACCCAGGTTACTAAGAATCAATACAAATTAACCCTCGTGCCTCTCTAGAGACATTCATCTCCTCATTTTATTTCTTTTCTGGATACGTCATTTTTTTCTTTGATAATGTAATTGACATCCATTTTAGAATGGTTGTGCATTTCGTCATTTCAACCTTATATCCTATAATAATACAGTCATTTACAGTGTTCAAACCCATGAAAACTATTTTTTTTTTATCACAGTCGCATCACAGAAAAAAGAAAAATCACGCATTCCTTGTTTTTAGGCTTTCATTACGGCGTTCTTAGCTCCAGATGTGTTTTTTTTTTTTTTACATCTTTATATCTGAGCATACCATTTTACATTATTCAGCTCTAAAGGAAAATAAAAACCCCTCTGTGTTAATGTCACAAATCCACCCAGAATTTAATATATGTGAAATAACTTATAGTATAGTAGTACTATAGTAGTAATAGTAATAATAATCATAAAGTTATGGGGGTATTATGTAAATGAACGTGCATTTAAAGTAAGATGCTCTTGGTTAAAAACCTTAGCTTAATAAAAGTGTAAAATGAATGTAATATTTAACGTTTCATGTCATTTTAAGGAGGTGGGAATGTTTTTCTTGCCTGAGGATGAGATTAAAACTGAGGTGAGGTGAAGCTCACATGTTAAGGTAATTTCTGTGGCAAAAGACATCCAGATCAGGAACTGCAATATCACGTATGATACCACAAAATGAGATATGTTTGGAAATCGTACTCATTTTCTTTTTTTTCTGGTGTTTAGATGAGCAGATCCAAGCCCATACGAAACAGTAAACACAAAGTAAACAATAAAGCCAGAGCTTCCAGACAGTTATCTTAGCATTAGAACTTCAACAACTTACCTGGTTCCACCTGAAGGTAGCCAAGCCTTTCAACAAGCACCTCTAAAAGTCCCTAATATTATGAGTTGTAGCTCCTGTGGGAAATCATTACAAAATTGCAGAGCATAAGATGACAAATTGTGCAGTTGAGTAACCTTCTGGAAATCTGGAATGCTGGTTCGGCCACTCTACACTGACATTAAAGAAGTTTTCGAGACTAATAGCTTTGAGGTTGTAAATTACCCATAATGCCACAGCGTGTGGTGTAATTGCTCAATGAGTGAATATCCAGTTATCGATAACGATATACTTCATATCCTAATATGGCGCACAGAAAAGTAACGCAGTAATAAATCTAATAAAAGCCTTCACTGTGAATAATAAAGTCCAAGTTTACATTTATGATATTGCACCGAATAAACAAGCACGCATTTAAAGAGGTGTTTATGAATGTTAAGGCTCTTTCGTTTCAAAAGGTTCAAACGTGATGATGAGGATCTCCGACAACAAAATTAGTTTCACTTTTCTTTTTCAGACTTAATTTAACAGGAAGTAGAAGCCATTTGTACAAACAGCCAACTCAAGCGCATGGTTTTCATTTATTTCCTAGAATTTTAATAATAGATGCGATTTTAAAACATATTGAAGAATTATTTCTTTGCGTATTAATTTAATAATTAATTTTAGAATAATTCAGGTATATAAAATAATTTTTATGATGAAATGTTATATTTCTGGGAAAATAGTCCCTTTGGATTAGATTAGCTCAACCGTTTCTTAAAGCATGTTTTAAGAAAATTAAGTCACATTCTTTTCAGGTTTTATCAAGTTGCTTAACTTTGTTTGTCAGTACTATGGCAAAAAAAAAAGAAAAATTCCACTTATGGAATAGGACTTCCTTAGTAGCCATAGATAATGTCTCTTCCTCTGTGGCCACTTTGACCCGTGGGGTCCCCCAGGGCTCCATCCGTGGCCCCTTACTCTTTAGCATATACATGCTGCCACTGGGTCCAATTAACATATAACATTTAACAGGTTCTGTCACATTTTTAAATAAGAAATAGCGACTCAAAATGTGCTCAACCAAACAGTTGAGCAGGACATTCAAGGGTTTATCCATGTGGGTCGAATCCAAAGCAACTGGACTCCCGTTTTGGCTTGAAAACATTTCACCTCTCATCCAAGGGGTTTCTAAAGACACACGACTCTAGACGGGTTATTAAGAATTTAATTGTCATCAGAAAAAGACTTTTTGGTAGTGCTGACTGAAGACTTAAACATACTTAAAGGTACAAATAGTACGCATAGCCCATAATTAGGCTCAATTTTGGAAGAAGTCTGACGCTCGTTTCATTTTAACCCCCCAAAGCACTTTTCCACCACTTTAGATCTCAAGTTAGCCGAAGTTGACAAGTCTGCTCTTTGTACCAAAACGGCAAGTCATATAAATCAGATCCATTCATTCACATTGGTCGTAATGGCAGAGCAGGTCCCCAGAACAAAGTAGAATGCGCTGATCCAACTGTGGGAGCCTCCAGCGCTGCAACACAGAGAGAGAGAAAGGCTAATTAGTTCCGAATCAATTTCTTTGAAATGAAGCACACTGCTCCGCGTGTGGTGGAAGCAGACGTCATTCGTTTGGTCCGGGGGATTTTTATGCAACTGGAAGAATGAGGGGAATTGTCTCAATGAAAGAAGGCCGGGGTGGTCTCAGAAGTCCGCTACTATTTCTCATGAATAACAAGGTTAACAATGAAAGTGTAGGAGTTTGAGAAATAAGAGGACCTGATAGCTGGCGGCTCAACGTCTTTCATGTTTAATAGGCAACTAAGTGCAATTAATAATGCATTTCAATTTTTACGGTACATACACTGATTGGCCAAAACATTAAAACCACCTGTGGCTTAACACTTTCTAATCCTCCTTTTGTTCACCATAGCAGCTCTATGACATCCCGTTTCTTCTGATACCTTTCTAACAGAACTGGCACTAACCTATTGAGCAGTTTGTGCTGCAGTGGCTCCTCTGGGCGAGCTTTTGCTCTCCATGCGCATGAGTGAGCCTTGGGCACCCATGACACTGTTACCGGTTCACCAGTTGTCCTTCCCTAGACCTCTTTGGCAGCCACAGACCGGGAACACCCAACAACACCTTCAGTTTTACAGATGCTCTGACTCAGTTGTCCAGCCATTACATTGAAGCCCGTGTTAAATTTGCTGAGGTCTTTATGTTCCCCCATTTTTCCTGCTGCCAACACGTCAAATTTGAGAACTGGTGAGAGAATAAACGTTATTCTTTATTCCTCTGTTAATGGTTATAATGTTATGGCTAATGTGTATACTGAAATTATATTGTTAAGTAACAAATGATGACAAATGCATGAGATATAAAGTAATGTTGTACAAACATTATCACTGTTTTGTACAAATATGTTGTTGAAATCTAGTAGTTTTCATTTTAACCAGCCTCTAGTTTTTAAACAGCAATTATATTATCTTATTCTTAGGTACATGTACATGTGCTTGATCAGAATGAGGATATTATGTATCTGGCTCATTTTTTGGTTCATTCATAATTCAGTCCCTGTATTTGAAATGAACGTGGACTAAATGTCTGGTAAAAATCTCATTTTTAGGCAAACTATAAACTATTTCCCATTTTAGATATAAGACACGGATTATTTCTCTGGTTGTAGGCTGTCCTCCTCGAAGAATTTATGGTTTGACAAAGTAATTTATGGTAATTCATATCAAACCATACACTCATGTCTCCTTCATCTTTAACGGATCGGTTATAATGACTAAAAATCTAAAGAAATCTTGCTTTCATACGTTTCGTTTTCACACACCATACGAATGTATTGTTTGAAGTGGCTACTGAGCATCTGAGTTACCATGGCGACAAGACGCGTCATGTGGATAGTAAATAAAAAGTAGTCATGAAACTGAAAGTGAAGTTTGTGGCAGGTAGCAACTGTAGAGCAAGTAAGAAAAAGAAAGGTTCATGGCTGTCACAGCGTTGCTAGCTAACAAGTTAACACTCTGTGTAGTCAGACGTAGCTAGCTTACCTCAAGATTCTCTCTGCTAAATGGACCACCCATTCTGTCCAAAGCCTTCTAGCCCCCTACGAGTCCAAATACGCCGGCGCCCTTTTTTTGAAAGAGTTTTCGACACACAGGACGGCAAAAATGATCAAGAAAGCTAGAAATGTTTCTGTCTTGTTAGCATGCTGCTAGCAAAACAAACTTCTTTGTTTCAAGGTCATAGTGTCGATGCGTCGACCCAATTATATTAAATTGTTTTGCGACAACCTAAAACATAAAATAACATTATGATATCCAAAAGAAAATTCCAGTGAAAACTTCTTTCTGTGTCAGAGCTTTCAAATGAAACTTTATTGACAATTGTCAATATTGACAACGCGCTGTGGAGACCGACGGGCCGTGAGCAAACCAATCTTGAGCTTCCTCAAATAATTTATTCGTACAGTGTGAGTTGGAATCAAACAGCCACGACCATAAAGTCGTGCATCCCAGAATCATCCCCAGAGTCAGGGGGAATCGTGAGATGACGAGAGATCGGGGAAAGAAGTCTAATCAAACCACCATGACCAGAAAAAAAATGAGTTGTTGCTTTTTATTTGTTGAGAACAAAACCCAAAATAAGGCACGAACAAACCCCAAAATAAGCTTTCTCTGATTCCGCATCCACGTTTGGAGAATCTCTACGCTGTTTGGCTCTCGCGTCACGGAAAAGGATCCCTCCAGCTGAAAGATTCAATGAGTGACGCAAATAGTGCAAAACTGGCTTTTTGTTTTATTTGTGTTATTGTCTTTTACTTTATTATAGTCGTGTAATCTAAAAGCATCGCAGGAAGCAGTTTGGAAAAAAAAATTGAAATCTGAAATTCAGCAGATGAAGAGGTTATCCACCTTTGCTCACATCTCCATGTCCTCTATTCTACCCACAACCAAACTCGCGTTGAAGTTTTCCTCTGAGGTCACTCACCGGTGCCAGGGAGCATACCAAAGCCTTACTCACCTCATTTATACTCTTGAGCTTGTTTTTTTTTCCCGCTCCCTTCATCCCTTTGGATAGAAGACAAAAGCTGGCAAAGCAAAACAAAATGTCCTTGTGTTGTCTCCAAGGCAATTGTGCCTGCAGACTGGGCCTGTTGTGTGCAGTTGGCGCTGCTTTTTTTTTCTACTTCCTCTCATCTAATGGAAAAGATATACAAGTTACTCAAGGACACTTATTTCTTTTTCATTTCCACTCTTTGTGTGCCTCTGCAGTCGTCTTCAACATACTGTCTGTTGAAACAAAGTAATTCATCTCTGAGCCCAACGGGATCATCTGGAAGTCTAAAAATTACATTCTAGACATGTTTCCTGGTGACTTTGAATTAACTTCATGCTGCGATGGCGATTTTCCGTAAGCCCTATCTCTGAACCTTCTCTGTACTGCAGGGATGTCAGGGGAAAATAGCAAGAAGTCCATTTAGTCAACCCAAACCAGGTCCATGTCCCATCAAAGCAAGTCCGGTCTGTGGCCCCTAACCTCCAACTCTCTAATGTAATAATGGTAATAGGAGGGGGGGGGGGGAAAGATGAAATAAGAATAATGTAGGAAACAGAATTTAACATGCACCACTCAATAACAGAATAAACGTTTCAAAAATGCTTGATATACTGTCTTCAGTGGGAACAGACCTGCCCCAAGAGTTGCAATTAAGCCATTCTGTTCAACAGCAGATAATAATAATTATTATTATTATCAATAATAATGATAATAAACATAAAAATAAGAACCCCGCAAAGAGTAAATTGATGCAAATTTCTCTCTTTTTTAATCAAATGTTTTAGTTTTGGAACTGAATCAATTGCACTATATTTGAAATTAAGTTAAGGGGAAAAAAATATATAGTTTAATCATGTGATTAAGAGAGAGACCACTATGAGATGGGACAAGATAAATGAGAAAGTAACGGTGACAGTAAAGGTAGTAGTATAGATAATAAGAAAGATAAAGATAATAATATATCATTGTATCAATATTTCATCATTATATACATCTATACTGTTTGTATACACATGTAAATATATATTTGTATAGATATATACTTAATATATAATAAATATGTAGTATTTACATATATGTAATGATATAATAGATTGTATAGATAACAATAGAGTATGAGTAAGTATGAGTAATAAAGAGTATTTTATCCTTCAGCAGTACCCCATACTTTTTTAAATCTAGTAGTCGCTGACATCAGTAAACCTAGAGATAAAGATATTAAAATTAGGGTATTTTAATTGCAAGAAAAATTGCAATTAATTGTTTAATATCACAGATGTCCTTTGCAATTATTACAAATGACCACAGGTCCCCCGGTAATACTGGTCACGTACAAATTGGGCTTTACAGTGAGGTTCCAAGATGGCTACCTCTACTGCTGGTGATGTCATCACCTCATTTGGATTGGCTAAAATAGTTTATTTTGTTGTGAAATGCCGACAATATGTGTCTTGTCGTGTGTCCGGTAACCCAGTTATCCATATCTAGTCATGTTTTAATCAATATTTCATGCATGTCATGCTTTAAATGAGTATTTCTATCTCATTCGTTGTAGTTATTAATGTTAACTTTAAACATTATGCGCCCATGATGCGAAAGGAAACCCCCTTCACAAATCCTCAAGTGCTTTTAGATTCATAAACACAGAAACATCAGTCAAGCCTCATTAATTAACTCACTTGAATTTTTTTATCATACTCTGATGACATAAATCCCTTAAGCTATTATTATATTTTCGTATAATAACCACTACCCTGTCTCGTTCTCTGAAGTCCATAGATAAGATACCATGGTTAAATGTGCAAAGACAAAGACGCAACACTTCAAAAACCTTATAGTAACTCGGACACTTCCTGTAAACACAGTCAGAGAGAAAGATGGCGTCCGTCTCCACCGGTCTGGGATCTCACCGATGTTCTTGTTAAGCCTTCCTGATGTCAGACGCCTTCTTATCGGCCAATTATTTTAGCGCGTGTTGAAAGTTTTGTTTGAGCTTCAGCATTTGCTGCTTTCCAGTCCGTGAAAGAGAATCTTCTTCAGACATGACATTTTTTGCAAAAACGTCTCGAAGGAACCCTCAACTAAAAAGATGATCTTTCCAAAGCAGTAGTTTCTCATTTCAGTTTCTGAAATAGATGACAGATGCTGACTCTGGGAGGGTTTAGTGAAGTTTTTTCTTATCTGTAGGTACTTGTTAGGGAGGAAAGTCAGACCAGGCGTCTGACCTCCCACCATCATCTCATAACAGCGGGTCCGCCAGCTTCTATTGGCCTTTTTCACTCCTCTTCATAAAAGCTGTGATCCCGTCTGGTAACGTGCAAATATGGACTTATGAGAGAGAGACGGTTACATCTTAACCTGATACCACGCTGTAATCATATTTCTAACTGTGGTATATTATTGCTATTGTCTTACAGCCTTCAGGCTTTTAAAGGAATAGAAACAGTGAGAGGCGGTGTGACCGAGTAACTTCATATTAATCCAAGAAATAAAACGTTGTTTTGCTCAGTTGCTCTGCTGAGTTGTACCAAATTGGATTGGGATATGCTGAAGACCTTCTGGGTCAAAAAGTAGGACCAGGAGTGACGTTTGGAGGAGGTTCTACAGGAGGTTCTGGAACAGAAACAGGAGCTCACTTATTATGTTGAAGTTAAGAATACAGTAAACGAAGGGAATACAAGATATGCAGTAGATAATATAGTCTACATGGCCGATCCCTTCAATCTTATTTCATGGAGCATTTTCAAATTTTAGACCCAAATAGACCTTAGTGCGAGGAAGAACTGGACTGATTCTGGAAAAGGTTAATTAAATACATCTGACACTAAGTGGAATTTTATCTTTATTATTACTAAAGTTTTCCGGCCACATAGTCTCAACAGTCTTTTTTTTAAATCTCGAAACATAGCTTTTTACTACTTTGTTCCTATTTTACCAACTACAGGGAGCTTCTTCTTTTTTTTTAAGAAACAATTTTTCAGACACAACTACATAACCGTTGGTTCAATTTAGTCATAATTTGGTAAATAAGAATCGACTCGAGGAGATCTATCAAGTGCATATCCTTTTTCACTCTAGTATTTCATATTTTAACCACTAGAGGGAGCTGTCTTTACAAAGAAAGCACTATTTTTGGATAGCGTCACATTGAATTTGATGCGTTCAATCATTGAGGGCTTTTCTGGGATAAACCCTTTCTGTCGGTTACGACAGCAATGAGGCCCAGTTCGTATGAAGAAAATGTGTTTTTTCATTCTTCATATTGTACATTATCGCCCTCTAAACAGATTCAGCTTCCTCCTCTTGGCAAAGAAATATGTTTTAGGCCTCATATATGAGCTTATGAACGTAATCGCATCTTTTTGTGCAGTTCACTTAACCTGCATTTTTGGGCATGAACCAGATTCTGCACAGGAAAAAAATATGCTGAAATAGCGCGGCTATCCAGATTACAAAAATATCCTTATCCTAATGGGCTCGTCTTCGCACCTTTTGAGCCAGTGGCTTATCTAAACCTTTGCTCCGTGACATTTACTGACCTCAATATGAGCAGCGAATTTTCATGATCAGATTTCCATGAGCTGCTCTAATGATCTCCCTCACTACCTGCCGTCTGAGCAACACCGGCCCATTTCAATTATATCAAAACAAATGCCGCCTCCCTGTTTGAGAGAGTGGATGTGACATATTTGAGAGTCTTATCACCGCTCCTGAAAAAAAAACAAATGCATAAATAAGTTATTCCATAAATAATGAAATAAACAAGACTGGTGTCCTTGAAGGTTTTCCTCCCTTGTATTAGCACACTCTGAAGGATCTGGTGGGCTACAGCGGGGCAGATGGATGATGATGTCTGGAACATAAATGGTGATGTCTCTGCGGCTGGTGGAAATGTTAAATCCCTGCTTGAGCACTTATATGATTTCTTTTTTTTCTTGTTTTTCTGTATAATTCACAGTTGATGGGTGGTGAGTTGTCGGTTTATGAGTGTGCAGCTGCCGGTTGGTTATTATGTATTTATGGTAGCTTACTCAAGCTCCGTGTTCATGTACAACAGCGTGATGGTGTATTTTCCTAGCTCTCAACTTTTACTGCTATATGCTGATTCGCTGATTTGTTTCGTTTTGGGGTTTTTTGTTGTTGTTTTTTTCTCCTCCTGTCGGTGAACTCTGAAAGATGTTCGACCTTCGTACCCTGTGGCTCAGCATGCCTTTGGTTCGCAAAGCAATTCAATTAGGTTCTTGCTATAGTTCCATCTTACTGATGGAGTGCCTCCACAGGAGCGTCCAAGATACCTACTGCTCTTAAAAACAAAGTCTTTTGTTCAGCGAGAGAAAAATAAATACTCAACCTGCTCGGAACTCTTGCTGAGACTGCAACCTATTTCATCAACCTAGACTGCTGCTGAATGCTGCCATCCACTGAATATATTAATTGCTCATAGTGGATTGGTTTTGTCGCAACCTCCAAGAAACCTCTGTGAAAAACTTGTGCCGCAAATTAATGCTGCCTCTTTTTTTTCTTTCTTATACCTCTTTAAAAGTGGTCCGGGGAGAATATCAAAATTGAAAGTCACTGAATCTCGGCAGCCGTGTGTCGGAGGTATCATCATATTATCAAATCTCTGTGGAGGCGTGACGTCCATTACACCTGTCAACCTAAAATTGACCCTCATTAGATTTTGTTTTTGCTCCCCTCTTATATTGATTGGGACCATTTGTCACACTTGTCATTTTGATTGTATCTCTGCGTTAGGCCGAAAAAAAACATTCAACCAAATTGCATTTTTGCAAAGCCTCATATTATGTGGTGTGTGTTTGAGTGTGTGAGTGTGTGTTTGAGAAAGTCCGCCCTTAAATCTTTAAACTGCGTCCAGCAGACTCCCAGAATCATACACAGTTAAAATATCATTTGATAAGACATAATGCATAGGGAATAATATTTTGCTAATGTAACAATGTTATGTATAACTAATGTTGCCCCCCAGCATGGGTGTATCCCCGAAAAGTTCCGAACTCACTGCATCTTACAAGCCATCCCCCTGATTGAACTCCTCAAGTTAAATTTGAAGTTGGTGTCCACGGTATTTATTTCCAGTCCCCGATGTGAATAAATGATTAATTATTAGAGTAAAATATGATATAAAATAATAAATCTCCTCCAGTCGATGCATATGCACCACATTTGGACTAAATCGAGACCAAAAACAGATTTTTGTGCAAAAAAATTAATATATTTTTAAAAGAAAGGCTCCCCCTAGTGAGTAAAATATGAACTACGAGATTGAAATTCACAAAAAAAACTTTTGAGGTGATTCATGTGCTCCGAATTTGGACTAAATAGGACAAAAACCTTTTTGCTTTAAAAAAAAAAAGAAGCTCCCCCTCGTGACGAAAATATGAATTATGAGGGTAAAATATCACTTAGACAAGATGGAAGTCTAAGTCAATTCAAAAGCATCAAATTTGGACTAAATCAGATCAATTGTCGAGAAATACAACCACAAGATATATCTCGAGTCAATTCAGATGTATCAGATTTGGAGTAAATCGGCCCAACGGTTAGGGAGTTATGTGAATAACACAACAATGACATAATAAGGCCTGCAGAAGAGTCGTCCACGAGATGTTGGAGGACGTCTCGGGAGCAGCTGGCTACTCTCCACGTCCTGAAGATGAATTATGATCTCTGTGATTCTCCTGACCCAACGAAGCTTCTCATTCATAGAAAGCCTGTAGCTCATTTCATTTCTGGCCCCTTTGTTCCAGTCAGAGACACAAAGGAAAGAATATATAAGGGGAGAGAATTGATGAGCAGACGGGATGATTGATGAAGGGAAGGTGAGGAGGTGCAGGGAGAGGAAAGGACCCCTCCCCTCTTTACGGGCGCTTCATTGTTTACATGTGTGTTGACGCTACGGTGGACTTCGTCCCCAACAGCTCAGGTATCATTAACAAGAACAATCTCCAGAATGGACTTACAGTTTGTCCCAGCTGACCCTGAAACGGTGTGTGACTACGTTCTGACCCATGTTTGACCCCGCAAACATCTCTATTTAAACTTCGCCGCTGTGCGTGCGTCGGTGCGGAGGAGTTTAGCCAGCGCTGGGCCCCAAAAGAGAAGCCATGCATGCCTGTTCAATTTACACCTGCCACTTGTAATAGAAGTATTTTTATAACTTATTGTCTGAAACTGACATTTGGGAAAAGAAACTATGCGACCCGTAGACATCTGCATATGATATCTGTCTCACACTGTAAAAAATGAATTCTTCTCTGGTTACACACAATAAAATGAAGTATTACCAAGTCTGACATTAAAGATGAAAAAACTTCATGTAATTCTATATAATATTAATGGATGTCATTATCTTTTTACAGTGTGTAATATTTGTTTTAAACTACTGCATGAATGAAATAATGCACAGAAAAATACCCTTATAGTAAACAAATACTTATTTACTTTGTTAGATTTAACTTTAAAGATAAAACCGTTAAAGAATTTCTGAAGCTGGAATGTCTCGTTTTTATGCTTTAGGGGTTGAATCATGTACTGTAAAAAGAAGATTGTTGATGAAGTAAAAGAAACTACTTCAACTGGTAACAGCAAACGTCTAACTTATTTACTAAATCTCTCATTTAATTTAGTGTTGTCAGTTGAAGTATAAGTTTATCAACAATTCTGTTTTTATAATAATGCACTGTAAAGAGAGATTAGTTGATATACTTAAAAAAAATGACTTAAACTTTAGATTAAATTAAGGATTTTCTACTGAAATTCTAGACTCTAAAATACTTAATTTGATTAAAAAACATTTTTATGTTCATCAAAAATTGTTTTACATATTTTACCTTAAAATCTGCAGTATTTTTAATGTAACGTATATTTTAATGTAACTTTTTTTTTTTTTTTACAGAGATATTAGGATCAAACCTCCGAGTTTCAGCCACAAGTTGAACTTTGAGGAGAAAAGTTCCTCAAAGTTCCACGTTCTGCACTGTAAAAACAAAATTGTAGAACATAATACACTTAAACTCCTGATACGCAAATAAGCAAATTGTTTCTAACCTGTTAATTTAATTATAGGTTAATTAATTTCATGGAGTGTGAGAGGTTCGTCAACAATTCTCTTTTTACAGTGTATTTCACCAGAACCAAACTAAATTTAATCTCTCTCAAGATTAAGTTTAGTTAAGTTTAATTAAGTTTAGAGAACAAGACAGATTCTCGATCTCCTTTATCCTGCTCACCGTCATGCCAAGAATGTTCCGGTTAACTTTGTTCCGTCTTTCTGTTCTGGCAGACACTTCCTCCTCCATCATGGTCTACATGGACACAACAACAATAACGAGGACCACCACCCGACTGAGCACTCTGACCGTCACCGCCACCACAGCCAGGACCACCACTACCAAGATGCCCGCTACAACAACCGCCATGACCCGGACGACGTCCACGGTGAGGGGGCCCGTCCAGACGCTGTTGGAGGGTTTGGTCCCAGAGGATGACGACCGGACGCCCGCTTCCTCCAAGCTTCCCAACATCAGGGCGGAGTACTGCAATCCCGTGGCGACGATGGAAATTTCCTGGCCCAAAACCAAGCAGGGCATGGTGTCCAAGCTGCCGTGTCCATCTGGAACAATAGGTAAGGAAGATTAGTCCAAAATCTAAAGAGAAAAGTTCTAGAACAGAGTTTTCTCACCATAGTCGCAATTCCTTTTTCAGTATTAACCAGATTTGAATGAAAGCCAGACTTATTTGCAAGCTTAAAGCAATACTTTATCTTTTTTTTTAAATTCATTTTTAACAACTTAAGTAAGATGAAGGCAACTGGTTAAAACTACATTTTTAATAAATCTGTCCACTATTGTTATGTGGTCCTGTCCCGATCATCCAATTATGACAGGGGCAAACCTAGACTCTAGGAGGCTCCAGGCAACGAGTCTTAGCTTCAGGCTCGGATCGCGTCTCTCATCAACTTGACAGTAATGGGAAGTGCAATAACGATTTTTTTTCATGATGGAGGTACTACTTCTAAAGAATTCTAGACCTAATTTGCATTTTCAAGTCGTATGCGCTGTAAAAATCCACCATCTTTGACAACCTGATGGTAAAGCCCCTGGAGGTTGTCTCTTCTCTGCCCTCAGCTAGAATGTACCTTGTTTTTCTTCACTTATCTCTTTTCAGGATCCTTAATGTCAACCTTAATGATATACTATTTTTGCAATTTCTCTTGTAAAGATAGTCAAAACAATTATATCCAAAATCTCTCTCTGCTGTCAAAATTGTCACTTTTGGCACGTTCTGGGTCCATTGTTGTTCATTGATTGATTATGCCTCATGGTGTCACTGTCACATAATAATAATAATAATAAAATATTATATATATATATATATATATATATATATATATATATATATATATATATATATATATTTTGTATTTAAGCACAGATTTCTCACACATAATAACAGACACGATGTCACTGACCTTGAAATGAACTTATAATGTAATTATTTTCCAACCTGTCCATAGACACCGAGCTGATGCAAACACACCTGATAGTTACGAAGCTATTTTGAAGTTAAGTAAGCTCAACGCGATAAAGGACTTTGTAGCTGTCATTGCGACACTCATCGGTAGGAGTGACAGTTTGGGCCTTTCCGAACGATTCACGTCTGGCGTTACCCTCCACAGACTTTCAATATATTCCCACAATGTGTGATATAACGGAAAAAAAAGTTGCATCCTGTCGACCTATAAAATAATCCCAAACCTGTAGGATTCAGACATAATTAACAAAATATATGCATGTATATGTTTTTCCTTTATTCCATCTCTGTGAGGATGTCTCATTATGAATACGTCTCATTAGCCCACGCTGTCTGCCGCGGGGACCTTCGCATCGATGTTAGTCGCTGGTGTGTTTATTGTTTACACTCCCCCTGCAGCACTCGGTCTCCTAGTTCCTGTCCCCCTTCCTCACTCTTCCATTCCTCTCTCTCACTCATGCAAGCCCACAGTCAGCTCAGCGATCCATCTGTATGGAAAAGATCTCACACCCATCCGTATTTGTTTTGGTCCCGTCTCTCAGGACACAGTCGGTATAATTCATTTGTGGCCAAACACATTTGGTGCGAGGCGCTTTGGAAAAAGGCTATTGAGCTTTCTTTATCCGGCATCACGGCGTTGGTTTCCATAAATCTCCCCTCAGTTCTGTGTTTGTATCAGTACTGAGAGAATGAAGTCAGATGTGCGTTACGGTAAAATCGATGTTTGCTGCGTTACTTATAAAAAGCTTTACCTCGGAAAGTCGGAATATTTGTGATGAGACCCGGCCAAGAAGCATTCTGACGGAACGACACTGTAAAAACGAAATGTCGTAAACGTGCGTCGTAACTATGAAGATTTAAGTACCTGAGGAATGTTTTTTATGTAATTTTAAACTGATTTATTTTATCTCTTATCATACTTTAATTGAATTAGTTGAATCGTTATTTTTTATTAGTTTTTTTTTTAATTGAATTTCGATTTTTCTTTTTTCAATATTGATCAAATTGTATAAATCCAGCAAGGTTCAAGCATTTTGAACATACATTCAAAAAATTTTGTATCTTTTATCCATACATTAAAGGAACATTTTTCGCCCTCCAAATTGCAAAGATGTGCCTTTATATATTTATTTATACCTTAAACCACCTTAGAACTGGTACCTAATGAGGTTCAGCTGGAGTGACACGTCAAATTCTAACATTTTTTACAAAATTGTTAATAGTTTTTATCCCAAATTGAATCAAACAACAAATCATCGGATAACTTTTTTTTTTTAATTTTTAACAAAATCTATGTTTTGCCATGTGAGAATAATATTTCTTTTTCAGAGCATTCAATTTTTCTGATTTAACTTCAACAAGTTCCATTGCTTTGAAAACATTCAGTATTTTTTAAATGTTTAAGCTGATTTCAATTAGAAAAAAAAAATAAAAAATCTTTATTAAAATCAGGAATTCAAACTTTTACCTGTTGTATTCAAATTTACATTGGACAAATGTAAACCGATCAAATGTACGTATAAATTTCCCAAAAATTCCCTTGGGATCAGTTACGACGATCCCAAGGGCGATACGGAAGACCTAGTTATATCCCTTTATTCATAAATATAAAATTCTTTTGGCAGACTTGGGAGCATCCGAAACCGAATCAGTTGTACCCTCAAGTCCTGGCATTGTTGCATAGCAACCTGGTAAAGATACATTATCAAACCCCCAGAAGAAGAGGTGGTGAAAATTATAGACGTAAAAGTTGGGAAACTATCTTTATTAAGGATTTGTCTCAAACTTCCCTAATGCTTCTTTTTTTAGAAAAGAAAGCATTAGGGTTTCTCATCATCCCCTGAAACCCGGCTTGAAGCCTGAAACAATTCCAATTGTTTCATAGAAACACCGGCGCGGTCTTCACTTGCTGAGTTCATAAATGGGCAACACCAACACCCGTCGAGACCTCCCTAGGAGCCGTCATATGACAAGATGAGAGGAACACATAACCAATCTCCCCTCAGCACCTCTTCAAAGCCACCGCTCTTCAGACAACACTGCCGAGCAGATCATAACGGTGTGAGCTTCCTCTGCCACTCTTTGAAAGTTCCTCGAGCTCGCCTTCTATCCACCTCGCTTCGCTTGCCATCATCCCGTCTCCCCTCTGACTCCCGCTCACATTCCCCTCCTTTCATGCTCCTTCCCCCGCCTCTCAATATAGGACGAGACGCGGCGTCCCTTATCTTATGAACGCATCCAATCTCAGGCTGTCCTAGGTGGACTGGGGGAGGAAATTATATGTCCATCAAAACGTATATCTGTTAATGTCGGTTGTCTCGTCCTCCTCTGAGTTAGAGCAAGGGCGATTTAATGTCAGCATGTGGCCTTGCTGATGACAGTTTTGAAATGTAGACATAAGAAGTTATTTTAGGTTCAGCATGTGGAAGAACCGCGGAGGTCGCTCACAAAAACAACCGTTGGCTCATTGAGGAAAAGTGACATTATTAATTAGAAAGCAATGAGAGAGCAAGAACATCGGTCACGGCACAACTGTACCCAAGGTAGACATTATTGTGATCAGGATCAATTAGATCAATTTATTCAGGAACTTTTCACGCAGATTCGTCCGTTAATTTATGAGTTATTGTCAAAAACCCCAAAAGTGCCTAATCTCGCAATGGTTAAGAAAAAGTTATTATCATGTCATGGAATGAGGTCAGGACGTGACGTCACCAAAATATAATCACCTCCAGAATGTGCCAAAACCTACCTTTTGGTAAAAATTCATGCAAATACGTACATAAGTTTACGAGTTATTGAAAAAAAAACTCTCCTATGGATAAAAAAAAAATTATGATGACATCACATCACAAAGTGATGATGCAAGTGACCACTATATACCTACATTTCTGTGATATACCAAAACCTCTGGGTACAATTTTATGCAAATCCGTCCATTAATCTATGAATTATTTTAAAAACACAAAAAGACCTTTTTCAAATGTTTAACGTAACGTCATCATGACGTCACTCCTTGAGGTCCAGGTATAACATCAACCAAAATAAAGTCGTATCTAGGATTTGTCAAAACCTACATGTGGTAAAATTTCATACAAATCTGACTATTCGAGTTACTGTAATAGAAATGTTCCAAAAGTGTCTTATTGTGTTTGATAAAGTGTTACTATGACATCACATTATTAGGTCGTGAAGGAACAACACAAAATGTAATCATCCCCAGCATATGACCAAACATGTCTGTCGAGAAAATTCCATGCAGAACTGTCAGTTAGTTTTTCCTTAATCCAGGTAACAAACAGACAAGAAAGTTAATAACAAAAAAAAAACCTCCCTGTCGGAGAAAATCACGATAAAGTTGAATAATTTTAGATTTATTGGTGCTTGACTCCTGGAGGAACAGTTCCCCAATTAAGTTCCCCAAAGTTTTTCTCAAACCGGTGTACTGGACCCGTCTGAAGCTAAACCAGTTTTTGGCATCTTTCCCTTTTACAGGCAGGAGTTGAATGGTGGCACACATGCATGACTTTAATGATTTAAATGAAGGTGCTGTCTGGGCGAGCTCGGCTTTCCTCAAATGGAATAATTCCATTTTAGTCACTATAAGATAAAAAAACATCCAATTAAATTTTGCTACAGCCATAAAATAAGCATTTAAGTGTTTTGTTTTGCAGGATGTCGTGTTTTTTATTTGTCAGTTTTGCAAATAACCGAAAGCAATGTGTGGCCTATGACTGTGTGACGGGAAAACCGAGTAGGACAAAATGAGGAAAGCGTGACCCGGCTCTGATTGAGTCCCGGGAGATCTTCATGAGAGACACACATATTGACAAATAACACACCGTCCTCGCTGACACGCTTGTCTTTTTCATTAAATAGGTCTCCTGCCAATGTTCTCACTTCAGCCATTGTCTTTCTCCCATCTATAGGCGTGGCCTCATACATGTGCATGGGTCCGGACGGATACTGGGACCCCCAGGGACCCGACTTTAGCAACTGCACCTCCCCCTGGGTCAACATCATCAGCCAGAAGGTACCAAACTGCTGGATATAATGACAAGAAATGTGGACATTCGGGTTGTTCGGAGTGGATTTTTCTTGCTTTTGGTCCACTCTCTACTGGTCAATTAAAGTGACGGATTAGCTGCAGGTTCTGCTCAGTAGACCGGTAATGCAGGTTTGGTGCCGGTGGATGTATGTGGGACAGACGGAAAACTAATACCAGAGCGCCGTAGTCTAAAGTTCTGCTAATCTTGAACACTTAGGTCACTTAGCTTTTTGCTCATTTGTGACTCTTTCAGGGCGGAACCAACCATATGGAATCCGACACATCCACATTGGGTCACTTCCATATGTGGTCCTAAATCCGACACAAACACTATATACACTATAGACACTACACTATAAACACTATATAAACTATAAACATTACCATAAACACTATACACACTACAAACACTACACTATAAACACTATATACACTATAAACATTACTATAAACACTATAAACATTACTATAAACACTATATTCACTAAAAACATCACTGTAAACACTATATACACCAAAAACATCACTATAAACATTACTATAAACACTATAAACATTACTATAAACACTATAAACATTACTATAAACACTATAAACATTACTATAAACACTATATACATCACTTTAAACACTATAAACATCACTATAACATACATCTGTATCGATAGAGTGCTACGTGTGACGTCTGTGATATGGGTCGGTTCTGGGCCTTGAACCGTTCGTACTGGAGTCCACATTTGAAAAGGAATCTGAACAGCTACACAAAAAAAATCCAATGTAGCAAAAACCATCTGAATTGATTATTAAGTCTCAGGTCGTGTGAACGCAGCCTTTATATGGGGAAAGGATGCAGCAGCAGGTTGACGGTCTCATTCGCCCATAGGCATGTTCTTCTGCAAAGCCCAACGCGACGCCTCCCACATTTAAGTCTGTAATACCAAAAAATCAAAAAAAAGGAGACAGTCAGAGCAACCGAGGTTCAAGACTCCAGGTTCTTAATTGAAGGCGAAGCTGAAAACAGCCTCCCTTGAACTCACAGGACTCTGGGGCGTGCATGTTATAACAATCGAGATGTGCTCAGCGGCAGGAAATTCAGCCCATTAGACAAACTGCAGTTTGCTGATATGGATTGAGGATGGCTGCCGGGGAGCAAAAATAGAAAGCGGAGAAATGATCAGGTGCATTTCTCTGCAGCAGCGTCGTTGGAGCGGTGCAATAAAAGCTCCAACTACAGGCAGCTGTTTGGAGAAAAATAATTAAAGCAAATTTATTTCCGAGCCTGCAATGGAAGCGGCTTTGCCTTTGCCATGTTATTGCATGGACCCAGCAGTAACAGTGTGACTGTAAAAAAAAAAAAAAAAAAAGATTCCCAGCAGAAATCCATGTGATAATTAAATACTGTCATGTTTATATCCCCAAATTATTATTATGGAATTGTAATAATTCACTTCCTCAGCGTTAAGACGGTAAATCAATAACTATTTCCTGCGTTTAAGCACTTTGAGATTGAATCCAAATGTAAAGTGCGTTATAAATTAAATTTATTATTATTATTATCATTTTCAGGTTTTATTGGAGCTTTATCTCCAAAAGCTTTTGGGCCATAATTTCTCAACCATTGGTCCGATTTAGTCCAGATTTGGTGCATCTGAAGCGACTCGGAGAGGTCCATCCTTTGTATATCATATTTTACTGTAATTGTTTGATTGTTTATCACTAGGGGGAGCCTTTTTATGAAAAACACTGTTTTTCAGAGATGACTTCCTAAGCACTGGTCCAATTTAGTCCAGCTTTGGTGTATCAGAACTAAATCAAGGATATCTATCTTGTACATATCATATTTTACTCTAATTTCATATTGAACCCATTAGGGGCAGCTTTTTTTTATGGAAAATATTACATTATTGACATAACTTTTCAACCGCTGGTCCGATTTGGTCCAAATTTGATGCATGTGAATCAGTTCAAGGAGATTAATGTGGTATCTTACTGTAATAGTTCATATTTCACCCACTAGGGGGAGATATTTTATGATTTTTTTTGTTGTTGTTTTTGTTGCTTTTTTATGCATTTAATTTGAGGAATTCAATCGGGGGATTGTTTGCAAAACGTAGAGGATTGTTATTTTTTTTGGAATTTGACCCTTGTTGTGAACAACAGCATCGGCCTAGTTATAACAAATAAGTTATTAGTTTTTGGGGTTTTTGACTTTACATTCATTACTTTAGATATAGATTCTCATTACCAGACTACATTCAAAAAGAATATTTTATAGAACTTAAGAAACCAAGGAAGTGACAGCAAATAAACAGAAGGAATGAAAAAATAGAGCTATTTATTGTTCCAAATCCGGGCTCCCCTCATTAAGACACAAGAATACGGAAGGGAAGGGGAAAACATCTTCCTGAGATACAATTCCCTCACAGACACCTCTGTAACGACCAATTTAAGCAGCATAACTCGCCCCACAAACAAACTCAGAGCTGATGATAACAGCTGATGCCAGAGGAAATCAGGTTGGGCCTCAGGGCGACAGTTAAGCCGCTCATCTCACTTTAGTTTATTAATTAAAACCTTGGCAGTAGCTGACCTTTGAACCGCATTCAAATATGTGCCGCGTATTAAATCGCTAGTCGGGTTATTTTCCTTATTCGGAGTTTTGAAGAATATTCAAACATCTAAAATTGGACAATCTGAATCTCACGCCTTTAAAGTATCTTGAAGTAGGCCTAATCTTATGGATATATGTATTTTTTTGCTTTTCATCTAAAGAGGACTTCAGCATTCTTTCATATCTGGCATACTTTTTTCTTGAACATCTCAACTATGTCTTAAATGTTTTTTTTCTAATGGCCTGAAATGTTCTTAAAAAGTCTTTTAACCTGTTAAAACCTGAAGAAATGTTAAAAAAAAAAATATATGTGTATTTCCCAAGAACTATCTTAGATTATATTAGAAATAAAAGGCAAAATTATTTTGCTGATAATTGTAAATTTACATTAAAACCCATTTGGTTAAACTGCATGTAATTCGACACGTGAACGTTAAAAAGAGAGCTGAGTTGAGATGTTCAGGGTAATTTGGTTTGCAGTGAATGGCATTAAGCAATAAACAGATGCCTTAGTAGCATAGAAATAAGATATTAAGAAATTTCCCTTGTGAAAGAAGAAGCAAGAGGCTCCTACCTTACCATTATAATTAAAACTATGCTATAAAATTGACCATCTGCTCCTTTGTGCTCTCCTGAGTTACTGCTGAAATGTCTGTCTTCTGCATCTCTCGGCTTCACGGTTCACAGCGTCTCCGAATGATTATTTTCCACCGAAAGCGCTTTGTTATTTTCTTTGTTATAGCATTACTTCATTTCAGACAGCTATGGAGTAATAGGTGTCACAGTTCTAGCAGGTAACTGATGACTCTGTCTGCTGAAATTATACGCTTTTAATCTAACTTATACATCATAAATCTAGAGTTAGCGGCATTAAGTGGCTTAAAATGTCCGCAGACAACGTATTCAAAACGGGGGAAAAAAAATCGTATTCGATGACGTATTAACCCTTTATTGTCCTGCTCAACTGTTTGGGTTTGCAAAACTATTATAGCTATATTTTATTGGAATCTGTGTCCCACCTGACGACTAAAGCTGTTTATAATATGACCCAGTGACAACATGGATGTGCTAAATGTAAGGGGCCGAGGTTTGAGCCATGGGGCATACCAAGGGTCAAAGGGAGGAGGAAGAGGAGGAGGAGGCACATCCATAGGTGTTGAGAAAGCCCTGTTCCATGAGTAGGATTTTATTTTTTTGCCATATTAAAGCCTGTGAGGACTTAATCAACAGAATTATCTAACTCTGTGCAACAAAAATGTCTAGTAAGGGTCAAATAGTTTTTCTAAAAACATCTATTCATTCATTCATCATTAAAAAACATGCTTATCCTGTTCAAGGTCGTGGGCATACTTTACCAAAAGGTTGAGTTAATCTAATTAAAATTCCCAAGAAAAGAAAAAAAATTTCACCATGAAATGAAAGTCAGAATTCATTTCCTTTTTTTTTTATAACTGTATGAATCATTCTTAATGAATGAATGCCCCAAAGAAATAAAATGCAAATAAATAATTTCTCCATATGTTTTGTTCTTGTTGAGGATATAAACAACAATCATAATTCATCCAGATATGAAAATAGAAATGTCAGCTGATCAACGGCCTCATCGTTCCACCTAATACCATGAGTCCTTCCCGATGACATTGATGCAACTGCAAGAAGTCAGTGAAGGACAGTTGTAGGTTCTGATCATGTAGGTGAAGGATTCACTGAGATGTGGTCTGAGACGTGAGGCATTCAATACACCAACAACATTTATGTAACTTCTATTGTGTTGTGCTTGAATAAGGGATAATCTACCCCACTGTGTTTCCAGCGGTACCGATCCATCCTAGGATCCATCCTCCGGTTCATCCGCATCTGAAAGCTTTCTGAAAACGTTCAGAACAACAGTTCACAGATCCAGAACCGGAAAACGCCCGAAGATTCCTGCAGTTTTAGTTTTAGTCGTCTACACTGTAAAAACATTATTTGTTCACTGGTAAAACGCAATTAAATAAAATATTATTGAGTCTAAAATTTCGGTTGGGAATACTTAATTTTGAAAGAGACTTTCGAAGCTAGATTATCACTAGTTTATGCTTTTGGATAGTAATTATGCACTCTAAAAAAATATATATATATTGTTAATGAACTTAAAGAAATCCTCTCAACTGAATACCTAATTAAACTTTTTTTTTATTCTAATCTATTAATTTAAGTTGGAAATACTCACTTTGTGTAACCAGAGGATTTTATTTTTTTAATTAGGGGCCACTCGGTTTTTATAGTGTATAATAATTGGCTTAAAATGCTGAAAATAATAATTGATTGTTTCATATTTTATGTTTACTGAAGGTAAAACTATGGAAAAAATAAATATTTATTTATGTCGTTGGGGAGTAAACAAGTCAAAGTCATCACTGTAAAAAGGACATTGTTGATAAAAAATTTAGATTTACTAGAAACATTTATTAAGTATACAGTTATTTGGTCCAACTCTTTCATTTATGTTGTAAATACTGAACATATTTATTTTACCAGTTCATCAAACAGTGTAGCCATCAATATTTGGCCCGAGTCAAAGTCGCTCAGATCCTCCCGCTTGTCCATTTTACCTGTTTCCCACTCAGAAAAATGTTCTCTGGCTGCCAAATATACCAGATAATCAGTTCTAGTCAGACTTCACCTGTGCAAACAAAAACATGCTATAATGATATCATAATTATTAATATAAATGTTTTCTACTCAACAAAACCCACGACACAAATCACATTAACCTTCATAGAAAAATAGTAAGAATAGAGTCCAACGGGACCGAGTTTTCAGAATTAGACGCGCTGCTTTCTTTATGCTGCAATAGTTTGGTAAAAGTGTAACGGTACCAGGGGAAATTCCCTCAATAGTTGATTTCATAATTGCCTCAGGATATACAAAAATTTCCCCATTGTGCATTCAGCCGAGGACAATCTGGCCACATTAATTGTGTTCAGCACAGCAGCATGATGGCGGGGAATGTAAAGGTTAAACGGCGTTCATTTTAAGGGGTTCCACCTTTGTAGTCAGCACTTTTTCTTGTTTTTCAACACTTTAACCAGTGTAGATTTTTTTTTCAGTTACACAAATCATAAAGAGGATATTGTTTTTTTTGTGTGTGTGGGTAAATTCACTTCTTTGTCCTTTTTTTTCTCCTTTTCTTTAAAGCTAAAAGCTGCAGACACGGCTGCTGTGATCGCCAGAGAGCTGGCGGAGCAGACTAAGCGTAACCTGCATGCGGGCGACATCACCTACACGGTGAAGGCCATGGTCCAGCTGGTGGATCTCCTAGACATGCAGCTGAGGAACCTCACGCCAGGAGGCAAAGACAGCGCAGCCCGAAGCCTCAATAAGGTAGGGAAAGGGTGGCGTAGTGTCAAAAGGGCCTTGTCCTCGCCTCTGCTTTTCTTCTGAAGAACATATCGACTGCCTCCATAAACATCACCTTCAAGAGGGGCGACCTTTGCCCCTGCTTGTCTACATAGTTCAGATCAACCGTTGAAAAAGGAGCACAGTCAAGATAGGGGGGGATAGGTGGGCCGTTCTCTCTAGTGCCTATTTGTGAGTCAACATTTCTTATCTGATTTTCCAGATGAACTCCCGTCCAGTCAAACCTCAAAAGCAGAGATTCTTTTAATGATCCGCTATTTGCCCGGTGCTGTCAGATAAAATGATATCCACGATTTCATCGAGGTCCAGTGCATACTCAAGCAGCACCTTCGATTTTTCAGGGGGTGGTTAGTGTGATAGCTCCAGCAAGTGTTTCATGGATAGTTTCCAGTCCATCTTCTCTCTTGTACGTACGTCATTTTTTACTCCAGAAGTTTATATTTTACGAAAATTATTTTTTTTTCCAGACAATGCTCAAAAACTGTTTCACGCATCATTTTCTAAATTTCTACCCAAATAGACCTTGGTGCGTGGAAGAACTTTTATGACACCAGGGGGAGTGTTTTCGCCAAAAGTTTCAGACCTATTTTCTAACCGTCCACCCAAAATATGGTGAATATGAATCGACTCTTTGGGAAACACTGCTTTTCGGACCTTACTTCATATTTAATTTGAGGATTTCAATCTGTATATACCCCCCCTCCGTTTAAAATATGGCCCTCATATGTCCTTTCTCTGTGTGAAGGACCACATCAGCACCATTTGCGTTCACTAATGGGTCAGGGATGAGATTCAGCGGCTTGCATCTGAGCCGCGTGCGGCGAGGATAAAGCATCAATTCCTGGAGTCACGGCCGAGGACAATAAGGGCCACTCTGGGCAAAGCCAGCTCAAATGATTCCTCCTGTCGGCTGAGCAGTCAACAGAAAACCAAACATCAATGAAAATTCAAAATGTCAGTCGTTAATTTGCTGGAGCCGCTTCACTTGTGGAGGAACGGGAACACCTGTTCTCAGATAGCTTTTTCAGGGCGTTTTTTATTTCATCGCCGCAACCGACACAGATGTCCCCATTCAGATTTTAGTGCCAGATTTCTCCAATGGAGAGGGGGAGGCAGTAAAGATGGCCGAATGGACTCAGAAGGGAACTTGATGCGTAATTTCACATTGAGGAGCAGCGAGGCTTTATAAAACCTCTTGAAAAGAAAAAACCCGGAGTCTCATAAATATGGCATCAGAGGTAGAGGCCCCTTTCTCCTCTTCACTTTTTCTTGTAAAAGTGAAGAGCAGAAAGAAAAAAAAAAAAGGCAGTATGAGTGAAGTGAAAAAAAAAGAAAAAAAGAAAAGGTCTTAAAAGCAGGATAATTTATTCAAGAGGTCAGGGTCTTATGTTTGATTTGTAATTCCCTGTCCCCTGATATACAGACTCCATTATTTTAGTGCGCAGCATGGAAAGAGAAAAATGGCCCTGTAGTTCTTGTGGTCGACTTTCTTTGCTAATGAGAGCTCTCCCCGAGGAAACGCAGGGGCCCAAAGAACTCCCCTCCTCTGCTCTGACAGTGGCTGATGTTTACCTCCTGTCTTCAATCATTTTGACACAATCTGCAAAGAGCTAAGCGAATTAAAGATTTTTTTTTTTTGTAACAAAGCCCAGCTCTCTCTGCCAGTAGACAATGAAAGGATTGGGCAGTGAAACGGTGAGATCAGCGCTGTTTTCATGATCAAAGGGCCGTTTGCTAGCGACGCTGAAAGGACTGTTTCCAGAAGCTCGGGGCGTGATGTAGCGCGAGAAGGGGCCTTTACTGGGAAATGGTACTCTTTGGTTCTAATCTGTATGGGATTTATTGTGGTACCAGAATTTAGCTGTTAAACCAGAGAGTAGCTCTGTTGGCGACGCTGCTTGTGTCAGAACTCAGTTCCAAGTATCCATTCTATTCCGAGCTACTGCAGTGACGACCGTTACTATTGGTTGTCTGCGAAATGAAAACTGTGCAAAGTTTTTGTAAGCCCTGATTCTCCTTTAACGGAGGAAGGGGTCAAAAGAATCAAAATCAAAGTTCTCATATGAAGTTCTTAAAGGTGCAGTGAGTAAAATCAGCTGGGGAAAAAAAATTCATGTTTGGAAAAAAGCCCTTTTTCTCTCTAAAAGGACCGGGTGCTCTTCCGTGGTAACTTACCTTTTCCCAGGTGAAGTGGATGGACTTCGACAGTTAAACCTTTCAACGGTTTCACGCGTTGCGTCTTCAGCCTTTTGCATGAATAGACGCACATTACGGAGTTCGCATCCCCCCGCCGCTCATATTTCCTCCAAAGTGGTGCAACGCCGACAACTTCAGGTTGGCTCAGGAACGAATTGGGAGAAGGGAAGGATTCTGGTGGCTTTGGTAACGAGTTTCAACATGGAGTGGAATCATGGACTCGCTGCTTCTGGGTAGCGGACGTGTGAAATAAGTTGCAATCTGGAACTTCACCGTTTGCTGAAGATTTTACACACTGCACCTTACAGTAGAAAAAATAAAAATGAAATGTAATGTTTAAATCCTCATAGTTGAGAGTGTCTTGTGTGTGTCTTCTGATTCTGTCTGTAAAGTTGCATGGGTCCCCTCTGAGCAGAAATGTGTTGAGAATGATTTGAGATGTTAACTTTTTTTACTAATTCTCCCATTTTCCTTCGATTCCAGCTGCAGAAAAGAGAACGCTCTTGCCGCTTTTATGTTCAGGTATTTAGATTGAGACTTTCCTCATGCCCTATTCCCCATTCCTTCACTGCTAGTTTCATCTCAGCCACATAACTCCATCAGTAATTTGTAACACAAAGCCAGCATGTCATCATAAACTATGCTTAATGCTTATGTTCTGTCAAAGGGTCAAAAGTTAGTACTCTATCCAATTAAGTATCATTATTGTTGTAAATGCATGACTCATATGGCATCCCCCCCACCACCCACACCATCTATATGTCATAATGTTTTCCTTTATATCTCTAATACATTTGGCCTGAGCAGGAGGCTGAGTATTTCTGGATTTTCAAATGTTGAACCTATCTGTGGAGATTTCTCAGAGAAATTCCCCAAAAACTATCAAATCAGCACTGCTTTCCTGGAGAAGGATCCATCATAAGTGGATAGCGACAAGCAAAAATTGAGCTCTCAGACGTATGACGCACTCCACATCTCTCAGCAAATGCTTTAGATCCAAAAAGAAGTGACCTCATTATCAAGCAAGTCAACTAACTAACTTCAAACTGAGCCAAAGTCGTGGCATGTTATGATTCTCCCTGATGCATAATACATGTGTGCCCCACTTTGAGGGGCGGGGTGCTATTAACTCGCCCAGCTTTTTTTCCGTGGCTACTGAGTGATTTTGTAATCCATGGGGTGACATTTTAGCTGTCATCAGAATCACTTCTATCTTGACAAGAGACCTGGCCAATAAGTCAACATCCTGGTCTCCCGAACAGACGGCTCCAGTAAAGCTACACATTACAGCCAGATGTTTGTCCTCCATATCTCAGATCTGCAGAGCTCCTGTTGAGCAGCATGGATTCTGAAGCACGCCAGAAGCCATTTGACTATGTATAGTCCTTCCATTGTGAAACTATCCTCCAAGTGGATTTTAGCGTTTGTATGTGGTTTAGCATGTTAGCATGTGTAGTTGGCTGAGTTGGCTGGTGGTATTCCATAATTTTTGTATTAAGCGTAAATACAATATCTTTATAATAAGCTACAATGAAACCCCCATACCCTACAATTATCATTTCTTGTGTCGCCATACCCGGAAATAGTTCCTCTCTTGATTTTACATTTTTCTACCAAAATATCGAAAAAAATATAATAAACCTGTAAAGTCCTCACCAAGAAAAAAAAATATGGAAAAAAGAATTTCTTTGCGTAATTAATTTATTAATTCATTAGCTTGGACTCTAAATTTACTGTAAAATCCTAAATCGTTTGGGGTTGCATGTTTTTTTTAAACAAAAGGAAAAAGAGTCTGACTTATAAAATTATAACATGATGATGTTTTGTATTTCATGCAAAATTGTCCAATTTCCTTAAATTAGCTAAATCATATTTTTAGAAAATGATTGTACCTTATAATTTATTTAGTTATTTGTTACATAATTGTGTCTAATAAGTTATCACAAGCTTTAAAAATCAAAAAGGAAAATTCTTCTTATTTTGTAAGATTTCCTTTATAACCATTTTGTGAATACGTCCTACTTGGTGGTCCCTTAAGCTGTGGTGTCCCTCAGGGCTCTATCCTTGGCCCCTCACCCTTTAGGTTCCACTGGGTCATACAGTATCATAAACAGGTTCAGTCAATTGACAAACATTTTTCAATTACAAATTGTGAATCAAAATGAGCTTGGCACTTTGAAATGTATTGATAAACCAACATATTAATGAATTCCATAAAAAAAAGATGTGTGACAATAGAAATATTGTAACATTACTAACAGAGTGCTAATTAGGGGGAAAAAGAAACTCCTGAACTAAACTTCTGAACTAAACTTCTGAACTAAATGGAGCAGCGATGCGACATTTCGCGTCGACTGCGATATGCAGCAGAGCACGTCTATTACAATCAGCCGAAGCTGCTGCACTCAAACACGCTGGCTGATAGTATCTATTTTTACTCTGCAGTGGTTATTTTCTCTTTGTGTGCAGCTACTGGGGCCTCCAACAGCAAAAACTTCATACAGCTATGTTGGGGAAAAAAACCCAATTGCAGTTCCTTTAGAAATCATGGAAACAAGAAGCTGATTCTTCTAAAGGAAAGGCAACGCAGCGGAGGAAACTTTGTCTTTGCAGTGAATCAACTCACAAAAATGCTCCTCCGTCGTTAAAAGCGCAGATTTCTAGTTGACTCTAACCTGTGGATATTTTAAGTTAAGTCTCGCCTGAATTACAATCTCAAAATAAACTCAATTTAGCCTTAAAACTGGTATACCTGCATAACCTTAATGTTTATGAACAGCTAAGATCTAATTTATTTTCAGTGCAAGTAATAATGTAGCTGTTACTACGTGTGAGTAACCTGTGATTAAAGCCAAAAAATTCCAATATTTCTATCCTTGCATAATTTTTCTTTGGGATAAAAAAGGCTGGAACATCATTATATTGCATAAACACCCTGAAACAAAACAATTAATGAATTTGTTCAGAAACTATTTGACAGCCACCCCATCAAAGTTGACAGAAATACCACAAAGTTCATGTTATTCTATACAGTTTTCCGTAGGATTGGACCAGGAAGACTCTCCAAATGACACACTCTGTGCCAAAAATGGGATTTTGGCTGCTAAATACCACCTAAGTCCACCAGAGGGAGTTATATGCACATACAAAAACCTTATATGGTAGAACCTTTAACTTTGAGCATAAACATTTCTTCACTACTCCACGTCTATTATAAATTTGGTATTGCCATGGAAACATCTACAAATTGCTCTTTCAAAAAACATTTATTCAAGTTTCTGGCCAAATACAACATTTTTAAAAGATCACATTTGAACACATCTTGAGGGCGATGACGAGACGATCCAGCTTCGCCCAAAAACTGGTTGTTCCTGAATAGACATTGAATGCATCATGCAGCATATCTCAATGCACCGTGCTGCTGACAGCTACGTTGGAGAGCTCTGCTGCCGATGTCATCAGAAAAAACTTTCTTTTTCGATTTTATTCTTTGTTCACATTCACGAGTCGCTAATAGCTTTTTGGAAATAAAAGAAGATGGTCTGAAACGTAGCGTGACGAAGCAAAACTGAGCTCATCAACACACTCACCTGACACTTCATGCCTGTCTGCCCCTGACTCTGGTTCGTTTTCACCAAAAAACAGTCTTGTGAGTATAATTTGAACCGAGCTCACAAACTCGGGTAACAAGTTAGTGTTAGCTTGCAAAATTCTGCTTATTAACACCGCACCAGCTACTGGGCTGAGCTCCTCCTCCTCTCTTCGGTTCTTCTGCCAGTCAGCACATTGTGAAGACGCTCAACAGCGGGCCGAGATCTGACGACGCTGAATAATGGCGCCGCGCCGCTGGCCTTGAGCAGCTACGAGCCTTGACTGCACACGCTGCCAGCCTTTGAGAGACTTTCATTGATTAGGGAAATTGGGCAATGTTTTTCTCCAACAAGGCCCCGGTGGTTCACGTAAGTGGGCTTAGCGATGGAACACACAGCAAAGCAGACGTGCACCTGCCCGGTTGGCGTCCACTCCCGCATGGCGCCGGAGGCAGGCTTCGACGGGGGAGATGGCAAATTGTGCGAGCGCAGGTTTGACGACTAGGAAGGACGCCAAAATGAAGCAAAGTGCTTGAGGTTGATGAAGAATGATTCACGTCTTGATCGAGGGCCCAGTTGTTAGTTGATAAGCAGTAATCTACGTGACACTTGAATTAAATTGTCAGCGAGAGCGTCGTCTCTTTAGGGTCATCAGGAAATTCAATCCACAGTTTTTCATTTTGCTGCTTTTGTTTTGTTTCCGACCAGCTCGCTGCCTCCGTCAATCCCACGCGGATCAAACAATCATCAGGAGGATTAGTTTAGATTTTTTATTTTACTTTCATTGATAACGCCGCCACACATCAGAGCCGGTTTAATCCCAGTGAACACGATTCGCCCCCGATAGAGCTGCAAAGCGTAAAAATGATCAAGAGCCTTTGTTTAACATTTCCCCCTGTAGGAATGTTTCTTTGTTGTTTTCCATTTTAAATTCAAACGAGCATTATACGGATATGAGCCGGCCCCCCTAATCGGGGGACATTATGGCCATCCAATTACTCTGATTATGTTCATAGATGTTCATAGATGTCCACGACGTGAGCCCTCCTCTATTAACGCCATCAGTTCAACATACCAAAGATCAGAACGTTACCTTATAGAAAAGAATCTGTCAAATGAGTGTGAATTGACTGGATAGATGGACGGTTCTGAGTTTTGACCCCTCATCAAAATGACACCTTTGCAGGGGGGAGTTTTACAGTGAAGAATGACCTCAGAGCAGGAAAAACCTCCAGAAGCTCCTTGTTTGGGAATTTAACAAGGTAATAACGTGTCCGCCGGTTTCCGCTCGTTACAGACCTTCAGGAATTTTTTTTGTTCTTTAATTTAGAATAATCATAAGAATTTTTCATTGTCTTTTCTTATATAATCTTATATATAGATTGTCTTCCTACACCCGTTCAGTGTTACATACTGTGGTTTCATAAATATGGACCGTATTCAAGTGATGATTAAATATAATATTTACAATATTTCCTTCTTTATACGCTTAAACATGTACAAAATTGATAAGATTTTATTTCTTAACAATTTCCGCAATTTAGTTATAAGGATATATCCAATGTCCTTCAGAATCCATTATTAGTATTTTAAATTCATACCTCGTTTTCCTCACCTCATGTGGATCGGCAGCGTATACTCTAACCAAAATCTCATTTTCACATTTAGCTCTGGTTTTTTCTAGTTCTAGTATAATTTGGGAACTTTCGTTGTCTGAAGCTGGCCATCGCTCTCGTTGTTCTTACCGCTCCTTATTGTTTTAATAATTTTGCCCACTTTAATGGCGGAACCAAGTGAGAATGATGTGGAACCTTGGAGAATGGGTGAGTGTGACATCAGGGAAAGGGCCTTTCTATTTTATAATATACTATAATACTAAGATTGAACCTTAAACGTAAGACCGACATAAACGTACAGCTTTTTCTCATCATATCCATCATATCAATCAGCCGGCCGAGTCAATATGGATTGGTTGAGATGATTAATGACTCACGTTTAATTTGTGGAGTTCAATCTGGAATTTCTGGTACAATGCAGGAGCTATGAGGCTTTTCGGGGATGTAGCCCTGCTGACGATATGGTGATCAGTTACAGTGAATGAAATGGAAAAATTGGAGCCGTATCAGCAGTTTAAAAGGAAGTGTAGTCAGATAGAAGACAGTGATCAGAATTTTTCCAGATTTAGAAAACATCCAACATGGTTAGTGCCACCGCACACACACAAACACACACACACACACACACACACACACGTACCCAAAGTGAGATCGTCCCTCAACTTCGCTGCGAGAAAGGAAGTGAAACGAACCAAATGGTGAACGTGAGGGGAGAAATGTGGAGACGTAGAAAGCAGACCAGCCAACGAGCGAGGAAAAGAAGACGCGGGAGATCAGCCACAGCCAGAATCAATTTCCCAGACCCGGAGCTCATTTCATCAATCAGCACACAGATAGAAGCACACACTTTGGGTTGACTTGGGCCGGTGCCCAGCACACACTAATGTCCACCTCTCCCTTCCTTCCCTCCGCATCGGTGCAAGCGCCCTGTGCACCGCTGCTTTTCACCAGCAGTCATCATCTGCGTTCCAAGTGGAACATTCCAGCAGTCCAGCTAATGATTAGCATTTCCTCATACACCAGCCACTCGTTTATTGTTTTTTTGGGGGGTTTTTTATAACCGTTTTCAGTACAGGACAGAAAGGGAGTATAGAAACTAAAATGGTTGGGGGTCGGGAGCAGCGGCGTGAGCTTCTACGTTTGACAGATGGAGTGACAGTGTCCTAATAGCAGTAAAATAGCTGCAAGCCACCGTCTCGTCTCCGAGACTCAAAGGCACAGACCATGATGGCCGTGGGCTGCTTGTGCTCGACCTCTCTCTCTCTCTCTCTCTCTCTCTCTCTCTCTCTCTCTCTCTCTCTCTCTCTCTCTCTCTCTCTCTCTTAGCGTTTCTCTATTGGGGCTGGGAAATTATCTTCTCACATTGTTGACAGACATTTTCTAGATGGAGCCCAATGTCTTTAAAATGCAATTACACTGCTTGCTGCATGAAAAGCAAGAAGAACGAGATTTTCCATATAGCAACGAACTACATGGAGGAAAAAGAAAGTAAAAAACACGAGTGCATCTGGTCTCAGGGAATATTTAACCATTAAAAAAAGGTGATTTTTTTTTCGTGTCACGCGCCAGCAATGACCTAATCATATTCTTCACCTATAACTTTATTGTTTCCATCCTAACTTAAATGAATCGTTTAATTTTTTTGGGTTTCAAGAAGTCTGGACTCGATACTTCTCCCCCGAATAGTCAGGGATATTAATGCATCGTCATCACCGCCGCCGCGTCCGCTGATCCTTCATATTGACACGATAAATCAAAAACAATTTCATGGATCATTCTCAAATATCTTATCCACATAAACTTTAGTACAAGGATGAAATGAAATGATTTGGGGAAAGTTTGTTAGTATATTTCTGACACAAGGGGGAACTTTATTAAGTCTTCAGGTCATAATTTCTCAACCGTTGTACCGATTTAGTCCTAATTTGGTGAAAATGAATGAGATCTATCTTATATAAACTCACATTTCACTCTAATAATTCATATTTTACTCATCAGGGGGAGCTTTTTGTTTAATATAAAACACTGTTTTCAGGACATAACATTACATTTAATCTGAAGAGTTAAAAATCAGGGGGATTGCTTGAACAACGCAGGGGATTTGGGGCCTTGTTTTTCCGGAGTTTTACCCTTGCTGTCTGGGACGAGAGCCTAGTTTTTAATTGCATGTAACATACAAGGCATAGCATGCTAATTAGTGAGCACTGGAGGTGCTAATTGTGTTACCTTTGCACACTCTAAGCACCTGTTTCCACAGCTTGCTTACCAGCTGCTGTTGCAGACCACCTGTAAGATTTCCCCAAATGCGTGAGAAAAAGATAACACATGCAGAAAACATTTAATCAAGTCCTATAAGTAGCATTAATTCATTAAATTGTGAAATCAAGGCACACTGACAGGTCTCCAACGAATTGACTCTTTGTTGTATGATGACATCACCGCACTGAAATAACCGTTTTTAGTCCTTCTGGGCGACAACTATGTTTTTCTTCCAATTGTAGGTTGAATCCCTGACAGCAGTGTTTGTAACGCCTGGGATGTTGATGGGCTCTAGCTAGAGGGCCGACAATTGCAAAAATGAGGGAGGGGTCCACATTCGACCCAGACAGATGCAGTCAATTTTTCTAATGTTGATTTATTTAACTGCATTCATTTCTCTTAGCGTCAGCGAGGGCTCAAATGATTAGTCAGTTAAAAGATTGGTCAATAGAGGTATAATCAGCAATTAAATGTGTGAATCAAGAAAATGTGTTGGGTTCCAGTAGGACCTTTAAAATGTGGAATATCTGTTAGACTTATGAGCGTTCTGTGAGAGCTGACATGTAATTAAAACATAGACATGAGAGCGGTTTCCTCCCTTTCACCCGTTTGTCAGGAAGTAATTGACAAAGCAGCCTGATAGTGATACTAAAACATTGTCAGCGTGAGCTGTCGCATGTGTTTATGTTCTGGTATAATGCTCCAGAAGTGCCATTTTCCAGCACTCACTGAAATCGACTGTTTTTGAACGTTTTCTCTCCGTCGCCGTCTAGATTAAAGAAAACACATCCATTCAAATTCAAGTAAGCATAACATGGATTTCCTTTACTGTATTTTTATCCATTAAATCGTAGTTTGGGAAAGGATTTCACTTCGGTCAAACATCGTTATCGGTCTGACTGGAAAATCTGTACGGCTTCCTGTTGTCACTTTCTATACCCGGGAAAGGAAAACCGTCATGTGTTCTCCCGCCTGAATGACAGCATCAGTGATTATTGGCCCGGAAACCCATCGTTGATATGCTTCACACAGAGATAACAGAGATGAAAAACACAGATTTAACGTGGAAGGAATGGTTTGGTTGGTCCAAGCCCACAATTTCCCTGGGTGCTAAATCGGATATACTCCAGTTTAACAATAGCGAGACGAATTCATGGACTATTCTCCTACCTGGTTGAGGATGAATTGGACTGACTGATGAAACTGTTATGAGGAGGGATTATGAAGTAGTTATGGAGTTGTAAACTCAAGCTGAATGTCAGGTGCTCTAGAAGCTGAACTTATTAAACAGTAGACAAAGGAAAGCCTCTGGCTTGCTGCAGGCGCACCAGCATCCCTTCAAGAATGGAGCAAAAGACCTCTATTTGTTTGGACATGTGTGGGCAAAAAATAGTCACTAGAAGGGAAATGCCAACCGGATTCAGCCTACAGTGGGTCTTCCTCAGGGCTTGACTTATTGAGGGGTGTTTCTAAACTTTACTTCCTCTGAAACCACCAAAGTTATTCACTTATCTTGTGTTCTTAAAGAGATAGTGGGACATTTTAGTGTCAGTATTTTTACTTTCAGATAATAAGTGGGTGATACATTAAGAAAATCCCTGGATATAAGCAGTGCCCCCCCCCCCCCCCCCCCCCTCCCAATACACGGACAATACGCTTGCGTAACATTGTCGGTATATTTAAACCATGAGCAAACTGTGCGCACCCAAGACCCTGAACAAGCCACTTATCTGCCACCAGAGAGAGAGACAGAAAGGGAGTGGGTGGGCCTCTAATTTGACACCCCGCATCACTTTAGCCTGATAAGCAGCGGGGCGCTAGCTGGGGTTGCTCAAAGGTGAAATGATAGCTTCAGAAAAGATGAAGCAATAAAACAAAACATGAAGCTCGAGCAACAACATTTGTGGAAAATGTTGGTGGAGGGGCACCAGACCAGATTCTGCTAAGTGGCTTTGCAAAGGGCGGTCCTGGAGACAATGAAAATAAAACAAATAAACAAAGACATGTACCAAAATATGAGTAAGAGAAAAAGGCAGAAAAAGAAACACACATAAATATTATTTGAATCCCATCTTCATTATTCTTGACCGTTCAGCAGTTAAATTTAATGTTGTACCGTTTAACGTCCTTAATGGTCCGCATGTTTGTTTCTCTGTTGGGTAGGTAGAGTTGACCTTTTCACATGACCTTTAAATATCAGCAGGTTGTTTTTTTTTACTCTTGTAAATGTAAATGTAAGAGACTAGTTTAGAAAGAAAATTCCTCCTCATAGTTAAACCCAAAGATTGAAAAGGATTTAAAATCATTGTGAATGAATTTCTAATATTTTCTTAATTTTGTATGAGTTCTCTGCTAAAAACATCCCACATGAAACAAAACAACAAACAACAACCCTGACTAGATAAGACAATTCAATGTATCATAGACGTTTTTTTGCATTGTTGAATTTATGACAGAATAGCCGTTTCACTTTAATCAATATTCTATTTTGTATGTTCTGGAAATTAGACGTTTACACACTGAATAATGGCCCCAAACAATGTGCAATCATGGGTTATTTGTTTTTCTGGTTCACAAGGTATTCATTCGTCTCAAGGTTGCTGAGCTGTCATGAAATTTTCCGGAGGTCTTATAAAAATGAAATAGTTTGATATTCTGGAAAATTCAATGATTTCTTTTCTTGGTGAGGTAGATAAGCAAATACAAATCCATTGTGTGTGTGTGTGTGTGTGTGTATGTGTGTTTTTGTTTGTGCTGTAAATGTAAAGTCAAGCTTCACATATAAAAATAGAAAGAGTTGCAAATAGCAAAATCTGCACATCAACACCTCTAATGTGAACCAATCTACACGTTAGATCTTCCTCCTTACACCCATGCTGCTGGTTTTTGCTAAGCAGGTATATGGAGCTTCTTATTTACCTCACAAGCGTGTGATTCATCTATTAGTATTTCCTAAAATGTTAAATGTCCCTATTTCTCAGGACCTCCAAACGTCCACAAAAGCGAAAAACCAAGAAAATTGTATATTAATGATTTGACATCGGTGTCCTCAGGTCCTTCGTTGTTTGCAAATATACGCTGTTCCTTTCAGGGACTCAAATCACGGACATGGCATTTTCCATTCAGTGTGACCTTTAAAAGTGATTTTGCCTAAATTGTTTATTAAGTCTTTAACCCATTTTAACGGGATTTCTTTTTTTAAAGTGAAAACTGTTTGTACTTATGAGGATTATAATAATGGAAGGAGTTTTGTAAGAATTGAGAATCGGTTTGTAATTTCTGTCACATGAACGGACTTTAACTTAATTAGGGGGCAACGTGTTTCATTTTTAACACAAACTGTGATTCACCAGTCATGTAATATAGAAATAGGCGCTATGCTATGATCAGCCATAATATTACAACCACTGACTCAGTACAATGGCACCTCTCAGTGGATGCAATCGAGCATCTTTGGGATGTACTGGACAAACAAATCCAAAATTGAGGTTCCACCCTGTAACGTACAGATTTGAAAGGATCTGTTACTAATGTCAGAGCAAACCCTCAGAGGTCTTTGGGGTCCATGCCTTGACAGGTCAGACCTCATTCGAAGGCTGTTATGGAATCTAAGCCAACGCTTGAAGTCACCCAGATGTTCCACTGGGAAAAGTTGATGACGCACGATCTATACGGTTGAACGTTCTGCCCATTTATTTCCATTTAAAGGTTACTCATGGTCGATTACTCCATGTCTCCAATTGATTCAGCGACTATGTAGCGTCAAACAAGTGGTTAAAAGACAGTTGGTACACCTGCCATTCACAAGACGGATTTTTCTATTTATGCCTTAAGCCCTAATTATCATAAAAATATTCAGATCAACCAAATAAAATGTGCAATAACTCAAACGTGTATTTTGGCTCCGACAAAGGCAAAAAAAAAAAAAGGGGAACTTTCACAATTACATCAAGGGGGTTGTAATGTTATGGCTTATTGGTGTAGGAAATCCATGTCAGTTTTAGGGATTTTCTTTGGATGATACTAAAAATATAAGAAACCTGATCTTTATTTCAGTAATCTGCCCTCGGTTGTTTTACTCAATGTTGATTATCAATCTATCTCAAAACCGACTGTTTGTTCATCTCCACTTGTCTCTTTTGCATGTAAAAAAAAAAAAAAGAAAAAGCAGAGGGTTTTAAACGAGTCGATCCATCCTTCGCCTCCAAACCCATTTCTCCAGTGTTTTTAAGAAGTGCTGGAGAGAAAAAAGATTGCTGTTTTGTACAAAGGGAAAAGAAATGTCAGCCTGAAGAGAAAGAGCCCTTTAATTCCGAGTGAATCAACCTGCGCATGTAGCTGAATGTCAGGAGGCGTGATTGGAGATCGGTCGCAGATAATGAATAATTGTGTGAAAGTCGGTGGGCTGCCTGTGAATGTGTCTGCAACATGTAGATGTTCCGCACATGTGTGCATGAGATGATCTGTGTTTCTGCATAGATGCATGTGCAGAGGTGTGTGTGTGAACTCTTGCATCAGTATTTTGCAGTGTGTGCTTGTGCTTGTGCTTGTGCTTGTGTGTGTGTGTGTGTGTGTGTGTGTGTGTGTGTGTGTGTGTGTGTCCTGTGAGGCTGTCTCTGGGTGTGGGCGACTTAATATGTGCAGGGTATGTTTTGAATGAGGAGACGCCAGCTGGTGCTGTTTGAAATTCTCTGCCAGCTCTTGTGAGTTGAGCTCAATCAACCCTCTGTCTCCTCTTGCTATCACACTGATTTAAAGCAAACATACAGCTTAACATGATCAGATAATCGGGGGGGGGATGGGGGGGGTCCATCGTGGTATTCTATATGACGATTCATTGCCATACAAATAATTGTGATAAACAATTTATGTGTCTTCCTCTTATTATTTCACGCTACCATTATATATAATACGTGTAATTACATTGTAGTAATACAAATAATCTTCATGAAGAAGACCAACCATTTATTAGTGCTGTCATAGCTATAAATATGCTCCGGACTGAAAGCAACCAATTTCCTGGATGTACCAGCGGATGTGTTTGGTCAAATTTCAGTCCATTAAGTGAGATGTATGATAGATTTGTGGCGTGAGTAGTTTTCACCACTGCAAATCTGACAAATTGGTGCCCCTTTTTGTTTTGGGTTAAAACCAAAAAGTGTCCACAGCAGTGTTTGGTGATGGGCTTTTTGTCCCCGAATGATCTATGATGTCCTCTTCTGAATAATAAATATCTTCATTGTCTATACCTTTAATCTTTAATTCAAACTATTCACAGAAATCTAACCATTTAATCTGTGAACATAATTAAAAGAAACATTTCATTCTTGATAAAACAAATGTTTTTCTCCAAACCATTTGTGCCACAATTATAACCACCCCTAGGAAATCCTGTGATTAAAAGCTGACTGAAGCATATTTCCAGTCCTATTTCATATTTTTAGGTCCAGCTCTTTGAGAAGGAACTCTTTGGTGGTGAGCAGTGACTTCCTGTTTTCCTGGGGTATAAATATGAGGTGACAAGGGACCAATTCTCTTTTACGTTCAATGATGTGCGGAAGCAAATATTTAATCTCAACGAGACCTCCTAGTTAAATGAAGGTAAAATATAATGAAAATAGCTGAAAAGTCATTGATTTCTCCATCCATAGCAGAAATAAGAGCAACCATATGACATCATTAAAAAAAAACTACAGAAAAACATCAGACAAACTATGAAAAGTTACATTTCTCCTTCACACAGCTTATTTCATATAAAATAATGGATGCAATTATGATAATTATGTAAAAGTATTGTGGCTAACCCAAATAATCGCAATCAGATGATTGTGTAATGATAAAAGATGTTTTGTTTCGTGACCATTAGGCAGTTGTTGTTTTTTTCATTTCAGAATCAAACATAATTTCTTGCTTTTACCCCTGCAGTGTTTTTTTTTTTATGGTCATGCTAAAACTCTTATTCCCTTTAATAACCACTTCATCATAAATGGAAGTTAACTCACAACACCGCTCCCATCATTCCAGGCGTTTGAGCCTGCATGCGTCAAATCTGAAGCAATTTCCCATCAAACGTGTGATTTCCTCTTTGAAGCGTGTTATTATTGTCCGCCCTGCAGGAAAAGTTCTTATAGTTACACGTTTGACCACCTACCGCACTGTAATGCCTTAAAAATGGCTTTTTATTCCAAGGCAGTTGGACTCTTTTGTTCTTTGTAGCCCTGATTCCAGGAATGAATTTCTTTGCTTGACCAATTAGTATTCCATTTATAAATCATGCTGTTGGCATTTTTGAATCTTTAATGGCTCTTAATTTTTCATCTCGTCTTGATAATGATCCTGTTTCTTCCCTGCTCGCTTTCGTCAGCATTTGTGTGAGATGATGAAAGGAGGCATAATGGCCGCTCTCTGCTAAAAATAAGCAGTAAACAAACATCTTGTACACCCGTTGGAATGCCTGGGTGATGTGGGGTATTTTTTCTATGCATGGCGGACATTAATCACTCCAATTAGAGCCTCGGGGTCAAGAAAACTGGCCTCTGGTCCTCTCATGGTTCCCTTCTTGTGGTTAAACAAAAGCAACCTAAGAGCATGTTCAGAGTCACGGCGGTCCCTGCTACTACCCACGACAAGCCGGCGAATCAGAAAAAAAGAAACGGGTCGTGAAATTGCTCAGTAGGATCAACATTATGCCGTGTTTTTTCTGTACAAATGGAAAACAAGGAATGCTTCACACACGGTCGTAGCACAACCCCGCAGGATTGTGCGATTTGTCTTTCAGGCCTGCTCTCTCTTTTGTCTCCCTTCACTCACTTCATGCCATTTACCCAAATCACCATGTCAAACAGCTGCGGCCCAAGGCCAGCTAAGCCTCTTTTCACTAAATCAATGATTTGGGCTCTCTAGGCGATGGTGGAGACGGTCAACAACTTGCTGCAGCCTCAGGCCCAAGCAGCGTGGCGGGAGCTGAGCACGGCCGAGCAGCTGAAGGTGGCCACCATGCTGCTGGACACAGTGGAGCAGGGGGCTTTTGTCCTGGCTGATAACCTGCTGAAGACGGACATCGTGCAGGAGAACACCGACAACATCCGTGAGTATACGCTCTGCACTTTAGGAAATCATTTTAAAGGAATTCTCCCGACTTAAACTTCTCAAAAAAATGACTGGGAACATAATGTTCCTCTTATTGTTTGAGCTGTGTATTAAAAGACAGGAATCAGTTGGACTGATAATCTGTACCTATAAAAACACTCGAAAAACTGCTTCAACTTCCTTTCTACTGGACTTCTGTTTTGTTTTTTTTAGGCCTGGCATACATTAACTGTACAATTTAAGATTTGATGTTGTTTTTATTCATTTTATTCAACCTTTATTTAACCATAAAGTATTTTCAAATAAAAACCTGGTAGCAACAAGCCACACGTTTAAAATACAGTAAATACGACAAGTAATAGAAGGAATTAAAACAGTTGAAACAACATAAAACGTTTGATAAAAGTGGCCTCTAAAGACAAACTAGTACATGTCTCCTTTCATTTTCTAGGTTGTTGTTGTTGTTGTTGTTTGATTCAAACTCGTACTGCTGGAATAGAACATAAAGCCCAAGCTTGTGATGCAAAGTGCCCATCGGCCCATGTGGTCCATTTTAGTAGTGGACAATTGTCAATAAAGATTTGTTTGAAAGCTCCAAGGGAGGAAGACGTTTGTTTGCTAGCAACATGCTAGCAAGACATAATCATCTTTGTGCCCAAACGTCTTTTGTGCCCAAATGCCCAAGCCCCCTGTGGGGGCCGCAGACAGTAGGTCCATTTAGTGGACAGTATGTCCATTTAGTGGACAGTATGTCCATTTAGTGGACAGTATTGGAGGTAAGCTAGCTGTGTTTGGCTTATATAGAGTGTTCATTTTGATAGCTAGCACCGCTCTGACAGCTAAGCACCTTTTCGTTCTTGGCACGCAATTGCTCAGTAGATTCTTTGATCGGGCTCAGTCAGTGAAAAAGGCGCTGACCTCGGGAAACCGGCTCGAGGCTCTGCTTCAACATTTGTGAAAGCCGGGCCGACCAAAAGTCTGACATATCAGATAATAATCCCAAAATCCCACGGAGCTTCTGATCAGCCCTCGTGCCCCCCCCCCCCCCCCCTGTACACGGACCCCATCGAACCCGAGTTCAGCCCGGTTTGGGTTAAAAATGGGCTCAAATTAGGCATTGTATGCCCAGCTTTACCAACATCTCACGCCAGCTAATGCTTATTTCTAGACTTTTCAGATGTATTCAAAAGATGCTGATAAGAATTTTCGTCAACATCATATATCAAATTCTCCTTTTCTGTTGTTGATCTTTGAGCCAGTGTACGTCATGTGTTGAGTGGCGGTTGTGCTAAAATTGCCTCGTAGCTGGATAATATCTCTTTTGGTAGCTGAATTGGCGTCAAATTTTCTGACAGTTAGTAGCCTGCAGGAAAAAGACACTTTAGTTCGGTTGCCTCTGCATGTTGAAACCAGCTATGGCTGAACAGAGATGAGAATTTCCAAGCAAAAACATTATCCGACTATTATTCGACACATGCTTGCGACCACATGCTGTGACGTTTCCGTTTAGGCCCCAGCGTTGAAGAGCAGTGGGAGCACTTCAACTAGGTTTTCAGAAGTACGCCCCTCCACCGTCGCTTTGGTCTGCAAAACAGCACTCTTCTATTCCTGGTTGAGTTTGTGATGAGAGGTGACTGTCACGTACGATTCTGCTGTGAATTTCTGTCCACAAATCTGTGGCGAGAGCCGTTTTCCAGAAAGATATTATTTTCCTGATGGCACTGTAAACTCAGGCACAACAACCATCCATCGCCATCCGTCAAATTTCCCTCATCCTCGGGAAAGCTGGTGGGAAGCACGTCTTTAGATATAATCTTGAGGTGAGGGCTGTTGTTGCTGCTGCACGCCCAACATCAGACCTACTTCATCTGTCAGTGAAGTTGGTCACTGATGATCTTCTGGAGGATTCAAACACTCAAACACGTTGGCATAGTTGTGTTAGACTAATGGTCTATTGCTGTGTGATGCGTTATTGGTTGATATTTAACCTGTTTATGGTTATATTTTATCGTAATAGTGATAATCGTTTTAGCATTTGGTTTCCATTTTCTGCTAGTTATGTTCGCACTACACGTAATTATCCTTTAATGGGCTGTTGGTACAGCACCACGCCGAATGGTGGTACAGCGTAATGCTCTTCTTTTGTTAATAGTGGTTGTAGACAGCCTGTAGATGCATCAGTGCCCCCTCCTCTGGAGGTTGTACCACATTACCAAAATAAAAACATTGTAATGAGTAAACAATGGTTGTTCATACGATTAACTATTTTTAAGGGCTGGACAGTTGCATAATGTGTACTAATGTTGCCACATAGCAATAACTCCAACTTACTTTCACAGTCCAAAACCAGCCGCCCTAAACAGGATAAGCAGGTAAAGAAAATGGATGGATTGATTTTTATTTTTTATTTGATTAAAGCCCCTCAAAAGTCGGGGATATAATCATGTTATGATAATATCACCGACTTCCTTCATGTTAAAGTGATGATTCAGAAACTGTTTCATGGATCATTTTCAAACTTTATAACTTCATTGACATTAGTGGGAAGAAGAACTGGACTCATTTTCGAGAAAGTCCGTTTCATATTTCCACCACTAGGGGGAGGTAATCATTTATCAACCACGGGACAGATGTATTTGATTAATTTGTTGCATATGAATCGACTAGAAGAAGTCTAACTTGCATTTGTCTTATTGTGCTGTAATTGTTCATAAATCACTCATTTGGGGGGCTTTTTTGCATTACTTCGAAACCAAGGACCCATTAATGTCCATATTGGCTAATATGTATCTAAGCAAGGAGATCTATCTCGTGTTATTTTACGGTAAAACTTCAGTACTAGGGGGAGATTTTCGTGGAATGCAGTTGCTTGTCTGTAACTTCCCAGCCGTCAGTCCAAAAGTCTAAATTTAGCTCTTTTGAATTCACACCTTGAAATCTGTCTTGTTTTATTCCTGAGCTCAGAAAAACTAGTTAACTGTATTTATCTTCATGATTGAGTCACTGCGGGATCTGATCCTAGAGCAGACTGCTGACTTCATAGAAATAGTTGGGTTGAGTCAGTTTGGATTTTTGGCGTTTATTAACGAGTCACATTTAATCCGAGTTCAATCAGGAGATGTGCTGGTCAACACAGGAGATTGGGGCCTTTACCCTTGCTGTCAGAGTCATCAGAGTAGGCCGGTTGAGTGGATGTTGTCATAATATCTCAACAGCTATGAAATTTTCCACTAAGAAATACGTTATTAAGGAAATTGTTACCATTGTTTCTATTTAAAACAGTCTTCCTTTTAGTCTTTTAACACTTTCTCGTTATGTTGCCAAAGTGTTACATCCTTCGCTGGGTCTTGTCAGTTCCACGGGGGTTACAAAATGCACCGTACAGCCTATCGACCCGGGACACTATCCTATCGACCGGAGAGCTCCTGAGAGCGTGGAACAAGTGTGAAGGTCACTGGATTAATGCTTTCTCCCTCACTAGAGGTTAGCTTTGGCCGGGCGGCTTATGGCTGATAGCAGTCGGCTGGGAATCGACAATTATCTCAAATGATTGTGTTCATATTCGTGTCGATAATTAGCTGGAACTAACCACTCCTGATGCAGATCGGGGGTTCAGCTCCCTTCTTGTTAGCGTATTAATGACTATCGAGCGCATATAATAAAAACCTCCATCACAAAGAGTTATTCTTCGTAGTTTTCGACAAATACATCCGAAAAGTAGAATTCATTAAGCTGCACTTCACGTTAAGATGAAATGCCACAACCTGTGTTGCGGTCAGCAGCGGCGTAGCAAGGACAAATAATAGAAGGTTAAAAATGTTATATTGTATGGACTGCCTCTCTGAACAAGTTTTTTATTTTTCTTTCCCAGAGTTCCTGTTGCCATGGCAACTTAAAAAAATATAGGCTACTGACTTAAAAGGAAGCAGACGTAAGGAGAATTAATAAAAAGGATTTTATTGTATCTGGCACACAATTCATCGGGGTATTAAGGAGATTCTGGGCTCGTTTGGGAAGGGGGAATGAGACGACGCCTGCTCCACTCAAGTGCGATTTTATAGCGCGTATAGCTGTAGTCTGGTTAATTATGCGCCGGTGACATGTTTACTACGCTTATCTCTCGCTTTGCTTGGCCTTTTTTCGTTTTTTTTTGCAGCCGTGCCGGCTAGTTAAATGAAGAGGCCCACTCCCTCATCGGTAATCACCGCAGCAGCATTGCCTTACATCTAAATATGAAGGATTCTTTTTTTGTTTTGCGGCTGAACCTTTCCCTCCATGTCTGGGTGAGCCGGTTCTCTTACTATGAAGTTAAGAACGCCTCCTTCCAATTTGAGGCTCAAGCCGATAAAGAGATATATTTTCCAAAGGTATTCACACAACCCATTGTGCCGGCGTTTGTGTTTACACGTCACAGTGCTTGTGTTCATCGCGGGCTTTGTCTGCGCCGGAGAGCACTTCACTCCCCTGCATGATAATCCGATGAGAAGATTTCTGCCGATTAGGGCGCATTGAAGGTATAGCCTTGGGTTCAGCAATCACTACGGCATCAAAGAAATTCCCTAATGCCCATCGTAAGCTCTTTTACACAAACCACACGGGGAATAAAGGGAGCGAGGGAGATGAAGAAAAAGGCTTCTTTTATTCCAACGAGAGGCTTGGAATCCAGGGAATGGGAAGTTATCTGGGGTATTGTCTTAGGTATGCAGAATAGGTATGCTGAATAGGAATGTATCACCCAAACCCCCCCCAACCCAGCTTTTGCAAAACACAAGAGAATGTTAATTCAAAGGGGAAAGAGAAAGTATTGGAAGCTTTGGTATGAGGACATACACAAAGGGAGGAATAAATATGTCTCTGTATCATTTTGTGGCGGTAACCTTTATCAGAGACGGAGGTGTCACAGCCCACTGACATCAGATCATCACCTGAATGTTTCACCAGCTTTAATGAAGTTTCTGTTTTTCACACTGGATGAGATTGCGTTTCAAGTTTTGTGGGTCAGACTAGCCATTAGCGCAGTGGCAAAGTAACTGTGGACTGAAATCATCCCCTCCGACAGGCTAATATGACCCGCATGAAAAATAGTTTTGCTCCACCACTCTTATGTGAAAAGAAGACATTTCTTTGAGGGATGAACATGAAGCCTCTTGGGAGGTGTCAAAAAAAATATCCAAGCACAAATGAAGACACAGCTGTGAAAATCCCTCACTCGTGCCATTCAGTCGTGGTTACAACAAATTAACATGTACAGCTACATGTGTATGATGGGATGTTGAAAGCCAGACGTCCTAGAAAAGCTGACATCAGATGGTTTAATTGAACATTGCTTCACGTCACCGACCAGACTGATGCTAAATCCCCTGGCTGTTTGATGCTAGCTTTCCTAGCTAGTAATAACTGTGTAATAACCTATTTAAAATATATTTTCTATGCTTTATTATAAATGTGTAATAAACAACAACATATTATTATTATTATTTTTTTTTTTATGTCTTTCTGTTTAATATAAAATACTAACATATACCTTTATTTGAAAAATAAAATATTCTTCAAATAAACTTCCGTACAAGGTCACAAGTCCAGATAAATGGGGCTGGGGGCGGCTTTTCCCCTAAACAGCACCATGGTTGATCGGGTCTTCTGTTCTGCTGCCCCTCATCCGTGGAATGCCCTCCCTGACCATCTGAGGGCTCCACAGACGACTGACACATTTAAAAAAGGACTTAAAACTTTCTTTCTTGCTCTTAATGATAAGTATGATCCTCCATTGGTCAAAAACACAAAACACTGACAAATTAAAATGCGAAATCCCTCTCCAGAAGTCTGTTCAAACATCGCGGCCACTATGTGATAAGTCAGAACTCGCTCCATGGATTTAAAAGGGCTTTTATCTAAACATACATTAAAAAATATTTTTTACTTTCGGCTAGAAGTACACAAAATAACTATAACTATAGTAACTATAGTAACTGTAAATAACTGAACTTTAACGCCAGTCCTGATAGAAAGATCCCAGAACACACTTTTACGTCGGTAGCAATGTTATGGCTGTTTGATGAGCATCAGCTGTAATTTGTAATTTTTTGCTTTGTCATCAGATGACATATGTAAGTTTGAGATTTGAACCTTGGAACTGTGAAACTCTCCCTGAAGAAAATCCTATTTTGTTTTTGACAAAAATCATCAATTAGTTATTATTAATATTATTATTCTCCCATAATGTTAAACTCTTCCTTTAAAGTTTATTCGATAATAAGTCAGAACTTTTCTCAAACCTCTGTAAAACGGCTCCATTCACCCCCCCTGACCTATAAACTTGAGAAAAAGGCTGTTCATAGACTGCATTATTACAACGACGTGAAATCCTGCTGCAACAGTGGCAGCTTGTTTTTTTTTCCCGTCTTCTACCTGGATCAGGGCCAGACACTTTTTTTTTTTTTTCCCACCTTCTTACTTTTGAGTGGCAACCCATCAATTCATTTTTCTCGGTGCATTACGCGCCGCCGTGACATTTAAGAATGACTAAACTTCACGCGGGTCACCCGTTCTCCAGATGAGAGCGCACTCGGCTGCTTTATTGCACTGAATTGTATCATACCATAATAACTTTGATGTGATGATTTATTTCAGCGAGGCTCCTATCAGCGGCTCATTTTCCTCTCTTGTTCGACGGCGGAGTCTTTGAACCGTAAATTCGGAGCGCGCTTCAGACACAACAGCTGTTGAGCCGCCGCAGACATATACCACCACTTTTCTTCCCTAACTAGTCTTTATCTCCTCCTCGCATCTCGAGCTGTCTCCGCTCTGCTCGACAAAAGGATTCCTTGAAATGAAGGCATCTTTTTTTTTTCTTCTTTTTTTTTGTTTCCCAAAGGGGGGAACGTCTTTTGTTTTTAAAGTTTTAGGGGAAACGGTGTCACCTGAGCACTTGATAGCCAGGAGGCCAGTAGTGAGACACTAACCTCCCTGGCAGAGGGTTGAGAGGTGGGAGAGAATGGATGTGGGAGCATCCAGAGCTCGCTGGGGACGCATCGATTATTAAAATCAGCTGCTTGAGGAAGACGGCTTTATGAATCATTGAAGTGATTCTAGATGTGTTTGAAGTTTTGCTTGTTTCTACCGCACTCTGTGATTGTTAGGCCCTTGTAAAATCGCATCAATGGCAAACCCGGCAGATGTAAAACATACACCGATCAGCCACAACATTATAACCACTGACAGTTTTAGCAAATAGTATTAATTATCTTGTTGCCCATGGGAGCTGTCAGTGGGTGGGATATGTTTATTGTGACGCCATATTATGATAGCTTGGACGTGGGCAAACTATCATATCATAGTATATTAGTTTGTTGTTCCCGACCAAAATATGAAATCCAAATATCCAAAAGAGTATCCAAAGGTGAAAGGTAGCACATAAATACAAGTGCATCTTGGCGAGTCTCAGTTGCACCAGTTTACTTTGGCCTTGTTGTATCAACATGCTAACGATGCGGTAAAACGTTAGCCTGTTAACATGTTCAGAACTCTGAAGAAGGCCACTAGACTGAAACGATAGCTTGTTGACGTGACACGGTTACAAGCATGTTGATGTGAAGGCCACTAGGACGTAAAGTTAGCATGTTGAAATGACTGAGTCAAAATAAATGGTGTAACTGATTTTAGCCAACTTGCACTGGAATTTTGTTTGCGCCACCTTTCACCTTTGGGTACTCTTATTCATGCCATATTGTGATATGATGTTCTGAACCATGGCTGGTTCAGAACATCTCCAAAACTGCTGGTCGTTTTTGGTCTCCCCAATCTGCAGTGGTCAACACAGGTCTTATTGGTGAACTGGCGACAGGGTTATGGCTCATTGTTTCGTGTGGGCAGAGAAAGCCGGTTGGTGCTGACACACAGAACTGGTGACAAAGTTAATCCTGGTGCTGATAGAAAGGTCTTAGTTCATGGCTTACTGTTTATGAGGGTGCAAAGCCACAGACCAGTCAGGGGGCCCTTGCTTACCCTTGTACTCTGCCCAAAGGGCCTACAATGGTTACATCTGTGGGTAATGGGCAACACTGTTGCAGACCAAGTACAACCCTTCATGGAAACGGTATCCCTAATGTCAGCAGCCTCATTCAGCAGGAAGGTGCACCCTGTCACACGGAGGGAAAAAAAGGGTTCAGAAATGATTTGGGCAACATAATAATGAGTTCAATAAGACTAGGACTCTAAATCCACAGATCTCAGTCCGTTTGAGCAATCCCAACCAAAGGGTCCAACTTGTAGGTGTGAAAGGATCTCCTGCCAACATCAGGATGTCATTATGACGCTTCCACAGTAGACCTTTAGAGATCTTGTGGAGTCCATGTCTCAACTTCCACTCTTCATAACGTGATTGAAAACAGTTGAGTGAAGACAATGAAGGGCAGATTTTCCATTAGAATTATTAATAATCAGCTATGGACTGGTTCTCCTATTGGCTTTTTAATGCACTTGAAAATGATTTAGCATCAACTGTTTAATATGTGTGAGAGCTTGAATGAAATCCCCCAGGAGATGTGGAGGAGGATGATAATTAAATGCTGGAAAGTCGAAAGGATGATTGGCTTCATACGTAAACACAAGTTAAAGAAATAACCTGATATATTTATGACTGTTTACCCGCCCGATAATCAACATTTACACAAGAAATGTAACCAGAGGTAGGCTGGCTACTTGTCTTTATGCTAAGCTACGCTAATGGTCATCTGGCTACAGCTCTTTACTCAAGAAACTTGAGTAAAGAGCTTTTAAATCTCTTTTAAATCCTGAACTGGACCATTACACCCTGTTGTGATTGTGTAAGGAGGGCATTGCTTAAATAGTCTCCGACACTTTTTATCACTTTGTAAATACATTTACAAAGTGAACATTTTCTATAATCATTTTCTATAATCTGTACATTTTCTATAATCTATTTTGATATATTTTACTGGAATTATTTATTGATAGATATGCTGTGTTTTTTCAGAGCTGGAGGTCGCAAGGATGAGCACAGATGGAAATTTGCCTGACTTGAAGTTCCCACAAACTGGCGGACAGGGCAACGCCATCCACCTCTCGGCTAATACGCTAAAGCAGCACGGAAGAAACGGTGAGTCGTCAAAGACTGGAATTTGCTTTGTTTGGTCCTGTATTTATGGCGTAATAAAACATGATCGAACTTCAACAGACAAAATGTGGCATGTCGGTGATGAAGATATATATCCACTGTGATAAATCAAAATTATTGTTTCTGTTTGTTGCACATCTTTCAAGGATCTCTCTGCAGGCAGGACCCTGAACGTAGCCTTCGTTCCACTCCAAACTGCAAATGAGAGACTAAATTGTGATTCGTGGCTATCTTCAGCAGTTCTTTTTTTCAGATTTTATTATCAGCTCATGCAAATAAGAAAGGACTCAAGCTGAGCCCGGTGCCTCTCAGCTGGTTGACTAAGCCCATGTCCAGCCGTGTCCCGGTGGATAATTGTATGAAGCTGGTAGAAATGTTCCCGCCATCTAGCACTATAGCACCCAAATTGTTTTCATTTCATTTCAGTGAGCGATTTCAGTCACGGCAGGAGGGAACTGACTTTCATATCGGAGCTCAAAAGTGAGGCAGCAGGAGGAGAAAGAGATGTATATGAAGGAGAAAGAGAGGAGGAAAATGTTAGCCTGAAAAATTCTCACCTTTGTCGGCTCCAATTACACAGTGGCAACCACATTGTATGAATGTAGACTATAATGGCTAGTTGATGCTGGAAAGATGTTTTTCTTTTTCCTAATGTAGAGCTTTTATGCAGAGAGCTTTTTGTTTTGGTGTTTGTCAAGTACTGTTAGATTTCAATAATATCTCAAACCATCAAACCGATAAAATCTAGTTCTGAAATATATAAAAAAAAAAAAAGGGAAACAGGAATGTATTTTTGCGTTCTTGTGACTTTATTTGGTTTCTGTATTACATAATTAATATATGATAATTTATTTAGTTTGGCGTCCGTGTTATAAATAACACGGAAACAAATTTCTGGTGACAGTTTAACATGGTGACTAATATAGGGACAGTGAATGACAGGACGGATGAAACTTGCTGCAGTAACCGGATCTTGTTGAAAATATGTTATAACATGGTTATAATTATGCAATGAAGATTTACAAGGTGTCAAATACCTGATTTATTAACAGGATTAATAAAATCATGTAAGCGTAGTCTTACTGTCAAGGATAACCTGAGCTACAAATCATCATCTATTGTCTCACACTGGGTGTGTCGATGTTGCTCCAAAACCAATTCCCCAAATTGACATCATAGATATATGATTTAGGAAGTAATATTTCTCTGTTGTCTTCAATCAGTATCATCAGCAGCAGGCAATAACGCAGATAGTATCAGCTTGATGTCTGAGAAGTCGTAGTACAAGTTGTGGCTGAAGAGAAGCAAAATTTGCAGCTGAATGTAAGAATATTGAGGAAAATAGACATTTGTAGCAGCGGATTGACTCCCACTGTTTTTGAATGAGGTGCTGATCAAACACGCTGGGGTGTAATGTCGATTTGTCCATATAGCTTTGATCAAATGTCACTTGTGGAGGGGTAAACACTTTCCCCAATCATCCTTTGCAGGTGAGATTCGGATCGCCTTCGTCCTGTACAAACACATCGGTGTCTACCTCTCGACGGAGAACGCCAGCATGAAGCTGGGCAGCGAGGCCATGGCAACAAATTACTCTGTCATTGTCAACTCACCGGTTATCACGGCAGCCATCAACAAGGACTCCAACAAAGTCTACCTCTCTGACCCTGTCATTTTTACCATCAGACACCTACAGGTAATTTCATGTCACTTCTCATCTGTCTGTGTCGAGGTGTGCTTGTGTCTTGGGCTCGTACTTGGACGCAGAAACACGGTGATAGAACCCGATCATCAAAAACCGAAACGAGAACTAACCCATGCTGTCGTCCCTGACTGCTAGGGGATATCGCCGAAAAGTTCACAATCCCCTGCGTTGTACAATTCCCCTATTTGATTTCCTCAAATCGAATGTGAAATTATATCCACATTATTATTATTATGTCAGAAAGCTCCCCCTAGTGAGTAAAATTTGAAATGTCCCATATGGATTTCCTATGCAGTCGATTCATATGCACCAAGTTTGGACTACATCGGACCACTGATTTGAGAAGTTATGTCTGAAAAAAAGTGTTTTTGTAAATAAAAAAAAGCTCCCCTAGTGAGCAAAATATAAACTGTTAGAGTAAATACAATGTATAATATACATATCTGAAAATTTGGACTAAATCAGACCAGCGATTGAGAAATTATGGCCTAAACAAATTTGGAGATAAAGCTCCCCCTAGTGACAAAAATATACAACTGATTTTAGCCAAAACCACTCCAGTTCTTCCTCTCACTAAGACTTAACTGGGTATGAATTTTGAAAGTGATCAATGAAACCTTTTTGAGTTATTTCGTTCAGTCAAAGGATCTGCGTCGGCGGATGAGGCGGCAGAGATGAAGACCCACGGCAACCAACACTTTTCTGGGGTACAACGAAAGATTTAATTCACATGAGGGTCACAAATCACTAACAAGGTGGTGCATGTTGTTTATTGCCTCGAGTCTAATCTCTTGAATGAGTATCGGTCATGCTGTGCCTCACTGGAGGCATGTGTGGAGTCAGGACTTCTCAGTCTCGACTATATTATCACTTCCACACTCTGCTACCCTCAAAATACCCCCGCTTTACTCTACAAAGGGCGCCTTGAGCGAACATCAGGGATGCGGAACAACCAGGTGAGAGTTGCAGTGGGTCTTGCATGCAGGAGGGACCTGGAGGGAAGCAATAGTGACATAAAAAGCAGAGAGTGCGTGGATATCGAGGAAAAAAAAGGTTGATAGCTCATGGATGTCAAAATGTAAGGGTAGAGAAATGTCAGGGGCCAATGTCAGCGCCGTTATTGCTGTGACTCAACTGCCTTAAGTGTAATTTGTAATTTAGACTGTCGATTTAGTCATTTTACTGTTGGTCTAATGTTGGGGCACCAGTGCTTTTATACCCTTTTCTTGCACAGATCAAGTCATTTCAATAAAACAAGCCTCTTTTGAACAATGGATGTTCTTCTGCGCATTTCCTTATTTCAGCTAAGAGCACAAGAGAGCTGCCGTCAGGCCTCGCGCCCTATCGCTCATTTTGTCTGCAATAAATCGTATGATAATCATGATTACCGTTACGACAAGTTCTGCATTAGATTAAACTTCATTGGACGTTCGTTGCGATGCAGGTTGAGGATTTCTCCGGTGCATGGACACAAAAGCTCCCTCCTCTCTGGTAAAGTGGTAAAGCAGTCAGAAGTGTTGCTAAACGTTAAATGAACGCTCTGATTAACCGATCTCCTGCTTTTCCCAGCATGCTTGTGTCTGCAAGCAAGACCTTTTACTTACTCTTCACTCTGCGGGAGCCCATTCGTTTTATTCGATGCACCGCTACAAGCTGCTGTTGTTGTTATTGTCCTTTAGCGTCATTAAATACTGGTGCAAAAAACAAATTTAGATAATTGCAGTGGGTTAAAGTTATCTTTTTACCTCCGCCAAGGAAGTTATCTATCCATTGCTGTGCGTTTCTCTGTCTGTCTGTCTGTTTGTTTGTTTGTTTGTTTGTTTGTTTATTTGTTTGTTTGTTTGTTTGTTTGTTTGTTTGTGTGTGTTTGAAAAGGATTACAGAGAATCTACTTGATGCTTTTGCAGCATATAAAATAAAATAAGCCATTTGGAGTCTTGACATCAAAATGTGGCTATTGTTGCTTTTGTTCCTTTGATTTCTTTGTCCATCAACTTTAGGCTCTTTCAGGAGTTCCTCTGACGTTCCTTTGGGGTGGAGCTGGGGGCTTAGTTTCAAGAGTTCCTTTGATGATATTAATAACAATCTCTCCTTTCGTCACATGATACGTCGTGAAATCTATCTCTGCATTAAACCCATCCCTGAGGGAGCAGGTAGAAGCAACTAGTGAAGCTACCGAGGTTTCGGGTTCTTGCTCAAGGACCCACGGGCATGTTGCGTCAGGGGCTAGGCTCGAATCCTTGCTTCCCGGTTGAGGGACGACTGCTGTACCCACTGAGCTTAAGCCGCTTCAACGATGTACCTTTGGGGGGGTTGGAGCTGGGGGATCAGTGAGCTGAACAGAGACGCCGAAGTGGATGGTGCGGGACACGACCGGCTACAGAGTATATCAGTTTGTTGTAGTTGTCGTTAGATTCAGAGGCTTTTAATAACTCAGAAATGAATGAAGAAATATGCATGAATTTTTACTAAACCGTGTCTCGGTGGAGGATTGCGCTTTTTCTAGTTAGTCTTTATAATGCAACAGCAGCCCAAAGTAAACTGAACGTGATTGGACAGCCTGCTATGTAGAAGTCTTTGCATGCATGGACTGTAACATTGTGCTGCCAGACGCCATTAATTATTTATTTCTCATCTGTTGATCCATCTCAAACTCTGCCCTTGAAAATAAACCTCAGGTACCTCAACTTTGCCAACCAATGTGGCTTCCAATTGTTCCGGCTCTCCGCAGTTAATTTCCCCCCTCAGCCGTGTGGTTTTGGATCACCGGTCTTCTGGGATGATGATGATGTGTCCTCTAGTTATTGTTTTGCTTCCTTGCCTCACCACTTAATGGGACCAATTAAAGGCATTAATGTGACGGGGTCATCCTATCTCCTCGCCGTGGAATGTCTCACACAGGGTTTGGGCTGTGTGAAGGATAAACTCAATCAGCGGCAAATTTGCATTCATAGAGGATAGCCATTATTAAACTAATTAGACTACAGTGAGCGAGAGTATTAGAAACCGGAGCTCTTCACAGTGTTTATAGTAAGCGGAGCAGATATGTTTAATCTCGGAAGCTGTGAGAGACAAAGGGAAGCGTCAAGCGGTTTGGAAATTGAGCTCAACGGGGGGAAGGCGTCGTCTGCGGCAGCAGCTAGAGCATCGTGGCTTTCTAGATAGCGGGAGGGCATCAGAGCCATAGCCTAGCACAGACACGGGGGGGTTCCCATTAAAGAAGAGGTCGGACCCCTCTAATGTACTGAAAGTTACTTTTCAATGAGAACCACTGATTTTTGGACATAATGTCGTAACCGTTTGTCCGATTTAGTCCATATTTGATGCATATTAATCGACTGGAGATCTATCTTGTATATATCATATTTTTCACTAATAGTTCATATTTAATTAACTAGAGGGAGCTTCTTTTTTTTTTCTCCAAAAAATAATATCTTTTGGATCTAACGTCACTTTTTATTTGAGAATTTCAATCAGGCAAATTCCCCCTTACATTCAAGGGGTTTGGGGATTTTCGTGGATAAAAAAGGAGGTGCTTTTTTTTATGATGCCTATGATCTGAAAATGTTTCATATTAATAATGCTATATTATTATTTCCTTGCCGTCCAACAGCACTCAGAGGAAAACTTCAACCCCAACTGTTCCTTTTGGAGTTACTCGAAGAAAACCATGACCGGCATCTGGTCCACGCAGGACTGCCGCCTAATAGGCACCAACAGGACTCACACCACCTGCTCCTGCACCCACCTGACCAACTTCGCGGTCCTCATGGCCCACGTAGACGTCAAGGTAGGGCCGACTCGCCTCCCTTCACGGTTTCCCAGCCAGTTCCTTCAGTCCTCAAAATCAAGTGCTTTACTCTTTATCACCCGGTAAGTCCTTTCAGGGAAGATGGACAGAAGAGAAATGTAAGGTGTGCGCCAGGGAGAGAGCCGTAACGCAGAGAGAAACTTTATCAATGCAGCTTTTCTACTATTTGCCTGGCTCTTTAGTTCAGAAGGTAAAATAATCTTTTGACCTTCGCAGCACTTTGCAGACTAATATTTAAAGTGCCAACACACACAACCTGTTTATATAGTTTTGAACAATGACCCTGTCGGGTTAAAGTGTGTATTGATCGCAGCCATCTTAAACCTCCCATGTGTGAAGTAGCACAAATACGGGGCGTGCTCCAGCCTGAGCCGTGTTTTGTGGTCACATCTATCTATTCAAAAGCGACGGCTCACAATGATCGTTTAAAAACACACTTCATGAATTGGTTTTACAAATTGATTTTTTTTTTTCTGGCCTTGAAACCTTTTGGAGATTCAATATTTGACATCAGAACATGCTGTTCTTGATATTTACTATAGATCTATGACTTTACCTTTCATCTTACTACTTCTAAACACACGCAAACACACACACAAGCACACACAAACACACACACAAGCACATTTAACAGAATAATGTGGTTCTGATTTTCAACCAGATTTGTCTCAATCTAAAGAAGGCTTTCTTCTTTTACAATATCTTACTCTGTTTAAAAGCGAAGACATAACTTTGTGGCACAGATGGATCTTTGTTTTTCCCAGAATGCATTATTTTCAGGTGGCAGTTACACGTTTTGTTGGTAAGAGTTGGTAACAGAGACCGAAACCAACAGCATATCTGTGCACTGAACCAGAAAGTGATTAGCTTAGCATAACTCTTGTATTTACTTCAATGAGCCATAACATTAAAACCACTTGTCTATTATTATGAAGGCCTCCCTGCTGCCCCCTTAAACAGCTCTTTAGCGCACTATAAATTCTGGAACCTTACTATCGGAACCAGCATGAACTTTTTCAGCTATCTTTGTCCCAGAGGAGTCTGGAAATAAAGGAATCGTCATTGCCGCCACATCCATGACCGCCGCAGAACTTCGTCTTCGTCTTTCTGCTGTTACCTTTCGGGGTCCCCACAGCGGATCATCTCCTTTTCTTCAAATTGATCTGTCATAGGTTTTACGCTCCATACCCTTCCTGAACACTAGACACTGGAGGTTCAAAGATTTGTGAACCCTGTCTGGGTTCATGTCCACCGCCATTCTCTGTGATGCATGAAGTCAGCAAGTCATACACCGGTATTCTCCCAATATGTGGGGTCATTTAAGGGGGCATATAGGGTCTTATCTTCTTGAAACATTGAGTTTCATCGTATCACAAGCTTGTGTGATGCTGAAAACTTCCACAGTGAAGAATATATGTTTTTGATTACTCTAGCTCCTGTTTGTTGTAGGTGTGCTTGTGATATGCTGGTTCATGGGTGAACTGGCATGAAATCAGCCGTACTGCAAGGCCAGCAAAGCAACTGGCTGAAGAATCATCCTACCATTCATTCAATGCACCTCCAGTTTATTTATTGATAAACTAGCAAGATGTCATGTTTTTTCAGTTTCAAGTCTTATATATGTGCGTGTTCATCAACATTAATTAACATTAACATTGAGGTGTTCTACTCTTCGTGCCTTTTAATTGTCCCTCAGGGACAAACTAAGTATTTTGAATTGAATCGAATGGTGAGAAAAAAATCAAACATTTAAACAGTATCTTTATATAGCAGAATCTTCTCAGTACAGCCTTTATTTCCCTGCCCTCGGGTTAACCACAAAGGCAGAGAGAGCCGGGTACAGTAAGTGTGATGTGATGTGGAGTCGTGGAGAGCAGTTCATTAAGAGGTGCTAATGAAACTTGTTGTGCGAAGAACCTGTTAAAGAAATTTTAATTTGCTTATGAGATTTGCGTGGAGTTATAATTGTAAGCGGCAGTTATAAAGCTGAAAAATAGATGGAATAGGAGGTGGCTGAAGATGATGTAGGAAATAGAGAAATTAGGCATGAAGAAGAATTATAAGGTCAGAGGATATTGTCAGTCAGGGAAGAAGCCTTGCTGCTCTGATGGTGACTGACAGCTTAATGACTTCTGTCACAGGAAGTTTTAGGAGCTTATCAGAGCAAACTATTTCTTGGTATCTGTCACGGCATCCGTCTCTCCACGGCCAGGCTTCTGAACCAGTAGCAGGAAAATACTATTAGTTGGCACTTGACCATAAAACCACTAGACTTTCCTTCACTTTCCTCCCATTCCCCAATCCAATGCTCTCTCTCTCTCTCTCTCTCTCTCTCTCTCTCTCTCTCTCTCTCTCTCTCTCTCTCTCTCTCCTTCACAGCCCTCAACAGTTCATGCACATATAAAACTCCAGGGGGTCAGGAATATTCTGGTTTGTCAAGCTTAGAGAGAGCGACATGACTTCTGGAGCCTCTAAGCCCAGCTGATTTCAACCATTTCCAACATCCTCTTCAGCCAAACTCTTAAAATCCCGTGTAAGGCTGCAGAGGCAGTGGTATTGCCAAACATTTGGATTAAATCACATTTACTTGGTCATAGAATACACCCTAGCCCTAAATTAAAATGCTTTCATGTCCAAGAACTGTCATTTGAATATCACCATAGCAACCATGGAACACCATCAGGTGGAAGGAACACGTTCCATTATGGTTAGCAAACTAAAGAAGGCAAAGATGGATTGGATTCTGAATGAAACTGTAGTGTGGAACAGAATTCTGTTCCATTAAAAGGTTCAAAGCGTGCTGGGTAAAATTTTTTACCTCAAATAAAATTAATCTGGATCTTGACCTTTATGGCTTTTTTTTTTTAATTCTTGTGATCTGGACCAAACAGAACCAGGCCTGATTATCAAATCATAGATTAAGTAACATCTTCAGTAGTGTTAAACTCTTTAATGTCTTGCTCAACTGTTTGATTGAGCACATTTTGAGTCACTATTTCTTATTGAAACAAGTGTTCCACTTGTTTATAGTGTGACCCAGTAGCAGCATGTATACGCTAAACAGGGAGGGGCCAAGGATGGAGCCCTGGGGTACACCACAGATCAAAGGGTCATGGCTTCTGACAAAGTCCCATTTGATAAGAAGGATTTTTATTTATTTTTTTTGCATATTGAAGCATGTGAGGACTTACTCAACAGAATTATGTAATTTGATGAAACCCAAATATTCCAATAAGGGTCAAACTTGCGTTATCAAAAGGTCGAACTAATCTAACTAAAATTCTGTCAGAAAGTCTTGTATAGCTTTCACTGTTTAAAAAACATGCGTTACCAAACTATTTAACATTTTTTAGTTAATTTATAGAGTGTTTAATATATTAAATTAATAAATGCCCCAAATACATAAAATATGCAAAGAATTTTTTTTATTTAAATTTGTTTCATTAAAGGGTTATTTGGCTCTCAGGTGTCATCAGTACCACATTTTGCCTGAATTCAAAGCATTTGTAGAAATTCTAAGAATTCAGAATACTATTTCTTAGGCTCTGATGTCACCGATGTGCATCGGGACATATTAACTATAAATGGAAAAGACTTGGAACGACAGTAAACCTTCCTCAAAAGTTGTCAGCCTTCCAAGATTTCTCCAGGAGGATAGCGAAGTCCAATCTTTTTCTTTTGTCTTCAGTCTGAGAGATGAGGCTCAAGTGAATCTAAGTCATGCATATCAAGGACACGGGATAAGTCCCACTGTCATTAGCTCAAAAGGAAGAAAATTCAATTTTCCAATGGCCGAGTCAAAGTCAGCATCTGAAAACCCATTGGGATTCTGTGACTGGACCCGAAAAGAGGCTCTTTTCTTTCCTGCATATTTCAGTTGTAATCTGGGTATTGCAGCCATTCTCTTGATTGAATAAAAGGATAAAAATAAGCTAGAAGGTTTTATATTTACACTCATTACCATTGCTTTATGTGGCACATTGTTGTCTGTCAGATCCTTCAGAGTCCTGCTTGAGATCAGGAGGAATCTAAATAGGGTGCAATACTTTTCCAGGGAACCGTAAAGGCAGGTATGTGATGCTGAGCTGAAAGCACGGCGCCTTTGATGTCGTGGAGCTGAACACAAGTTTGAAATAGAGAGGGAGTCAGGAAGAATGGGACCCTTCAGCAGATGAAAGCAAAGTAGCCAGGGATGAAGAAAAAAAGAAGATGGCAGTGAAAGGAGCGCTTTGACTGAAGCCATTCCTAAACATTCCTCATTGGAGAAAAGTGGACAGCAGATCCACAGCAGCTCTGAATGATGGCCGCTTGTTTTTTTTTCCCCTCACCATTTCTTACTTTTTATCTTTTTCACTTTAATGACATAAAAGGCAACATTTTGGTGCCTGTGGATGGTTGACACGGAGGCTTTTTCGCTTGGCAAGCTGTCGACACTTTGTGTCTGAGAACAAGGTGAACGAGGGGAAGTGGCAGTTTGTGTGAGAGAGAGGCAGAGGAAAATTGTCATAAATTGAAAACTGTTTTTGTATCCATGGCAACAGCACATACCACCGCTGATCTCTGCATTGTTATAAGTCATTACCCTCGGTGCAACATGTTATATTCGAACCTTCGTTAATTCTTAGTGACATTTTGGAAAGACAGTTCCGCCCTCTTCTTCATCGTGTTGCATTTCTGACCGATGGATCAAATGTACCCTGGCAGGGTGTAATGAGAGTGTTATTACTGAGAGATCTGTTATGCTTGGTTCAATAGGACGTCATGTATATCTGGTGCTTTGCGGGGTTACAGTTTAGCACCACGTTATAATTGAGCACTAAGGGCCTCGCTCTTCACACAAATTAAAAAAAAAAAAAAAAGGCTAAAGGCTCCTGCTTTAGAATGCGACAGGGGGAAAGCAGCCATTGTGTCCTTGACGCTGATTTGGAGCTGCTGCAAGGTCTTTCTATAGACTTACATGAAAGTTTATGTCAATTCTACCTGGAAAAACTTGATTTCGGCAGAGCCAGAGTTTGGACCCATTTACTGACAGGAACCCAGAGGCAGAGCAGGTGCAATGCAGTGATTTAATTTGGGTCCGTTATGGAGACAAGGTTCAAAACCATGCGAGCAGTCCAAGCATGGAAACAATATCTAATTTGTGAAGCTGATGCAATTAAAAAACAAACCAAACAGAGCCCAAAAATACAGAATAAAAAAACCAGCAGAATTGCTTGTTGCACTGCAGAACACGCGGGACAATGGCCGGCAGGTTTGATGATTTCATGAACGTGAACTAGAACGGAAAAAGGAAAGGGGGGCATTGACGAAAAACACATCCTATCAAGTTCACGATTCAAGGAAGAGACACACTAAGACTCAGGCGTCAGTAGCCACGCCCACACGTACACTCACAGATGCCTAGGATCAGGCCACTCAGTCGACCACGGGGGCTTTGTGTGCCATCGCTGCTGCCCTGCTCGCCACTCCAGCCCTTTGTTTGCTAATTTTGTGCTTACTATCGGGAGAGCTGATACCTTAGGCTGATCATGCAATCCAAGCCGAAAAGAGCCGTTGGCCGCATAAACAAATTAAGACTGTACTCACAGATGGCGGCTGTGTGCGAGAGATTATATGTCTCTTTTGTTTTTTTTGCAGAATGATTGCTAACAGGTTTTTTCTAGTGCGAGTGATGCGAGAGTCGGGATAACTTCCAAGTGACTTTGCTAAGAATGCTGATAATTCTATCCTCAAGATATCCCGTCATACCGAGCCTTTAGACATTTGCTGCAAATAAAACATGCTTAAAAATCCAGTAGAAATAAATTCAGTCGGATGCCACAAATCAAAGCGCTTCTTCATTACTGATCAGCTTTTTGGGTGCGTAAACCTTTCAGGGTCGTTTGGCCTTGCCTCAGCAGATGCACAAACTCAATGACGGTCACAAAAAACGCGGCGTGGAGAGGGCATTTCATCAAGGTCTGCTTCAAACATGTTTTTTAAAGATTCCTTAATGGGCTCGTGTCCATTCAAGCTCCCGAGGCTCTTTATGGAAGCCTTTACTTTGAATTTAAGTCCACCATCTGTGAAGGCACTGGAATACAAGAAATATTCTAAATATGGGCTAAAGCTCAAGAAATATAGCCCTGCCCTGGTCCCACCTACAGGCCATTACTTACGTAGTAGATGTGCGTGCCGAGATAGACCCCAGGGAAGCATTGAGAAACTGGTAAAGTGGCACTATTCTCCACAGACCAGTAAGTATAAATCAATGGCTCATCCCACTGGATGATGGAGAAGGTGATATTTGGTTGACATTCATCACTGTCCTTATAGAATATCTCCACGCCTGCACGATCAGACAGTTACTATGATGAGGAAGGACATTCAAGGTTAGATGTGTGTTTTAGAGTGTTACACATAAGCTTGGCTCTGCACAGATAGGAAGGAAGAGAGAGAGAGAGAGAGAGAGAGAGAGAGATTGTTCAAAACAAATCTATTTAAAGCGCAGGCGGCGGAGATGGAGACCATGTTAACTGCCTCAGACACCAAAATGTCAGGCTTGGACGTTATATTGTAGTTATTGTAGCTTAGAACACAGTGTGACATTAGGTGCATGTGTTGAATGTCAACTCAGGCAATGCAGGCTTGAAGCTCCCTCTCCAGCCCTTTTAAATGTGACAAATTTGCCCAGACCCCTGATTCATATGCCCTCTCTGCAACTGTTCCTCATCCCTGTGCAGATCATAAATCCTTGGTCCTAGTGTAGTTGAACTTGTCACATGACTCCCTGCAGTGGGCCACTACCCCTTAGCGCCACAGTCTGCTCTGCCTGACCGTATTTCATGAGTCAAAGCCCGGCTCTCGAGGCATATAGGGAGATTTATGCATTTTAATTGGATTGGCTTCATGGCCCGATGCTCATAGCGGTTCCTGAAGGTATATAAAGGATTGACGCCTTATTCTCTCCACCAGTTCACACTGTTAGACATTTCAGAGAGCTGGTTAAGCAGAGTTTGGCTCTGGATGTTATGGTAATTAAGTGCATCTGATGTGATGCGAGGTTCAGATGGCTCAGCGAGGAAAACCATCGCAAAATGCAAAAAAAAGGCTCCCCCGCCACATCTGCTCCTCCTTGTCGGACTACTGGAGTGCTCAGAAAACTTATTTTTCTGCGACTAGTTCAGAGGCAGAGCCAATCTCTTAAGGCGCACGACTGGAATGAGAAATGTGTGTTTAAGAAATAAGGGGAAATTATAGGCAAGGGATATTGCAAGACAAATCGAATGTGCGTAAACCTTCCTCGCCCTGCGAGGCGACATGGATGGGTTTGACTTGGCTGCCCTCGCGACACAAGCAGTGAATTTCAGAGCAAATGAGGTCTGCTCCCCTACGCTGACTCCATCATGAGGGCTTGTTGATGTTACATTAGATGCAGAGACTCTGCAGATGACATTATTTGCCATCCTGCCTGAGCGGGCCCAGCACCGCCCCTCCCCACTAAAAGAATCTTTTCCGCAGCGACATTGTGACTGGTGACATCGCAGCCGTCATCCACCTCACAGAACAAAGAAATCATTCCACACTAAATCCATCACCTAGATTTAGATACCCTGTGTGGCCTTTTCTCTCTGTATATCTACGGCTTTTTGTCTCTTTTCTCTCTACCTCTGTTGCCCTCTCTTTCCCTCGGTCCCAGCCCTTCTCCAATTGAAGGTGAGATTGTGATAGATAGCGCCTGTAGCAACTGTGCAGCTCCCGACCTTAGGAGACCTTCGGGTCCCATCCCAATGCACCAAAGCCAGCACCACCCACCACCACAACAATACCTTTCTAATGCTGCAGACTGACAACAGACTTGTTGTTATATGCGAGGTGCACCTATAGAGCCTGCAAGCACAAACATCAACATCTGCTGCCACCCGGTGTGTAGACGCCTCTCTAAAGTAAAGGGGGCTAGAGTAAGGGGGCTCAGCTTTGCCTTTATACAAATCACAGAGAGAGAGAGAGAGAGAGAGAGAGAGAGACGTATGTTCTGTCTAACATCTTGCCAGCCTGCCCCCGCCCCTCCACCCCTTCAACATATACACAACGGCTCATCAGGCAGGAAAATCAAAAGCTCTATCCCCAGTCTCAAGGAGCGCTGCGGCTGTTATTGTAGCAAAGCCCCTTAATGATCAGCATCTGTTCCCCTTTGTGCTAGCGTTAGCCAAGCTCCCACCAAACAAGGCTTTAGTGCAATAATTCATCACCCAAGTTTCCTCACTTAAACTTGACTTGGAGAGGGGGTGAGGGCTGTGGAAAAAACAACAACAACAAAAGATAAACCACTCGTGAATGTTGATACTCCCTCGCTCCCTGCCCCCGCAGGAGAAAAAACAAGGGAACGAAAGGTGCTGACTGCGATCAAACTATGATTTAAAGAGGTGCTTGTTCAAGAGACATGCTAGACACATAGTGTGCTTTTGCGGCATTATTTCTCAACGTAAGCAAATATTTTCTTGGGTTTGTCCTATAAGCTATAGCTCTGAGTCATACATTATTTGCTGGAGGCCACGGCGGCGCCGCACTCCCTTTGATATCAAATAAAGCCTTACCTCCAGCAGTTAATGTGCAAAATTTGATGTATGCACACTCTCACTTCTGCTGACGTTTAACTTCCTGTCAGGGATCATTAACTGTCTGCGATTAAATGCTTCTAAAATGGACGAATGTGTTGAAATAATACCTGCGAGATCTTCATTAGCATTTAAACATAGTCGTCACGTCGAAACCCAAAGGTTAGACCCGGGAAGTGTTTGAATCTCAGCAGGGATGACAGTCACTTGTGATTACGTGTGCACATTTCTTTATTATGATCCCCTTCCCTTTTTCTCTACCTTTTTTTTTGGGGGATAAAATCAATGCCCAGAAAGCTGAAAAAAGATGACTTCCCCCTTGGGAAATTAGGAAGCCTGACAAGCTGACCAAATGTTTACGCAGAGCAATTATGTTTGGTTATTAATTTAAGATGTCACTCTCTGACGCCTATCCCCTTGCTTTATATTTAGAAGGCACTTATTCAATCTCCTTGTCTTGTTTCTGGCAGGGTGCAGAATGATGATAGTGCAGCTCTGATACCAGATTTGAAATGTACAGAAAACCTTTGCGTAGCCATGTCCGATGAAATGAAGGACCACCTACTATTTTCAAAATTACTTTATTTGACCCGGGTATTTTGAATAATTAGTAACATAAATATGCCAAAATGCGCACTTCAGGCAGGAACTCACGCAGGCAGGAGGGCAAGGGTTCAGGAGGCTGGTAGTTGGGTGGGTGCAGGGGTGAAAATTGGACTTCAGTGTAGGGGGGGATTCCAGCGGCGGCCACATTCCAATTATAATTTTTGTGTGTTTGTGTGTGTCTGTGGGTGTGTGTGTGCGAGTGTGTGTGTGTTTTTTCAAGCAAGCCAAATACTACATTTTACAAGATTACATTTCAACACATCTTGGTGACGATGACGCTACAATTCTGCTTCGTCCCGAACTGAAAGTTTCTTATCAGACATTGAACGCATCCTTTCAGTGCAACGTGCTTCTGACAGCTACGGACGCGGGCTCCACCGCCGATGTCAACAGTAAACTTTTGTTTGATTCGATTTGTTGTTTGCAATTCAGGATTATCAGAGTCGCTGGTTACTTTTTCGGAATAAAATAAGGGGGTCCGAAAAGTCGCGCGACATTCTTTTGTTTGAGAGGAAGAAAGTTGTGGGTTCGAATCCACTTCCTGTGTGGAGTTTTCTTGTTTATGAGGGTTTGACTTCCTCCCACTGACACTAAAATTGCCTGTAAAATACGCTTGATAATAAATGAGTAAAAGAATGGTATGCGGAACACGAGGCTGATTTTTGCCATTCTGAGAAAGGAGTGAAGAAAAAATAGAAGAAGTTACAGAAAAGGGATGGATGAAATGTTACAAACGTGGATATTACTATTCATACATGAGTATTCATTTAGTTGACATTTGCAATATTTCCAGAAAGTCCATGTTTCAAACATTAAGTCATAGCTTTTATCTATTTCGGTTACTTATTTATTCCCTTTAGCTTTTACAACCATTTATTCACCATTTTAAACTAGTTATTCCGTTAATTTTAATTTTTAACGGGTTCTAGTTTAAAGCCACAGGGGTCAGTCATTTTTTTTTTTGCAAACTTTGATCTTTTTCAGGAGGTTTTGCCTCTCCGTGCTTTTGTCCAAGTATCTCTATGTGCACTTAGCTTTTATGGACTGACATAAATTCTCTCTCACGTCTGTGGTGGAATTCCTGCCGATCCTTATCCATCCCGTAAAAACCACAAATATATAATCAGCAAAAGGCTTTTTGGGTCTTAGAACTGGCCGTGTTGGCAAACGACTATTTTAAAAGAGAAGATTATCTAAGCGCAACAGTGAAAGTTTGCGTCTGTGTTGTGGTTTGATGGTTTTGGTATTGTGCTGATCTAAGACACCTGCGACTCTGTGAGCTGTTCATTTTGTTTCACTTTGCTGCCTGTTCAAAATGAAACAATAAGGGGGGCATCTTAGATGCATTCACACTAAGTAATGTATGATTTATTTCTGCCACCTGTGGCCTCCTCTCCAGTGGTGTATTGGAAGGTTTACAGAAAAAAAGAAAGAAAAAAAAAAGAAGGAAATAGTTATAATCAAAATAAAAGCTTTGGATTTCATGCAGGAAGAGGGTAGTGATTTCTTTTTATGTTTGTTTGAATTTTGATCCCTGTTTATGACTTGTATAACAAAGAGGATAGTTTCAAAGACCTGTTTTTTTGTTCACCTGTATTACAGAATACGGACCCAGTCCACGACATGCTCCTTGACGTCATCACTTGGGTCGGCATCCTGCTGTCGCTGGTCTGCCTCCTCATCAGCCTCTTCACCTTCTGCTTTTTCCGCGGCCTCCAGAGCGACCGTAACACCATCCATAAGAACCTCTGCATCAGCCTGTTCATCGCTGAGTCTCTGTTCCTGGTGGGGATCAATCGCGGTGACCAGCCGGTAAGTCTGTGCACAGTTGAATCATTGTCAATTGTTTATTTAGCACAATTGCACTTCAATCAGGGAAAATAAAATATTAAGAAATGTCCATGAGAAAGTCTTTTTTAAGCTCAGAGTCTTTGGGGAGATTGTGACGGAACGGTCTTTACCCTGAGCTGCAGCATGGAATATCCGCCCTTGTGGAGTTTGGGTACTGGTGGTGGCTGCTGAAGACTCAGCTGAGGCTGATGGATGTGGTAGGACTGGGCAGAGATAGGGAGATGGAGGGTGCGTGAACCGGCAGCATTAAAGATCTAGATGAACGGAGAAAGAATCATATTCAAAGGCAGCAGCTGAAGATGATTGGCTGAACATGCAGGTGCGACACGGTGATTCGGAAGGTTCAGTTTACCTTAATGAGTAGAGCCGATATCAACTGATGCCCCAGGCCGTAAAGCAGGTAACTGAGACTGAGCATTTGCGGAAGGTGAGGATAATAGAGCGGTATGAGTTCTAACTGTGGCCCGAGTGTGTAAGAGGATAGTCTTTCTGATCGAACTTTCAATAGATCTTCATTTAGTGTTCATTTAGTGTATGTTAAAGCCCTTCACAAGGATCTTTTCACAAAGGATATGCTGGAATAGAAGTGGAAGAGAAATTATTGTGAAGGAATAGTCTAGTATATTTGGAAAATACAGTCTTTCGATTTCTTGCCATTACTTGGATGGAAAAATGAATCTGTAACTATGTAGCTGTAGTCAGCAGCTTGGTTGATTTTTAGAAGCTACCTTCATATACCTTTTTCTTTCTGCTCCTGTTTAAGAAAAAGTCGCTCAAAATCTCGACCATATCGGCCGCTGTGATGGCCGTATTGATTTTCTGTTTTAACACACAGGTAGCCAATAAGACGAGGATGAGTGCATTTCAGCTATGTGGGTAGAAACGAGAAGAAATGGAGAATGTATGAAGTTGCCTCTTGTCCTAGAAGCTTGACTCACATGCGATCCTATCAGCCCCCGATGACTGAGGGGGCTGGAAACTTTGTATGAATCGTCTCTGAAGAATGTTCTCCGTCTTATTTCCGAACCTCAAGAGCCTGAACCGTTTCATTCTGCAACCTTGAACTTTTCATTCTGCTTATTTGACTAAGGCAAAACATATAAGAAAAAAAAAGAAATCATGTTCTGTATTCAGCGAAAAGCTTCCACCCTTCGTTATACAGAAGCAAACAAATACTTTAGATTGCCCCCGCATATTCAGTCGCAGCACAAATATTACCAACACGCTGTCACAGCCTGTTGTTATTAAACACTGAACAAACTCTTGGTGAGTTTATTAAAAACCGTCAACACCTTCAACTACCTCCTATAGCGGGGAATCCAACTTACAATTTGAACATGGAAATGCTTAAACCCACTTCTGGTCTAATGGACTAAACTTACATTATCAGCCATAACATTATGACTGCTTAATTTTGTGGGAGTCACCCTTTGCTGACCTCTGACGGTGAGCGGTGGTAACTGGCATCACAGGGTTAGAGGCCTATTCTGTAAGTCCTCTAAATTGCGAGTTAGGGTTAATGGACTGGGCTTGTTAGTCCAGTACATCACACAAATGCTGGGTTGGATTTAGACTTGGAGAATTCGTAAACCAGGCCAACTCTTTGAACTCATTGCGGGTTCAAAACCCCATAATAAGTAAGGTGCGACACACTATGGGTTCTGTTCTGTTCAGACAACTGAAGTTAAACTTTTTTTCACCACGTGCATGGATGAGCCTTGAGGGCCCATGACCCCGGCACTGGTTCTCCAGTTGTCCCCCTCTTGACCAATTTTCGTTGGTAGTAACCACTGCACACGTATAAAACCCAACAGTTCTATAGATACTTTGAGCCGGTCGTGTAGTCATCACAATTTACCCTTCATCATAGGTGCTCAGATCCTTAAGATTGCCCTTCTTCCTGCTTCCACCTCTTCGACTTTGAGGACATAATGTTCACTTGCTGCCAAACGTATCTCACCCACTGACTGGTGTCATTACGAAGAGATAATCCATGTTATTCCCTTCGCCTGTCAGAAGGTTATAATGTTATGTTATGGCTGATCACTGTATGGACGGCCTCTCTGGTCTGACTGACAACTAGAGGGCTTCTTTAACACAACCCAGACTTCACTTGGCACCTTGCTTGGAAGCCTCTGCAACCACTGTGGTTGCAGAGGCTTCCAAGCAAGGTGCCAACTGCTCATCAGAAAGCGGAAACCATTCCTGCACCATTGGAACAGCCACTGGGAGCGATGTAGGGGTCAGTAAAGACACTAGAATTCAGAGGCCAGGGATCCAACCACCGATCCTCCCATTTGTGGACCGCTTCTGCAACTTTAGGCGCGCTGTCAGGCTGCAGACATCTTCAAGTGTGTGTGCTCAAAACCGATATGTTGACAGGAATGATCCACTTAGAACTCCTCACAATCTGCTAATGAGGCGGAGAACAGAACGTGGCTGTCCTGGCTGTTCTCAGGGAATGGAAAAGCTGGAGTGATTCTCTGAGCACAGTGTGATACAAGACTGATGGAAGTAGACACCAGAATAGTTCTTATTATCAGTAACTCTCATTCTGGTCGACAATTATCAAACGCCTTTTATAGTCTTTTATCCTTATATGGTTCAAAACTGTTTTAGAAGTTGCTTGTCCATTGTCATCATTAAAAATACCGAATTCACAAAGGAAGAAATTAACATTCTATTTACTCTGTCAAAGCATATGTATGTTTTGCTCTTCAAATATGACTAAAATACGACTCTCGGAACCTAAACTCACATGCCATAGTTCATCCGCTGAACTACATCCTTGGGAACTTTAAAGAAAACGCTCATTTTATACCTTTCCCTTCCATAACATTTTATAGGTGTGATTCACAGCCCAGCTCTCAGATCCCTCTTTTCTACCGCAATTAATATCCACTCAACCATCCAGTCATTTAATTGAATCCATTTCAGTGACAAAATACACTAGTTATGTTCAACTGTGCCAATAATTAGATCAATTCTTGTAAGTACTGTATCTTATTATTCTTAGGAAGTGTGTAGGAACATGCATGCATGCTAATGACTGGATGTCTGCCGCTCTCCAGTCTGGCCTGTAGGTATCTCTATCAGCCCAGGATGTGTGTTACCGAATTATGTACTCACACTTGGCCGTGGTATGGAATACAGTGAGCTCCAAATGACTCTTGGGCTGTTGATATCACTTCTTCATATCTGTCTTTCACTCATGCCAGCGACAGAAAACAAGACCACATGGGCTCAATAGCTGCAGCGCACTCCTGCCAGTCACTGCAGGCAAACATCCAGGCCTTTCAGCCAAACAAAGCTTAGCCATGCTAATTATTGGAGAGACAAAACCCCACAGAGGTCAGAAAATGCTGCGTGGTTATAGACGCTCAGGTCATATAATGCCCTTTAGCTATTCAAGGCATCCAAAGGCATCAAAAGTGATTATATCAAAGTTGTGTGTTGAAAACTCACATTCCTCTTCCTTTTTTTTTCCTACTCCAGATTGCTTGTGCTGTTTTCGCAGCCCTGCTCCACTTCTTCTTCCTGGCAGCGTTCACGTGGATGTTCCTGGAGGGCGTGCAGCTCTACATCATGCTGGTGGAGGTGTTTGAGAGCGAGCATTCGCGGCGGCGCTACTTCTACCTGGTGGGCTACGGAGTTCCCACGCTGATTGTGGCCGTTTCCGCGGCAGTGGACTACCGCAGTTACGGCACGGACAAAATGTGAGTATGTTGTGTGTGCAGGCTTCACCGTCCATCTGAATGCAGCCAAATAATCTGGTTTGACTTTTATTAATCGTATAAAGGTACTTTTTTTAAAAATAATTAAAGAAAAATTATTTCATGTTCTTTTTTTCTTTTTTTTTTGCAAGATCTGTTAGCTAGTCTTACAAAGCACTTCTCAACCCCTGAAAGCAGCTGTACACATTTGCTGTATTGGTTTATATTAGTTGTCAATCCAGACAGAGGAGAAAATAGATACTGATTTCCAATCTTTTCTGTCTCGGAGAATTTCTTCAAATGGACTTTTGTTGCCACGGTTGAGTTTGACACGTGTTCTGACCAATGGTTGTCCCAGCGTGTGTCAAGAGGCATGGATTATGCTTGTCCATCTGTCGTTTAGAGACACATTAGCTTCATTAGGATGAGACCAACAATCACACTGCTGAGCATGAAAAGTGCATGGCTCAAGAATGGAGAGACAACAATTAGGAGTTAGGAAAATTTACTACCATGTCGCAAAAAACAGGATTCTAAGTAGAGGGCAACAGGGACAAGTGACAACATCCAACAATCACCGAGGACACCCTAGGAAATTCACACACAAACGCATTCAAGAAAAGGAACAGACGTTAAAAGAAAGAAGTCAGGAAGAAAACATAGAACATAGTTCTGAACACAAGAACTAAACCTTCAAAATGAAACAGGAAACACAACTTTAAAGTAACCATATTCAAACTTCAAATTAAAACAGATCAACCGAACCTTGACTGGACAATGATTGGAACCTGTGCAAAATAGGGAGCGAATTCTCTTGATGCTTTCTAAATGTCAGGAACCAGGAAAATTACCAAGAAAAGAACTTTCTTACTAGCAAAAAAACCCCCAAACTTTCAGCTTCCTTATTTGTAATCAAGGTCAATGTTCGAAAACGTCATGATGATGATTAGAAGTCATAATCGCCCTTCCTCACTCGTAGATTCGCTGAGGAGCCCCATCTAACTCGACAGCAGGGGTTTTTGAGAGGCTTTGTCAGGGTTGCAGATGAATCTCCGATAGCTGGCGCTTATCATCCGCTTTTAATGAAGCAGAACAGTCACTCAAGCGCCACACATTTCCTCATTTCTCATCTGACATTGTTTTGACTGTGACAAATACCCACTTCAGGAGCCAGTATTGCTGGAAGAGTATTGGACTGTGGCGGTCAGGAATTAGCATGCAATTACAGCATGGCGGCCGGGTGAAAATAACCAGAGAGAGAGACTGACTTTTTATACATATATATTTCCTAGAAACCTCGTCACTCTCCATGTCTCACTTAATCTCGATACGATCTGAAAATAACGAAGGCCACGCACACACGGAAAAACAACTGGCAGACGGCACATTTGTGGATAGTCGGAGCCGCGGTCCTCGCTGATGGACGAGGTGATAGCTGCCACCGCCTGAGCCATGCTATCATGTGAATAATTAAAGCCTGGCACCATTGGAACAATTATACGGGGCCTTTGAAGAATGGGAGAGGAGACAGGGTATGGCACGCGGTGAACGGCGTAAGGGAAGGAAGAGCACGTAGTCCAAATTGATTTGGGGGCCATGCCGATGCTATCTCGGGTGCTCTCGCTCACAGAAATATCCGGCAATTAGCTGTAAAAAGTGACCCCAGTCTGGTAGGAGAAGGCTGAAGGTAATAAACAACTTTTCTCAAATAGCTTAACTAGCCTGAAGGTCGGCGAGCTTTTGAAGTCACCTGAGAGCCAATCGGAATCTCTGATCCTCCACAAGTAAGGTTTTCCATTCAATCAGTCGGGGTAATTACACTGATTCTACCCTTGAGCAAGGCATTTTGCTCTTCTTAAATTCACTGTCTGCTTTGGTCCCCGCAAACCATGGATGTGAGTGTGTGTAATTTTTTCTGCTTTAATGAAAGCAATACATCAAAGCAGTTGTAAACTCAGCAGATAGAATTGCCTTTTTGACTCAGTAATTGAGTTGCGGGTACGGTTGCCCGGACGTCTCCTGAGAGTCCGCTGAAGGAGGGTTGGTAGTGCTAAAGGACCACTAGGAGGATTTGGAAAAATGATCATGATTAGCCAAATTCATTGTATCCTAAAGGCCTCACACATATGTTGAATGTATTTTGTCACTAGCTACAGGTGAGGATAATCCAAGGAACATAATGGAGGACAGAGTTAGCAAACTAGCGCTACAGCTCTGCTAGCTTAAGTTGGCTATCTGTACTTTTTTTTTGTACGAGCACACCTGTTTTTATTTGACAGTACAGTTTTAATCTTTGTTACAAATGAAAGCATTTGATTTAGAATTGATCAAATACTGTAAACATATTCGGGGGATGGATTTTTCTTGGTTGGAATTTAAACTAATTGATAAACTTTTCATTTTTCTGTCACTCTTTACCTTCACTCTGTCCGTACATATAGTTCAGAAAACGCTGGATGGAATTCCATGAAATTTCCTATATAATTAGTTGGGACCAACAAGCTGTAAATCCCATAATTAGTTTCTTCAAGTTCCTTATTATAGCATTTTTAAGCACATTTGATCCTGACCTATTATAATGTATTTGGTCTCACTTTTAGTTATGGTATGGACGTGATTGATAATCATCTCCTCCAAAAACACTAAACAGACTCTGATGAAATTTCACTCATGCTTTGTAGGGACCTTAAAGGTGTGCATTTTATAATTAGTTTTATCAAATGTTCTTCATTTTGCATTTTCAGGCGCATATGCACAGTATGAATCTTTCACGTCATTTCACTTACCCATGACTATGACTGATTTTGATTGATCCACATCTCCTCAAAGAATGCTGGACAGAATCCGATGAAATATCACATTGGCTTTCTACGGACCCTGAATGGTGCATTTCATAATGGCCTCTTAAATTTGCTTAGACTTAAGTGATTTACAAGTGATTTGACTCAAATTGTATTTTCGTACTAGTAGCGTCTGAGTCTTTGCACACAAATTTTCTGGTTCGGAAAATGAATACAAAATATAATAGTGACCTTGAGACATTTTTGTTTATTCGGATTCAGACTCAGACAACTTTAAAGACCCAAAGAGGCCAAGCAGAGATCAACAAACAAATAGATTACTTACGGACCAAACTCTAAAATGGTTTTATAAATTGTGTCATGTACCTTGTCATTCTTAAGCTTCTTTTTGTAGAAGTGCAAAAGCAAGCAAGGTAACCCGACCGTAGCCTCCTGATGCATTCAGGTGCACTCAGAGCCGTGTATGCTGGCTAGGTTTAATTTGAGCCATGGTTTATAAACCAGTTTTCGAGAATTTGTATCACTAGAAGAGCAAAGAGAAGAAAACGGTTTATTATCAGAGCATCCACCAGTACTCCCTCTAAGGCTCCAAAACAAGCTTATACTTTTTAGACAAAATGTACCTCAGGTCACATGTTGTCTCAGGTCCATTTATGGTTCACTATCCCACCAACAAATTGACCGTTGCAAAGACGTCTTTGCAGATTTGGTCCCCTTGGCTCAAAGGACCCCCACCACTGTCGGATGGCTGCAGATTGGTGGAAGGAGTGCCAGAACTCTCAATACAAGCATGGTTTGGGTTTTGACTGGCGCACACGCAGTTCTTTTTTACTGCTTCCTTAGTTAAAGAATTTTGGCCAAACACAACCATGTCACAAGTGGAGAAGAGGAAGTTAGAGGAGGCAGAACACAATGAAAGCCTGCAGGTCCCGCCGCCCACCAGTTCTTCAAAACTGTCTGTGATCTGAAGAGGAAGACGGCAGAAACAAACAATAGAACCTCCAGCTTCATTTACATCGGTTGTGTTTGGAGCTGTGTGCTTTGATGCGCTGCCATATTGTTCTGCATAATACGCGTCTTCTGTTTGTGCTCCTTCGCTTCTTAATGCGTCCATATGTGTTTTCTGCGTTGCCTCCAACCATTGATATCAGTGAGGGGGCGACGCATCGAGTCCAAGTACCAACAAAAGGAACGGCCCGTCTTTATCTCACCATATCTACTTCAGTAATCTTTGATGATCGAAAGTGAGAGATTTTTGTCTGTGAATACACTGAAATTTTCCCTGAAATAAAGATATATATTAAGTATAAAATAAATATTTTTATCACCTGTATTTATATCCCCGAAAAGTTGGGGATATTAAAGAATCGCTATTGTGGCCACTGCAGATCCTGATTAATGCCCCAACTCCAAAACAATTTCTTGGATCATTTTTAAACGTTAGGCCTATATTGACATCAGTGCGAGGAAGAACTGGATTTCATTTGATAAAAGTCGGTTTAATATTTCTGCCACTAGGGGAAGTTTCTTCTCCAAACTTTTTCAGCCCATCATTTCTCAAATTTGGTGCAAATGAATCAACTCAAGGGGCTTTATTTTTCAAACATTACCCTTTACTCTAATTGTTCATATTTTACTCACTAGTGGAAGCTTTTCTTAACAAACGTCCAATTAAGTCCAAATTTGGGTTTATATTACTCAACTTTAGGACCTCTATCTTGTATTCATCATATTTAACTCTAATAATTCTCTAGAAAGGGGGGGGGGATAACTATTGATCCAATTTAGCCCAAATTTGGTGCACATGTCTGAACTCAAGGAGTGTTATCTTATATATACATATATATATATATATATATATATATGTATATATATCATTATTTTACTCTAATAGTTTGTAATTTACTCCCTAGGAGTCACTTTTCTTTCTTTTCTTTTTTTTCCAGAAAAACAACTTTAAATTCATTCAGTTTAACTGGAAATCATTTTTTAAATACAGTTGCATGTTTTTGAGATGTTCAATTGTTGCATGTCAGTTCTTACTCCCACAGTGGGGGTCTAAAGCCCACTGGTGCGCCCCACACTCCAAATGTTCCCGAAATTACATTTGATTCTTTACCAATTCCATTTCCCCTCACTGTCAGCCTGAATGACAACATGGCTATATGAACTGTAATTTTCCTGTGGCCAAAAATGGAGGCGTCTATCCGTTTCACCAGCGGAGATTAAAAGATTAATAATTCAGCCGCAGGTCATGAATCACGGTTTCCTTCTCTTCCACCCGCTCTGTCACCTTCCACTGCTCCCGCTACTTTGGTTCTGTATTCAGAAGAGAAGATTCTGTCCGTAATGTTTTGATATAAAGGTGAGGTCAGCAGAGAACTTTATTTAATTACTGACATAATTATAGCGCTGTCACTGCAGCTAACAGGAAAAAATGGAAGGCACTCTAGCGGACTGCTAGAGGAGAGTCCGTCGGGGGAAAAGGTCAGTCGGGTTTCTGCCGAGTGACACAGTGAGCTCGTTTAAGCGCTCATCCATTGTGATGATAATCTGCTACCTTAACTTGTCATGTGGAAGCAGAATCAAAATGCTGTCACTCTGAGCCTTGAGTGACGTCCCATCCTTTTTGTTTGTCGTCATCGCTGTCGTTTACTCTACAAGCTCCGTTACGGCCAGATTCTCACTGACTATCATATAATTCCTCAGCCCTGGAGGTGATCTGGGTTTTGAAGTGGCAATTCCTCTCTGGCTCCGGCCCCCCAACCCGTTTGATGAATATCCTCTGAACACTAGCATAAGAGCTATAACCTCAAATACTCCCCCCACCACCACCACCACCACCACTCTCCCAAACATGAACCAATCCCCTCTCTCAACTCATATTCCCCTTTCATCTCACTCTATCTCTTTCATTGCAGTTGCTGGCTTCGCTTGGACACCTACTTCATTTGGAGTTTCATAGGACCGGCAACCTTGATAATTATGGTAAGCGTGACCCTCCCGACTACTCTCCCCCACCCACCCCACTTTGCTCATTAACCCTACTTAGCCCGCGGGTCGTCGCTTAAATGGTCCACAGAGATCCCTTTTTTTCCAGCTCCTGTCCTCCCTCTTTTCTCTGCCCTGTTGAGCAGATATTCCACCTCTGGGCACAGAGCCGTCCAGAAAAACGAATGAGGGTTGTAGAGGATATATTGCAATTGCTGCAGCCACCGGCTGAGACAATTTTGGGGGATGGAAGACAAGAAGTCATTGTGTGAGAGGGAGAGAGAGAGTGAGAGAGAGAGAGCTCTGCTCAGTATGCACCGTCGGAGTAATCTGCACTGCAATTATGATTGATTTTTGCTGTCGTTCCGACTCACACTCCTCGACTTTTTTCCGTTTCCCCCTTGCAAAGGACAAACACACACACTTTCTACGTCGTCCCCAGCTAGGACAGACCTAATTTTCACCCCAACTAATGTATCGCCCCAAATCCTCTAAAGCTACAGTCATGGCGGTGTTAAGTGTTTCAGTTAATGCGGGGCTATAAATATTACTCTGGCTCAGGAGCTGTGCTCCTCTTCTTCTTTTTTTTTTCCAAAACACCAATCAGCCATCATTATAAATATTGTGCCACCAGCGAGTCAACTTTGCTGCTTGGTTGTTAAATAACTGAACACATTCTTGTCCCACGGGTTACAAAATGGGACAAAAACCAACGAGTCTGACTGCCAAGCTGGATCCTAAATCCTAAACATGCGTAATGCGCTTTCACGCTCCAGTTGGGTTTAATCATTTACAATACATCTCTGTGTGTCGCATGACTCACGCCTTTTCTACGTGAGGTTTACAAACAAGAATACCTATGTGCGCAGAGGCATCCGGTTCTGCCGCCGGGAGGTTGGGGCGGGTTTGGACAAAGACGCATTTAAGTAAGCGGCTCAGAAAATCAGTTCCTTCGCCGTGTCGTAATACGTGAACGTAAACAGCAGCAACCGAAGCGAAACCTCCGGCATTACTGTTTTTAGAGTCGTGGTGAGCAGAACCCGACGCCGTCAGTAGGCGCGACGGATTTTTGTGATTGATGACTCAGCAACGAAAAGCAATAAGATGCATCAGAAAGGGTCTGTTGGATATGCACTGTAAAAAAAAAGTACTGTTAAAATCAGTGTTGTGAAATGAAATGATCAATGTTATTACTTATCTGCAAGTAGTCACTAAGTTACTGTAAAAAAACATCACATTAACTAACCGGTAGCAAGCAGTAAGTTACTGTAAAATAAATAACAGTAATTCAGGGACATCAAGTAGTCACTAAGATACTGTAAAAATGAATCACAATCAGCCGGCAGACAGTAGTCGGTGAGTTATTATAAAATATATCAAATGAATTAACTGACAGAAAGTAACCTGTAAGTTACTGTCAAATTTTAACAGAAATTAACTGGCTGCAAATATTAAGTTACTATGAAATAAATAAAAATAATTGCCTGCCAGCAAGTAACTACTTAGTTACTGTAAAGTAATTAACTGACAGCAAGTAGTTAGTAAGGTACCGTAAATAAGTCACATTAATTAACTGTCAGAAAGTAGTAAGTAAATTACTGTAAAGTGAATCACAGTAATCACTACTGTAGATGTTTTTTTATTATTCTATTTTTTCAGTGTATCTTTACTGTTTGGTGTTTTGAGTTAATACACATTTCAGTTAGAACTTTTTATAGCAAAGTTATTTTTGAAATACACTGTAAATTACGGTAGATTAGAACGTATTCTTTTTTTTTTTACATCGATGGAGTTGATATCCAGCAGACAGACACAAACGCTTTTAAATGATTTTTATGACTAATTACAATGATTCTTACAAACCGTAGATGTCAAACGCACCGAGGTCTTCTTCATCTGCAGCTTAAGGAAACTCCAGTGATACTTTATAACAAATAGGGCTCATAAAAATTTAATCATAACCCGCCCATTAAATTCTGTCGCCGACTGTGATCTAGCAGCAAGAATGATGTCATATTTAACCAATTCCGAATGTTTTATTTTTCCAGATGTTGTGCGGGAAAAACAAATGCGCCGGCGGTTATTCCCTGCGGTTGCCTCTAAGTGTGAATATGATGAGACAATTGTGAATAAGTCAGAGGGAACGGCTCCCTCGTAAAAATATGCAGCTGTCTTGTCTCACCGTTCCCTGTTCGGCCTGTCGTAGCCGCACGCCGCGGAGCTTCCGTGGGATTTTGCGCTCTGTTTGGCAAAGTGGGAAACCGAGTCTAGCTGCAGCGTCGGAGCTTTGTGCTACAAAGTGCTCTAATTTAAAATGAATGGGACTGAAACAGGAAACATACAAGCTTAATCTGCCTCTCTCTCTCTCTCTCTCTCTCTCTCTCTCTCTCTCACCGCCTCTTTGAATCTCTGTCCGCCTCTCAGCTCAATGTGATCTTCCTGGGCATTGCACTCTACAAGATGTTCCATCACACAGCCATCTTGAAGCCCGACTCTGGTTGCCTGGACAACATCAAGTAAGAGCACTCAGCATATTCATTACATTCCTCCAGAAAGAGCTCTACTTTTTGTTACAGATGGAGATGGAGAGAAAAAAAACAACCTTTAAATGCGTGTGATTAGTTTGCTTCCATGAAAGAGCCAGCCTGCTGATCTTATCTAGGGGTTCCTTCAGTTCCATGTTTCCTGCTGCTCCCTCTTTTTTAATTCTCCCTCGGATAAAAAGCCTCATTTTGGGTCGGTGCTCTGTATTCACGCCGGCGTCCCCGAGCAATTCACTTTATCTCGCCTCCTCCTTTTTGATATTTGGAGACCTCATTAAAAGCAATGAAGGTTGTGAACTCCTCACCCAAGGGTGCCTGAGACCGAGCCAGCTGGGTGGGCACCTCCCATTATGCCGAAAGGTTGTGTCAGGCGGAGTTAAAATCAAACAGGTATCGGGTTGTGTCTCCATCTTTATCAGAGGAGCAGCGCTTTTCTGCCCGGCAAAAGAGGCCAGGAGACCATCCTGCAGACCGGACCTGCTGTTATCTGGATGTTGTTCTGCCACAGATGAATATTCATGTGTGTGCGGCGCTTCATGTGTGTATAAGTCTGTTTGTCCGCCTACGCTCCACTGCTTCCAGATAAAAAGAAAGCTGAAGGGACTCGTACAAAGTTTCTTCGGTGTTAATCTAAAACCTAAGAAGGAGATTGAAGGCGTATTTCGGGTATTTTATTATTTTTGAAAGAGGCAAAATACAAGGCAAGTTCTTTAGAAGTGTGACATTCAGTTTATGAACACGACCCTTTTGGAATAAAAAAAAGAAGCAGGTTTGGTCATGATGGTCATGATCAATATGCACACAGTATTTCCATTTAACTATAATGTCAAGTTCACCAAAATCAATGAATTCCTAATATTTGCTGTTATGGATTAGAAAGTTATAAATTGCAAAAATCTTATACATCAAAATTGACCAATTATTTTGGGTCATTTGAATGCAGATGAATTAAAAGTAAATAAAGAATTTTGACATTCATTGACATTCATCTCAATAAATTTCCTATTTTGAAATCAGAAAAATGGAAAACAAGATATTTTTATGATAAAATGAATGGTATTATCACTAGATTTGTATATATTTCTATAAAATATAATACTACTAATTAATAATATGAATCCGTGTTCTGAAGCACTCTCAAAATATTGATCCTATAATGTTTTTTACTTTCTATAATATTGTTAATAACAGCTACTGACAGTTTAGTTACACATTACTGTCTAATCTCCAACAAGCACAGACCGGCCCAGCAACGTCATAAATGAATAGGCTATTGTTTTGTTCATAGACTTATGTTGTTTTATTTCACTACAGCATCTTGATATAAGCAAATGAGGAGCAGAGTTAAACATTTTATGTTGTGATGTAGGCCGGTGAACAGTACAGTACAACAGTAATAGCAGTTTCTGCCCTCTTATGTCACGAGAGGAAGTTTCCCCTTGAATGAAAGCATCTGTTTGGCCTGGAATGAACGCTGGCCAACAATTATGATCCATATGATGAATATAAATGCCCCTCGCTCAGAGGGGCGAGATCAAGCAAAGAGGCTGTTCTCCTCATCAGCGCATGTTCCCCTGCAATCATGAAAGCCTCTGCATTGCCTAGATAAAAGGTCATTTATATAATCGCCCCCATTTATGCGTTTTGATGTAATGGAAAACACATTTTTGGTGATTAACAAACAAAAAAAAAAAGTCAGTTATTAATCATCAACACAAAATTATGGCTCAATTTTCATTTTTCTATTCCCCAGCCAGAGGGGCCATTCAGGGTTACCCTTGACCGCCTGTAAAGCCATCCATCTGTGGGTTATATGGAATTTCACGCTTGCTCTGAAGGGGACCCTAAGAATGGTTTCACGTTTTTCTTTTGCACATTTGAGCTTGGGCGATTCTCCCGTCAGTTTGTTGACAATAAACTATGATAGATTTCAAATAAACAAATTTTCAGTTTTCACGATTGACGTCCTTCAAAGGAATTTTGTCTTGTACATTCAGGGCTGTGCGAAGCTCAGCTTTTCATCCCCCAGCTTACGTTTCAGAATATGTAATCTATTTCAATCAATGTACATGGATGAACTTTAAGAATAACAATATTTCCATCAGAGAAGACAGATAATGAGTCACACATGACTGATTTATTACAACAGATGTGATAAACGTGTGGAAGTCTTTGCTACTCAAAGCCTTCTGGGAGTCGGGATACTGGCGGTGGTGGCTGATGATTCTACTAGGTGGAGAGCTGGAGTTAGAGGGTGTTAGTATGTGTGGAAAGGGAGGATAAGTGGTGTTTGAGCAGTAACTGTGGCCTGAGTGCACAAAGGGATAGTCTTTCTGATTTCAATAGATCCTCAATTGTCTCGTTTACTGCTAAATCAATTATGCCAACAGGCTATTTTATAACTTTGTCTCATGTTTGGTACGGGGCAGGAAGATCAAATAGATTCTTTTGTTATTGTTGTTGTTTACAACTGTGGTGTCCTGACGCTGGAAACGGGGTTAACGAGAGAGAACCAAATGCTGATTTTTTTTTGTTTTTCTATCGGTTCACCATAATTGTCTGTTTGATGGTTTATATATCCGAATAAGGAAGTGATCCTGTCCTCAATGGAAAATGTTTTATTAGAGCCACAAATATGAGAAATATTTGGTGAAGTCAAATTTAATGTTTTTATGTAGATCTCTGTCTGGATGTGGAAAAGACACTTAAAATCCTGTGCAATGACTCAGTACTTTCAGCCATTGTCTTTGACCTTAGTTCCAGCGCCATGATGTCAGGGTAGACTTCTTCTAAAGACGCTGTAAAGTTTTTTTTTTTTGTTGCTGCCTGTTTTTCCATGATGCTTATGGGATTCTGTCTGCTATGTCGTTTTTTAAGCCACCCCGGACACATTATTCTGCTTTACGGCCGACATTGGTGCTGCTTTTTTTTGTCACATCACTGGCTTTGTCTAAGCACAGTGGTTCTGTCTGCCCTGTTCCCTCGACATAGTGATGCGTACATAAAAAAAAGATAAAAAAAACAATCTTCCACGAGAGTGACATAGCCTGCTTTTGCGACTGTACTGTGCCCCCGTGTCCTTCCATCTCAAAGTCACTGCAGGATTTTCCTCAGCCCAGCTGTGGATTTTAAGTGGTGCTCTTGAGTAGGGCCAAAGTGTGACCCGGACCTAAATTACAGTCACCAGGAGGTGACATGTACGGGGAAGGAGAAAGAGATGTCAGGTTTCACTAGATTTGTCACTTCTGAGAAGAAAATAGGTTCAGTGTGTCCTCCTTATTTGAACGCGGCCACCGAGAGTCGATCCGGCAGAAGTTTCTTTGAAAGTGCAAATCTTCCCTACGAATCACGTGTTTGCAAAGTAGATGAAATAAATGCACAAAATTATCTTGATCGTACGAAACATTTTCATGAAATTAAGGGAGTATCTCTTTGAATAAATGGAATCTGATATTTTCTTAAGTGTACAGTCAGCTGATTTATTTATTTTATTATTTTTCACATTAGCTTAAATGAAGCCCTTTATATCTCCAGAGGGATGTGAGTCCCCGTCCAGGGAGCTGCGATCTGCTGCCATGTTCTTACGGCAGCCTTAGCGGATGAACTGACCGCTGCCTTTAGAGAGGGATTTTGAGGTCGAAGTGGCAGAAAGACGATGAGGTCGTTGCTAAGAGTAGTGTGAAACCCGTTGGTCAAAGCAAGCAGGAAGACACAACTCATGAAACCATTGAGATGTAGATGTTGGGGTCTACACAGTCCACCTGGGAGATACGACTCAGCAGGTTGCCTGCCAAATTAGATCCCCCACACAGACTGCAGAGACCTCACCATTTACCTCTCATCTGTTTCACGCGTCAGGGCTTCTATTTCTTCTGCGATGTGTGATGTGACCTACTATGACGGCGTGGTATGATCAGTCATTTCAATGTGGTTAATCAAAGGTTTGTTCCAGTATTATGGACTTTAAAGGAAAGATACCAGGCCCTGCAGGAGTTGCTCACCGGTCCTACTGCGGGCCGGCTCAGCAGATCCGCTCAGTCCATCCACAGGAGGCTTATTTTGCATTTTTGACAACATAAATGTAATTCATGAGATAAATAATAGCCTGTTTTCATGTTGTTATGATTATTGTTGTAACAGAGTGAATATAATCAGGTGGGCGAGCCAAAGATGTTCAAACGGAGAAAGTTGAGTTGATTGCCGGTGGTTCTGTTGCGTTCTAGAGGCAGAGACCCACAGTTTTCTGTGGTGGGTTTCATGCTTATTCTGCAGATTGCAGAACTCAATGATCTATAGTGATTTGTCATTTTGTGCTGTATCAGGCAAATTGACTTGACTTGACAAACGATTTGACAGGAGGGAAATTGCCAGCTCATGGCGTTAAATGTGAGTTTGACGTGCCATCTGGCAAGCTAGCAGCCCTCCGCAGGAGCTAGCAGGTTAGGGGTATTTTCTCCAAACAACTGTGGGCCTGTCAAGTTAACTTAAGACCAAGTAAAATCAGCTGGATTATCATGATTGGGCTCTGCAAATTATTCTAATTGGTTTGGACAGTGATACAGATGCTTCCTAGCAGTCTTTACAAATTGAAGCGTTATTAGTTTCTGGTGAAACCATCTATAGAATAAACCCCAGTTTAAATTAAATTAAGAGGATTAAGAGTTTTTTTAACTATGACAGGCTACGTGAATAACTGTGATTATCTTGGGCAAACTGAAGGATCGGAGGACAAAAGGTTTCTACCATCTCTAAAAGTACAGATCTTGTTTGGTGTTCCTGGTCTACAAAGGTTAGTATCTACCAAAGTGGTCTAACGAAGGACAACCGGTGAACCTTGTGAACAGAGGAGGCGTCGTGGTGAGCAATAGACAGGTTCATGGTGAACCAGAGACAAGATCATGGTGGACCAGAGACAAGATCATGGTGGACCAGACACAGGTTCATGTTGAACAAGGGACAGGGTCTTGGGTTCTATCATGATCCTGTCTCTCGTTTACTATGACATTGTCTCTGGTTCGTCATGACCACAGACAGGGTCATGGTGAACCAGAGACAGGGTCATGGTAAACAAGAGACAGGGTCCTAGCGGATCAGGGTCAGGGTCCTAGTGGCCTACCACAGAGGAGCCAAAATGCTGAGAGAACTTGCTGGTTCTGAACCAGAAGGTTCCCTCTCACGTCTGAAGCTGTTTGGCTTGAAGCGAGATTACCCTCCCTTCCATTCTGGCCGCCACCATCTTTTAAGATTTTATTTTTCTGTTGTTAGATCTCTGAATGGCTCAGCACCATCTTACATTTCCGACCTCTGAGGTCACTGACCAACTGTTTGCCATCGTCCCCGAGGCAGGAAAGATGAAAGCCAAGGCGACCGAGCCTTTTCTGCCGCAGCCCGGAAACTGTTGGACGATTTGCCCCCCCCCCCCCAAATGTTAGGTCGGCCCCCTACACTGCCTGCTTTTATATCTTGTGTCAAAAGTCATTTTTATTCCTTGGCTTTTTTTGTATAGCTGTTTTTTATAGGTTTCATTTCTCTCTTTTAATGTGAGTTTGATTTGAAAACCAGAAGAAAAGTGTCTCAGAGCGTTATGGGGGGAAATATATTGCCTCACGGAGCATTTGGATGCGACTCCAGTCTGGAATAGAGCAGCAGGTATTGCACTATTGACCCGGCGTACTGTAAACAGCCCACATCTGTGCACAATCTTGCTGTGGTGGTAAAAGATTAAAAAAAGACACGCTACGCTACATCTAGTTTTCTCGTTTCTTTGTCAGACACGGAACATTTGGTCAACATTTTCCAATTTGATTTATGGACTATATGTTACCCATCTTTTTGGTACTGCGAGATACATTTCGTGGTCCATTCTGCAGTACATATCGACTGCTGGCGTTCTCAGTGTCACATGATTTATTACTCCAGCCTCTTATAATCTAGCAAACAACCGACCGCCTGACCCCGGCGGGGTCTTACTGACTTTGAAACAGTCTGTTGAATTACACTTGAGCGTCGTATAATGCCATGAAAGCTTGATGCTTTTGTCAGGCCTCATTCATCTGGTGCGGTTTTGGGAGTCCAGACCCATTACTCAACACACGACCTCACAAATACGATCAGAACCCCTGGCTGGAGCTTCGGCTGACTAAACACCCGAATACCTCCTGCCACTAGCATCAGAAGTTCTTCCTCCTCATCACATTCCAATATGGGTTCCTAAAGTGGGTTGAAATGCATTAAATTCACTCCTTTTGTTTTTTTCTGCGAAGCCGGATCCGTGCCCGTCCAGGAAATGCAGCACTCATTATTCTAACCGTGTTCAAAAGTGTTGCGATTGACTCGATTATAATCATGTTTCAGATCAGTTGTTTCACAGCTTTTCAGGAGCTCTTCTCTGAAATTACCGAGGTGAGCTGTTTCTGATGATACCGTCCCGCAGGTTAATTAAGTTAATTGAGCTCGGAATAATGAGGGATGTCTTTTGTCTCTTCTCTCTGCTATTTTGTTCCTTTTTATGGTTTGATGTCACGTTTTGGCTTCAGATTTCATCACGCTGCCTCTTGTTTTAATTTGAATGTTTCATCTGTCTCTCTCTCTCTGTTTCTTTCTCCGCTCACATTCTGCCTTTTTTTTTTTTTCTTATGCCGTGTTTATTTTTAACATCTTTACGTTTCTCAACTACCATGTTTTTTCTCTCTCTCCCTCTTTGTTATAGCAACCGTTATTATGATGGATGTGTTATTGTAGAATGGCACTGGTAAGACGCAACACTTTTCAGTAGAGGGTGCAGAATAACGTTGATATTTGTGTTTTGTGTGTTGATGTGTTTTCTTTTCCTCAAATCAACCCTAAGTGAAGATGGCGGTCACCGCTACCCTGTGAATTATGGATTACAATTATCCGTTAGAAGGTTGTGACATCAACCCTTTATTGTCCTCAACAAGGGAAAGAAAAGAAAATGATTGCATGTTTTATTACTTTGGGGGCATTTAGTATTTTAAAATGGTAGACACTCTAAATTAGCCAGAAAATTCATTCATCATCATTTGGTCGAGCGTGTTTGTAAACAGTAAAAATAGTAGTACAAGATAAGATAATTTTATGACAACATTTTGTAGTTCATGGAAAATCGTCAATTTTAATAAGATAAGCTAAACCTTTTGGTAAAAACATTTTCAAGTAAACGACTTCAGCCTTTTTTGCTTGTATCAAGTTACTTAATTTTTTATTACTGTCTGTCGCCTTAGGTGTCCCCCAGAGCTCCGTCATTGGCCCATTCTTTAGCAGCTACATGCTGCCACCGATTCATATTATAAACACAGTCACTTTCAGTCACTTGGAACCCAATTTTCAGTAAGAAATAGACTCAAAATGTGCTCGAAAAAACTCTTGAGCAAGGCATTAAAAGGGCTAAACAAACTTCTCTCATGAGTGGGCATGTATAAAAAATGATAAACTGAAGTTTTTTTAGGGAAAGGTACTTGAATAGCCTCCTTTTTTTCTGCAGAGAAGAACATTTAAATTAAGTTTCTGCCAATTTGTAAAAGCACTAATGATGCCTATAATAGCTTTCAGACGATTCCTATTTGAAAACGTCCTTCTGCATAAATAATGAACATCCTGTCAGGTTGATAGCAGCAACCATTTCTCCCAGAAAACATCCAACAAAATGACAAAATAGAATTCATCAATTGCAAACTCACTCATAAGTGATCTCTAGCGTTCCAACAAATGTCACTCCTGCAAATTCAGAGAACGGCCGGGAGGGAAGATAATTCTTTTTGGCCGTTATTTCAAGATAATAAGTTAAATATCTACAATTCATGAAAAAACAAGCGTCCGTTTTGTTGAAAAAACAAGTATGTAATCTCCTTTTAGTGACAAAACAAACCCCTATATTGCCGTTGCCATGGCAACAAACCGCAAGTACGACCTGGAAGTTCAGCAAGGAGCCAAAAATATGGGAGAAACAGTTGATGAAATGAAAATGAAATAGTGACCGTAAAATACATAGAACCCCAAGCCACCAATGGGAATATCTTGCACTTTAACTTCCGGTGTTGCCATGGTAACTTTTACAACGTTCAAAGAGCAGCTAAAGCAATTTCTACCATTGTTGAAGCTCTATTTGAAAAGACTCTGATGCGTTTCTCAATCATGTTAAGTCCTCAGTCAATATTAAGTATCATTTGTTGTCTTGTGTTTATTAATGAGTCACATGACCCGCACGACCCGGAACTTAAGCAAAGCGTAAGAAATAATGAGAAATGGATGATGATATTCGTCTTCAATCAGTTAATACGGCTATGGAACTCCTGAGTAAGTAAATAATGTCGTTATCACGATATAACGGCAACAAATTATTACCGGCAATCATGGCCGTTCTCGGCTTCCATAGAAAATACTAATCTTTACAGAAAAGGATCCCGGGTGTGATGAAACCACATATTTAGTGTATTGCTAATGCTAGCGCTCAGCTCTGCAACACCCTGAGAAGATGAAGCTCGACCGAGATGCTCCCTCTCCACGTGTAGACGTGCGGTGATGCTTTCCGGTCACTGTTACGCAGCCTCTGAAGATTTGCCTCGAGGCGGCTTCCATGCAGAGCTCAAATTCATCGTCTATCTGATAGCTCAAGAGGAAGATAAGCCACGTGCCGTATGAACCAAAGCATCTTCACGAACCCTTCCTCTTGGATACATTTCCTACGACCTCAAATGTCCCTAACAAACACCTCTAACAAAAAGGATTAAAAGAAGCTCGCCACTATGTACAGAGGACAATGTTTCGTTCTCTTCCTGCCCACTGCTTGTGTTTCTGCGTCCATTCCGAGGGCAGTCGCTGTGATGAAGTACCTCTCCCGCCAGGTCATTAAGACAGCCATGGGAAAATTATGTTTAACGGTTGCCCCGTTGAAATCATAAATCATTTATTTGCAGCACACCTGCACCATTTTCTCATCTTAAATGCGAAGGTCTGCCAGCAATTATGACGGGATCTGGATTCTTCTGCGGAGCGAGATGATTGTGGTTATCACCTTTAAGTCAGCATCCCAAAATGTCTTGATGTCTGAGCTCGATGTACGGATGCAGATCCTACCGGTGTAACTTTAATCCCCGCCCTTAGAAATAAGTCACCTTCCCTCTTGTTTCCCTTTGCTTGTCGTATTTATGGCCCCCTCCATCCACTTCCCATTGAATGCAGTTTGATTTATTTCTGTTTCTGTTTTCTTGCTTTCGTCCTCTTTTCTGTTCCCGTTGCTCAGCTATCAGGATTATGAACCTGAGATCAAGTAAGACAAAAATTGCAAAAAAAAAGGCCCTTTTCCCAAAACGCCATCTTTCATTAAGTCCTCCATATTAAAAAGAAACAGAAAAAAAAAAAGTCTGAGCCCGGATTCATCTCGCTGCTTCCTTGAATCATTACCATGATTTATGGTGGAGTCCTCAGTCATGTTGAAGGCAGCATTAGTGTGCACACATCACTCCTGCCTTAGATATACATAGCCTGGAGAAGTGACAAGCTAGATTAGTTTTAAATGACACCTGTATCTTCACTCTGCACCCTCTGTGGATATATTAGTACTTTACTGCACATACGGCGCTCAACAGTTAGTCTTTGTTCTCACTGCATGCAATCTGTAAAAAACATTTCAAATTATAGGGCGGTGGGTCGGAACATCAGGCGGTCTGACCTCAGGTGGTGCTAAAGTCTACTCGGTTGCATTATGGAGTAACTCATGTGAAACAATATCTCCGGTTAAATCTGAAACCTGAATATTGTGCTGGAGACGTCGTGCAGTTTCAGAAGTTAGTTTTTTTGATGGATGTAATAATAGAGTAGCTGAAAGTATTGAATAAACAGTTAAAATGTATTCTTAATATTGGGTCTCGGTGAGGTTGCATAGCATAAAATTAACTTACGATCTTCCCCACTGTCACCTGTGAGGTCACCATGACGCATAGTCTGCTTCCATCCTCTGCATCTTCCTCTGTTACACCAACCAAATGCATGTCCTCTCTCACCACATTCCATGCCTCCTCTTTGGTCACCACCTTTTTATCGTACCTACGTACCTAGCAGCTCCTTCTCCAGCATCCTTCTGACTTCTGACCTGAGCTGTCCCTCTGATGTCCTCCTTTCTAATCCTGTCCATTCTCATCAATTCCAGAGAAAAACTTCGACCAGCCTGACCTCATCTGTCAGCATGGCAGTCAATTTAGCAAACATTAAGGGTCTCAGAGGCGATCCTTGGTGCAGTCCCACCCCCACCTTGAACCCAGTCCTACTGTACACTACACTACTGTCATACTGCTCTCATACATATCTTGCACCACTCTGACATTCTTCTCTGAGATCATAGTTGAGCTGATTTGGCAGAGCGGTGGTTTTATGTTTAGGACTCAGCATGTTTGGTGGAGACGACGCTGTAAAACTTGTACGTAGAAATTACGGTTTAAAAAAAAAGTCGAATGGCAATAGTAAAAGAAGGCAAAATTCAAAACAGTACACCACTGTAGTAGATTATCTCAGTAAATAAACAGTTAATAACTTCATGTCTTACGGTTAGAATATGCGGAAAACGGATCTTTAATGTGAAAATACGACATTTTGGTAAAATAATCAGACAAATTCCATAATCAAGCAAGTCATTACTGTACATGTATTGTTTTATATATTATGTATCGTTATGTCTAAATAACAGATTTTGCTGATATGTACATTTAGATTCACAGTTTTGTAAAAAAAATCTTAAACCATTTAGCAAGAGCATACTGTTGTTTTTACAATACAATAAAAAGTTGACAGTTGACATTTTATCTATTTTTTGATAAATAACCATAAAGTCGTTTACATAGTCACTTTATTTTTCCCGGTGAAAGTTTGGCAAACAAAACTGCAGGTATTTAAACGTAAATTATACAGATCATATTTTTTACAGCGTTTCAGAGATGAAATGTAGAACCAAGGGCGGAAAAAGTTTATTTTGTAGATTAATTGAGATTTTTGGACTTTCTTTGAAATTAGCTGAACGTTTAGAGCCGTCACATCCTCCTAGAAATAATCTTATCCAGAATGCTGAAAACTCTGAAAACTCCCAGCTGTGCAGAAGAGAAGAGTCACCATTAGTCTGATATTGTCTGCGGAATATCTAATCAAGAGTACCTGAGTGTCATTATTGCGCCGTAGGTTGTACTTTGACAAATGGTGCCACTCACATTAGAGGCTGCTGCTGGAGGAAAACACAACCGTCAACCTCAGACGGCTTCAAAAAGAGATACGACAGATTCAAACAAGAAAAACCTTTACACACCAAGGCAGCAGTGGATGACAGATGCCGGAATCAGATATTAATCTTTACTTCGCCTGGTATACTGCGCCGCTCACAGAGTCAAGGAAACGCCAAAAGGGTGCAGGTAGAGAGAAAAAATGCCACCTCTCGGCGCGGCGTGTTACACAAAAGATAGAGCCCTTCATTCGTAATGGGCTCCGCGTCCTCAAGGGCATTTATCTCGGTTCAACCTTTCAGCTGGAGTAAGAATTTACAAGACACTTATCCCAGCCCTCAGGCGCCAGAATCCAATATGTAATATAGTCATGTAAATAGTCGTGTAATGAAAGCGTTTTACCCTCCTGGTTGCACGGACCTCCATTATTGAACGTATGATGCTGCACTTTAACGATCATCTCTAACTTTTAATTCAGTCATCGCTTCACAACGAGACCCTTTCATTCAGCCTGTTCTCATTCCAACCCTCATTTCTTCGCCCTCCTCATTTGTCTTGTGCCTTTTTTTCGCCTCTCAGAGGAAAACCTCGGTTTTTGAACTATTGGTTATATTAGACTTGAGATGATTTCCTTTGACTCAGCGGAGTCGTGAGCTACAGTTACAGTGAAAAAACGAACCTTTCAATCTTCCCTTCATCCTCATCAAATATTCACGCAGCTCCTCGTAGGTCTTATCACGTAACCTAATCAAAAGTTTTTGTAAGTGGGTCTTTTTCTTCCCGTTCCAGATCTTGGGTGATCGGGGCCGTCGCCCTGCTCTGCCTGCTGGGCCTGACCTGGGCCTTTGGCCTGATGTATGTCAACGAGAGCACGGTGGTCATGGCCTACCTGTTCACCATCTTCAACTCCCTGCAGGGAATGTTCATCTTCATCTTCCACTGTGTGCTGCAGAAGAAGGTATGGACTCGACATTGAGATGTGGTTTGTTGACTTTCAGCTCCTGAGGTCGTTGCTGTCAGATAAGTTTAATCCTTCGGTGTCCTTCAGGTGCGTAAGGAGTACGGGAAATGCCTGCGCACTCATTGCTGCAGCGGGAAAAGTGTGGACAGCTCCATCGGCTCTGGGAAAGGCGCCGCCTCTCGTGCCCCGGGACGTTACTCCACTGGGTCACAGGTGGAGCTACTCTGCTTATGCTCTCATTTCTGTTTTTTGGTTTTTTTCTTTCAAGACTTAATGCCGATAACTGTGTCTACTTTTATGAGAAATGTAGAATTATTTTCTTTAACTATAGTCTATAGAGGTTTCAATCAATCTGTCAATCACACTTTAAAAATATAGCATTTCAAAGCTAATGAAATGTTATTCATAGTTTATTTTCGTTTGTTTGTGTGTATTTCTCAGGATTGTGAGTGTTAGAAAGAAGGAGGGTAGAGTGGAAGAGTGTTGAAAATAAATATTCTGACATGTTGACATGTTGTTTGTCTCTGCATCTAAAGAGTTTTATAGGTGATTGACAGAGAAGAGAAAAAGTAAAATGAAGTAGTTGAAGGATATATAAAAAAAATACTTAGATGTATTTGGAGACCAACGCACGAAGAGGAAAGTTCGATAAGTTACGGGTGATAATAAGAAGAAGTATTAATACTAATAAAATGATTATGATCTTAAAATAAAAAATAATACAATATAAAAGTGCTAATTAATATATGGGTCAATGAAAACTAGGTAAAAAACGAATAAAAACTAAAAGAGACAAATTTCATTAAATGAAATAAAATAAAAGTAGATAAGAAAAAATGATAAAAAAAACTTACATATTAAAATCAAGTGAATGTTCATAAAAAATTTAATTGATACTACAAATATAATTAGAAAAACTACATAAAAGCCTGACTTAATAAGTCGAGTTATTAATTTATGTTTAAAAGCATCAACATTAGTGACATCTGCCACATTTTGTTCACCTCTGAACAGATCAGAGGAAAAAGATAGTTTATTCCAATAAGTGATTAATACTTATTAGTCACATAAAGGGTTTAGGGGCTTGTAAACATCCGGTACACTGGTGGCGGCGACCGATGACCCTGCTTAGACTTGATGAATGATGATGTAAGGTGGAGGACGAGCATGAAAAAACTAGATGACGATAGGTTGACGATGAAGGTGTGAAAGATGCGACTGAGCACAATAGCAGAAATGAAGGGGATGTAGGAAAAGTGTGACAGGATGATACGAGGAATAAAACGACAGCGCTAGAAAGCAAGGGACTAATCTTCCCGACTGAATATATTTTCGTTTTATTTTTAAAAAGGCTGTGCGCTAATGCGTCAGGAAGTGATAACAGCAAATCAAAGCGCGTGTTGACCTTATTATTACACAGGGGCGTATCGCACTTTGGTACAGCGATGCTGACTAGACTTTTAGCTCCAGTTTTATGAGGGATGACTCATAAATGCAGATATGTCATTCCTAAAATATCTGAAAGCTGTCTCTGAAGGCTGGCTCTCAGATAGTCGGTGGAGTCCTCCCACACTGATCGCCACAATAGGCTATAATTGTACATCACATCCATAGATTTTGATTTCCTTCCAGTGTTCAATTATAAATAGTCCTTAGAGTCGAGCATGCAGTGGCAGCCCACGACACGAGCCGGATTCTGCCTACAGATCAAAGTGTTTAATTATACACAGTGCTTTAACACAATGGGCCTGAACTAAGACGCTCCACACGAGCAGGACAGGAGTGGAAACACTCGGAGAGAGAGGTGATTGGTAACTCTGAGACTTTAAATGAATGTGTAATCAGCAAAGTACATTTCAAGCCGCTTGCGATGAATGATTTCTATGGGCGGTGTCGTTTCTGGCCCATCCGCACCTCCGGTGTCAGGGGGGAACAGGATGTACAATATGTTAATGAGATCAGATGGGTCAATATGTGTTAGCGAATATTCCAGCGGAGCCGCGTGTGACCTGAGGTCAATACGGATGTGTCTAAATTCATCCGCATTGGTTCCCGTGTGCACGATTTTCACATCATTTACGACGCGAGGATTCAACTTTTGTGCGTTAAACCATGTTCACACTCTGAATGTCACCTTCGAATGCAGAATTTCAGGAGGAGATGAGATGAGGTGCTTTGGCAGCTGCTCCAAAGCCAGCTAATGGTGATGGTGATGACTTAATTAGGCTGAAACCTGTTGTTGTGATGAAGGCAATCACAGAAAAACTCTTTTTGTTGCCACATTGCAAAACATTACTCTGAAACTTTCTAGCCATTACCCGGTACCACTTTAAAATAAGACTACCCTTTAACAAGTATTTATTAATGGTTAATTACTGGTTTATTAGGCAAGAACGATTTAAATTTAACTTTAATTTTTTACTTTAAAGACACTTTAAAATAGGCCTACGCTGTTGTCTCCGACAGCAAGTCCCCACTACTCTGCATTAGTTATATCCAGATACTAGTGTTTTCTGCAACAACAAAAAAAAAAAGAAGCTCCCCGTTGTGGGTAAAATATGAGCTACTAGAGTAAAATGTGATATTAAGTAGACAGATCTCCTTCACTAGATTCAGATTCACCATATTTGTACTAAATCAGTTGAGAAATCATGGCCCAAAATGTCTTTGAGATAAAGCTCCTCCTTGTATCATAAATATACAACCAAACTCTCCCAAATCAAATCCAGTTCTTCCTCGCACTAAAGTCTACTGGGGTAGAAAATTTGAGAATTACCCAGCTCACAGTTTTTGAGTTGATTGCGTTTACACAGATGATCAGTGGCGGCCGCAGACGCAGCAACGATGATTCCAATGATTAGATTAGAAAATGCGAAAGCGACCTGTTGGTTGGCATGTAGTGAAACTAAATTGATTCTGGAAAAAGATATAATAAAAGGCTTTTAATAGTTTATTTATGATTTATGGGCCGTCAAAGCTAATTCATAACCTGATCATAAACCGTTAATACATCCTTTATAAGGCTAGTCTTGCTGTAAAGTGGTCCCTTAGATCTTTACGGCTGCTGTGGCATACAAAGATTATTCTGATAGGGAATGCTGTAATAAGTGTCTCAAACCTTATTGATTGAATTCATCACCACTTCTCTGTCATCAAACCCTTAATATTAATCTGAAATCTTGTGTAGTCGGATATCCTCACTTCCGGCTTGTGTTCTAGCCCATTGGGGTCTATTATAATTAACCTGACTGTGATTTAGGACGTTAGACTGATGACTTCATTACTGACTTTGGTAATTGTGCTCAGCTTTAAAGGGTTAACCATCTCAGCACTAGACTAGAAGATCCTGTTATTTTTGTTCCTTCATATCTGAGGATTTTGAGTGTTAAAGAGGCGAAGAGGTTGTACTCTGGGAGAATGTTTAAAGGAACCTGTCTGACATTTCGACATGTTGTTTGTCTCTGCAGAGCCGCATCCGTCGAATGTGGAATGACACCGTCAGAAAACAGTCCGAGTCCTCTTTTATGACCGGCGACATCAACAGCTCTGCCTCGCTCAACAGAGGTACTTGGCCACACTGCAACATTTTGACTCCTCAACGCAAAAGCCCCGCCCCTTTGAACAGCACATTTATCCGTTTAGATGCAGAACATTGTTGCTTTCTCCTTGGATAAACAACATCTCATATTAAAACCTTCAATTTCTGCAAAGAGCTCCTCACATTATAAAGACAATTAAAATTCCAAATAAGAAGAAACAAATTTTATCTCCTCTGCTGTCAATTATCTCCATTTACTGGAGCAATTTCTTAAAATTTGAGAAATAAGATGCTTTCGAAGCGCCGTCAGTAGACATGCTTATATGGTGGGGAGTGTCAGCCAGCAATTCTGCCCGGATAAAAGCGAACGTGATTGTGAATACAAAGCACTGATTGAAGGCAAATCCCTGGCTGTCACGGAATATTGTTTATTAAATCTGTTTCTTTGAAGCCCTAACAAGTTCCATCTACTGTCGAGTTTATAGAAAGGATTTCATGTAATCTAAACAATACCCAAAACCACACCACTGAGTAAATGTAATTTTAATACATTGTGTGTTTCACGATATTGGAAAGGCAGACAGTTCCCATTTTTATCCCTCCTGTCAAACAGAGCAGCATTCTGCCTTCTGATTGCGCAAACGCTGAAAGTGGAACAGGGAGATCTCCTACAATAACAAGCTAGAAATCAGTTTGTCTTCCGAAACACAATGACTAAAGTTGTTCGGCATAATGACTTTGACAGCAGCGCAATGAAAAGAGCAAAAAGCTCAAAGACTTCAGGGAAGAAAGTCAAGTTAGTAACATGCATTAATGGGAGATGGATGAGTGGAGAAGGAGAAAGAATGAAGAAGATGCTCAGTGCATCTTGGGAAAACCCTGAGCAGTCTAAGCCTAGCGAAGAGCTAGCCTAAGCTAGCTACAATCATAAGATTTATCGAAAGGGGTCTGCCCTCTGAACCGAGACTGGGAGAGGAGAGGAGACCCGAAAGCTCTGACTCGCATTCTCCTGTTGGAGAAACGCTGCATATTATAATCTGGAATTATGACTCTATAGGATTCATTGGTGCCTGACTATCATGGAGTTTATATGTGAGCATAAGAATGTTGCGTTAGATTTTACGTGGAGCCAGTGCAGGTAACATTTTTCAGGGTTTTAATGTTATGGCTAATTACCATACAGTCATATCGATTACTATTTTAGTGATATTATGCAGGAAATACCTTTCCAAATTCATCACATCTCTCGATGAAGGGCTGGAGCTCCACACTGCTTATTCTCTAAACACTCTCTGCTTGCGTCGACACTAATGCATAGTCACATTGATGGATTAATATTCCACGCCCGCAGGAAATGTCAGCATCTCAATAATTAAGTACTCAGCTTAGGACCATCAACTGCATTTATCCATTGCGGAGAGGCTGGATCCGGGCGGGAAGCAAAGTGTTGGTCGGCAGGAAGGCCTCGCATTCCATAAAAGCAAAAGACTTGGGATTAAATTATATTACGGAAACAATTTCATACCCGAGGCTTCTGACAATGCTCTCTCCGATTTCGAAAACAACATTCTCCAGTTTAATTCGTCACATGTTTCTTAAGAAACAGATGCCTATGTAAATTAAATCGCACCTATCTATGAATTACGTGTTGAGAAGTCATATTTTTTGGTGCCCCACCCACTTGAGTGCACGTTCAATTTGTCCCAGAGGTTGGCGTTATTGCAGCCCACGATTAATGTGGGGTTGTGATACTTGTGAAACACAGACTGGGTGTAATAACAGTGTAATAAAAGTCTCATATCAAAGGTATGACAGATTCAGACTAAGCTTAGGATGTTGTCCACGATAGCTAGGGTATTCCCTTGAAAAGCCCCCAATCCCTGGCGATGTACAAGCAGTCCTCAAAGTAAATGTCAAGTTATCAGAACAGTGTTTTTGTTATAAAAATTTTAAAAAAAGTTTCCCTTTGTAAAATATGATATAAATAAATATATATATATACGAGACAGATTTCCTCAAAATAATTCATAAGCACTAAATTTGGACTAAATTTGACTAATGGTTTGTAAGTTTTTCCCGAAAAAAACTTGTTTTCGGTAAAGACAAGCCCCCCCTAGTGAGTAAAGTATTTACCATTAGAGTAAATTATGACATGCACAAAATAGAGCTCCTCGATTCATATGCACCAAATTCGGACTAAATCGGCCCAACTGAAAACCTTTGGAGATTAAGTTCCTCCTAGTGTCGGGAATATATAACCGACCTTTCCTAAAATCGATCCAGTTCTTCCTCGCACTATGTGGGATAACAATTTGAAATAATAAAAGTCTTACTCCATAGGTGTGACGGATTCTGACACTGCCAGAGGATGTGATTGCTACATGCTCAAACCTCAGAATAGCAGATCTTCAGCCACTCTGGCAGGACCTGCAAGTCTCAGATTTGGCTGCTTCAAAAGTAATAGCTCCACATCATGTTGACAGGAGGAAAAAAACTTGTCAACAGGAAATGAATGTGAGACAAGGATATTTTCAGCACGCTTGATATTCCGCATTATTTATTCAAACGCTTAAAAATAAACAATCTTTTCTCAGCGGAAAAGAAAATAAAAAACTGCAGGGTATCTGCGCCAACCACGTCTAAGAATGCTTCCGTCCAATCTGCGGCCAATCACAGCGCTCGGGCTGGGATGGCTGCCATGTGGAGCGGAAATTGATGTGTCATCCAGGCCAGATCCTGTCAGGAATTATTACAGGTCAAGTGTGGCGGGGGTGGAAGATATAACCTGTGTTTGTGATCCGTGCTAATATAAATAATAAATAATAAACCTAGACCATTATTATGTTTTTCAAACTTTCCATCCCCCCCACTGCTTATAACGGTTTAATAATAATACTAATAATAATGGTGGCGGATTTACATTGTAAGATTTCAGACAGAGGTAGAAAAAAGTGGATTTCCGATTCTTAGGCAGTTTGAAATTATGACCGGTTTGCCACACGTATGACAATTATCATATTTGTACAATAGTTTTTACCCTCTGTCGTCTTCATCATCTTTCTTCATCATCGTTCTATTCAAAGTTAGCGCCAGTACCCTGCTGGCTAACAGTACCTGTGATGTTTTTTGTTAATCTTGTTAAAAATTTGAACATTACGGCGCAAACAACTCAACATTTACTTTAATTAATGTCACGAATAATTCTATCCCTGAAAAATCTAGGATATTAAAGAATCCTCATCGCAGCTGCAGATCCTTCATGTTAACGCGATAAATCAAAAACTAATTCATGGATTATCTTCAAATTATCTTCAAATTTATACCCAAATAGATTTAGTGCGAGCAAGAACTGCATTGATTTTGGTAAAGGTCCGTCACATATTTCTGACACTAGAGGCAGATTTATCTCCAGAAGTTTTTGGGCTATAATTTGTCAACCGATTTGGTCCAAATCTCCCTGAGGACATTTATCTTGTGAATATCATATTTTAGTCTAATAGTTCATATTAGACCCACCAGGGGGAGCTTCTTTTTTTTTTATGACAAACAACTGTTTGTTTCCTGGACATAATTTTCCAATTTAATTCAAATATGGTGCACATGAATCTATTTTCCATATATCTCATATTATGCTCTTATAGTTTTTTCCTGACATAATTTCCTATGGGAGTTCAATCAGGGGAATGACTCGTACAACGCAGGGGATTGAGGGCTTTTCAGAGATATACCCCTGTTATCCGTGGTCAACACAAGCGAATGATGCAAATGACACGATATTGGAAATGATATTATAGTCTTTCACATCATTTGTGTTGCCCGGGGTTGAGAAAGTAAAACTGTGATGTATAATTAGTGATTGAAGGAATTCTTGCTGAGCTCCGGCAGGAATCGGGATAAAAATCGAATGTGTACTGTAATCATCATTTTAAGCCTCTCGTATGTTACTTGAATGTTTCCAATCTGGCAACGCTGATTAAGTCTATATCCGGGAAATTTTTGCGAGCCATTAATCACCAGCTCATTAAGCTAAGAAAGCGTATAAAGGAATTATATAAAGTCTTCTCACATAAACTTTAGTGATTGATCACATACTTTTACGTATTTTGAGCAGTTAATTTGCATTTTACAACCAATCGATATGTAGTCAAGCATCAACAAACTCCGCTGGCATTCAGGATCTGCTTCCACCCATGTGATGTATGTCATATCAAGAACTAACTCGCTCTTAGAGAAAGACATAATCAACCAGAAGTTCATCTGACATTAAAGAAAACCAGCTCCTAGCTTAAAACCCTCAAATGTCCTCACCAAGAAAAAAAGTTATGGAAAATGATTCAATTTGGGGTCATTTATTAATTTAATTTTCTGATGAATGACTAATCATTAGATCAAACATGTTTTTAACCAATTTTAAAAACAAATATAAAGACTCTGAAATATTTTTTAAATTCTGGAAATCTTTGGTTGAATCAAGTAGCATCATTAGCATCCCTGTGAAGTAAATCTTTAATATGCAAGAAAAACATCATACATATGGAATGGGACTTAATCAATATCCAAGGTTAATGCCCACCTCCCCTTTAACACTCGGTGTCCCCCAGGGTTCCATCTTTGGCCCCTTACTGTTCGGCACATACATGTTTCCACAGGGTCATAAAAGAAACAAGTTCCGTCATTCTGCACACATTTCTAACGACACAAAATGTCTTAGCAGGGCATTAGATGATTTTTGCTCTTGTGTCTTTTAAATACCGCATCAACGGATAAATGTGTTGAACGTTCTCTCAGTCATCACCTGTCCAGGTTGAGATATCCAGAACTTTTCAGACTTCCTCTAAGACGCTATCTTAAATCCTGGCAATCTCCGCGAAATCTTAGAGATTCATAATTATTTATTTGTTCTGACTCAATTAAAGAGCTAACCAATGATTGTATCCTATCCCGGCTGAGTCCGAACCTAACCGTGCGTGTGTTGTGCTGGTAATGTCCGTGCTTCTTTGTAATCTATGTCTGCTAACACGATTATTCCGCCGGTATGCGGAGCACAAAAAAAAAACGTGTTCGACACTAATGGATGGCATTAACAATAGATTTAACACACTTTCCACGAGTCCCATTAGTCATATCAGTACAGCGCCGGCATTGTCATATAGCAACTCCCCCTCACATTGAAGATCATGTGATCATGTGGATGTTAATGGCTGTCACTGCTCTGCTGCATCTGCCCAACTGATATGTCTGTTCTCTCTCTCCTTTTTTTTTTTTTGTCCATATCTCAATGAAATCTGCAAACTCTGCTCTTTCTGTCTCTACACTCTTGTCTGGCTCTGTCTCTCTCTCTGGCTGCTGCAGGGGCTATGGCTAACCATCTTATACCTAATGCACTCCTACGTCCTCATGGCACTAACAATCCCTATAACACATTGCTTGGGGAATCGGCAGTCTATAACAACCCTCTGGGCATGTACAACACACAAGGTGTGCTACAGCTTCTTTTTCATTCTCTAACGTTGTGGCCGGGGCAGTGTTTTTTTTTTTTTTTTTTTTAAGGTCCCGCTCCTGGAGAAACTGTCAGAGGTGAAACGACTCCGTTTCTGCCCGGCAACATAAAACAACTTTATGATTCCGGAGTTGAAAGTAATAGCCTCGCACTAAGCTGGAATTGGGGTATTTTCACTCCCTGGAGTTTTTACAGGACCATGATTGAAAAACACTGCCCTAGATGTTGTGTTAGCTTTAAACCGACTGTGGTTTCATCATTAAGCCCCAACGGATCGGCTCTGCTGTGGCGTTTTTTCACTGGACTTGTATCTCGGCTTCACGTCAGGGCATGCGCTCCATTTGTCTATATATTTCACGATCGGACCGGGCTGTTTGGCCCGCTTGAGAAAGTAATGCCTTATTGAAGCAGATACATTCCCATGACGTTATTTTAAATGTGCTCTAATGTCGTCAGCGACGCTCATGTGTCATTTTGTCTGTGTCTCTCTCTCTCGTTAGTATTTCCTGCTTTTTATTTTATTTTATTTTCTTGTTCTGCAAATGTCAGCAATGTTGTTTGTCATGAATGTAATCGAATCGAGGCAAATCGTTTTTATCGCACAGGGAATAAAAGTGTGAAGATTAGAAAAACAATTAGTCACTTAATAAACCTTTAGTTTATATTTTATCTCTATATTTCTTTGAGTTACTCCCCCAATTCTTCTAAAAATTCAATTATTTTTTTATTCATTCTTAATAGTTTGATCTTTAAAAATAAATAAATGTATGAATAAAAATAAAAAAATATATAAATTTAAATAAAAAATTTGATTGGAAAATGATTCCCTATTATCTGAGTGCTGTTTTTTGTAAAAATAAATAAATAAAATAAGATAGAAAAATGTATAAATAAATAATACAAGAAAATTATAATATAAAAATAAAAATAAAAATTTAAAAAAAATAAATATATATTATGTGTGTATCTTATATATATATATATATATATATATATATATATATATATATATATATATATATATATATATATAATTATATCAAAAATGCACGTTTTCTTCGCATTAATAAAAAAACAAGAAATCTCTTCTATTCCTGGTTCAGTGCAGCTATTAATTACTATTTACTATGTCTACAGAAGTTGTTTCTTCCCTGCAACTTTGCGAGTCTGTAAAACTGAGAAACTGATGTAAAACCGAGCTTTGATCAGCGGATAATTTATGTTTGCAATAAAAGTACTGCATCGGAGCTCGTGACAGAGGGCTGTAATTCAATGGAATTGCCATAGATGTAAAAGAAATATCCCAAAGGATGAAATTGCTAATGCGTCCGAAGATTTACTGCTGCATTTCCAGCACAGACACCGCTGCCAGTATATTCATTCATTTTTCCTGCTTTTATTATCCTGCTGATCTGGGAAAAATGAAGTTATTTCTCCTACATGTGTTGTGGTTTTTGTTTTTCGGAAGATTTGCATGCTGACGAAAGAACTGGCATCCCAGAAACGTTTCCTTGATGCGTCGTCTGCATTTACTGTATGTGCACATTTTCTCTGCGACCTGTCGCTGTTGAGCTCATTGTGTTTTCTTTTCTTCTTTCCTTTCCCTCATGCTGTCCCTAAAAGAGCCCTACAGAGAGACAAGTATGGGAGTCAAACTAAACATTGCTTATCAAATGTAATTGACTTTGGCTTTTCCTTTCTTTACTTTTTAACAAAGGGGGTTGATGAAAAAACTCCCTTTGGAAGTAATAGCATTCTTTTATCACCGTTTCAAACAGATCTGTAAAAGTCAGTTCGGATCGCATCCTCAATCCCACAGCTCACTCTCTTGATCTAAAAAAAAACCGAGCAAATATCCACATCCAGTCGCCGCCGCACTCCAGAACGAGCTAATCCAGTTACAGTCGGCATTCAGACTCCACCTCAGCACTTCATAGGCCACGTCGATAGACATTGATCTGTACTTTTTTCCAGATCGTTGAGCAGCATAAACACATTCATTTGTTACCATACACCTCCTCAAAGGTCTCTGAATGACACCTTGTCAAATTTCCATTTTCTTGTCCAACCTTGGGCGTGTTTGAATTATCCTCAAGCATCAGCTTTGATGTCGTTCAGAGGGCTAAAATATTAAATCTACATGTTCACGCCACGTAGAGAGAACGGCGTCTCCCTCCATCCACTGAGATACTTTCAGGAATTCATGTTTCCTGGCATCGTAAATATGAATAAATGACAATGTTGCATTGTGATGCTCATATGGGACAATATGGCTGGGGTTCAAATTTACAGCTGGGGCTCTGCTTTGTGTTCACCGCATGTGTGAGTGCATGGCAATGGTTTTATTTGAGTTTTTATTTTTTCCTGTCTGTGCTTGAGCTAAGTGCATCGGCGTTGTGTGTTTCTGTGCCGTGCGTGATCACACACCGTTCATGAGCGTTTACATCGCTGCCATAAGATAATGGATGTTGCAAAACGTGAAATTGTGTCTTAGAAAATGTATTTTTGCGAGAAGGTAAGTTTGTATGATAATATTTGCTGTGTTTGGGATTTTTCTGCTGTATTTATGTAAAATATTTCTCTATATATGTAAAATGTGCTGAGGATTGTGGGTAATTTTCGCTTCAGAATTAAAGCGCTGTAGTGTTGTAGTAAATTGTTTGTGAAAAAAAATGGCCGACTCTAAGCTTTGGCAATTACATCTCATCAGATTTCCCCCTATTCCTTCTCCCACTTTCCCCCCCCCACCGACCTGTGTTTGTCATTCCAGAGGGAATCCTGAACAATGCCCGGGATACAAGTGTCATGGATACTCTACCACTGAATGGTAACCATGGCAACAACTACAGCATCGCCAGTGCCGAGTACATGAGTGATTGTGTCCAGATCATAGACCGGGGCTACAACCACAAGGAAACCAGCCTGGAAAAGAAAATCCTGAAAGAGCTCACCTCAAATTATATCCCCTCCTACCTGAATAATTCCCACGAGCGCTCCGTCGAGCAGAACCGGAACCTCATGAATAAGCTGGTCAACAATGTCAGCAACGGTGGCAAGGACAGTGGCTATGGGATGGGCTTGGGGGTGGGGATGTGCATGAACGTGCCGCTGAGCCTGGATGAACACACCGGCTTTGGTCCACACCACGACGAAGGCCTGGGTCTGGAGCTGATCCGGGAGGAGTCCAATGCCCCGCTGTTGCCCCAAAGACCGCCGCCGTCACTGCAGGCAGCGGACAACCTTCACAATCACCTCCACCAGTCAGTGCCGCCGTCCCTCCAGCTGCCGCACCACCCCTTCTCATCCGCCACCACCTCCTCCTCGTCTCGGAGGAGGATCCCGCAGGAGAACAGCGAGAGCTTCTTCCCCTTGCTCACAAACGAGCACAACGAAGACGAGGGCTCGTCACCCAGCCACAGCCACCAGAGGGACTCTCTCTACACCAGCATGCCCATGCTCTCCGGCCTGCCCGACGTGTCCGCTGAATGTGTTGACGGCTCCAAGGACGGCGGCGAGGCCAAGAGCCCGGAGGCGGGCTTGGACGACGTTTACTACAAGAGCATGCCCAACTTGGGTTCGCGTAACCACCTCCATCAGCTGCACTCCTACTACCAGCTAGGGCGGGGTAGCAGTGACGGCTTCATCGTGCCCCCGAACAAAGAGGATCTAACTCCGGAGGAGGCCCACCAGGAGCCCTCTCACCTGGTCACCAGTCTATAGGCCCCAAAGCCCCCCCCACTTCCTCCAGTGCCCCCCCTGATTACCGTGACCCTCTTCTCCTCCCCACGTGTCCTTGTTCCCTCAGTCGTTGACAGTGGTAGCCTCTTTTCTTTTCTGTGTCCCGGAGCAAATAACTGAACTCTTGCTGTTGCTGACCACAGACGAACTTCTGATTGAATGTATGGGGGCTGAAACGTGACTATGTTTGACGTTGCGGGATTCTGTTGATGTTGTACCCCTCCCACCACCACAACCTCCACCCCCCCTCAAGGCCAAACCCTGTGTGGTTTGGCGTGTTTTGTCCCGGGTGTGAAAAGCTACGACTACCCACACAGGATTTCCGACATCCAGACAGACATCGGAAAGGAACTGCGTAACCCCAAACTATAAAAGTCTAGACTTTTGGGCTTCACTCGAATAAAAGGGTGATTTCAACAACAAAAAAAAAGGACTATTTTATTATACTTCTGTATCTATATTGACTTTTTGAAAGTTTTTCTTCCTCTTTGGTGATTTGCAGCACTTTTTTTTTTCTTTTTTTTTTGCTGAAGTGTACCTTCAATGAGAAACGGACAACAACAAAAAAAAAGACACACATTTTGAACAAATACCATGAAGGAGTTCTTGATCGTATGCTTTCAAGCATAGCTGTTTTCTTTTTTTATTATTTTGATTTTACTGTAATAACAGCTGTTAAAAGAGGGAGAAAAATACTAATAAGAGAACTATGAGATATTTCTATGTTATTGTACAGATAACTAGCATTGCACATAATGGTATGCTTTTATTTGTTCCGAGCAAAACCCTTTGTCTCTGTAAATGTAGTGGTTAGGAGCAATTTTGTTCTGTTGTGCTGGCCTCTCTGGGTTTCCGGTACCAGACTGGTTTTGTTTCCCTGTTTTATCACTCTCTAAGAAATGACCATTGAAATAGAAGCAGAAAAACACACACAAAAAAAAAAAAATCACAGCAAAACTCTTATTGTGCGGGCATTTTTGTGCAAAAACATTAATCATTGTTTTTTCAGGTCTATTTTTTGCTATTTCTGTTTTATCTTGTTTTTGACGTTCTTACTGTCTAGATCGCAGGGCTCTTATTTACAGAGGAGGCGGGCGGCGTGAAGCGTTCATGCTAATCGGGAGGTGTCTCGCGGAGAGGTCCGTCGTGCGTCCTCTACGTCGAGTGTCGGCTTTTGGAAACCATTTCTGAGAAGAAAACCGACGTTGTTTAGAACTGGGTGCCGGTCGGGTGAAGAACATTCTGCTCATTAAAGAGAGAGCTTTTTGGATTGAGAGAAAGCTCGACGTGTTTTTCTTTTCGTCCTCGAGGAGAACTTCTATTTATTTATCTGTTTTGAAGAAAGGGTAATAAAAGCGGCGGAAGGATTAGCCAGACAGATGAGGTTTTTATTATGATTATGGCTTCTTATTTATTCCTTTTTGTAACGCTTCCCGAGTTGAATGACCTCATAACTAATATTTGTTGTAACAGTGGAACTTGTTTGCCAACAAATAAATTGCTGATCAAGATTTATCCCTTAGCGCTGACGAAGGTTCTGGTGTTTTGTCTGGATCACGGAACACTTTTATATGGATGATAGCGATGGACCTCCAAATGATGGAACAATCAGTTTTGTTTTGGGTTTTTTTTTTTTTTGGTTTCTTCTTATCCTTAGTCGATATCTCTCATTAGCCCTCTGTCTATTTTAGTGACAAATACATTTGGGCCCAGCAGCAGTGGATGTGTTCTGTATGCTCTAGGTCTGCTATACAATAGAAGCGGTGGATTCATAAGCTGTAATAAATATTTCAATATCATTACTGGTGTAAACTATGAATTCTTTACAGAGGTTTTGTGTCTCACCTACGTTTGATAATCCAGGTAGGAGGCGGGAAAGTCACATGGTCCATACATCAGAAGGTGAGCAACCCCTGGCCTACTAAGTAGCATTTCAATCTCAGTGTTGTTGTATTTATACCCCCTGAAGTGGTGAAAAGTTGGTGCTGGGGAATCAACATTAGGAATAATTTTCAAATTTTACTCTAATAGTTCATATTTTACTCACTAGGGGGAGTTTTTTTTTTTTTTTTTAAACGAAAAAGAGTTTTTCGAACATATCTTCGGAAATGTTGGACTGATTTATGGACCACCTCAATGAGATCTAACTTATTTTTGTCATTTTTTACTGTTAAATGTTTCATTCCCTATGGGGAGCTTCTTTTTTTTTGTTGTCATGTGTCCGATTTGGTCCAAACCGGCTCATAAGAATCCCCACGAGGAGATCTATCTTATATATATATTTTTTTTTCACTATAATAGTTAATATTTTACTAATGGGGGGGATTTTGGGGGGGAAACAAAGTTTCTGGTCCATAACTTCCATTTCTTTGTAAATTTAGCCGATATGAATCGACTCAAGGAAATCTGTCTTTTTTTTATTGCTGAATTCAAGAAAAAAAAAGCGATTTAATTGTATTTATTTTCCTTGTTGATTGGTGATCTGATCTCAGAGCATATTGCTGACTCCATAGAAATAGTTCGGTTGAGTCAATATGGACCGTTTGAGATTATTAATGAGTCACTTTTAATTTGCGGGGTTCAATCAGGGGGATTGCTTGTACAACGCAGAGACGACAGCAAAGGCCTAGTTTACTTAAATAATGGATAAAATAACCTTGTGCAATGCAGTCATAGCTGAAAAAAAAATAGGAAGGCCACTGTGAGAGCGTATATTTCCACCTAGATTGCAAAGGCCTATATTGCTAGAACTGCAGATCTGAATAATCGTTCTATTTCTATCTACCTGATGAGCCTAGAAAATAATTCAGTTATGCATCTGGCCTGGAAACGGGACCCCTCAGGATGAGCTGGAGAGTGTTGCTGCAGAGATGGACGTCTGGAATATCCTTCTGAGCCTGTTTCCACCAAAACCAGACCCCGGGTTAAAGGAAGTAAATGTAAAATGATATGAACGGCGCAAAAGCATCTAAATTATCAATTATGGAGGCATGATAGAGGCAAGATATGAAAACTATGAAGACATGTCACTGAGATCTAATGACAACCGAGACTCTGACTGGACCTGCTTGAAAAATGTGTTACGGATGATTAGATCACAATCGGACGGCGAGACACGTCATTGTTTTGCAGCTGTATGTCAGTGAAACGCGGGATTTGTTCTAGCTAGTACGAGATTTCTCAGGAGTTAATATGATGATTTTTATTGTGCATCTGTAAGGTGACCTTGAGTGTCCTGAAAGGCACCCATAAATAAATGTTATTATTAATATATAAACGTATGGACTATTCAAACTGTTGAGACTGACAGGACAAAGTCATTCGTGACTTGCTGAAGAGGGCGGAGGACGAAGAGGTAGAACCAAGCCATGTCATCGATGACCTCTCTTCCCATGATTAAAACGAGGACAGTGAGGTCATTAAACACAACCTGTGACTAAGTCAACATGCGAAAAAAAACAACATCCGAAATCCAGTTTCCAAAACCAAAAATAACCTCTTTTAATCTTTAATCTCTTTTAATTTTCCTTTTAAAAAAAAAGAAAAGAGGAACAGACGGTCTTGGTCACATTATGGAGAAATGGGCTAGTTGATTGCGCTCGGAGGTGCGTCCCATTCGTATTCCTCCCATAGACTCTTGGAGGAACCCTTTTAGGACCACTGAGGTGTTGAGGTGGACCACCAGGTTCTGGAGCACCTCCCCAACAAGGCAGACTGGTTGGCCTCTCTCTTTCACTGCCCACAGATTCTCACAGACGTTTACCAAAAGGAGATGAGCAAACTTCTTGAGCCCCCTCCCCCTGAACCCACAGGTGGGTGCTCTGGTGTTAGCGGGGCATGTTAGCACTGATTTGCAGCGGGAGAGATGTTGCATATTAAACGTAGCAGCAAATGGAGGGGGTGTGTTTGGTGATGAATGAGGAGAATGGGGCATGTCGGGTGCATGCGGCAGAGCAGGGAAGTAGCCTGCTGGCGTTCCTCATCTGTTCTTCAGATCCGGTGCAACAACCTCCCCGACAGCAAATGACTCAGAAAGTCAGTCAGCGGCCGGCCGGCGAACATAATGGAGCGCTCAGCAGGAGCCAAATATTTCCCTCCTCGTAATGAATGTTGGATCGCAAACTAATCGCCGCTGTTGTTCCGTTATAGACCCGCAAATGGGCCACTTATTTAAAGTTCCAACGCGTCCGGTATAAGATTGTGTGCGAAAGCCGAATGAAAGCAGGATTCAAACCCTGAACACAGGAGGAAAAACCCGCTGAAAGGTTTTATGTTTGGCCCCCCCCCCCCCCGGAGGAGCTCAGTTGAAGAGGTTATTTTCTGCAGAGCGAAGGAAGAACCAGAGAGGTGAATGAAAGTGTTTCTGAGCTGTATTAAGCGATTATTGACCACAAGGGAGAAACAAACTATTGACGTGCCAATTTTTTTTATTGCCAGCAAACCTTCAAACTTCCACCTCCAGCAGACATAAAGCAGCAGAGGCCTCCCTTTGGAGGTAGAACCCACCTGGTGGGTTCAACAAGCCCGGTAAACCAACTCATGAGGAGAAAATAAAGCCTAATATTCAACTATTCATCCACTATTTAATCATTTTTTGAAAATGTTCCCTCAGCTAGTACGGGCTCATCACGCCGGAGGTTCTTTGCGGGTCAATAAAGGTTTGGATCAGAATTGTTGTATTGATATGAGAACATTAAATGAACAAATTAGCTGATTAGCATTTCATAACATTTATGAAACCAATATAATGACATCACCGATAAGAGACTGAACTGACGTTTGTTTTGGTGCTGGATGACCAAAGTGTTGATTATATCCCAGAAAAAGTGGGTTTTATGGACTCTTCATCATCGCCACTGCATACCCTTAGTGTCACCTCAATAGTTCAAGAACCCCCCTTTGGATAATTTTAAAATTGTATACCCCCAGAGACCTCAGTGTGAGGAAGAACTGGATAGATTTTGGGAAAAGTCACACCAAGGAGGTGATTTATCTCCAAAGATTCTGGGGCCATATATTAACAGTAACACTAGGAGGAGCTTTATCTTCAAATACTGGAGAGATCTATTCTAATAGTTCATATTTAACTCACCAATGGGAGCTTTATTTTTAGGCGGGAAAAAACACTTTTCATATTTCCTAACTGTTGGTCTGATCTAGTTAAAATGTGTTGAATAAGAATCCATTCAAGGAGATCTGTCTGGTATATATATATATATATATATATATATATATATATATATATATATATATATATATATATATATATATATATATATATATATATATATTCACTGTAGTAATTCATATTTTACCCACTAGTTGGAGTTTTTTTTATCCAAAAAATACTTTTTTTCAGATGTAACTTCCTAACAATCGTGTATAAATCATATTTTAATCTAAAAATCTCTATTTTATTCATTAATGACTCCTTTTCTGAATGACAAACATTCATAAGTGACGGTCTGATTTAGTCCCGATCTGATGGGTACCAATGGACTCCTGGAGATCTGTCATGTATTTGTATCATAGTTTGCTCTAATTGCTCAATTTGTGCTGACGAGGGGAATCTTTCTTTCATGAAAAATACTCTTTTTCTGACATAATCCAATTTTGTTGCGTATGAAATGACTCAAGGAACTCTATCTAGTAAATATCATTTATTACTCAAAATATATTTTATCATATTTTAGTCACTACGGGGGGATTTTTATATACCATAAATACTGTTTTTCATAAATTCCAAACCGGTGTTCCAATTTAGTCTAGAGTATAGATATGCATCGACTCTAGGAGATCCATCATGTATAGCCAATCAGATTTTAGCTAATCTTTAGATTATTAGTCATAAATTAACCGATGATCCAATTTGGTCCAATTTGGACCAAAGGAGAATCATCTTCTATAGATAATATTTTATTCTAATAGTTCAGATTTTACCCACTAGGGGGAGATTTTCTTAAAAAAACAGTGTTTTTCAAACAGAACTGCACATTTAACTGGAGGAATTCAATCAGGGGCGATTGCCTGTACAATGCAGGGGTTATGGGGGCTACACCATCGCTGTGAAGGGTGACAGCACACGCCTTCTTGTATTTGACAATACCGACACATTTTGACAGAGTTGCTATTGTGAAATACGGTTGAGTCATTGCGCGAAATAATGATTCTCAGCTCTTAGCTGTTATTACAGTCTGGATCTTGCATCAGAAGAGGACGGCGGGAGGGTGGGTCGGGGGTGGGGGGGCCTCCGGAGCGCTGGGTGTTTCTGGCGTCATGTGCTTACTCGTGGATCTTCACTGAAGAGATATGACTTGGGTGGACAGAAAGATCGGGTCTTCGCCACTGCATCATTTTGACTGGCATTTGCAAAGCCGGACGAGTTCATGAAATGTGCTGAAGACGTGACTCTGGTCATCATCCACTTTATTAACGAGTTGTTACGCAAGCTCGTAAACCGCCTCAGGCCCCGACGCTGACCAGGAACATGCTTGCGTGGCACAAAATGCCATTGTGGATAATCAGCAATGAGCTCGCTCACATATTCACTTATTTACCGGCATGTAAAAAAAACACACGGCGGTAATTGTATCATAGTTTGAAATCAAGCATCCGCTCGCTATTCATGCTGTTTACCCAAGGTGCAATGTTTCTGACCGATTCGAGGGTGCATCGATTTCCCGGCTAAGGCCATCAGACTTTAGACAGAAATCCTTAATTGCTAAAGGTTTTCTGCTTTCCCCCCTGACCACAAAGTTAGTGGTGACATGTGCACAACGCTCTCAAAGTGGAGCCCAAATAAATAATCAATATGCAGCATTATGCAAATGCCATTAGTCTCATTCTGAAGGTGGTTTGGTGGAGAAACAGGAAAACAAACGTGTAAATATGGGACAAGAGAAAAATACATCTGAGAAGCAACGCATTCATTTGCATTCATGACGCAGATCCAAAAATATGTTTGTGAGTGAAAGAGCAGCATGTTTGAAGGCCCGGGGAAAACTTTCTCTCTCTCTGTCTCTCTCTCTCTCTCTGCCTCTCTGTCTCTCTCTCTCATCTCTCTCTGTCTCTCTCTCTCTCTGCCTCTCTGTCTCTCTCTCTCATCTCTCTCTATCTCTCTCTCTCTATGTCTCTCTGTCTCTCTCTTTCTCTCTCTCTCTCTCTCTGTCTCTCTGTCTCTCTCTCTCTCTGTCTTTCTCTCTACCTCTCTCTCTCTCTCTCTGTCTTTCTCTCTACCTCTCTCTCTCACTGTCTTTCTCTCTGCCTCTCTCTCTCTTTCTCTCTCTCTCTCTCTGTCTCGCTGTGTGTGTGTCTCTCTCTCTCTCTGTCTCTCTCTCTCTCTCTGTCTCTCTCTGTCTCTGTCTGTCCGTCTCTCTCTCTCGTCTCTCTCTGTCTCTCTCTGCCTCTCTCTCTCTTTCTCATCTCTCTCTGTCTCTCTCTCTCTCTGTCTTTCTCTCTGCCTCTCTCTCTCTCTCTGTCTCTCTCTCTCTCTGTCTTTCTCTCTGCCTCTCTCTCTCTCTCTCTCTGTCTTTCTCTCTGTCTCTCTCGCTCTCTCTCTCTCTCTCACTATGTCTCTCTCTCTTTCTCTCTCACCACCAGCACACAGCGAGTTTCCGGTGTTACAAAGCTCCTAATCCACGATTGATTCTTTATATGTGATCTTCGGTATACACTGGTCAGCCATAACATTATAACCACGGAAAAGTGAAGTAAATCTCATTTTTTTCTTACATTGGCACCTGTCAGAAGAAACATTTTGTCAGCAAACATGGGTAAGCATTAGGAGCTTTTTTCTTTCTGACCTGACTGGAGGATGTGAAAAAGTTAATATTGGTTCTTTAAAAATGGTTCAGAACACACAGTCCATCACAATCTGCTGCTTACAGATTCCGTTTGTAGCCACGGAGCAGACAGAGTGACCATGTCGACCCCTCGCAGCTGTAGCTTGTGAAAATGATTTGCTTTTACCTTTTATTAAAGTGGATCATAGATTCAGATTTTACTGCCTTTTAGAAACTACTAAAATTTTTTGGAAAAACTTTTATGTAGGTGGAATATTCTCATTAGTCATCACCACCGTAAAATATCCTCTTTTCCGATGACGTCTGTTTGACTGTCTGATGGTTGACTGTCTGATGAAGGCTCCAAAACACATTAGAGTTTGTATCTTATACGTGTAAAACACCATTCGGTTAGAATAAAGGAATTGTAGCATGAAAACGGTACAAGACATAAATATAATTATGCAAGTTAGTCAGTGTTTATTTTTCCTTTAAAGATTTCTTCTGGCCCATATTGACAGGACAGCTGAGGAGAGACAGGAACCAGGGAGAAAGACACGGGGAGGTGACATGCAGCAAAGAACCAAAGGTGGAATCAAACCCCTGGAGGCCATTCCTCGATGGATCAGAGCCATTTTCTTGAAACAACGGCTGAACCTTTACAGGTTATAATGTTATGGATGGTTATAATGCAATGTGATGTCTACGATGCAACAATATCACATTGTTCTTAATGTGCTGCATTTTTTGAAGGACCCTCATGGGCCTCTGATGATCCCTGATGATCCCTGATGATCCCTGATGGTACCAACCAGCGGACCTTCAATTTGGATCTTTCTGTTAATTTAACAAACCCGGCCTTGTTTGACGACTGACCATCTGAGAGGAAAGGTCCTTCCGGCAGTTTGGCACCGGAGGCTCCATGAAGCGGAGACACTGAGAAATGATCTGCTGAGGACGAAAGCGTCCGTTTCTCAGGTAAGCAGTATCGGAAAAGCATTTTCCACCATTCGTGTGCGCAGATGAGGAGGCGAGCGGCGGTGAATATGTGCGTACACGAGTGACACGCTGGAGGACGTGAGTCTGCATAAGTGTATACGTGAGTGGATGAGAGTGGTCAAAGGAGCACCTGCACCCCCGTGTGTACAACGGCGCATTAGTAGATCGGACGTGGTACACAAAATCGCACATTTCATATCTCGCCCCTCTAAAGAAAAATCAATGCCCCAACGCCTGGCAGAATTCCAAATGATAGGTGAATCAATGTCATCTGCAGCTTTGTGCGTTGGGACAACTTGACAGCCTCAGCGCATAACAGAAACTACATCTCTGGCTTTTCTAACTCAAGATAACATTGATTTAAGATAGAGAGGTCTTTCTCAAATAGCGGCCACTCTGGGGCCCGACGGGCTGCAGACTTGTGGCTGGAGTTGTACTTAAGATGTGAAGAGATATGAACGTCTGGTCTGACTGCAACTTAATGCTCCCGCTCAAAGGAGGAAGGTCACAGAATCTGGGAAAAGCTTAGATGTTATAAAAAAAAAAAACTTTCTTAGTCAGATTTTCCGATGAACTTTTAATCATTTTCAGCCAAAATTCTGTTTGTTCTGGAAAGGTCGTTGGATCCGCTGCAGATCCTACAAGTCAACGCAACAACTCAAAAACGGTGTCATGGAAGTTCATGCCCACACAGACCTTAGTGAGAGGAAGAACTGGATTGGTTTTGGGATAAATCGATGGGGTATTTACTAGGGGGAGGTTTTTATCGCGGTAAGAGATCTGTCTCGTACACATTGCCTTTTTCTTATTAGTTCATATTTTACTCACTGCGGGGGAGTTTTTAGATAAAGCACTTGTTTTTTATGGACACACAGTAACTTCAGTCCAATTTACATCAAATTCATTGCCTATGACTCGACTCAAGGGCATCTATCTGGAATGATGTCATATTTTACTCTCTATGGGGCTACAGAGCTTTTCCAGAAAACCCTCTTTTCCAGATGTACCTCAAAAACTATAGCATGGATCTTTTTTAGACTTTAATACTTGGAAGAACTTTGGTGATTTTGAGAAATATATATTTCTGACACTAGGGGGAGGTCTAAGAAATCCGCTCACCCTCATTGCCATGTTTTTTCCGCCAACTCAGTGGTAGCCCCTCTTTTGGCTCCTCATCATCGTCCATAAATTAGCGAGTACCGCCTGTCATTTCCTCACGCGCTTGACAACGGGACCAGAAACAGTTTCAGCCGCGTCATTGCGTGGCCCCTCCCCTTCTCTAACGTCTTCATTCAGACCATCTCTCCGCCTTTGTACCCTAACAAACAACCACCTGCTACTCGCACAAATGTCCCCATGTGATCATTTGTGTTTACTCAATTTATTGACCAAAGTATTGAAAATTATACTATTTGTGGATTTGCGCCACACAAATAATTCACTTCAAACAGAGTTTGATCGTACGAAAAACTACATAATTACTCGTGGCCTGATGAAATTTTCTGTTCAACTGTTGTTGTTTTTTTGTGTGTTTATTGATTTTCTTTCCTAGAAAGTAAACACAGTATTGATGAAATTTAGTTGCGGGCAACATGACAGTCATTTTCTGCAGTCTGTAGTAATTCCTAATAATAAGATTTGTTTTATTCATTAGTAATATTTCTATTTTGCAATTAAAAAAATTGAAATTCCAATTTCTTTTATGGCAATTTTTTTTTTTTTTTGCGTAATAGCTTAAACAACAACTCATTTTTTAATTAGAAAATACTTATTCTGTTTCTGAATTTCAATGAATTTTATGAACAGGGGTGAACAAATCAGCCCAATCCATTTTCTCTGCGTTCTTCTTTGTCTATTAAACTCAATCCCACTCGCTCGGGGTAATTTTGCCTAATCATAAATGCACCTCATCTTTTTTATGACAGGCGGGAGAGGCAGTAAAACCCATCGCTCATCTTTAATACCTCACAGTATCGCGGCGACACTCACTCGGGGAACGCACACAGGCCCCGTGAGCAAACGGGTCACATGACATTCACCAAAACACCGGTTTTCAGTGCACAAGCCAAAGGAGAAGAACAGAATAATGGCTGTCGAGGGAATTTTCTGTTTACTGTAGGTCACAGGATGGAGTTTAGTTGCAGAGTACATAACAACCAGGAAGACTAATGTAATTCACCCGTGACTCCATCTTTTCTGTCTCCTCAGTGGTCTTAAAGCTCTCGGGTCAATTTGGCGGCTGGCTCGTTTGTAGTCGGGGGCGCGGGTTAAGATGTTGTAGCAGGTTCACCTTGAAGGACCGGAAAGGATCATAGAGTTTTTCCCAAAGCGCAATGTTATTGAATATATTTCACAAGGATAAGTGAATTAGATTTTTTTTTTGTTTTGAAGGGGGTGCGGTCCTGTTGTTTCTCTGTTGTGTTGTGTTTTTAAAGGTAAACCCAAAGGCAGACTCTGGGATGGGTGCTGGTGTTTTATAACATGAGTTATTATACTGGGCTGGGTGATGATGACGATGGAGGGTCAGTCAGACTCGGGCTCTTTAAGATCGGACGAATAGATCATTGGAGACAAACGCAGTGACATCAACAGACAAATCATTAATAATAACAATCTTTACTTTATTTATCACTTAGTCATACAAGTACTAGTTGTACACAGTACAGCAGTGTGAAATGTATTTGCAGTATTTTGCTCATCCCTGAAGAGCAGCTCCATGTGTTACTTTTAAACCCTTTTCTGACTAAATTGTTTCCTGTAAAATAGTAAAAGTTTTGTTTAGCTAGGCGACAACTTAATTACTGTATTTGGAAGCATAAAACGTACAATCTCTGCAGATTCTGGAAATAAATGCTGCATGAAAGAAGTAATCTAACATCCCGCTAGCTGTGTAAACAATATACTGGCTAGCTGGAAGATGGACCAGAATAACATTCAGCTAGCTCTGTACACCGAATACCGTTTAGCCAGAAGACGAAGTGGGCTGATATTCATCTAGCTGTGTATACAGCATACTGGCAAGCTGGAAAATGGAGTCAGCTAACATTGAGCCAGCTGGGGGACATAGCTAGCTAAGATTTAGCCAGTTGTCTACGCAGCATTCTGGCCAGCTGGAAGACAGAGAAGGCTAACATTCAGCCAACTGTGTACACCACATACTTGCTTTTTGGTAGATGTAGCAAGCTATCATTCAGCTAGCTTGAAGATGCATCAAGCTAAAATTCAGCTAGCTTGAAGATGCATCAAGCTAAAATTCAGCTAGCTGTGAACCCAACATACTGGCTAGCTGCAAGACGTAGCAAGCCCCGTGAAGCGCCTGGAGAGCGTGGGGGTATAATCTGGTGAGAAATTGAAAAGGAATGTCGGAATGCTTACGCTCCAAGTTGATGAGATGCCGACAAAATGAAGATTACGGACCCGATATCAATGCGACGTCTCCGCAGCCAGTCAAACTCACATACTCACAGTACTCACAGCATAAAAAGCCCATATTTGGTAAGTCACAATGCAGATGTTTTGGAGCAAGGTTGTGACAACCCTGATGACACCGTAATTACGCTGTGAAGCACTTCCCGATGAATGATAAAACGACGGCGATAAATGTAAAAGAGTTCTGTGTCGGTGCCAGATGGGCTGCTGTGCTGATATCTGGCTTGCAGTCAAGGTGGACATCAGATCAGCCAGTATTCTGACAAGCCAATAGATTCTCCGCTCACCATTGCCCCCATCCGTCCCACCTCTCCGGACAATCGCCAGAGATAATCTTTTGAATTAAGAGAAGAAAAAATCAAGCCTGAACACTTTGATGAGATAAGTACCCTTTGTCAGAGCAGGCAATGGTATTTTAATTAAATATATGAACACATGGTTCTTCCCCAGATGCTCAAGTCTAAACAAAGATAGCATCATCTAATCAAAGCCTGGCCCAGAGTGTTTCAAGGGCAGAATTATTTTCTATTAGGGCCCCTCTCCTCTGGGATTGAGCCAATTTTCTTTATTATGATAGAATCAGCATATTGTAGATTGACTCCGGCGATAGCGTCACTGCGGACTAGGTGTGCCGCTGCCGGATGCACCACCGGCATCTTAAAAGCTGTGAATATATAGAGGCCGTGCTCGCCTTTCTTCACATGTCCAAACGGCAGATATTTTTCCTGCTTAACGACGCCTTCGGTTGAATGTGGAGGAAGCGGAGCGTTTGTTGATGTTAGCGCTCTGTGCGCCTCTAATGATCGCGCTAATCCATTAATCCGAAGACCCGGTGCGATTATAATCAGTGTTCTTTCAAAATATGCCATTGAGAACCGAGATATAGGCTGTATATCATGGAACCATTTAGGTCTGAAACAAAAAGCCCTATAAGATAAAAAGAAAAATCATTTCTCTGGATTCTCTGTGGGAACTGTTTATTGGACACTGCTGTGATCCACAAATGTAATGAGATCCCCCAAAGGGATGCTCTTACTTATGTGTACACATCTGCCATCATCACAGCGGCTGGTTATGGCTGGGTGCTGATAGCAACGCTGGGTTATGCTGTGGTTGCTAGCACATAGCTGCACACAGTTAGATGGAAATGATGAAGCCGTAAAATGTCATGTTATCTAATTGGGTCGCTGAGCAGCCCGGCTGAGTCTGGAGAAACTGGAGACGTCTGCTTCTCTTGAAAGAGAATACCTTAGGTTTTCAATACGGTGTCGCAGGCACAAAATGGTGGTTTACCGCGAGTTCATTTCATGAAGTTGACAGAGTCAAAACTGGCCCGGTATTAACTCTTAGATATCCTGCTCAACCGTTTGGTTCAGCACATTTTGAGTCACTATTTCTTCCTGTGAAAATGTGACTGCACCTGTTTATAATAAAACCCAATGAGAGCATGTATATGCTGAAGAGTAAGGGGCCTATGGTGGAGCCCTGGGGTACCCCACAAGTCAAAGGTGCCACAGGGGAGGAGGCATTAACCACGGCTATAGAGAAAGTCCTGTATGATATGATTGTTAACATTTGAGGACTTACTAAACATCATTTTGTAACTTGGTACAACCATAAAAGTGTATTCTAAAAACAATGTAATCTAATTACAATTGACTATTTTCCACGAAATACAATTCTTTCACATAAAAATTTTTTATAAATAAGATTTGTCATTATAAACATGCTGAACCAATTTGTCACATTATTATTATTAAATTTAAGATACTACATTAATATATGCCCCAAACAGATACAATTAGTAAATAAATCAATTACTTATACTTTTCTTCATTGGTTGTTGAGGACATTAAAGAGTTAAATAACACAGGATTAGGTATTTTAGTCTAAATCTTCCAACAGTTTGCTACACGTGAGTTTCTGAGTCCTTGGATTTGTACAACAATTAATTAGTTTGATTTCAGGCTTTCATCAAAGCATTCACATTGCTAATTGCCTGACTCTCCTTGAACATTCTTAATTGCCTTAATTTCAATCAGCGGTTGCTTGAAACAACATGGTGAGTGCAATGTTGCACAAAACAGGAGGATGAATTATCCGAAAGGAGCTCAAACGTAGAGACGAGGCTCCTTTGTGTCAAAAGGAGCCGATTGAGGGGGTTCAGGCATCTGGTTAGGATTTCTCCAGGGCGCCTCCTGAAGTTCTCCAGGAACGTCCAAAAGGAGGGAGACCCTAGGTTAGACCCAGAACTCGCTGGAGGGATTCCATATCTCAGCTGACCCAGGAGCATTCCTTGGATCAGCCCAATCTGGAGAGCCATGTTTGGTCTGCTGGGACTAGAAACTGACCCCAGGTAAGCTGAAGAAAATGGACAACTGGATAGATGGATGGATGGATGGATGGATGGATGGATGGATGGATGATGGATGGATGAATATATGGATGGATGGATGGATGGATGATGGATGGATGGATTGGATGGATAATTGGACGGCTCAATGGAAGGACGGATGAATGAACGGATGGATGGATGATTGGATGGATTAATGGATTAATGGATGAATGGATGGATGGATTGATGGATAGATGGAATTGATGGATGGATGGATTGGATAGCTCAATGGAAGGACGGGTGATTGAATGGATGGATGGAGGATTAGAAGGATGGATGGATTGAATGGATGGTGGATAATGGATGGATGGGTGTATTAATGGATGGATTGAATGGATGATGGATTGATGGATGGATGGAAATGATGGATTGGATGGATGGATGGATGGATGGATGGATTGGATGGATGGATGGATGAATGGATGGATGGATGGATGCATTGATGGATGAATGGATGGATGGATGAATGGATGGATGGAATAGATGGATGGATGGATTGGATGCATGGATGGATGGATGAATGGATGGATGGATGGATGAATGGATGGATGGATTGATGGATGAATGGATGGATGGATGAATGGATGGATGGAATAGATGGATGGATGGATTGGATGCATGGATGGATGGATGAATGGATGGATGAATGGATGGATTGATGGATGGATGAATGGATGAATGGATGGTTGGATGGATGAATGGATTGATGGAATAGATGGATGGATGGATAGATCGGTAGATGATTGGATGGATGGATGAATTGATGGATGGATTAATGGATGGATGGAAATGATGGATTGGATGGATGGATGGATGGATTGGGTGGATGGATGGATGGATGAATGGATGGATGGATGAATGGATGGATGGATTGATGGATGAATGGATGGATGGATGAATGGATGGATGATTAATGGATGGATGGATTGATGGATGAATGGATGGATGGATGAATGGATGGATGGATGGATGGATTAATGGATGGATTGAATTGATTTTTTTCTGGGATATAGTTGACAGAATTAATAGATTTTACAAATTATACAAAATCACGAGAGAGTATATAACTATGATTTTAACCTTAATTATATGATGAAACACAATTTTACTGTGAAATTTGATAAACTTTTGTTTAAATTAATGGAAAGCTATAAGATCAAAATGAGTTTAAATTCCAGATTTTGCTGATATGTACATTTAAATTTGAAGTGTAAAACCAAATCGCCATTCAGCCCCAAATTCTTTTTATATCTTAGCCTGGTTTTAAAATGTAATGTGTTATATATTGCGTTAAATAAGATTGATATCTAAGCAAAATTCTTCAAATTTACAGTAATTTTCTCATGTTTTAAAAATGTACTTTTCTATCTGATTTGGCACTTAATGCGTTAATGTCTGCAAAGGAAAACTAAAACATATTTAGTAAGATGCATTTCTTGATGGGTGTTTCTGTTTTTATAAAAGGTACCCCTTTCCAACAAGACCACCTTTATAAAGAATTTATAAATGGTTCCTAATTAGGTCATAAATGAAGTTGTAAACATTTCACGAGTCATTAGTTAACATTTTTAAACATCTTATAACATACCTCTCAATTTATCAATGTGGGTCACTATGTGGCAATAGCAAGTTAGCAGAACGGATGAGTGTGCTCACTATTTGGCAAGTGTCAGGTCTCTGATATCCTTTATAATAAAGGAGATATATTAGCTTATTAATGATTTGTAAAGTGTTTACAACTTAATTAGTTAAAGATTTACAAGCCTATTATAAACCCTTAATGAGAGGAGTCTTATTGTAAAGTATTACCTAATAATAATATACTCTAAATAAACAACAGGTGGCAGCAGTGAAATTTACAGGTGGGCTTGAGTCTTGAACTTTTCCCAACATATTTTTTCAGATAAGTTTCTGCAACAACAGCTACAAATAATTTAGCTTGAATTAAACTGATATAAAAAAGCTTTTAAAGCGCTGCTCAGTTACGTGTGATGCCTCCTCTTTCTTCCTGAATGTTGGCCGAGCATCTAAAATCACACTTTGTATTCTTAAGTGTAAAAAACAACAACAAAAAAGAAAAAAAAGAGCAGTAATGGTGTCATAAGTGGGTTTATGTTTTTGCCAACCTGCCACCAACTGACCCCAATGATTGACACTTTCTGGCTTGTTCTTAACTATAAATCACATGTCCGCTATATTATTGCTGACCGTTTCCCATTACGTTTCATAGTGGTTTAACTTATTGAGCACATTTCTCTTACCTTCAGGGCAGCCATTGATTTCCATTCTTCGGCGTAACCCAAGAGTATCGAGCGGCGCTGCGGCGGTGAACCCTCCGCTGCTTTTATATTGCTCTTATAATTATGTTATTGTTTAGCGGTGATACACTGTTTGTTTTTGTTTTTTCCCACCTGCAATATTAGGTAACTACCACAGCTTTGACGAGGGTAAGAGCCGACGCAGTGGTCGGTACCAGCGATGGAACCCAGGCAGCGTCAGGCCTGCAGATTGATTGTCATTCAATGAATGGAGATCAGGTGTTGCATGACGCAGCTGACTTTGCGTTACGTTTCAGGATAATTTTTTTTCTTTGTGCGGCTGCAGCTGTAATTCGGTTTTGACGAAGATAAAATGAACCCAGACCGATTTTCGAAACTAAATGTCTCAAATAATACGCGGAAATAAGGCTTTTTTTCTTTTTAATCTCAGCTATACAGAATATGGATGAATGTGTGAGTCATATCCATTCATCTCTTTGAAAGAAGGAAATCGTGTTTATAGACACTGAGTGGTAAAAAGTGAACGGGAGTAAGTCCGGTAAAGACATTTCTCACTAGACAAAGTGCAGCGAGTACATCGGTTTATCTGTAATCTGTGCTTTTGTATCAAAATGTCAGGGGACTAGAAGTCAATAACTTACATTTAATGACAGTTTATCTAGCCCGATTGACCTTAGGCAATTACTTTAAGCGCATTTCTCAATCAATAAAACACTATTTCTTTTTGTGTGTGCGTGTGTGTGTGTGTGTGTGCATGTGTGACGCACACTATGTGTTTCTTTGGTGTAAGGCAACAGATGTTTACTGTTGCTGCTGTAAAATATTCAGTGACGATTTCTTAACAGGTGAATGTTTATTAAGTTTGTACTTCAGGTGTAAGTAAACACCTCTGAGATCTCCTTAGTGGGTCAGAGGTCGTCCGACAGAATCGACACTGTTTAAATATGAGGCTTTCGGATTTAAGCTAGGCTACTTCAAATTGTATGTGAAGGGTTTGTGCGAGAAAATAGTTTCTGCAGAAAATCTCCCCCTAGTGAGTAAAATAAGTACTGTTAAAGTAAAATAGGATATAGACTAGATAAATGTCCTTGAGTAAATTTTTATGTATCAAATTTAGATTCAATCGGACCAAAGGTTGAGAAAAAATGCATGAAAAAGTGCTTTTTGTTTAACAAAAAACTCCCCCTAGTGAATAAAATCTGAACAATTAGATCAAAATATAACATATACAAGATACATCTCCTCTTCAAATATATATTCACCAACCTTGGAGCAAATTGGACCAACTTTTAGAATGTTATGCCCAAAAAAAAAGACGTTTTTTTCTCAAAAAGCTCCTGCTTAAGACTAAAATATGAACCATACCGTTAATATATATATAAATATAATTTTAAATACTAAATAAATCTCCTCGAGTAAATTCATATGCATAACATTTGGACTAAATCGGACCAATGGTTCGGAAGTTATATCTGAAACAAACACAATTTTTCAATAAAAAGGCTCCCTCTAGTGGGCAAATATGAGGCATGGAGTAAAACAACATCAAACCTATCGCTGAGAAAATTATTACCCAAACACCTCTGAAGATGAAGCTCCCCCTGCTGTTGAAAGTATTTAATCGGCCTTTCCCAAAACTAATCCAGTTCTTCCTCGCACTAAGGTTTAAGAAAGAACAAAATTTGAAAATGATCCTGAAATAGTTTTTGAGTTATTTTGTTAATAGGAAGGATCTGTGCTGTGATGATTCCATAATATCTATCTATCTATATATATATATATATATTTAATAAGCTTTGTTTCGGTGTTCTGCCAGCTATCTATCAACTCTGAGCAACATCTGTCAAAAGTGAATGCCCACTGGCAATTTGAGGAGAGCAGAGATAAAAGTGACCCCCCCTTCAAATATGTTTTATTCCGCTCGGGTTTGCAGTGGCACAAGGGTAAAATGAGAAATCACATTGCAGATGAATATCAGCACTATGGCCCTTTCTTCTATATGCTTGGATGACCTTGTAAGATCTGAATTTCAGATAATGTACGGAGTGGATGCTCCAAATTAATGCTCTGCAGTGGAAATTGAACTGTCACACGGCGAGGGAGAAGGAGGGGCGGGCAAGAAAAGCCAGTTTGTAAAATAGTTGATTTTTATGCTTTGTGCAAATGTCAGAGCCGTTGGTGTTTATCATCTCCGCCAAAGAGGTCGTTTCTTGTCAACCGTGTTTGTTTGTTGTTTGTTGGTTGGTAGGCTGTTTTTTGTTTTTAATTTTTAGCAGGATTATGTCTTGGGCCAGAATAGTGGTACGTTTCATCCAAAAACAGGAACCAACTGTTGGTTCCTGTTTTCCAAGCAGTTTGGAATGCAGACAAACCAACTGTGTGTCCTCACTAAGAATCAACTGAGTCCATAATTAAGTCCAACATCAAATGAGATAAATACACAACGAATTTCTACTGCTAACATTAGCTCAGCTTTGTTAACTTTAGCCATGATAGCTAACAGGAGCTAACGATGATACGCAATGATAGCGGACATTAGCTTACCTAAGTAATCATAGCTAGCAGTAGCTAACGTAGGTGATAACAACTGACATCAGCTAACATAAGCAACATTATCTTATTCTAGCGATGATATCTCAAATTCAAAATTAGTGATGATATCTGATATCAGAAACATTTTGTAATGGTAGCTTACATTAGCTAACTGCAGCAACGATAGCTGAAATTAGCTAACTTTGGACTTATGGCTGACATTAGCTAATTTAAGCAATGATAGCTGAAATTAGCTCAGCTGTTATGGTATAGCAGTGATAGCTGGCATTAGCGAACTTTAACAATGATATCTAACATAAACAAACTTAACGAATGATAACTGGCATTAGCTAACTTCTGGTGAAGATGTTAATTGACATCGCTAAAGATGACCGCTGAAATTACCTTACTCAAGCAATAATAGCTAGCAGTAGCTATATGTCTTTATATAAAGTATATAGCTAACTTTAGCAGCATTTGCTAACTTTGGTGATGAAAGAACAATGTTGATATCTTAAGGAAGGGATTCTCACATTAACTAGCCATGATTGCTCAACTTGGAAGACTTAAGCTTGGATGATAACGGACTTTAGATATGATAGCTTACCTTGGATAACTTTAGCAATGATAGCTCACCTTTGACAACGTTAGTGATAATATCTGACATTTGATAACTTTATCAAGCATAGCTAGCATCTGCTAACTTCACAGATAATGGCTGACATAAGCTATCTTTAGCAATGATGAATGGAATTAGCTTACTTTGGTGAGGATATCTGATCGACTAACATCGCTAAAGGTTATTGCCTACATAAGCTTACTTTAGGAAGAAAAGCTAGCAGTAGCTATATATCTAAATATAAAGTAAATATCTAACTTTAGCAGCATTTGCTAACTTGAGCCATGAACGAAAAATGTAAATAGCTTAAGGAAGGACTTCTACAATTTACTAACTTCCTTTAGATAAAGTTAGTTAATTGAATAACAGTGAAGTCATCCACAGCAACAACGTAAACCAGCCCCTCCTCTGGATTTAGAATATATAAGCAGCGTCGGGAATAAAGTATCCCTTCAGGATATAATCTTTTTTCTCTGTGACTTTAATGGCGATTAGGAGAATTCTTAATGTTGCTTTGTGAAAATGGCCTCTGATCCAAATCTAAAAACTAGTTCTTAATATAATTTATGTCAAAAAGTTGACGCAGAGGATGAGAATTTAACGGCATGCTGAAATCACAGTTTTTGCTCTATAATGTATAATTTTTCTACTCCCTACAAAATCTCTTTTTATGTTCTGAGCAGAGACTTCAGTGTTTCAGTAAACCAGTAAATCCTTTTTCCTCAGCTCCCCGGGTTCAAATTCACAGCCCTGCTGTTGTTGTGCTTTGTTAGCTTGTTAGGTCATGCCTATCCTGTTTGACAGTGCCAATAAAGTGTGTTCAAATCTTGAACAAGCTCACTGGCAGCGACGCTTTTCTTATTTCTTTTTTTTTTTTCAAGGCAGGATTGTATTTTCACACATTAGAATCAAAGTCCCAAGTCACTTGTCACTTGTTTGGGAATGGCTGATACACATAAACAGCCGTTCGCCACAGGAACTCCCTTATCTGTGCCGAAATATTCAGAGAGCAGAGCAGAATGCTTAGCAGACCCTGTGGACATGATGTCTCTCTCATAATGCAACTTGGGGCTTCCTGTTTTCTTTTCACCTCTCTTTTTGATGCACCTTCATCGTTTCGATATTTGCACGTCAGCCGTTTTCTTCAGAGAGTAGTCTTCGTATGCATGTGCTGTCAAAGCAAAAGAGAAAAAGCAAATATCTCACACTAGTCTGTCTATTTTTTTAACCTATTTTTCCAGTACCACGCATCATTTGTGTGTTTTAAATGTCCAGTTTGAATATGAACTTTGGGTAAAATTTTACGATAAGACTACTTTTAAAAAGGATTCATTTATGGTGAACCGTATTAGTTTATAAATTACACTTTTTAATTTAAGGGCGCTTTGGGAATGAAATCTGTAAAAAAAATTAAAAAAAACGACTGTAGACTATTTAACTGTATTTCTGTTTTTTATAATAGTCACCGCATTGCAGTATGAATACCGTAATGAAGAATGTATAAATGTTATATAATAAGGTTATAGATTTGATTTTTAACATTTTGAGTCATTATTTAACATTTATAAAAAAAACTTATAACTTAGCTCTCCGTTTATCAATGTGGGTCACTATTTGGCAAGATCAAGTTAAAAGTACAACTAAGTGTGCTCAATATTTGGCAGGCATCAGGTCTATGATGCCCTTAATATCTAATGACTTATAGCAGCTTATTGATGATTTGTGAGGTTTTCAAACTTAATTATCAAAGTACACACCAGCCATTTACCCGTATTGAGGGAAGTCTTATTGTAAATTGGTACCGAACTTCATTCTCAGGCCGCCTGCCAACCAAGTCAGTCATGAAAAACATGGAGTGGTGTTGTAAATCCGTCACCGGCACAGAGGCTGCCCCCTTCGACATGTGATCCACGCTCCCGATGCCCTCTTCCATGTTGTTGTGACATCCGTTCAACTCCCGTGACCTTACTTTGTCTCTTGAGAGATGAGTTCCAGTCAAAAGCCCCTTTCCTTCCATCTAATTTAAAGTAATGACCCCAAAGCTCTCCAAGACCTATTACAATGGAGAAGTGCAGCTATTCGTTTATATCCGATGCCATGGATACTGGTGGTATTCTCGTCCCCTTGGAGAGGCTAACTAAGACAAGTCTCTCAAGCCTTTGACAGAGCGGCGTTTCCACTAGCTCAAACATGACTCAACCAAATGGCTTTGTCTTGGGAGCAATTTAAGGCAACAAAAGGCTTATAAGATATAAAGCTTATTCCGCCTTTCCACATCCATTATCGTAAGTACAGCTGAGTGTATGGCAAATATATATTTATTTCTAGCCTCTGAAATTAAAGGTGCACATTTCTAAGTGGAATAGTAACTGGTCCCCTCTATAATAATTATTCTAACTGATTATTATTTCCTGTGGATTCGAAACAGTTGAATTCTATTTAAATGTATTAATGAAAATCTTCTTTACTGACAAAGTTAAGACAAAACCCTTTATCAAATATTTTATGGGCTGCTGTATGGCCCACCGGAATTATTAGCACACCTTAAAAAATTTGTAAATGGAGATGCAAAGATTATCTTTCAAATAAGAACTTTTTTTTTACAAAAATATAAACTTTTAGTCAAATAACAAAATCAAAGATCAGGGGAATACATTCAGAACATAAACTACATTTTCACACACCTAAAATAGGTTCGCCATCATTATTGGCATCCCCAGGAATGATATTTTATATTTTTAGTAGGCACTTCCTGCTTTACTGGGGTATAAATATGAGGTGACACATGTCTTATTTTCTTTGATATTCTTCACAAGGGCAAAGACCGGAGAACACAGCAATGATGTGCAAAGAAAAGTTGCAGAGCTGCACAAATCTGGCAATGGAGACAATTTTAACAAATAAAAGATTTCAACAGTTAGATCAATAATCAAGAAGCTTAGAGACCCTGGAGATCATCCCGGACCTTCCAGCAGGACAATGATCTGAAGCCCACCTCAACATCAACCCAAGAATGGTTCAGAGATCACAGAATAAAGGTTCTGCCGTGACCATCCCAGTCACCTGACCTGAACCCCACAGAACATCTGTGGGATTTGCTGCAGAGGAGAGTCCACCAGCGTGGACCTCAGAACCTGAAGGAGTTGGAGAGTTTCTGTATGGAGGAATGCTCTCAGATCTTCTCCATCTGTTCTCAAACCTCAGCACAGACTACAGGAGGAGACTCAGAGCTGTTACTTGTTCTATGTTATGAATAATATGTTGTTTTTATATTTTCTAACATGAGTTAAATGTTAGATTGTTGTGAATAATTTGAGTACAGACAATAAAGACTTTTTTTTTTTTGCATCTCATGTTCTATTTTTATTTTAACGGGTGTATATGAAAGGCAGCTTTAAATATAGAATATTTCGTCCCGTCACTCAGTTCATGTATCTCATCCTGTTGGAGAGAAGTTGTACATAAAACCTTCATAATGATCCTTCGCCCTTGTCCTTTATTCAAGTGATGACAGAAACTAGTATCCAACTCAATCTGCAGTGAGCGCCTACATCGAGGCTAGGGCTCCCATAGGACGAATGATGTGCCTGCATTAAATTAACTAAGCCTTCTTATGCCATCATATCACCCAGAGCATCTGTATCTGGGATTCCATAATTATGCATGTCCCATTAAAAGAGCTTTAAAGCCAATCTATGCCGTTGCTTATTTAGTATTCTTGCGCAAATAGCGTCAATTAAGTGTGGCTCCCCAAAGACCTCCTCAACGTTAAGAGGATTGATTGAATTAAAGTCTACGTTTGAATGCATTCTGATTGTTTGATGCCCTGGTATTGAAATTATTGGCTAATTTAATCCTTTGACATCTATTCTGGCATAGAAATGAATCATCAGAAGAAGAAGAAGGGAAAAAAAGAAAGGTGTTTATGTCCGTTTAAATTATCATCTCCTTGACATTTTGAGTATATCAAACATTTATTTTAGCTTATTTTATGAAGCGCCTCATCCCATAATCGTTTCAGCGACAATGTCGGTACGCTTTAAGCTTAAAGCTCTGTGAACCCTGATGAACCTTCAGTTCACTTTTTAGGGAACATCCGTAAAATTAGTTACCCAAAAAAGTCGGCGTCCACAGATCCTTCGTGTTACAGCGATAACTCAAAAACTGTCACATGGATCTTTATGAAATGTTTTATTAACATAGATGTTAGTGCGAGGAAGAACAGGGTAGATTTTGTGAATGTTCCGTTGTATATTTCTAACACTAGGGGGAGTTTTAACTCCAGAAGTTTGCGGGCCATAATCTTTCAACCGTTGGTCCGATTTAGTCCAAAACAGGTGCGTATGAATAAACCCGAGCAGATCTATCTTTGTATATGTTATATTTCACTCTAGAGGTTCATAGTTTACTCACTAGGGGGAGATTTTGTATGAAACACAGTTTTTTTAAAAGAACCTCCTATTGGTTGGTCGGCTTTAGCCCGAGTTTGGTGCATATCAACTGACTCCAGGAGATTTATCACATAAATTTCAGATTTTACTCGAGCAGTTCATATTTTACACTCTAGGGGGAGTTTTCTTTTTAGTGGAAACCCTGTTTTCCGGACATAACTCAAAAATATTTCATGGATATTTTTCAAATTTTATACTCCCACAGACTTTAGAGTGAGGACTATACGGATTGATTTAGCAAAAGATCAGTTGTAGGTGTCTGACACTAGGGCGAGTCAGCCATAATTTTTCAACCATTGGTCGAATTTAGTCCAAACCCAGCCACAAAAGGGTCACAAGCCAGTGTACTCCCTGTGCCGGTCTCAAGCCCGGATAAATGGGGAGGGTTGCATCAGGAACGGAGTAAAACCTAAGCCAAATCCATAAGCAGAACCCAAAAGTGATTTCTAGGGTTAACAAATACTGTCACTGGGACAGTAAGCCAAGAAGGTACCGACCAATGGATGGAAACAGGTGATCCACTGTGGCAGCTGTGAAAGGGCGGAGCCGGAAGGAGAAGAAGAAGAAGAAGAAGAAGAAGAAGAAGAAGAAGAAGAAGAAGAAGAGCTACAATTTAATCCAAATTTGTTATGTGTTTATTATATATGAGTCAGTACAGGGATTTATTTGTTATTTTATTAGTAACAATAATTAGTCTGTGAGCACACAGCGACACCACGCATTAGAAAAGTAAGCGTTGTGCTATAACAAGAGCAACTTCATAAGATTCAGATTTGTCATTCCTTCACCAAATGCTTCCATTGGACCTAATGGATCACTATTTAATTGTCCTGCTGTACCTCTAAATCAAAAGTGACGATGACTGATGAAATACTGTTACTTCACTTTGATTTAGAGAATTCATACATTGGCTCACATTTTAAACCTCTATGTTTTGCTCTACTTGTAAACGGTACAAAATTATGAATCATGTGTGACGATTCATAACCTTCCTTTGGAACACTTCTCTAAGGCCTGTTTATGTACCGATCAGCCATAACATTAAAACAACTTACCCAATAGGGTGAAGGCTCACTTTGTTCTGCTTAAACAGTTCTGAGACATACTGTGTGTTCTGACACCTCTAACCTTTCAGTTCTGATCTGACATGCCAATTATAAGTTCTTTCTGCGGGGTCAGGGGTCAGCGTGGGCACAATGACCGGTCTGCGGCTGGACCGGCCCCTACGCAGCAAGCTGCCAAGCACTGCGGGTTCTGAAACTTTTCTATTGGAACCAGCCTTAACTTTTTCAATAATTTGTCCTACAGTAGCTCCTCTGTGAGATCGGACAACATAACAATGATAATATACTAAAACAAAAGTTACAAAATGCTTTTATAGGATAGAAACAAAGACAAGAAACAAGCATGACAGCAAATAGTCATAAATGATGTTAAACACCAATGAGACTGTTTGTTTGGGTTACTAAAAGGCTTTCTTGAAAAGATGTGTTTTAAGAAATTCTGCTGGCCTCAGCTCTTCAGGCAGGGAGTTCCAGAACTGAGGGGCCCTGACCGAAGAATTCCTGAGGCAACAGCAAGCAGAGCGCTATCCGAAGATCTGAGACTGCGCCCGGGCCCATAGGGAGCAGCTCAGTGATGTAGTTGGGCGCTAAACCCGTGAAGTGCTTTAAAAGTAGCCGCTAAGATCTTAAAACTAACGAGTAACCAGTGAAGAGAGGCTAAAATCGGGCTGATATGTTCTTGTCTTCTCCCAGTGTTTGTTAAGTTGCTTGCATTCTGAACAAGCTGGAGACGTGAAAGTGCTCTTTGATCTTCACCCGGAATACCCTTAAAGCAGACCAAACAAGATGAAATGACACTTAAAGTAGTGCAAAAAATATAAAATTGTCTTTAAAGTAGACCAAACAAGATGGTATGAAAGCATGGATGACCGCCAGGATTTTGAAAATGGTCCATAATTGATGAAAGCATATGATTTAACAATGTATGTTATTCTTCTTCAAAAGAAAAGTCACTATCAAATATCACGTCCAGGTTTGTGCCTGATATTTGGTATTTGAGGAAAGGGATCCATGATGTTTCTTTAAAATAGAGATGTACTTGGGCGGAGAACTGCTTCTAAAATGGGCTAAACTTTGCTCTGCAGTGCGAATCCCATGACCCTGTTTACGCATGACCATCTTTAGACCACTTTGGGAGGTACTGAAAACTGCATACTGGGATAAAAATACAATTAACAAGTCTTTAATGGCTGCTTAATGCATCCCGCCCACAGACGCGTATCATTGTAACGACGTAATCAATGTTAATATGACTTTGCCGATCAGTGGTTTTAATGTTTTGGCTGTTTGGTGTATACCAATTACATTTTTCTCGAACATGCCTTATTTCCTAGGCAGTAAACCAAACAGTTTAAACACGTTTCTTTTGGGTGCTGGATGATCTTTCAACACTTTAGTTTAAATTTATTTATTTCAAACAGCTAATGCCTCATTTAGATGCAACACCGCGTCTCTGCGGCGTCTGCTAGGAACAATGAATGCAATCATAAGCCAGCATGGTGTTAATTATTAAAAACTCCATATTCTTCATTAGCTTAATAATTGTAGTTCAGAATCCGGCACTCAACGTCACGGGAGCCAAAGAACGGTTCATCAAACTGACCCGTCCGGAAAGGGAAACGGCGTTTAGCATGATGATAAATGGGTTGAATACGCCGCTAACGGGAGACTCTAAAACATGTCATTTTAATCACGTCAATGCTTGTGGGAGAGACGGGAGCAAATTCTTTAATTTTCATTTCCGAGAATCTTGCTGCAACGTGTGACGGAACGAAAAAAAAAGAAAAAGAAGGAACAGAGCCCTGCGGTTCTGCCGATGCGAGGGTGTTGGGGACAAATCATGTTGTTGCTGCTAGAGCTGAGCAGGACCAACGCCTGTCGTTTCACATGACTCTTCTCCCGGAGAGTCGAGGCGTAATGGCAGCCAGGATCCGACGTTTCACCCAGGGAACAGCCATCAGTGTCAAATCTTGTGAACTTTGCATTTTTAAGGGTTGTCATGTTTTGTCACAGAGTCGGGGCCTGAGCAGCTTTGTTGACTCTGTTCTTATTGTGTGTGTCGAAGCCACTTTTCTGCAAAGGCTACCAATGAGGCAAATCAACGGCTAATATAACGGCATCGCAAAATTGTTTTCCTTCACAGGCCAGCTGGCAGAAATAGCGGCTTGTCCAGGCAGTGGTGCATTTGTCACAAATAATTAATCCCCCCCACCCCCCCCCACCCATAAAAGTGCCCACTAGGATGATGGAAAAGGTGGGTTCATTAACCTCCTTCACCCAAGCTTCCTTCCTGTGGCACTTAACAACGTGTTGGTTGATGGTTCTTCCAATCGCCTGTAGCAGAAATCCTGCACTTTCCCTCCAAAGATATCTGGCTGGGTTGCCATGGAAAAAAAACGGGAGAGGGCAGGCTCGGCTTCTCGGTGCCGCTGTCTTTAAACGCGTTCAGAACATCAGAACATCTTCACAGCTTCTACTAAGACACACCAGACCACATCTTGGAAGAGCCCCGCCCCTTTCCTAACACTCCCGTCTTTATAGCCCCGAAAAGTCGGGGATTCCTGTTAACTGGAGGAAGAACTGGATTGATTTTGGGAAAGGTTAGTTGTATATTTCTGAAACTACGTGGCGCTTTATCATCCAAAGTTATTGGAACGTTAATCTAAAGTATTTGTGCAATTGTTGTTGCACAAATGCTGTGTGTTGATTTACAGACAGAACTTATTAACCTTTGATCCAATTGGGTCCAAATTCAGTACATATGAATCGATCCAAGGAGATCTATCTTATCGTGAATATTTAATAATTAAGTTCATATTTTACTCACCAGGGGGAGCTCTGTTACAGAAAACGCTGTTTTCCAGGCATTCTTCAGGAACTATTTCACGTATCATTCAGAAATATTCCATCGATCATCTCCGAACTTTATGCCGCCATAAATAACGATGAAAGGTCGAATGATATATTTCCAACACCGAGGGAAATTTTACCACCAAAAATTTTGGGGCCATAATCAGTTGATCCAATTTAGTCAAAATTTTATGCATATTAATCTTGTTTATATCATATTTGACCCATATTTAATCCACTAGTTCATAATTTACTCACTAAGACTCACCGGAGGATCAATCAGGAGGACTGCTTGCAGAACGAAGGAGACTGGAGACTTTTTGGGGGATATACGCTTACTGTCGGCGACGGCAGCATAAGTCTAGTTTTTCCTCATCCTCATCCTCCTCCCCTCTCTCTCTCTCTCTCTCTCTCTCTCTCTCTCACTCACCACCACCACCCAGCTTTCTTCTCTCCAGGAGCTCCGGCTGGACTTTGAATCACTTTTTTCACAGTTTACTTCAAATTGACATTTCGTGGAGTTTAATCTCCGGAGGGGAACAATGGGTACATTCCATTACACAGAGCGATATGAAAAGCCACAGACCTCGTGAATAGAATGTGAGAGACAGAATAAAATAAATAAACGACTATCTAGGAGTGACCCAGAATACTGATGGCAGGAAACAAAGCGGTTGGCAAAGTGGGATTTTCGGCCGGTTCCCCTCTTTCCGTGAGTCGTCCCTTCCCTTCGTCGCTTGCAGAGACGCTTGCAAGACCCCCGCTTTCCTTGAATGCGCTGAAATATTCACCAGATGTGATTCACAGGCTGAAGGGAGCATGTTAAAGGAGAGGAAGGAACATGTGTGTGCCGTCCCATAGTGCACTCCTGTAGATCAATGCCTGAGGAGCATCCTGACAGCTCCAACTGCTCCATAGAGAAGGAGATGGTTTTTGTGTTAGGATCAAATGGGTTGATGGGTTACGACCAGTCTGGCTGGCAGTAGGCGCTACAAGAGGCGCTAATTGTACATTTTTTCTTCTGCAGCTACGAGCCAGTGGTGAAGGAAATGGCATTTATTTCATTTCATGACACTAACAGCCATAAAATAATTATAACCGCTGACAGGTGAATAACATCGATACAATGGCGCCTGTCAGTCAGTGGGATGCTTCACGCAGCAAGCGACCTTCTTGTCCTCGATGTTGATGCTTTCGCCGCGGAAGAATTGGGAAGGCGTGAGGATCCGATTTTGATGGAAACACAACTTGGACAGAGAAAATCTCCAAAACTGCAGAACTTCCTGGGGGTTCCTGAGCAGAAATATTTATACATACCATCATATATGAGGTCGTATATATATATATGACCTCACTTTTTTATAGTGAAGCATCCTCTGATGCTAAGCTAGGGCACATGATTTGCGATGTTAACTGAGGTCACCGGGTGCCAGGGTGACACCGTCACTAAGGCGACCCGGCTGAAGTTGATGAAGCCTCAGTTTGTGGTCTGGCAGCTCCCCACCACTCTTCATCCAGAACCACCTAGAAGCTTTTTCTGCAGCCTATTTGTTCTTGAAGACGGCTCTCCTCCTCCTCCTCCTCCTCGTCCACCTCCTCCTCCTCCATCCTCCTGTGATGCCAAGTGCATTACCGGCTCTACAAAGATATAGCCCAGCGAGCCTCTGCACCCGACCTCCACCGTTAAGAGCCTCTTCCTCAGCAGGAGACGGAGCTGTGCTAGAGATGCTTGCTCCTCTTCACTTGAACTTTTAACCATGTCTCCTGATTGTGTGGATTTTCAGCAAACAAACACAGACACAGCTGTACCGCTGAATTTACAGGGTTGTTTTGACCAGTTCATTTTGACCCATTTATGACTTTAAACAGTTTCAAGTTTCGTACTCTAGAAATTTGGAATAAGGTTATTAGGTTTAATACTCTTTAGTAATCTTGAGAATACCACATATTTAGATTTAGCAGAATTTAAAATGATTTGATGAGATCTAAATGTGTCAAACGATACGTTTAAGTGAAGAAGAGACGTATAAAATAGTGTCATCTGCAAAACAAACAAACAATAAAATGCACATTGCAGTTTTGAGGGATAATTATTACACTGTTCTTGTACATATGGAATAAAACAGGACCAGGCATGGACCCCTGTGGTACACCTGAAATGACATTAAGAGGATTTTCATTCTTTGGTGGTGACAGATTGATTAGAGGTCGTCATGGAAACATTGAAGGGATTTTTAATCCAAACCAATGGATCCCGATTTGTTTTAGAATGTTACTTGTTGTAAGTGATGAGGAGTGTTTTAATTACATCAGGACCGACATGCAGGATTGAAGGATCTAGATTCTCCATTCTTCATCCTTAAATCTGTTTGGATTTAAACGAATCGCTTTTTTGCGAAACCTCACCTTCACTCCGGGTTGAAAAGGAGAATTTCTTTTCAGAGTGGAGAAAATTTGATTACAGATGGAAAATCAGGCCTTAGGACAATAATGTTGAGTCTGGATGAAATGTTGATTCAAAACCGACATTGAAACCGGAAGAATGAAAATGATTCTTTAAGGATTTCCACCATGAGTGACATGAGTACGGAGGCCCCCTAGTGTCAGCTGAGAGAAAAAGAAAATCATCTGTAAATCCGTGAAAACTGTTTACATGTGCGCATAAATTATAAACTGTCAGTCACATAAAACATTGAACAAAACAGAATTGAACAAAATTGGACCAGGGCTTTATTTAATACTCTGGTTTTGTCAAGATCTCCTACTGGGTAAAATAAATCTCTCTAAATATAAAAATAAACAATCACTCACTTCATAATAAAACATTTGCACTATTGGGGGTCCGTACCTGAGGTATTTGCAAGTGCTGATTTTACCATTTCCAATCACTTTGAAACATTTATTTCTTCTTCTGGATCTTCTTCTAGGCTGCATTTCTTTCAAGAAGACTTTCTGAGATTTTTGGAGAGAGTCAAGAAATTAAACTTTTCTTAATTTTAGGATTGAGGGTTCTTAAGAATGTTGTGAGAACAAAAGATAAAAATACTTGGCCAGAGTTATAGAGCGTAACCGCTTCATTTAAAGCAGAGAGAATTCAATCAGCTAATAAAATGTTGTTGATTTAAATGTGTTAAAATCTTATTATGCACAAATTGGTACATTTGCGGAGATATAGAGCATTTCTAATAGGCGTAATTCCACGGTGGCCGCTGATGTCTTGAGCAAACGCTGTTGGTATTAGAGTATTTAAGTTTGATTATTTCTGGTTGATTATAGGGAATCTGGTCATGGTGGTTTCGAGGGAATCGGATTTTCATGGATTTGAATTAACTGATGCAGATTAAGTCTCAAACACGTTCACATTCTTTTAATCTGGTAGTTGAATCCAAATTAAAATCACCCAAAGTAACCAAATCTGAGTTAATAAGCGGGGACATTAATTCTGGAATGTCTCTCTGGCAACTGATTTCTGTGGATGGTGGATGGAAGATACCAATAAATATGTCAACACTACTGCCCATTACAAAAATCCTGAACAATGAAATCAAAACTATTTGGTAGTGAAGTACAAAATAACATTCTAAAGAATCTGTAAAATATTCCAATACCAGGGCATCATGATCACAAGGAAGTCAACCAAGTCTGCTCTAGGTTTTTTAATTGTCAGAGTCAAAATTGTGGTTTGGAGTCACACAAAGATGTTATCTCTGTTGAAGTGGCGGGGCAGGGGACGCTCTGAATCTCAGGAGGCTGATTATTGAGAGTCAAGAGACAAATGAGACAAATGAGCATTTGGTCTGTGGAGGAGAGTAGTTTTGTTTGTGTTTGTGTTTGTGTTTGTGTAAAGAAAACGACAATTTAAACTAATTAAACAATTTAAACTCCTAAAATTATACTATAAGACTAATATATAAAGTATTTTAAACAAAATAGTCCGTTAAATTACTTTGAGTAAGGAGCTATGAGTCGGACTTCGAATATACCGACCTCCATCCAACCGGTCAGCTTGTGCTGGTTGGCAGATTGGACATTTGCCAAACTCAGAAAAGAGTGCCTGTTTTAAACATCGATGGTTTCTGTGATCTGACTCCTTTCTGCTGTCAGATGTCTTCAACCTGATTTTGGTTCTCCAGGGAAATGGACTCCATCTCCACTTTGGCTGGATCAGCCGCAAACGATACCAGTGAATCTGATCAGCAGAGGTTCTGTCCATGGATAGAACCTCTATCCAACTCGTTTTAACTTATCTTATCTCTAATATCTTATCTCATCTCATAGGAACTAATCTTATCTTAAAGTATCTTATCTTATCTCATCTCATAGTAACTTATCTTAACTAATCGTATCTTATCTTAAAGTATCTTATCTTATCTTATAGTATCTTATCTAATCTCATCTCATGTGAACTAATCTTATCTTATCTTATAGTATCTTATCTTATCTTATAATATATTATCATATCTCATCTCATCTCATATGAACTTATCTTAACTTATCTTGTAGTATCTTATCTTATCTCATCTCATATGAACTTATCTTATCTTATCTTATCTTATAGAATCTTATCTTATCTCATCTCATATGAACTTATCTTAACTTATCTTATCTTATAGAATCTTATCTCATCTCATATGAACTTATCTTAACTTATCTTGTCGTATCTTAACTTGTCTTATCTTATCTCATCTCATAGGAACTTATCTTAACTTATCTTGTCGTATCTTAGCTTATCTTATAACATCTTATCTTATCTCTTATGCCATGAACCACGAAGGGTCGTTCTTTGACGGCAAAAGCGAAAACCCCACAATATGAGGAATGGGTTATAATTATATGGCTAATGGGTGTACATCCTATTCATATATTACTAATGCTTTTAACGGTAAGGTGAGACCATACCGTCTCTTGCTAACCAGCCTTGCACGAAGCTCGAGTTGACGAAGATGAGGATGAGATTGGACAATAAATTGTGGAGTTTGACGATCCTGTGCTGACAAACTTGTTGCCTGTGGATTTAGCCGGTCTGCTTTTGCAATTCTCCACGAACAGGAGAATCATAATGCGTCCGTTATGTGTAAGCCGGAGGCACTATCAGAGACTATCGGTTGTAATATAATTTGTTTTTCTAAGGGACAGAGTAACCAACCAAGCAGACAGCTGGTGTCAGCTGTAACTAATGAAGCGGATAGTTTTTAGAGCTGATTGCAGTACGAGGAGTTATAATGTTTTCCATTCCTTCGTAACTCAGTCATTTGTTCCACGCTCTTCATATTGATGGTGTATACTCATGGTGCTCGTATTCCCTATGCGACCAGCGCTTAATGAATGATCGATATTTGCATATGAGATTGGAAAATTTCAAAAATATTGGAAACCTTTCACTTAACTAATTGTAGCAGAGCTTGAGTTTAAAATGTCGTTTTTACTTCTTCAAAGGATGTTACATTCAAAGTAATTCATTTCTGATTCTGTATTCTATGCAGTGTGGAGGTGGGGGTGGAGCCTATACCAGACAACATTATGCAAGGGGCTGGGTACACCTGGTACAAACCATCAGTGTATAACAGGGTCAACACATCGGGAAAAAACAACCGTTCATACTTATATTCTCTCTGAGGGGCAATTTTAGAGTTTCTTGTTCACCTATATTCCATAATTATATCCCTAAAGAGTCGGGGATATCATCACCGTCGCTTTTTTCTCGGACCCTTCATGTTAATGTTATAACTCCAAAAACTATTTCATGGCTCATTTTCAACTTTCAGACCCATGTAGATCGTAGTGCGAGGAAGAACTGGATCAATTTAGTATATTTCCACCAGCTTTACCTCCACTTATATTAGATAGTTATATAGTAGAACTTCCTAACCGTTGATCTGATTTAGTGCAGATTAGATATGTATGAATCGACTTGAGGAGATCTGTTTTGTATTTACTCTATTTCACTCTTGTAGTTCATATTTGACTCACTAGGGGAGGGTTTTTTTTCCCCCTGTTTTTTTTTTTACAAAAAATACTGCGAACAAATTTCACATTTAATTTGAAGTGTTCAATCAGGGGGATTGGATGTGCTATGCAGGGGATTGGAGACATTTGGGGGATATACCATAGTTTTCTTTATATTTGTATATTTATTTTGTATATTTTTGTCATCATTTCTCAATTACTGGTCCAATTTAGTCCAAATTTCGAGCAAACAAATTAAGTCAGGTGATCTATTCCATCCATACATCATGTTTTTTCTCTCTTGTAGTTCATATTTTACTCACTAGGGGGTGCTTTTTACAAAAAAAAAAGTTTTACGAAAAAGTGTTTTTCTCGACATAACTGAAAAAAAATGTCATGGATCATTTTCCAAATTTGATACCCCTCATATGTCCTCTTGGGTAGTTCAAAGATCCGCATCTGGAAATAATAAACACAATGTCACTCGTAACCATAACTGCAAACTTTATTTGAAAAAATAACACTATAAATTCAATGGCATTGTGAGGTTGCCTAAAATGTAAATCCAATTATGACGGAATTCTATCTGAATAAATGTGCTCCACCGCTGCAGAGAGCCGCGCCATCATTGATAGAATTCAGTCGTGCCACAGAGAGCGACAGCAGGAGGCGGACAAAAGCGATGGGGGGGACATAATGGACGTCCCTAAACAGACCTTGGACTGGGGACATTATGATTGCATGGTTAGAGCCTTAAAAAAAAACTCAAGGCTGCCCAGTTATTATAAATTCAGGATTAAAATAGCACAAACCTTAACCTATGAGTGTGTTAAAGAAATAAAATATAAATAAAAAATGCATTGAGAGAGATTTCATTATTGCCTATTAAAAAGCATAAATATACTTGCAGTGAAAAGCTGAAAGTTAACCTTGTCCAGCTGAATACATGTTTATGTTTTTATGCTACCCACTTTACCTCAAATACAGAATTGAACCTCATACATATATCGTATACCGTTCTTCCTTATTGCTATTTGAACTTCCTCTCATTATAAACCTCGAAACGTCGGGGGTGTTGATATTGATGATAGGATATTTTATCTGTGTAGTTTCTGTTATTTGAAGGTTTGAATGACACTCAAATTTCCCATGATGCACGGCATCCTCATGAATATGAGATTGTTACCAGACGTTTCATTCTAACACGTTCGGAAGCTTAATTTGACTTGAACAATCAAGCCGGCGTTTGCATTAGCTGTTGAAATCGATTACTTGGCCGCCGATGGAGCTGCAGGCTCTGCGGTAACGTAGCCGGCGGCATTAAGGCTTCACGCTTAATTTGTTCTGGATTCGTTTCATCTATTGGAATGACAGAGGAACTCCGTGCGAACGTATAGAGTAATTGGTGAGGGGAGCGTCATCATACGTCTAATGGTTGGTAAAATGACTATTATTTGAATCCATTAACTCACTTCATTCCATTAAAGCGGCTCACGTTTAATGATTATTGCAAACGTCGCTCTGTCACGTTTTTTTTTTCATCCCCTTTTTAACATCATATTCCACTTGATGTCGACGCCGTTTCATTACGTGGAATTGCAGCATCCCTCAGCGGGAGACTGCGTTGGCGATGGCGGGACGACGGGAGCGGAGGGGTCGGTCTCGGCTCTCGGACCCCGGGAGGGGTTTGTTGAAGGAGGTGCATTAAATCCCAGTATTCTCCTCATGGCTCAAGGCTTGGCTCCACTAGCAGTCGTTCATCTTCACAGCCATCACTCACATCAGTCACAGTCCTCCCACCGCTCCCGAAGCCCGAGGGTGTAGGGGAGCCGGACTCGCCGAGAAAAATTCTTGAGGCTTCATGAGTGGCACCATTATCAGAGTCCAGTAATAGATTACCTAAATCGTCAGCCTGTCACGGTCGATGTTTGCCCTGACATTTCACGTAAAGATCCCTTCCCTTGGTGGAATATCATACCGCGGCGTCCAGGAAGTGGTTGTTTTGCCAAATGGGTTGTCACTGTGTTGGCGATATAATGCCCTCTTCGCCTCCTCCCGCCCGGTTCCGCCTGTCAGACCTTGTATCTCTGCAGTTTGGATAAAAGGACCTTGTTTTTTGTTTTTTTTTCTTAACAATTTGTTATTCTGAAAGGATAGCGGCGTGGACAAACAGAAAAACGGGTAATTGGAAAACACTTTCAAGCTAAATAGCCAAGAGGCTGATAATTGGTGTGAAGATGGAAAGATGTTTTAGTGCATGCTAAAAAGCCTTTTCCCTTTCTCTGATTAAAAAGCCCTGCACTCCCACACAGGTGTTTTCAGCTATACCGGCTGATTATACCTCTGCGGCGGAGGGATTTATGTGAGGTCGCCCGGCGCAGAAATGTCAATACAACCGTCGTAGGCTGCCTCTACACAAAAATCAAGACATTGTCATTCAAGCCTGCAGCCTTTCACGCCCACATGGCCTCAGCCTGGATCCGGCTCTGCTCAGAGCAATCCATTGAAAATAATCAGTTAAAATGAATAGCTTTGAATTCCATTACAGTTTCAGAGAACGCGATCCCCGAGCTGACAGTGTCGTCAGCGTTTTTTCTTGGGGTTTTTTTTTTTTTGTTGAGATTCTTCTTATGGACAGCATCATCTTCTTCAAAAGCAATTCTGCCGCTCGTGGTACAGACATTCACCGCAGGCAAAATGAGTTTGACATTGGTCCATGGTGCAGGCAATGGAGGGTGACATATCCAATATCCAGAGAGTGGCAGGGCTAAATATTTATGTCAGACCAGCAGCTTTACTATCAGGAGATGATGATGAAGGGTTTTTATTGGGATCTGGATTTTCCAGAAAACTCCATCTGCAGGTAAGAAGCATCTCGGGGGTTAATCACATGACACAGGAGGATAAATGAAGAGTTTTTTAAGCATCTCAAAGAAGAGATGAAGCATCAGCCACATGTGGTTTATTGAGCCGGAATATATTCAGTATCTGTATTGAAGAATACATTTAAAAAAATAATAATAAAATTAATGCAATCAATGCATTTATTTAAAAAAAATTAAACGTCAATATTTTGATTCCTACGTTGTTTAAATCATGTCTTCTTGCTGTTCTCTGCTTCTTCTCTGCCTTTTTTATTTATTTTCGGAGCGCTGCACAACTGCCCACAAAGTGTTGCACAGCTGAATTGTACTTTTTAGGTCGCAACCAAATATTCCCCAACATTACTGTTTACTTTGAGGTGGATTTAGCCGCTACATAAACCGCATTTAATGAAGTAAATTGAATTCTGATGAAATTAATCGAACCGACCGAATTGCTGTTTACGACTCCTCAACTCGAACCGAGACCCGAAACATCTTCACCCTGGAAGGAGTTTTTCGAAGCATCCATTTATGATGATGTGGATAAATGGGCCAAATGCTGAGAAAAAGGCCCATTTTTAAAAGCAGCCATGTTGTGGACAGGGTACATTAGATAGATAGATAGATAGATAGCCTTTATTAGTCCCACAATGGGGAAATTGCAATATTACAGCAGCAGAGCATGTTACAGAGTAAGAATAACACAGAGTAAGAATAACACAGAGTAAGAATAACATCGTGTTATGTGCAATTAAAATAAATTAAAATAAATTAAATTAAAATTAAACGTTGTGTGCAATTAAAATAAATTAAAAGGTAGATGTGTGTAAGTGTGTGTGTAGTTGTTTAGGTTTGTGTGTTGCTAACAGTGCTGGTTGTGGAGTCTGACTGCTGCAGGAAGGAACGATCGGCGATATCGCTCCTTCACACACTTGGGGTGAAGGAGTCTGTCGCTGAAGGAGCTCTCCAGTGCAGAGATGGTTTCCTGCATGGGGTGGGAGACGTTGTCCCGGAGAGATGACAGCTTGGCCATCATTCTCCTGTCTCCCACCTCCTGCACCGAGTCAAGAGGACATCCCAGGACCGAACTGGACTTCCTGATCAGTTTGTCCAGTTTCCTCCTGTCAGCAGCTGAGATGCTGCTGCCCCAGCAGACCACTCCATAAAAGATGGCCGAGGCGACTGCAGAGTCAAAGATGCAGATGCAGTTATAGATGTTAAGATTTAACATCTATAACAAACTGCTCGTATGTATTTATGAGCATTATTTCATACTTTTGAAATCACTCACTATCTTTTTATTTATTATTTTAGACCTCCTTTTGACCGTTCTGTGTATTTTAAACAGCTTTATGTTCTCGCTCAGGTGCGCTGTTTGTCACATTGTGTTTTTTCTTACCAATCCTGCGCTGCCTGCAGCTTCCATGCTGGGGTAAGAGGCTGGAGAGTGTCACAGTGGCGGAAATCACCTTCTCAAATCAGCGTTTCCTGTCTTTTTTTTTAGTTGTTATTGTTGTTGAAGGCCAATCAGACTTTAATCAGAGGGCAGCTTGGATCAGTGTGAGCCGTCTGGACACGACGGAGTGAATCCAAGGTCAAAGCTTTTAGAGAGACATTGTCTAGCAGAGAAGGTTTGATAGAGCGAAGTTTGATGGATAAAGATATAACCCGCAAACAAACAGCGCGAGGGTGAGGATTGGAAGATAAAAATATATTGTGTTGACCTTTTCCTTTACGCCTTCATGGCAGTTTACCGACCTGTCACACATCCTTTTATCGCTCAATCACCTAAACGACTGGAGCGATGTTATTCCGTATCCACTTTTTAAAACCTGAACATATGAAACTCTTAGAGGGATGTGGAAAAACAAAAAAAAGCTTTTTCAAATTGAATTTGGACCCCGATCTGGACGCTGTAATAGTTTATCTCGCTCCTTGCGGGTGCAGTACAGAGCCGTGGTGCATTGCAGAGAAATCCGTATATTTAAATGACAGGGAATGACTTAGTCTTGGAGTCGCTGGCGCTCCGTTCAGTGAAGTGTGTGTGTGTGTGGGGGGGGGAAGGCCACGCATTCAGATGCTGCTCCAGAACTTTTAGTCCTCAACAGGAGCCCGGCGCCGCTCCGGCAAACATCCCGGAGCCGGCTTATCCACCTTTTATCGACTCCTTCCCCTCACGCTGTCAGGTGAATCAGGCAACTCCTTGTTCTTCTCTATCTCCGGCTCAAGCCCACGGCTGCAACATCACACTGGGACCAGTTTGTGACCTGATCTGTTTTTTTGTCTTATCCACACTGTAACAAATCGCTGTAAAAATACAGGGAATTTACACAGTGATCTACTGTTTGTTTTATGGATGTTTACTAAGAATATTAACAGCAAACTTATGTGAAATGTTTTCCCCACTTTTTCTCATGTCGTCAGCACAAAGTTGACGTAAAAATAAATAAAAAAAGTATGCTGGAAATATAGTGGAGAGGATCAGGTTTGTTTTAGTTTGTGTGGCGCCCTGGAAAAACCTTTATGGAGTCTCCTAATACCAAATCACTAGTTCTTTAGAATTATAATTTAACTCTGACTTAATTGACCTTGTAATTGACAGGAAACAAATTAAAAATGTGTGGGTTTTTTTTTAATTTAACGTTTTTATTTAAAATCTTTTATCTATCTTTATTTGATATTAATTCATTCATTTGCATTGCAACTTTAATTAAAGTAATATTATGTGGCTGTCTTTAATGCTTTGAGGTAAATTCTTGTTTGAGCCATTTCCACAAGTTTTCAGGGCTTTAAATCATGAGCTTCTGGCAGTTTTCTACCGTAAAGATCACATTCTACTGTACTTAATTATGTTTTATAGCATGAAGGCGTTCATGTAGATTACAGAAGGTAACCTAAAATAACAATATCATGCTTGTAACTACCAGGATTTTACAGGGAATCTTTTACAGTATTGTACCGTAAATAAACCTGCTTTAAAATGTCTTACAGTGTAGACCATATTGTGTAAGGAACGTATTGGCGAGCATTTATTGATGAGTCAGCAGCTTCTCTTGTCGCCTTCTTGAGCTTCATCTTGAGTCTGTTTCTGTTCTTTTAACCCCTGGAACAGAAAAAAGATCTTAGTTCAACTCTCTGAGTCAAACTGAAGGTCCTGACATTAATACATGTGGGTAAAAACGTATGTACATGTGTGTAAAAAGAAAAATGCCATGTACAATAACCTCTGAAATAACATGTGCAGGATAGATTAGGCTTTTTTCCCTTCACCACAACAGCAGCGCTGCCAAGAAAATTCAGCAAACTTTTGCCACAGAAGAAAAAAGAAATACAACCTATTCAGCCGACACACAGGTGGTCTCAAAGAAACCGAATCGTAGTCGCAGATCTTAGGCTCTGCTGCCGGGGAGCCCGAGCCAACCCCAGCCTCCGGATGAAACCCCATAGTCGTCCACGTCTCAGGTGACACTCTGTTAAATTTTTAGTGGCCATTTAATCCCTATTTTAAAAACTATTCAGTGTGTAATGGAAAGTATGAGTTTAAAACCCGACTGAAGCGGTCTCAAAGGCTTCCACGCGTAAAAGTATAATAAACCCGACTTGTTTTCCGTCTTCAGATTACTATAAACGTTGTTAATATCCTCCTCATCATTTTTGTGAAGGATTTTATCATGTTTGACGGCATTAAATCGTAAGGAGTGACCACTGAAAGGGTAAATGAATAACTTGATGAATAACAACAACTTGGCTTCTTAAGAGCTCAAATAAGCAGGTTAACAGCTGCTTTGACCGCGACACTTATTGACATGAATTCAAAGTCATTTGTGTCCGAGCGCGGAGTCCTTACACCCACAACATGGCCTTACCATTAGCACCCTGCCGGGTTTTTTTGACGCGCAACTATAAACAGTAGGTGGAGCGCACTACTCACCAAATTAAAACACTTATTCACGTTGACGGCTTTATGGTACTGTAGATGCACTGTGAGAAGAAACCTGTCTAATTTACGGCAAATTACGCCGCAGCCGTGGTTTACAGAAGCGCTTCGCCGTCACTTCCGAAAAATACATTACATTACAGTGTCACGTTATAACCTGATCATTGTCACGTTTTTTACGTGACAATTTCAGGTTATAAGCTGATAATTTTCATGTTTTTTACGTGATGATTTTCCGGTTTTAACATAATAGATAATTTTCACATTTTAACGCTGATAGTTAATTTTCACATTTTAACGCTGATAGTTAATTTTCACGTTTAAACGCTGATAGGTTTGACATTTTTAAACAATTATAACGTTATAATGTGATAGATCATTTTCAGTTTATAATGTGATAAATAGTTTTCACGTAATAACGTGATATGTTTCAAGTTTTTAAATGACGATTTCCATGTTTTAATGTTATAGATTATTTTCACGATTTTTCCATGGCAATTTCAAGGTTATAACCTGATTATTTTCACGTTTTTTAGATGATATGTTTTAATTTTTTACATGACGATTTTCACGTTTTAGTCTGATAGTTAATCTTCACGTTTTAACACTGATAGGTAATTTTCACGTTTTAGCGCTGATAGTTAATTTTCACGTTATAACGTGATAGGTTTAACCTTTTTAAACATTAGCACATTATAATGTGATAGATAGATTATCATAAGATAATTTTCACCATATTATGGAAATTATGTTTGAAATCTTTTGGGGATAAAGTCCCCCCTAGTATCGGAAATATAATACCAACTTTTCCCAAAATCAATCCAGTTCTTCCTCACACTTAGACTTAAATTGGGGAAAGAAATTTCAAAAAGATCCATAGAACTGTGTTTGAGTTTTCGTGCTTCCAGGAATCTGCGGTGCCTTTTTGGGAATATAATAATGCAGTCAAATTCCCCACGATTAATGTTACCGCAGTGAAGCGAGTTTTTCAATCCTACAGTCATACAATATTCAGAACATTTTCATATGACTGATATTTAATGATGATAGCAACAATGACCATCACATAATGTGACGTTCAGGAGACATCGGTTACCAACGATAGCACACGGATACGTTTATTTTATAGTTTCCAACATACGTTTTTTTTGTTATCCCCAACTTCTGCGGCGTGGGGGGAGCGGCTTTAGAAGGCTGGAACTGATGAATGGGGTGACAAACGGCTCGACTTTGTCAAAATTATTATGACTTATGCCGCAGAGTCAGAAAAAGATTCAAGGCTCATGGCCGCTTCTCAAGCCGGCCACACACTGGAATAATAGATTTAACAGAACGCAGAAGGAGGGATCTTGATTTGATGCGTTCAGGGTGTGCGTAATTCTGGGAATGATGCAGTATGTTACCCTTTGCCAATCAGAGAGCCTTATTTTCTTTGGTCGGGTAAATGGCATTTTCTGTTATCCCTCAGATTTTTTGACGTAGATTCAAATGAGCCGTCTACGACTTTGATGCCGTATCTCATTCAAGTTTGAACTTTTCTACACCACTTTATTTCTCATTCAAGAAAAGGCATGTTCATAAGAGGATCATTTTTCAAGTTACTGACACTAAATCTGGCAGTGAGGGTTGCAGATCTTGGTATTCGGATCTAGTCCAGTTCAGGATTCAGCAGGCAGAGCAGATATATCCTCCTTGGTTCTGCTGCGTATCTCAATGACCTCAGATCCACCGGCAAATTCTATCCCTCTGTTAAAAGTGAAGTCAAAGGAAGGCCAAATATCCCCCCAGTATGGTTCCTCAACCACCAAACGGCTTGAGTTTAAAACGTCGGTGCCGATATCTTTCATTATAATTGAAACAACAAGCATTTTTAAAAACGATCTTTATCTCTTGAAGTCCAGATTTCACCTATGCATCTTTTTATTCTACTGATTATTTGAGCCAATAATACATTTACTGCACGGATGCTGATATAAAAAAAAAGAAAAAGAAAAAAGTGACCTAATAACAAAAGGACTCAGGTTACTTGATTCCTTTACGTTTCTCTCCACATTTTCACATGTGCCTTGACTTATATTTCTGGCGTGGGTCTGAATTATTTGACTGCTGCAGATTGAGTCAGTGAAAAATTGCCAAACCATCCGTCAGTCTGGATGATGTCAAAATCTCCCGAGATAATGACTTGTGGAATGGTCAAGCTGGTTCTGGAAATGGGAGGAGAATTTTGTGTGTGTGTGTGTGTGTGTGTGTGTGTGTGTGTGTGTGTGTGGGGGGGGGGGGGGGGGGGGGGGGGGGGGGGGGACATGGAGGGTGGAGATCTCCATTGCTGGGAGCATTATTAGAGTTCTGAAAACGTAGTCTGAGACCGAGGAAACACAAAGATGTGGACACATCTGATGAAAAAGCGTTTGAACCACGCTGTAAAAAAATTAAGTCAAATGAGTCGAAAGCCAAATGTCCAAAGTAAGAGACATTTTCCATATTTCTGTTTTCTCACGCTTATCTGGGGTCGGGTCGCATTGGCAGCCGGTTAAGAAGGGATTTCTCAACATCCTTCTTTTCTACGGTATTTTACCGTAATGTCGTGGACATGGGACCCCCCATTTTTAACGGCAAAATTCTGTCAACCATAGCTGCTGGATTTGTACCGTAAAATATACAGATTTTTCATTACAGTGTAGTTTCCTGTATTTCTGTGTTTCTTAAACTTAATTGTGCTGGACGTCCAAACAAACAACAACAACAAAAAAACAAACATGGAAGCATGGAAACCAGAGTAAACAAAAAAAATGCATGTTTTAAGTGATAATTTGTATTTAATTAACCAAACAGGTTATCTAATAAACACGGGGACTGAGTGGAAAAAGTATTTGATGCCTTACTGACAAAACTCACAATCATCCCAAACTGCATTAATAACGGGTCTCAGCTGGACTGGAGCCACCGAGACCTGATCCCTACCTGCCCCTTCCAATCAAATCACCAGTTCAATAAACGTTTTCAGAAACAGGAAGTAAGCCTGTAGGTTTCACAAGTAGCACACTATGCCGAAATCTAAAGAAAATCTACAAGAGGAAGTTGGGGAGGAACATCACTGAGATATATCCGTCCTGAAAGGGTTACTAAGGTATTTCACTGCTCAGAGACTCCAGGGATCCACAGAGAGACACATTATCTACAGATGGACTTCAACATTTGGAACAATAGTTTTATCTCCTAGAGATTTACGGACCTTCTACAAATCCTCGAAGAACTCATTCAGGTTCGTTGAGAAAGTGAAAGAAGATAGAGAGATAACATCTAAGGATTTGCCCGCCCCTCTATCCTGAATGAAGGGCAGAGTTCACGCCTCCACTTTGTGAAAGACGGGGTGCAATTATAAGGACATTCAGATGAGAGTGGCCGCGTGAAAGCCTCTGCTAAAGCAGAACAACATGGACACACCTTGATGACCCTCGGCGATTTCGGGAGAATTGCGGCTGATGAGCCGGAACTGTGGCGTTCCGTTGTAAACCAAACACTGTGTTCTACAAAAACAACACTGCACCTTGGGTAAAACAGCGAGATGTTGTGTGGGACGCTTTGCTGCTTCAGGGACAAAGACGACTCACCATAATGAAGGGAACCATTAAATCCTCTTTCTGCCAGACAACTGTGACGGAGAATGTCGGGTCATCCAGCTCAAGAGCCGCCGGGTCGTGCAGCAAGACGGATTCAAAGAGAAGCGTAAATTCACCTTTTAATGACTGAAAGGGAATAAAATAATACATGTTTATGAGTGACTTAGTCACGCCGGATCTGGAACTCATTATTCCGAATGTAACAGTTCCTGCATCACAAACACTCCAATTGGACCGCAATGAAGTAATTCTGCCGGAACAATTCCACCGCAGCATGTCATAGACTCAGACTCAAAACAATTTAGTATTTCATACTACTTCATTTAATTTAAGCTCTCAGTGTACGTGTTGCGCAGAGATGTATTTCAATGTGGTGATGATTGCTTTCAGTATGTGAACATGTTGATGTTAGAACATAAACTACAGAATTTAGAAGTCAGGACAAGAAATCCGTTGAATACTGACTGCGTGTTTTTATTTGAGGCAACTATTCAGGACATTTGGTTGCTGTGGTCACTGTAGTAATAGTGTCGTATAGTGAAAAAGTCTGCTTCAAATAGTTGAAAAGTTTCCCTTTTGAGATTGAATTACTGAAATAAATGAATTTTTCCGAGATATTCTAATTTATTGAGATGCACGTATGTATGTATGTATGTAATAAACTGGAAGAATTATGAAAAGCTTCAACGCTTGTGAGCTTAACTTTCTCAGGAAAACTCTCTGTACTGTGTCTTCACAATACACTGTCAGCTGTCAGTTCATATTCAGATGGATTTCTTTAAATCAAGTGGTTTTATGTCTTTTACAAGAAAAACAGAGACTCAAAAACCTGATGAAATGTCAAAAAATCTTCTTTTTTTTACTTTCAAGAGTTTCAAGATTCATTCTCTTAAAACAAGTCGATGTGTCTCACTGAAATCTTACCTGTTAAATTATTATGTTTTGTATCAAGTGCGATGAGATAATTCGACAAATATACTTGCTATGGTTTTGAGTTTTTGCAGTGTGTAAGGTGACGGGGTGCAGCAGTAAACATCCACATGCTACTTTCATTTATTACTATTTGTTGCTATCAAAGGTTTCCCTTCATTCTGTAAAACTGGATTGCCTGCATTGCTCTGCATGCGGATAGCGACAAAAGTCTGACTGTTGTTTGTGTTTTGATTCTTCTTGTTAACTTTTCTGTTTGCTTAACTGAGCTTCGGAGGCTGACAAATGAGGTTTTCACAGATAAAAACATGAATACAATCCAACAGTGGAGCGCTGCTTATATTTCCATTAGGGAGACAGATAAAAAAAAAAAAGGAAAAAAAAGAAGAAGAAATTCTCATTAGTGCTGCTTTTATCTTTGTTGCAAATGTTTTGACAATCTTTTCCCTGCTTTGACAATTAAGGCTGTAAAAAAAAAAAAAAATTGTAAAGATTTACATTTGGGAAATGTGTTTAAAATGGTTGGAGCATCACCAAACTTGAAAGCACAACATTTTGATGTTCTGCGACAAAAAGGTTTGAAGCGGCTACCCTTTTCTGCGAGCCCCTCCCTTCTGAGATGCAAATCAGTTTTTATGTCTTTTTCTTACTACACCAAAGAATTCTGTTGAGGCGTTTGGCGATGAAGAGGAACCAGAATCTGCTCAATGAGTGTAAAATATATGCTAAAGGATACGGCCCTCCATGTAGCTTGAGTCAGTGAAGACTCTAAGGCCAACTGTGCAACAAATATCAAAGTATCTAAAGCCGTTGGTGATGACGCTCGCTGACTACAAAGACGCGTTAACAAGCTTTCAGTGGAATGAAAGTCTTCTCTGATACGACTGAGATTTGCGGCGCGGCAAACGACTGTAGATGATGCTGTTTCTGCCTTTGGCGCCGTCATTCTTCTGGCAGACAGCTGGATTGGCACGGTCGTGTAGGTGAGTCTGAATGCCAGCGTGGCAGCAGGTGTCACACCTGGCCATGGCCCGCTGCATTGTGGGCCAATTTATCACACCCTGTCCAGGTTGGAGGGATGGTGGAGGAATCTTCTCCTTCTCCCCCCATTATTGCTAGAGGCCAGTTTCCCAAATAGTGAATTAAAGGAGACATTTTATGAAAACTTGGAGCATCTGGAGTCTTTACCAAACAATAAACTGAAAGTAAGACAAAGACAAGGTTAAGATGAGAAATTGTTTTCATCCAATGGGGCAAATTTCCCTGTTAAAGCAGCAAAAAGGCCCCAAATCCCCTGCACTGTTCACGCGATTTTCCTGATCAAACTCCTCAAATTAATTGTGAAATTAAGATTGAAAAATATTTTTTTTCTCATTGAAAGGCTCCCTCTAGTGAGTAAAATATGAACTAATAGAGTGAAATATGATATTTACCGGAAGGATCTCCTCAAATCGATTCATTTCATACACTGCCAATTTAGACAAAATCACAAAAATGCTTGAGAATTTATGGCCCCAAAACTTTTGGCGTTACAGCTTCTCCTAGTGTAAGAAGTATACAACCAATCTCTTCCAAAATCAGTCCACTTCTTCTAAGGGGGTACAATATTTGAAAGTGATCCATGAAATAGTTTTTTTCAAAACAAAAAGCTCCCCCTAGGGAGTTAAATAAGAACTATTTAACTAAAACTCAAGGCGATTCAAATGCTTGGTGACATTTGAACCAAATCGGACCAAAGGTGGAGAAATGATGGCAAAAAGGAAACAGCTCCCGCTAGTGTTGGAATAGTACAACCGACCTTACAGGAAATCACTCCAGTTCTTCCTTGCATGAAGGTCAATTTGGGTATAAATGTTGAAAATGATCCATTTTATAGCTTTCGTGTCATTGCGTTAACACGGAGGCCCTGCAGCAGAAAACGGTGGTGATGACTATTCCATAATATCCTGACTTTTTGGGGATAAAAAAAGTCTAAAATTTGATAAATGTAAAAATCCATTCACGACCTGATGATGTATTCTACTTCAGACGCTTCTTCAAGGGTTTCGTATTGCCCGTGGTCTGACATTGGTTCAAACATACATGGTTGCACAGCCAAGTTCCTTTGGTTCATCTTCAAGGGTCAGCACCGCCCTCCAAATGGCAGGGGCGGGTGGAGCACGACTGGTTAGCATCTACAGCTAAGAGGCTCTCAACAAGACTGAACGGAGCCGCTCTGAGGATGGCTGTGAAGGAGGGCTGAGAACGCTGCTGTGGTACTTGGCCCTGGTTGTATTTCTAAGCATTCTCATAGAAATGATCATTAAGACCAGAAGGAAAAGTGTTAACATTTGGAAGTACGAGATTCCTCACTGAGACACGTAAGCGAAGGAGAGTACGCGGAAACACTGTATGGTTATTGCCCCAGTTAGCAGCAGACAAATACAAAAACATTGAAAAACCATTTATGTCCATTTCTTTGTGCATAAGAAATTGGAAAATAATGCAAAATCATCGGAGATGCGGACAAAATCATTTTGACTAAAAAAAAGTCGTCCTTTTCAGCTTGGAATGTAAATTTTTTTTCTTCCCTTTTTGTAATTTTGTGTCCTCAAGAAGTAAATTTTGTTTTGCCTTTGATAAAACGGTTTCACATTTTGCAAAATTTTGTTTTTTGCGATTCTGCTTCACCGTAATGATCCCCTCATTAGCTCCTTAGAGTTTAAGCCACATCTCCCAATCAAGAATGTATTTCCACACTCAATATTCAGCAGCCCTGCTGCAGTGGATGTGAAGCAGGCCGTTCCCTGAATTCTAGCAAGAGACATTTGTAGAATTCTCTTCTAGCCTGTTCCACTAAACGCTCTGCTAATCTCAGATGGTCGTGCAAATTGAAATAAAGTAGAGCACCAGATGAATGGCTAATCATGACACCACTTTGTCTGGTGTGTCAAGTGTTTTGGATATGTTAGCATAGATGTGAAGTTTGGAGATGAACAGATTTAGACATGCTGGTGGCTAACTCCATGCAGGAACGTCTGGGACGTTATGACATCATCGCCGCCACGTCCTCCTCAGGTCCTCCGTGTTAGCGGGATAACTTAAAAACTGTATCGTGGATCATTTTCAGATTTTGTACCCTCGTAGACCTTAGAGCAAGAAGGAACTGCAGTGTTTGTGGGAAACTTTGGTTGTATATTTCTGACACTAGGGGGAGCTTTGTCCCAAAATGGCCATGGCATAATTTTTCAACGATTGGTCCGATTTAATACAGATCTGGTGAATATGAATCCACCCAAAGAGATCTTACTTGTATACGTTGTGATTTACTCTGGTAGTTCATTTTTTGACCACTAGGGGGAGTTTTCTTTTAAAACCACTGTTGTCCTGACATAACTCAGAAAATATTTAATTGAGCATTTTCCTTCTTCATTTTCATTTCAATTTTGCAACTAAATACACCTTAGTATGAGGAATAACTGGTTGATTTTCGGAAAGGTTGGTTGTATATTTCTGACACTAGGGGTAGTTTTATCCCTGAAGGTTTTTGGGCTATAATATCTCAATAATATAATAAACCTTTCTGATTAAAAAAAAAAACGTTTTCCAGAAATAACTCAAAAACCATGTCATGGATTATTGCCACACACGAAGACCTTACTGTGAGGAAGAACTGCATTGAATTTGGTAAAGATCAATTTAAAGTTTCAGACACTAGGGGGAGCTTTACCTTGAAAAGTTTTCAACCCGTAATTTCTCAACCATTTGTGCCATTTAGTCCAAATTTGGAACATATAAATAGACTCAAGGACATCTGTCTTGTATATATATATATATATATATATATTAAATTTTACTCTAATAGTTTATGCTTTACTCGCAAGGGTTTTTTTTCAATGAAAAGCACGTTTTTTTGGATATAGCTTCACATTTATTTTGAAGAGTTCAATCATTCAATCATGGTTATACGACGAAGGGTAGGCATAGGTTAAGTTTCAATAACGTACAGTTTACAGGATAATTTCATACATTCTGGCTTCACCAAACTTCACACAGGCAGCATATTAGCCAAAATAGGTCGTCGTGCCACTTAAAAAGTTTCTACAAGTTTCCATGGAAACGTTATTTTTAAGGTGAGTCATCTCATCCCGAGAACATTTTGAGAACTACACATAGCAGCTTCACCAAAGTTCACACCTTCATTTAATGAGCCATGAAAGCGGTTATTCATATTCATATTATATTACATGTGGTATGTGTCATCTTCAGAGGATTTTTTACTCACATCTCCAGAGGCTCCTCTAAATTAGCCCAGGCTCTACTTCCTTTTTTCTCCATGTTTCTTGTCTTTGTTTTACATTAATGATGCAGTAAGACGTTCATACGGTGTTGATCCAGAATAACTCAGATTCGTTTCTTCTCGAAGGAAAATTATGGGGGGATAGAAAATGGACCAAATTAACCACATTGAACACATTTTTTGGAAATATGCCTGAAATTCTGCCCCTTATTAGGGACTGTGAGGCAAACTACGTTACATCAGGGATTTAAAATGTTTATCAGTTAACATGCCCTTAAGTATCCAAATCTTACGTTTACGCGGTAAGTCAAAAAAGGTTTTTTGTATATTTAGAAAACTAGAGGCAGATTTATCTCCAAGAGTGTTTGGGCGATAATTTCTAAACCATTGGTCGGATATAGTCAAAATTGGTGAATATAATCGGCTTGAGGAGATCTATTCATTCATTTGTAATGTAATTCATTTTTACTGCAAATGTATGAATATAATCCAGCAAAATCTACAAGTCTTCCATCGAGACAGAATAATACTTTAACGGTAATGTCACAATTTATAATTTAATTAAGTTTGCATTTCTTATTATATTATCGATCACCACAATATTGACATTTATTCCAGATGAGTATATGGTATAATGTGCTTTACTACATTAATAAAATGTCTTACTTGTGACATTGAGGTATTTCTCTTTAGAATTTTACCAAAAGTTCATACTTTCAACATAAAAGTCTGTTTTTTCCATATATTTTTACCATTAAAATAAAGTTATTTACTGTTGGTTTATTTAGGATTAATCAGCTGTTGTGATATTTTCATTTTGAATTTTACCGTTTGACAATTTTTTCAGCAACTGTCCTTTTTTTTCCTGTGCGAAGAAGGGCTGAGGAATCCATGTCACACGGAGATCGTAAGTATTTATGGGTGTGTTATCTAATGCTTGTACATGTGCATGAACACGTGTGGGTTTCCACACTTCCTGTCTGAACGAAGTCTTTGATTGGCTAGGAAATACGGGGAACTGGTCTTGTGCGCGAATCTCGTGTCTTAATGAGTTTTATCGCGGTTTCTTATTTTTACACCAAGTTGTGACTGCAGCCATACGATGAATGTCAGAAAAACAAAAAAGTCTTGTCCTGCTGAAAAGTCCGTCCGTCTGGACTCTTGTTTTGCAGGAGTCAGAACAAACGCTGTTGCGCCCGCGGTGGCCGGCTGGCAGGAAGAGGAAACGGCATCCCTAAGGCATTTTTTTTGTTTCCTCAACTTTTTCCTTATTTTTGTCTTCACCAGAAAACCTCCACACCCGCCATGGGATCAGCCCAGACCGGGAGCCAAAGTGCCAGCGGCTACCCTACAGCGCCGTCTAATCTTTATCTCTGCCCGGAGTCCGTCAGCTGTCCGGTGAGTCCCAACGAACTTGATTAAGAAACCATTTTGCGTTTTATCAACACAAAAATTGAATCTACATAAACAATTACAGAGAAAAATAAAAAGTGGAAAAGGAAAATAGCTAGCCAGTGGAAACTCTTGAACTTCTTATCTTCTCTTTCTTCTGATATGATAAAGATAAAGATAAAGATAAAGATAAAGATAGCCTTTATTAGTCCCACAATGGGGAAATTGCAATGTTACAGCAGCAGAGCATGTTACAGAGTAAGAACAACAGAATAAGAATAACAGGATGCGTCTCTGATTCTTTTTCTCTCTTTTGAAAAAAAAAAAAAAAAGGGTCAAACAAAGAAACTCTGCCAACGTGAACTCTTGACAACCACAAATAAGTCAGTGAACATTCTGGACTTTGATTTCCTCTCAGGAAACAAACAGAATCTGGAAAGATTACAAAGAAGTGACCTACTATTTCGAATGGTAAGGAATATTTTTGATATTTTTTGGATCACAGCAAACACACTGATCTAAAGGCCGACGCTGTCGTCCCCCTACAGCAAGGGTATGTCTCCGGTCCCAAACCCCCTGCGTTATACAAACAACCCCCCCCTGAATGAACCCCTCAAACTGAAATGCTACAGTATTTTTCTTTAAAAAGAATCCCGCTGGTAGGTAAAATGAAAAAGTATAAAAGTAAAATCTGATTTGATCCAGATTTGGAGAAAGTCGGACCATTGATTAGAAAGTTATGTCTGAAATATTCTGTTTTTTACTTTGATTACAGGTTGAGAACTTTTGGCGATAAAGATCCACCTAGTGGCAGACATGTACAACTGACCTTTTCCAAAATCAGTTCAGTTCTTCCTCGCCCTGAGGTGGGTATAAAAATGTTACAGTTGATGGTTGTTTAATGTATTTTCATCCTGTATGGATGTCTCTTGTATAGTGAATTTGTATTGTTGTATTTTATTGTTTATAACCTTAAGAATGCTGAAGCTGCTGTCTGCACAAAAAATCCACCTTTTCGGAACAACTAAAGAAACAAAGTTTATTCATATGCACCATATTGGACTTCATATGACCGGTGGTTCAGAAATGTTGGCCCAGAAACATTTGGAGATAAAGCTCCACCTAGTGTTGGAAATATTTGACCCATCATTGTGAAAATCAGGGCAGTTCTTCCTTGTACAATGCAGGTTTTGAAATTTGAAAAAGATCCATGAAATAGTTTATGCAGGACGAGGGTATTTGGAGTAGCTGTGTCTGATCACGTAAGTACAATATAATAAACTATAAGCTGGTTTCTCCTCGCTTTATCGCACTAATCTCAAAAGACAAAGAACGTTATGTCGGAACAAAATGGCCCAATTCATATTTACCGTGCATCTAGTCTGCGGTAACGCTGCAGCACAGTTTCAGCTTGTAAATTATTTGGGTTGTCAGTTTTCCCCCCTCAGAATGAGAAATAAGTTGCCCATCATTCCATGCAGACAGCCCATAGACAATAAATTATGCACTGATGGTGAGCTCCTCAGAGATAGAAACCATTAAATCAAACATCTGCCATGTTGAATATGAGCTTTTATTATAGCTTTTTCACAACTTTTGCTTTACTGAGTTTATGACTATTCAGCTTGTGGCCCTGGACTCATTTCTTCATGGCAGGTTCAGCTTCTGTTCCCATTACTGTTGGTTCCCTATATGCAAGAAACAAATGACAAAAGTATTGCATTTGCAAATGTGAGCCTTGTTTTTCATTAATATGGCCGGACCGGCTTGACTGACCTGGGGACAGCAGGTGTACTCAACGGCGCCGGCATCTTTGAGCAGCAGCACTTCATTAGTTGAAGCAATTACTTTTGCGCCGGCGAGGTTTCATGGGTTCCGTCGGCAACAAATTTAGACTAGGAGCATTCATCTCTCGAAGGGAGAAGTCGCAGCAATCCCTCAGTTATTGTTGGGGACGCAAAAGTTTGCTTCTGTAGTTTGCATGAGAAGTGTACTAATCCATCCATCCATTTTCTGTGACCAATTATCATGTTCAGGGGTGGGGCGGGGGGTTGGATCCTATCCCAACTGACATTGGATCGGAGGAGGTTATACCCTGGAATGGAGTTAATGTGATTGTTTATTACAACAGTTAATATATATTAACTCACACCTACACCTACATCTACACTGTTCTATTTGATGGAACGGTATCTGCCCTGAAAATCAGCCATAACATTATAACCACCTGCCTCAGTGTCGTGTCACCCTTTTGAAGCTAAAACAGCTCTGATGTGTCTGACATGGACTCCACAAGAACTCTGATGGTGCGCTGTGTTATTTGTTACCGAGACGTCATCAGCTCCGTTAAGTCCTGAAGGCTGCAAGGTGGGGGCTCCATGGATCTCATAGATGCTAGATTGGATGTAGATCTCTGGGATTTTGGAGGCCAAGTCAACACCGTGAACTCTTCTTTGTGTTCCTCAAACCATTCCGTAACCCGCCTCAGGAGCTGATCAGCCGGTTCGGCGAGGTGACTCTCTTCTGGACCGCCATCACTGTCTGGTTTGGATCCAACACCAAACTTGACAGGAAGAGGCTCCAAAGACCGTCAGGACCACAGAGCACATCATTGGACCCCATCCAGGACCAGGGTCAGAAAAGGGGGCCGGAAATATTGCTGCGGACCAATCACACCCTGGGAATGGGCGGTTCCAACTTCTTCCCTCCGGCAGACGCTGCAGGGCTGCAGACACAAAAACATCTCGCCGTTATTTTTCCCCACAGGCCGTCACTCTGATGAACAATTAAAAACTGTCAAATAGAGTCAAGAACGCCGGGCGCCTCAATCCAGTCTATATAATAGACGCTGTCACTTTCATGGACATCGCTGTCATCTACATTCTACACTTTGTAAATGTTATTCAGCATTTATTCTCATGCATCATTGTTTGTTTCTGCCGCGCTAAAAAACGTCCCAGTACATGACATGAATAAACAGACTTTAACGTATGTTGTTGTTCGTACTTTGTCTCCTGTGTAAGCAACTTGTGAACATGGAAAAAAAGGAGTCAAAGTCCTTGTAAGTCAAATAAATACCAGACCCAAAAAAATGCTGGTTCTGATTCTGATTTTTGCCGTGTGGCAGGAAGAATTACCCAGCTGTAAGAGGCTAAAGCCATTAAGGAACACAGATGCTGATGCGCCCATTGTGGCCGCTCCGGGCCGTGGACAGGGTTCAGCCCCGGCCCGCTGTCTGGTCTGTAGTTGCACAGCAAGCCGTGAAGCAATTTTTTTTTTATGACACCTTTTAAACGGAACCAATATGAACTTTTTCCAGCAGTTTGCACTGTGGTAGCTCTTGTGTGGGATTGGTTGAGTCCATCAATAAGCCTTGGGCGCCCATGAGCCTGTTTCATGTTCACAGGTTATCCATTTTTGGTAGGTCCAAACCGCAATAGCACGGTAACATACAGCGCTGTTGTTCCCAACAGGAAGGGTATTTCCTCAACGAGGCCCCAATCCCCTGTATTGTAAAAGTAATTCCTTTGATTAAACTCCGAAAAAGGAAAAGTGAAGCAATATCCAAAAAAAATAGCATTTTCGGTGAAAAAAAGAACCTCCCCTTAGTGAGTAAAATATGAGCTATTAGAGTGATTTATTTATGAAAAGATTGGTTGCTCGATAAAATAGGAGCTATACAAGATCGATGTCCTCAACTCGATTAAAATGCATCATCTTTGGATTAAATCGGACCAACCATTAAGAAACAATACCGCAAAAAAACTTTGTTTTTCAAAAAAAAAAAAAAAGTTCCCCCTTGTGGGTAAAAGATGAATTATTAGAATTAAAATAAGACATATCAGTAGATCTCCTCGAGTCAATTCAGATAGACACCAAATTTGGACTAAATCAGACCAGCAGTTATGAAACTTTTAGCGAAAAACTTTCGGAGCTCCCTCTAGTGTCAGAAACGCGAAACTGACATTTCCCAAAATTATCACGCCCTTCCTGGTCCTGTGTTTTTAGGGTTACCATCTCATCTCACCGAAAATAGCAGATGTTCACTGACATATTTTCTTAATGAACACAAACATCCCACCCGGTGTGAGACTTCCTTGTTTATTTCCCGTCTAAACACCCATCTCATTTACATAATTGCATCCTCCCACTGCACCTTTGGTATGATTCTTTATCACATAGTATAATAAACTCTTATCCCCCTTGTTACCAAATTATATAGATGCTATAAAAAGCCCCACTCACTACTCTACTGCTTCCTTCTTGTGACACATTCAGTTGATCATTAACAGCGTCGCCAGGCCGGCTCGGTCTCACAGTGAATAAATACACTTTTCACTTTGCAGTCTGCTCTCTAGCTCTTCTAAGTGACATCTCGCTTTACGACTAATAAGCTCATTAACCCTCTAATGTCCCGCTCCACTGTTTGGACGAGCATATTTGGAGTCCCTATTTTTTTTCTGAAATATGTTTACCAAATGACTGAACTTGTTTATAATACGACCCAGTGGCAGGATGTGTGTGGTAAAGGGTAAGGGGTCAAGGATGGAGCCCTGCGGCACACCTCAGGTCAAATGGACCACCGAGAGGGAGGGATTAAGAAGCCCTATTCAATAAGCATGATTTCTTTATGCAAATTCAAGCATGTGGAGACCAATAACAGAATATTTTACCCTGATAGGAACATAAAACGTCCATTTAGGGTCAAATAGTTTTCTTAAGACATACTTTAACAATATGTTGATAATCTAATCCAATTCAAATGGGCTATTTTTCATGAAATAACAAATTTGATAGCCAGAATGAATAAAATAAGCAAAGAAATAACTTTGTTTGGACATCGGAAGGTTAATAATTTGCACAAAGTCATTCAAAGTTTCATGCAAAATTTTCCCCACAAGATGTGCATTACTGCAAAAAAAAAAAAAAAAAAAAAAAAAAATGGAGGCCCAGTCAGATGACTTGGACAGTGCAACCAGAGATGAATCCTGCAGCAGGTATGAGCTTCCGGGAACATGTTGTAATGAAACACCACCTGCGGGATCCCTGAGCGAGGCCACGGTCTCTACGTCGGGCTCAGCAGAGGTCATTAGCATACTTTATGACTCCAGGTGAAAGGGATGTCGTGTGCGTTTCAGCGGCAGAGAGATGAGGACGATAAAAGTGTGACGCTGTGTCAGAGCTGCTCCAATCCGTCTTTGGACCCTGAGATGTGCTGATGGGTGAGAGGCACACAGCTTGAAGGTAGGTTGTTGTTTCTGACGGGTTTCCTTGTCTAACAAGACACATGTTTTGTAGCCGGGCCTCTTGTCTTGTTGCCTTTCTTCTTCTGTTGATGTTGTTGTTGTAGCTGCGCTCTAATCCCAAGGCTAACTCCAGCTCCAGCCCGGGTATCTGTGAACTTGTCTTTGTTCGCTCCCAGCCAGTCTCGTCTGGGCCGGATCAAACGGAGCGCCCTGTTCACGCCTTATCTTATTTTTCTAAGCATTTAATGAAAATGGTTTCTGAACAGGCAGTGCTTTTTTGAAAAAATTGTAATAAAGTGGCTGAAAGGATAAATGATTAGAAAAAAACAAACAAAAAAACATTTCTTTTCTTTTTGTTGCGCGTCAACCTTTTGTTGATGCGTTTTTGTGTTTTTTTGCTGAGTCACAACGGGAGGTTGATGCGTTTTGGGTGTTTCGCTGAGTCACTACGGGGTGAACTTTAGCTCAGGTGAACAAACCGGAGCGCTAATGATTTACCCTCAGCCCATCCTGGCTGTGACGACCGGCTGAGAGTTTCTATTCTGTATGTTTCAAATAGCGTCCTCTTGAATGACATGTCTTAATGGTCCATTAAGTGCTAACATTTATCCATCTCTTTTTATTTATCATCGTAATTTGTCTCTAATGAATGAGTAATTAGCGGCTGAAGGTGATTGACAGGTTGCCTCGGGAAGCACAGATGCCTGGGCTTAGAATTATCGCTTCTCTTAAACCAATTACCTGTAATGACCAAATTCATTTTGCCGACATTATTTTGTCTTGTTTCCGATATCATAACTTAAAGTGTCACGACTGAAGGGAATAAGTGGCGCAAAAATGTTGAATTATCACAAAGGAAGATGCTTTTAATGTCCGGTGTAACCACAAACAGCGGTTTGTGTACTTTTAAACAACTTGTATTCATTTCTCGCACGACAAGATGTAAATAATTCACCTTAAATAATGAGGTTTGTACATTTAACCAGTCGTCTTATCTTATTTTCTTAATGTTCATTAGACATCGGGAGTCTCAACTGAATTAATGCTTAATAATATTTTTTTTATGTTTTATGTATTATGTATTATTTATAAATGCATCAAATTCTACTCCTATGGAAACACTTCCGGTGTGTTTTGTGTTGTGGCTCCTTTGGTGCGTTTTTCTTAATTTGTTTAGTTTTGTGGTTTTTTCGACACTTTTCTTAAGGGGTTGTGGCTTTTGCAGAATATTTTTCTCAATGTGTTGTTTTGGGGTTTCTGCTGCACATTTTCTTGACGTCTTGAAACTTTTGAAGTTTCAAGACATCAAGTCAACACGAAGACGTGTTGAAACGTCTTTCTTGATGCGTTGCGGCTTTTATTTCACATTTTCTTAATGTGTTGTTTTTGCCGCATCATTTTTTAAACGCATCTTGACGTTTTTGCGGTGCATTTTCCCAATGTGGCTTTTGCAGCACTTTTTCGACTCGCTCTACATTTGAATTTTCTTCTGAACTTGCTTGTGTTTTGTCTATTTGCATGTGTTTTCTTACGTTTGTCCCTGTTGTCTACAAAAGGGAACAAAAAATAACTTATGAATCAAGACCGGCGTGACCAAACTCTGCATATATTAAAGTTTCCCTCAAGATCTGCATCAAAACACTTCATAACAAAGAATTATTAGCGTTTATGGAGCACAGTAGAGTAAATGTCATGCCCCCCCCCCCAACGGTTGATAACAAGTACAAAAAGCCTGGAGTGACTTATTGTTTACATTTGATTCAGGCCTTTGCATAAACCACTCACAACATTTAATATTTCCCATCAGCAGATTTTGCCATTTTAAAAGGTCAGGTCGTATTCTAGTGAGGATGTGGATCGTTGGAACAAAGCTGAGATATGAGACGAACTTCCTCCAAAACCAATTAGACTTCAGTTTGAGGGAATGAAAAGATAATCAAGATCCATCTTCTGGTCAATGTCTCCCCTGTCCCCTGGATTTGGCACAGGGACACGCGAGAGGAGTGCCAGCTGAGGGACAGGACAAATGAGGCACAAGCAACACCGTCAAAAAAAAAGAAAATGTAACACTTATGATAAAATACTCACAGCTGTGGTCGACTTTTACCGTAAAAGATGCGGTGACCGGGTAGAACACATAAAAAGTAAAATAACATGTAAAAAAAAAAAGTAACGTAAGGCGTTTACAAAGACATTACATCAAAGAAAAAATAATAAATGAGATATAATTCAAACTAATATATATTTTATAATATATGATGTAATACATAGATTATGAGCTCATATCGGTATTTCTTTAACTTGTTTCCGTAGACTGTCAAAAAATTGTTCATTGAAATTACGGTATACAGTAAAGACAATAACATTAACAACAATAAATAACTTTTATTGATCTTAAAAAAACAACTTTTACAATGACGTTTTTGACAAAATATCAGAACAATACCAAAAAAAAAGAAAAAAAAACATAGTTTGAAAAGCACGTAATTTACCTTTTTACGTATTATTTCAACCAAATGACAGATTAGGCTGGTAAATGAAAATAAACAGTAAAAAAGAGATAAAAACAAACTTCACTTTCATCTCTACAGAAACAAAATGTTGCTGTAGAGATGATGGGATGTTTGGGAAATACCGTTGATTTGATGGTCACTCTTATGTAACTTATTTAATATCCTTGAAAAGAGGTTTTTATAGGCAGTAATTTACCAAAAGGTCTTTTACGTTATCACCGCTTTTCTCACAGTGAATCTCTGAAAGGAGCTGCCGGTACTTTACTGTAAATGATAATTTATTTTTTACTGTGTTAGCACAGTTATATGATAGCAAAGTGCATAAGTGTACTGTGGTCGTCGACTAACGGGAATCACATCCTGGTGTTTTCCATAACAGCCACAACATTATAACCAGGGCCTAATATTGTGTAGCCTCCCCCCCTGCCACTGAAACAGCATGGACTCCACCGTCCCTCCGAAGGTGCGCTGTGATATTTGACACCAAGACTCTAGCAGCAGATCCTTTAAGTCTTTTACGTTGTTTGTCCAGCAGATGCTCGATTATATTGAGAACTATTCCAAACTATTCCTGGACAGGAAACGTTCAAGGACCCGTCAATCCACATAATCGAATCAGATCAGACTAGACCACCTTATTCCATTAAATCCTGGTCCAGCTCTGATTCTGGCATTCCTATTGCACACATTAAGGCGTGTTTGAGTGACACCTCTATCAGAACCAGCACAAAAACTCTGCATTAGGATTGGACAACACGTACTGGCTTTTCCTTCCCGTGAGCCTCCCTGAGCCTGTAACCATTGAAAGAAGGTATTCATTGGTGGTCACCTCACCTGTCACTGGTTATAAAGTTATGGCATATTAAGGTATTTCACCAACGTTGTGCTAGAGACGAATGACTATCCAGGAAAAATGGTTTCTGCGAGTCACATGACCCCAAACATATGGATTTGTGCAGTTTGCGATATGAGTGTTTCGGATCGTAGAGAACGCATTAATGGGCGTAGAGGAAGAAGAAGGTGATCAAAACTGTTCTCCAGTTTCTCATCAGATGTTTTTACCTACATTTAGTGATGAAATTGGGTCAGTGAGGAGAATCTATGGTATGTTTCTGTCTGTGAACCTGCAGTCCTCTGTGACAGAGGGAGAAGCAGGTAGCTATAAAACTTTCAGAGCCGACTGCAGGCCTCGTAGAGCTGAGGGTTTTTTTTTTTTTTAAAGCGTGGGTTTCTCTTGAATTATAAATGCAGTCATTGATAAGTGATGACGGTGTATTCTTCATACCGTCTTCAGAGGGATTCAACATTATATTGACATTTTTTTAATGCAGTTATTTGTAGAACATCTTCACCCATTGCATTATTGTACTCAGTTTACTTCTTACCACAATTTAAAACAATGGATCCAGTCCTGGTAATTCAATTGTTCGTCAATTATATCACCGGTCGCAGTTTACGGCACACAAACACACATTTATGTCGCAGAGCAATAACCTGAATATGACATCTAAGGAGTGGAAGTGTTGAGGTTCATTGCAGTGCATTGCCTACAATTAAATCTAATAGCTTTGGATTTACCGCAACCGCCCCCTTTAAACAAATGTTACCGTTGATTCCCTGCCTTCATCTGCAGCCATATTGTATAAATAAAGTTTTTTTCACTCTGTTGACGATCCTGGAGGCTGAAATTCAGCCGTTTTCTGTCCCCAAACCAAAACACAGTACAAACATCAGCACTTATACCCTCTCAAATTTTCATTTTTGTGTCCCTACACTGTACAAAATTGATGTGACACCAAAGTAATTTACTGTAACGGTACGGTTAAAACTATAAAATATTTTGCAATAATAACTGTGTGCTAACTCAGATTATAGTATTTAAAGTCTTACTGTTAAAATCACAATAATAGATTCACAGTGGAAGGTTTAGTTAACATTTTTTACTGTAGTATATAAAAGCATATAAAGTCACAACTTTGAAATATATATATATATATTTTAGGAATCGTAGAAAACAACAGTAATAAAGTCACAACTGTAATAGTAACTGAAAGAGGAAGTATTTTGAACTTTAGTTAATTGGATCAAAGCTGTGGACTATAAATATTAATATTTTTATACTATAACAAAAACAGTAATAAAGTCAAAGCTGTAGAATTTCACACTGAAAATTTCTGTACTGCACCAAAACACAGTAATAACATAACAACTGTGTAATAATACCACCGTAAACATTTTTTTGCAATGGTGAATTACGGTAATAAAGTCACAAACTGTAACTCGTCATTGTAAATATGTTTTATTGTTTTAATTACCGTGAAAACATTTACAGTAACTTACTACTTACTGCCAATTCATTACTGTTATTTCATTTCACAGAATGTTTTTACAATCTATTCACACACTTTTGTGAATAACAAATCATATACTTGATAAAAACAACAACTTATTTAATTCATTCTTTGATTAGAGCTAGGATCTAGAAGCTGTATCCTCACACTGTACAGTTTTTGTTCTCAGGAGAAAGGAGGAACGGAAATCTCCATCGTTCCCTCTGTAGTCACATGTTATCTCCTCTTTACGTGCAGGATCGAAAAGGAGTTCTTGAGCCGGGATTTTCTACAACAATTTTTCTACAATCGCCCACACACAAACACACATGCACAGGCACACGCACACACAACGTCTACAAATGCATCTCACTTCACACACAAGACTCACACACACACACACGCAGGCACACGCACACACAACGTCTAAGAATGCATCTCACTTCACACACAAGACTCACACACACACACACACACACACACAACGTCTAAGAATGCATCTCACTTCACACACAAGACTCACACACACACACACACAGGCACACGCAAACACAATGCCTACAAATGCATCTCTCTTCACACACAAGACTCCCACACACACATACACACACACACACACACAAATGCACAGGCACACACACACACAACGTCTACAAGTGCATCTCCCTTCACACACAAGACTCACACACACACACACACTTACACACACATGCACACGCAAACACAATGTCTACAAATACATCTCTCTTCACACACAAGACTCACACACACACACACTTACACACACATGCACACGCAAACACAATGTCTACAAATACATCTCTCTTCACACACAAGACTCACACACACACACACACACACACACACACAGAAATGCACAGGCACACGCACACACAACGTCTACAAGCGCATCTCTCTTCACACACAAGACTCACACACACACACACACACTTACACACACATGCACACGCAAACACAATGTCTGCAAATACATCTCTCTTCACACACAAGACTCACACACACACACAGACACGCACACGCACACACAGTTTTGACATATGGGTTGAGATGTTGTTTACCCTTCATGGTTGACGTGACTCAGAGTGGAGGTGGTACCGGTGCCGTCCTTCCCTTGTGCATTGAATGTTTGTGAAGACGAGGCCTGGAACCTCTGAAGGCAGCATGAACTCAATTATACAAACAGAGCTGGAGTTTAGTGGTCAAGTGAATTCTGGGCCTCTTTTGTGGAGCCGTACATCATTTTTACGGCTGCTCTGTTTCTGAATCATTCAACGGGCGTAAAACGTCAATCTTGAAATATAAGCAAAGGCAAATAAAGAGTTGTAGACTGTAACAGGAGCTACTTTTAAGGGGGGGGGGGGGATTTTACAGTCAACTTAAAACACGTAAGTTTGAGAAACAGAATCCATGTGATGTCTTAACAATATGTATAAAATGGCTGTTAAAAGCTACAATTTACTGTAAATCACAATAAATTGTGACCTGTGTGTTAACTCTAGAAGTAGTGTTACTTAAAGTCCCAGTATTACGTACTGTAGTAAATACTGTGATTTATTTTACAGTAACTCACTGGCTTTTTGTTTTTCTTTACAGTAAAGAAACGCCTTGATTCAATGCATTTTTAACACGACCACCAACGCCAATAAACCAAATCTTTGTTATGATATTCTACGTTCAGCCATTTACCACCTCATCTCAAAACTGCGTAATAAATTATGAATTGGCTTTGATGCCCCCGACTCTCAATCCGTCATTACGGTCCGCCTCATCATTCTCATGACTTGTCAATAATAGAACATCCACGAGGTAAGAGTAAATAATGTAAACGCCGAGAAAGAAGATAGAATCCATTCAGAATCAGGAAATGGAGCGTTAAAAGGTTGCACATTAGTTTAGACCACCCTTGGGCTAAAAAAAAAAAGAAGCCCATTCTTACCCCGCTGTGCCGCCTCCAGCGAAGAGACGCCGATGTTAAGAGGGCATTGACGGGGCGGAGGCGCTCTACAATACCTTTTATACACGTATTTCGTTCTTTCACCTTATTTATTATCAATAATTCTATTCATAAAAATTCCATTCATGTATATATATATTTTTTTATTTAACATTTATTCCTTTTTTTTCTCCTTAGTATTTTTAATTGGAATTAATATTAAATGAACAAATGTAGATAATTGTAAAAGGAAAATAAAATGAATTTCTCTCCATAAATTGATATTTTATATCATGAGAATTGTAAATAAATACGGTAAGTATAAATCTAAAAAACTTGATAACAAAAGGTCTGTGTTGCAATTAAATATTTAGTTTAATTTGTGCAGCCACTTTTAACATGCTACGAAATAAAAACGTAAAATCCCTTTAAGTCAAATCTACGAACAAGTTTTTACTTCATTCTTTTTTTCTGCAGGATATTACAGAACATATCAGTTTTAGCACTTATTGCTAGCTATAGCGGTGTCATATTAGCTATTTATGTTTTGATTTTGAACATAATCTACAACTGTACCTCAATATTGTCCAAACATGTATGATATTTACAAGGTAATATTGTCGGCTTGCAGTGAATAGAGTCAAGAAGCAAGAATCTGACGCTACAAAAAAGGCGTTGAAAATGGAAACTTGAAAAAACCGGGGCGTAAAAACACTCAGTCGTATAGTTTGACTTCCCAGCGTCTAACGGTGGTCTGGTAATGAATACAAATACACGGCGGGGAAATGCACGAAAAATATGGTCAAAGGGGAGGCGATCAGTTTTGAAGTTTTTAATAAAGGTCAGACTTGATGTTGCGGCATAAAAATGTCACGGCAGATCTAGTTGTTTATGATCCGTGTAATCAGTGTTCAGTGGCTGGTAAAAACCTGCAGTAAATATTTAACAATAGTCTTCGGTGGGCAGGAAAAGTGAGACACGTTCAGGGGTTTTCTCTTATTTTACTCTGCACCCCGGAGATAGAGGGGATAATCTTGTTAACACGGATTGTTCTTTTCAGGTCCACCTGCAGCATCTTAGTGGGGTTCAGGTCCGGACTTTCCATTTTGAGCTCTTTTACTTGGGGTGTCGCTGCATGGCCGATATAAACTTCGACTCACACACTGATGACATGACATTCCTCCTAGAAAACTTCCGGTAAAGGGAGCAGAATGCCTATTTCCATTACTTACAGCAAGTTGCCCTGATCCTGACCAGCAAAGTAACTCCAGAACATCCCCGTCTCCATGTTTGACCATGGGTAGAAGGATTTTATGATTGGTTGACGGCAAAAGTAACGAGAAACCCTGAACTCATCAGTACATCGGATATTTTCCGCAATGTCCTCTGAATATTTGAGCCATTAACTTTTTTCCCGTGGTACTGGGGTGGTCTTTTTTTTCCAAACTGTCAAAATTTAGTATCAGTTACTAAACTAACTTTGTTAGTTACCCACAAAAGTTTAAGAAACTAGGAGGAGGGGTCAAATAATTTCTCACAATACTGCATACTTAAGGCCCACATGCTCAGACGGCGCCCCATCCTGAGATCTGCTGGCTGTATGTGATAATAATTCTTAGAACAGGTGCTACACCAGAAGCCCCGAGGCCTGGCGAAGTGTATGATTAGTGGCGTTCTCCCAAGATGCATTGGTCCTCTGTATTAAAACCAAACTCTGCCTTTTATTCCCCCCAGGGTTTATTAAGTGGGCCAGTTGCCATAGCGACGCTTTGGCAGGATATTGCCAGCATAAGCTGTAATGGGTCTCCTGACGCAGTTCACTCTGCTCCTGTGGAAGAACTTCACTATCCGGAAGAGACAAAAGGTACGCCCGTCCCAACACTTCCTTTGAGATCTATACATCGCTGGTGAAAGCGGTCGGCGACAGAGGGAAAGTGAGAGTGAGGTCCCACGGTTGTGTCATCGAGAGCAACTATGTCATTCATGGGAGGGACAGGTAATAGCGGGGACAGGTAATAGGAGGGATTTATAAGGTAAATGGCCCCCTGTGTATAAAAGTAAACTGCCTCTAACTCCGCCGCAAAAGAACCAGAACAATCTTACCTTAATGCCCACCAATCTGAATTGTCACCTTCAATTTTTGGAGATTTATCTCTTGAGCATGTTATGTCAGATTGGCTGTATTCTACTTCATCAGAGTCGGCCTCAGGCCTAATAGAACGGGATGGAGAGTGACAAATGTTAAAGGCTCGGTTTGAAGGGCAAGTGCTCTCTCTGGCTCCACTTAGCGTCTGACGCACCGCCCTCAGCATCACTCACTGCTCTCACAAGGAAGAACATGTAGTAAAAAAAAGGAATCACCACTTCTACTGCTACTATTATTACTGGTACGACGACTACAGGTACTACTACTATTACTTCTAATGCTACTAATACTACTATACTAGTACTACTGCTTTTATTAGTGCTCGTACTACTACTACCACTACTACTGCTACTATTATTACTGGTACGACGACTACAGGTACTACTACTATTACTTCTAATGCTACTAATACTGTTGCTGCTGCTACTAGTACTAGTGCTTTTATTAGTACCTGTACTCCTACTACCACTACTACTACTACTACCATTATTACTACTACTACTACCACTGCACTGCTATTACTTCTGCTACTCCCACTAGTGCTACTAGTACTACTACTACAACTACTATTAGTACTAATACTGCAACTGCAAATACTATTACTACTTCTACTGCTACTAATACTGCTGCTGCTACTACGACTAAGCTATTACTATCACTACTACTACCACAACTATAAAAAACTACTACTATATATCCTTTGTTTTACCGGGAACATCCTCATTGAAAAATATCTAATACTACTTCTACCAGCACTACTTCTATCACTAATACTACCACCACAACTACTAATACAGTTATGACTGGATAAGTACTGAGCTTCTACTATCACTACTACTACCACGACTACTACTACTACTACTACTACTACTACTACTACTACTACTACTACTACCACTACTACTACTACTTACACTATTATGACGGCTGCTATCTTTGCTACAACAACTCCACTACTATTACTTAATATTACTACCACTACTACTACTAATAATAATACTTCTACTGCTACAATTATTACTACTACTACTAGTACTACTATGTAAACCACTATTATTACTCATAACACTACCACTAATAATAATCATACAACTTCTACTGCTACAATTATTACTACTACTGCTAGTACTGTTATGAATTCCACTAATATTACTCCTAATACTACCACTATTACTAATAATAAAACGTCTACTGCTACTACTACTACTAGTTCTATTATTAAAACCAGTATTATTACTCCTAATACTACCACTAATAATAATAATACAACTTCTACTGCTACGATTATTACTACTACTGCTACGATTATTCATACATTACTATTTCTGCTCCTTTGAATTCAGATTAAATCATAACGGTTTTCTCATAAAACAGCTTTCAGTTTTAGTTTTTTACAGTTACGAATAGGTTTCATGAAATATTTGAAAATCTGACTATTGTACACTAGACTGGAAGAGATTTTTTTTTAAATTTAAATACTCTTATTTAAATAAAAAACCTTACAGATAATTTTGCAATTTAAAACTAGATCTGGTGAATATTTTTCGTTCTGAAGTTCGATATAAACCTCACTTCATTTTGGAAAGGCCCGGTGTTGAGGCGATGTTCCTTAGCTCTAACCACCTCCTCATTACTTTCTCATTCTCCTGACAGACACTGGCCCACACATAATCAGCCAGTGATATATGGCGGATATTATTGCCTCTGATGTCACCCGCACTGGCGGAGGGGTCGCAAGCTAGAGGAAGATTACGGTTAACACACCTGCAGCCTCAACTGCAAGCCGAGGGTCAGAGCAAGTTGTTATGGAATACAGTTGGAGCCGTGAGTCACTTCTGAGGCAGATACGGCCCTCACGCAGAGCTGTGATGGGTTTTGTGATTAATATCCTTGCACTGATGATCATCACATCCACCCACTAGTTGTGTCAGGGGATTCAAGAACAGCAGGTTGCCTGTTGCTTGATGGAAAAAATGAAAGGAAATAAAATACACTTTGCACTCTAAAGGAATCACTCAAGGCAAATTTTGGCAATTTTAGTCTGGGAAACATTCCCAGATTAAGGAACAAGACCAGGGTGGTATCTTTTGCATTGAGGGGAAATGTGCATTTGGGACGCTGGTGGGTTTTTTTGTGCATGAAATGGGGGAATATTTGACCAATGCCGACATGAAATATCGTTATGAGAGAAAAACCAGTGGGAGTTAACAAGGACAATCGTGCATCTTGAGGGCTTGTGGAGGTTAATGACCAATTATATGAATGCCTCACCAAGCATTTTAAGATTTTATAACAGGCATGAAACGGATTTTATGGTCCAGTATTTCCCATAATTTCATAGGAGGAGATTATCTATACACAAAGACGCTGGTGTCCGATGGCAAACGCCTGGGGAGACAGACATTGAGAAAGTCCCCATGATCTCTGTGTTCCCTTTCCATGCTTTTTCTTTGGAATACATTAGGATAATTCACCCTCTCAGCAGAACTACATCTTTTCTGACACACACAGGCTGGAGGGAATTAAAGCACAGAATTATAAATTCTATCTAGTTTCTTTGAAATATATGCACTGTGACTTGCTGCAATTTCCTCATCTGTGATTCATTGACAAAATTATGGAACTGCACATTTACGTAATGCCTATATATGCACACCAGGCTGAACTAAGTCAAATGTGTTAGACAACCTCCCCTCATCCCCTTTTTCATAAGGTTCCCAAAGAACAAGCAATATTTTATTGCATTTCCTTACCTGGTGTTTGCCCCCAATTCAGTTTAGTCACAGTGACAATAACCTCAGTATAGTCGTTTCTTATTCGTGCTAACGCGTGTCAGCAGATCCAGGGTCTGTGGATATGTTACCAAAGCAGGAGCCAGGAATAGTCCAACTGGATTTTTGCAGCTACTTCCTCTGAAAAAGTTTCTGCTGTGGAAAAACTGGGAAGGATGGATTTGATAGTTGTAATACGACGTCGTCACTTTAAGAAGGTCAGGAAACAGATTGCCTCAAAGTTAGCTAAGGAAAGAGATAATTCATTTTAAGTTAAAGTATCTGCTTCTGATAATAACAATAAAAAAACCCATAATACTACAAATACTACCGAGATCTGAGGGAAGAATTTACAAGTGTGTGCTAGAGGAGTTCAGGAACGCAGTGTGACGGCTGTGAGGTGTGCAGAGGGAGTGATGGATGGGATCGAGGTGGAGGTGGGACTGCACAAAGGATCGGCTCTGAGCCCCTTCGCGTTTGCTATGGTGACGGACAGGCTGACGGATGAAGTCAGGCAGGAGTCTCCGCGGACTATGATGTTTGTGGATGACGTTGTGATCTGAGAGCAGAGAGCAGGTGAAAGAAAACCTGAAGAAGTGAAGGTATCCGCTTGAGAGAAGAAGAATGAATACGTGTTTGAATGAAAGGGGGGCCGGTGGAACGGTGGGGATGCAAGGAGGTGGAGAAGGTACGGGAAATTAAGTATTTAGAGTCAACTGCTCAGGGCAAAAGGAGGTGTGGAAAAGAGGTGAATAGGTGGAGTTGGAGGAGAAGAGGGTCAAAAGTTATCTGGTACAGAAGAGTAGCTACATTTTCCCTCAATTCAAACATCAAAAACATGATTTTTCCCTTCATCAAACAGGACAATGAAAAAGAAAACATGATTTAGATCAAATTTTAAGCCTAATTTCTTCTGTGAAATAAGGATTAAATGACAAAACACATGTCTGGATTCAGGTGGTTAAAATAATATTTCAACATCCAAGCTTTATCTTCCCCGTACATTGTCTCTAGACTGGCCTTCAAAGCAAACTGTTTGGAAAAAGTACGAGACAGGGCCAAGTGAAGAAGTAAAGCCTTGAGGTCATCCATTTGTGCAGGCGTAGAACCACTCCTGTGCCCACCGGCAGGTATTGAAGTGTCACTAAACTCGGGCTAAAAGAAGAAAAGGCCGGTAGTCTTCATTCAGGAGAGGATTAAATGTGGTGAGGAGACGATAAGGCGCTTGTGATAGCTTTGGCTTGAGAAGTCATAAGCAGAGGTCATTCTCAATCCTGTAAGTGCTTTGAGTCAAAACAAAAGCATCTGGACTATGGACGTGTGTGTGTGTGTGTGTGTTTGTGTTTGTGTTGCTACACAACCCCATGATTCTCATCCAGCTGTTCACCATGACTCAGCTACATGTGCCTCGTGTATCTCTGAAAACAATGACTGCTGTGAGCCGTGAGCTTCTCTTTGTGCAGGTGCGGCTGGTCGTAGAGGTGGTGTGGCCCCTGTTTCTCTTCCTCATACTGGTGGGGGTGCGCTCCACCAATAAACCCTTTCACAAAGGCCAATGTAAGTCCAACAAATGTCATAATGCTGAACTCCATTTCACCTCGAACTTTAGCCGTTCAAGGTTTTATGTGATTTTTACATAATAACTCATGACTCAAAATTCCAGTGCACATGTTGAGGAAATATAATGTAGAAAGACATCATACTATATCAATATAAATATTTATACATATCCTGTATATCTGCAAACAGTATTTTGTTGTCCGTACAGCTGAGTAGATGAATGCATTTGGACTTCCATTCCTTTAGGCCACTACCCAAATAAAGCCATGCCGTCGGCTGGCGTGCTGCCCTGGCTTCAAGGTATGATCTGTAACATCAACAATCCCTGTTTGAACTATCCGACGCCGGGGGAGACACCGGGCGAAGTCAACAACTTCGACAACTCCATGTATGTACGGGGATGTTTCCCTCTCGGAACAGAGAATAAACATTAGCATTAAATTGAAAGATTTGTCCTGAAGGTGTGACGATATCACTTAAAAAAAAAGAAGAGAAATGTCCCTTTTTATTTTGAATTGACAAGATAATTCTCTCAAGCTGAATTAAGATAATGCATGATTTTTACTAAGTAAACTGTGTTTTTCTGCAACTGCCTTACTGTGTCTTGAGTCACCATCCTGAATGCACTTCATCCCATCATTACCTCCATCAATAAGAATCAAAGGAGGCAATTTTTTCTGTTTTTGTGTGTGTTTGTGAGAAGGAAAATTCAAAAAGTTTCTGATGAATTTCTACCATATTGGGGGGAAAGGTGGGCCCCAAGGCAGCAGGGCAGTTGATAAGAATTTAAGGCCCATTTATAAGATGGTATGGATGCAGTGTTATTATGGAATAATAGTCAAACCAGTGCGTTAGTATACCATTCTTCGTGTTAATGCGATAACTCAAAAAATATTTCATGGATCATTCTCCAATTTTATACCACAGGAGACCTTAGTGCAAGGAAGAATTGGATTGATTTTGGGAAAGGTTGGTTGTGTAAACACTAAGGGGATCGTCATCAAGAAAATCTTTTGAGCTTAATTTCTCAACCATTGGTCCAATTCAGTTCAAAACTTGGAGCGCGTATTTTACTCTAATTGTTCATATTTTACCCACTAGGGAGAGCTGTTTTATGGACAATGGTGTTTTTGGGACATAACTTCTTAACTGTTGGTCCGATTTAGTCCAAGTTTGATGAATATGAATGGACTTGAGGAGATATATCTTGTATATATTATACTTTACTCTAATAGTTCAAATTTGACTAATTAGAGGGCATTTTTTTACACTGTTTTTCAGACATAAATGTCAGGAACGGCAGTGTAGGATTAGGTTTTTCTCAGGCTATTATGTCAACACATGGTGTCGAAGGATCGGCAAACTCACGTGGCTGTGAAATTTTTGAAACATGCCTTATTGGTTTAGCTAATCACGACATACGTACGTCCAAAAAATACGAATGTGGCTTTTCCGTCTAACAACCACAAAGTCCTTAGAAAAGCAAAGTCGGCAAACATTACAATCAATAATACTTAGGCACAAGTATCTGTCAAGACCAAAATCAAAATGGATTTATTTACACAGGTGCTGACTCATTAATTCAGAAAAATTATGCTCCGCTTTTTCAGACATAATAGGATAATTATCTTGTCAATTCAGATAAACATGGCGGAATTAATTTTTCTCAAATGAATGCATTGTGCTTCTGTCTGCTTCTGTGATTCTGCTTCTGCCTTTGTATTCACAAGTAATATAAATCTATGGAAAATCTTCTTATTTTTCTCTGTGTAACCAGAATGGCTGGAATATTGATAGAGCTCCAAACCCTCCTGGTGAACGGATCTATTCTCAGCAAGGCACAGTTTCTGGCAGATGACATCAACCAGCTGACTTCAGTCCTTTCACAGTCCAACCTCGGTACCGGTAAGGGAATTTGAATACCTTGAGAGAAAAAAATTATTCCTGTATGGATCTACTCATTGCACCTAATCAACAAAAAACCCTCTGTGGTTAAAGTGTAGATCGGTGTTACGTCATATAAAAGCAGTGATCGTTGCAAAAATGAATAGCTAATGAAAATACTCTGCAGCAATCACTCTCGCTATGTCTTTATTTTGTCCTCTCCATCATTGAAAGTATTCCCTTCGTGTCAATGACAAGTTGGAGGATTTGTTACTCCCCTTTATCCCTCAAAACCATAGCTGTGATTATTTATGGCACAATTTGCCATGCAGACTGACAGATCGTTTGTCTTGATAAGTTGCTGCTTTGCATTTGGCTCATTTAGCCTGATGATATTCAGATTTTCATACGGCACCTAATTTGCAAAAAAACAAAGAGGGGTGGAGGGGATACCGTTCTACCAACAGATCGTGGTTCATTTGCATTTTGGGGTCGCTGGCTTGTAATATACAAGATTAAATCCAATCAAAGATCTGAGCCGGGCTATAATTAATGGCGCTCCGTCTGACGCCAGAGCACAAAAGGTCAGCGACAAGAATGGGAAATGTAGTACTATCAAAAGACTGGGATGGCAGAGGCGATTGTGTTGTCCTTTTTGTGCTTGTCACCAGGGGTTGATTAAAAGGCTCAGGTGGTCACTTCAATCAGAGCGGCTGTGGCGTTCAGGAACAGCCCAGTGCGTGTTTAACTGCCGATAATCTTACCCAATCCATCCCTCCTGCAGTCCCTGACGGGCATAACAATGCATTTAGTCAGAATCAGGACGTTTTGTGGAGAGTGTAAGCAGCACCGCAAGCGGTGTAATTAATTCTGGACAAAAAACTGAAAGATTGCTTTTTTTTCCCCCTCACTTTGACTTCAATTGAACCTTGATAAAGTCGAGCGGCGGTCACTCGCACAGCTCATCCCGATAATTGACTGTTACGTATACAGTTGAGTACTCTAAATAGTTTTTCATTTGTTCCATGGCGCATTATGATGATATAACAAACCGACAATGTAGCAGCTTAGGAAACATTTGTTACAAAAATATTTTGGTTCAAGATGATCCCCAAAAGCCCAAAATGACCAAATTAATTACGCTGTCAGAAAATCATTTCTATTAAAAACTGATCATAATAAATTAAGAAATAAAAAAATCATGACCGCCGCAGTAAATTCTTACATTCGCAACAACCTCGCACAGCTAACTGTTACGCGCAGGAATTGTTGCACAAATATAACGCCATATTGGAACCCCGTGGTGCCATGTGGGTCAGGAAACAATGGCGCTGCTGTGCGGGTTGACTTGCGGGCGACGATGCAGATTTTTGCCGACAATCAAGCGTCCTCGATATTTCCAATAATTTGCGACGATGTAGCGTTTTGATGCTACACAAGTACAATTATATACGGTAAAATACTGTATTACATTTGGAAATGGCTTCATGGAATTGGCCCATGTAAGAGCCTCACAAAGAAGAAAAACATGTTTTATATTTACAGTATTTGCATTGGGGTTTGAGTAAACAATTATAATGAGCTGCTATGCTAAATCATGGCGACATGTTAACAATGAGCAGTCAGTTCTTTTAGACTCTTCCTCCTAACCCTCCTTTAATCCTCTCATGTTGTGTCATGTTCTGCCCCTACTAGCACCATTTAAGGATTTAACAGCAGCATAATGTATTAAAAGCATAATCTTAAACTGTAATACTGTAATAAACTGTAATAAAAAGCACCATTTGCAAAAAAACAAAACCGTAATGCTATCATTTTGCTAAAAACTATATCAATTTCTTTCATTTTTAGGATTTTTTTGTCCTATCTGTACCCAGTTTCTGTTAAATTAGCATCACGGCATCAGCATTAACTTAACGGACATTAAGTGAAGACAGGGAATGTTAGCCTTTCCTTATTCTTCCCCCAATAATTGAATAAATCCTTAAGCCCTTTAGATTAGATTTGTCCTATTTTGAATGCCCTTGGGGTATTGTAGGGGGTACATGATATTTTTTTATCAAATGCTAATTTGGAATGTCAGCCATAAATACAAATGATTTCTTGAACTACAAATGCTTTTTACAACACTAATAATACTAATAAACTAATAATACTAAATGTGCTTTATACAAATTATTTTTTAATTTGAATAAAATGTGTACATATAAGATTTTCTTTTTAAATCTTATTTTATGCAATTGTCAACCACTGTAGCCGGCTCTGTTTTGAACTAAACAAATGCAATCTCGTTCACCCTGAGCGATTGACAAAGTCGATACGGTTGACCGTGAAAATTAAACAGAAATTTTTCATTGTTCATACGTAGCAGAAAAAACAAGCAGAAAATTCAGAGAAAGAAATCAAAGAGGAAAGAAAGCCAATAAAACTCACTCAGTTCCATATTGTAACTATAAAGCTGTTTTACTTTTATCGCGTCATGAAAGACGTTTGTTGGTAACGAACTCAGTGATGGATTGTGAGAACACCAGCAAGTCCTGCAGTTTAGGAAATTCTCTACCCACTCGTCGAGCCGTCACAATTCTCCTCTTGTCAAAGTCGCTCAAGTCCTTTTTTTTTTATTTTGCTGCTTCCAGCACATCAGCTTCAGTGTTTACTTGCTGCCTAATACACACCGCCCACTGACAGGCGGCCGGGATGTTATTCTAACCTGTGAGGGATTTTATGACTGAATGGTGTAAGAGTTCGTAAATATATTGTTGTTTCTGTTTTTTAAAATAAATGATGCATCCTCTCCTTACAAAACTATTTTGCGCTCATTATGGAGGCCAGAAGAGTTAGAGAAACCCTGCGTGATATCAACTTTGTACGATTCCAAAGAGACGCATTAGTCCTATTAGTTACGAAACATTACAAGCAGTGGTGGACGCTTATAGGTAACCAGTTACACACCCTGGTTGAAACTAGTCCTATGCTGTCGTCTCTGACAGCAAGGGTATATATACAAAAAAAGCCCCTAACCCCCTAATCCCCTGCGTAATTTTCAATAAACAATATAAAAAAGCGCCCCCTAGTGAGTAAAATGCAGTCTATTAGGGTAAAATGTAAAATGTAGGCGTATATATGATAGAGACCAACGGTGTGGAAGTTATGTGGAAAGAAAACAGTGTTTTTAGGGGGGGGGGGGGGTCTGGAGTTCCTGTAGTCAGTAAAGTATGAACTGTTGGAGAAAATAAGATGCATAGAATATATATTTTAATACAATACATATGCAGCAAATTTGTAATAAGTCGGACCAACAGTCAAACTTTTGGAGCTCCAACTACTGGTGAAAATATGCAACAAACCTTTCCTGAGATCAACCCAATTCTTCCTCGCACTGAGGTCCTAGGGGGGAATAAAACTTGAAAAATGGTGCATGAAATAGTTTTCTTAATACATTGGGTTAACTCAAATGTTGCCCAGATGCAACAATGACGATTTCCATAAAAAATTCGTGGATATAATTCAAATAGTTTTATTGCGTTACTCAGATGTAAAAACTGCGGCGCCACCAATAAAACAAAAGGAACTATTAACTATTCAGAGACACATGGAGGCCAATTAATCCTCAAACAGATGTGGCAGGGCATCTGCTAACACAGTTTATTGTGTTTTTTCACACTGAAGGGTCATGATGGGGACGACGCCATGTTTTAATTATCTCAGATCCATCATAGACGCGCCCAGAAAGGAGCTTTTGCTTTTTCAGGGAATCGCCCTGATGACACCAGTGGACACAAGTGGACTCACCCATGTTTCTGCATGCACCAATATTTGTAATATTTGAACTGCACTGGGGAATTCAAATGCAGGAGGATGGATAAAGAGGGTACGCGGAGTCATGGGGGTTGCAGAGTTGAAAATGATATCTTCCGCGCAGAGAGCAAGAGAATCCATTTGTCGAACTAGGACAATTAGAAACATTAGGCTGAAAATGATGCTAAAAATGTACCAGTCTCACGTCCAACCAGTGGTCAGCAGACGTGTTGTATGTGACGCTGTGTTTCCCTGTTTTTGCTATTTTACAAAAACCTTCATTGCCTTCATTCTCTTTATGTTGAAGGTCGACCCATCATCCTCAGGAGTATCCTAAGAGACAGCGAGACCTTCTCAACTCATCTGGAGGAGGATTTGTTAGTTCCATCAGAGGTGGTGGAAAGTCTCCTGAACGCCAAGATTCAAGTCAGTTCAGTGAGTATCGTTTCACAACGCCGCATGCACAATAAAAACAGTTCAGAAAAAACAATGACAAATATAAAATCATCTACACGAAGGAGTTTAACGGCTATCAAAGTGTTCAGAATACCAAGAGTGCCAGGAATGCTTGAACTTTTAAAGACTAAAATGTACTTACCAAGAACATCCTCTGGGACTGATTGTCGGTGGCAGTCTCAATAGAAGCAAACTCTGGTATTTGCTTGACAAGTTAAATCTGTTTTGAACCTGCTGCAGTTGGTAATTGGGTCTAAAATAGGCATAAAACAGCGAGAGCATCTTGCCTGCTGCAGAACTGATACGGTGCTACGTAGCAAGTATTATCAGATGAGCTCCAGGATGCTAATTATACATCGCAGACACAGGGAAGGGCGCTTAAATGCAATGTGCACTGATTAAAAGATCATTACAGAGCATGAGGCTCCTTAAAGGTTGCGTTGGTGATCTGGTGCCCAGAAAGTTAAAGTGAAGAAAGTTCACTTGTCTCTCCGCACTTCCTGTTTTGTTAGGTGTACACTACTTTTTAAGTGTTAAAGGGTGCTTAAGCTTGGTTTTGAACACCTTCTGCATGCAAAAAACCCCCCCGTAATGTACATATATCTTTATTTTTCAGATGATGGGGACAGGCAACCTGAGGCAGATCTTATGTGAGGGGCCAGATCTGGATCAGTATGTCCAATTTAGCAGCCAAGCTGAAAAGGAGGCCTTTCAAAATGTCAGCTGCTCCCTTCCTCCTCAGCAGCTGATTAACACCCAGCGAGTGCTCCTGCAAAACATGGATGTGAGCAAAATCTTATCTGATGTGAGCTTGTTTTTCTTCTTCTTGCCATCGACCAAATCCAGCAATATGTCTAATTTGAGTTTGATGAGACTTGCAGGAATTTTTTCGTAGTAACTCAGCCACGATTAGTTTAATGTTGACAACAGTTGGAGGAGCAATTCAACTAGGGAATTGTATTTCCACTAATTGATCTGGCCTCCAGGTAATAATACAGGCCATAATATCAGCGTTTGAAATCCAGATTTTTCACTTTGGCAAGGTCACCCACAACTTTACAAATTTCACTGTCTGGGCTAATAAAAGCTGTATTAAGAATGTAGAGTGGAGGAATCGACGAGAGGATACTTGCTAGTGGGAATAGATTCTAAGATTCCAGCCTTTCAAGACAGATCGGAGTTTGTTTTCACCCCCAAAATATTAACTTACATGACGTTTTCAATCAATCATATATGATTGATTGAAAATCAATAATGTTATCGCCACCGTATGAACTGGAGCGTCGGTCGTTTGCGCATGTCAGAAAGGTATTTCCGATTAGATGAGTCGTTGAACGTAAACAACGGCAACAGGCGACAGATATAGCAATTTGGAAAGGTTTCATTCGGATAGGAGAAAAGAGTCCCACGTAAACCAACATACTGAGCGTAGTTTGGAATCCAGTCTTAAAACTAATTTTTATTCCTCAGGTTTTAACCCAAATTGAGAACCATAACTTTTCTTTTTTTTTAAATAAATTTAGTTTTTGCTTTTTATGGACTATACAGTTTTTCTTTCTTTCTTTCTTTCTTTGTTACACTTTATTTTACAAATTATATGGCTTTCTTGATTTAGTCTGTTAGTAGAAATGGGTTTTGGAACATTTGGGCAAACATTTTGGATGAGCAAAAATAATAATGAGCTATTTAATATAGATAGGGTGTTTTTTCCATGCTTAAAAACTCTCTCCAATTTTAATCTATTTCCCTTCCATTTTTATTTTATGTCTAAACTGTGGGGCATTATATTCTCTACTAAAAGATAAATAATATAAAGTGAATGTGGCTAAATAAGATTAATTTTAGCGCAATTATTCTATTCTATCATTCTGCTCTAACTATATTTCTTTCATGGCTTGAATTGGAAGAAAATGATGTTTATGTTCCAAACAATTGAGCAACCACTTAAAAAAGTGAGACGATCGGCTCGCCTGGATCTGAGAGCAAGAGAGAGAGAGAGAGAGAGCGAGAGAGAGATTATTTAAATATCCAAAACTCAGCCAAAACCATTTTAAGTCCATCCTTTGCAGAAACACATCAACGTCCATCTTTCATCATTTTACCATCATCTTAATTAATCTCCATGTCCTCCGACGTTGAGTGAGACATCACTTTCTGTCCCACAGTGCTCGTGCTCTTAAAACCATCATTGTCACGCACACATTCTGCACATTTGGCTTGAATGCCTGCAATCAGGTGGGAATTATTCATCAGAACCGATTTTTTATTTTTTTTTTCCCGACGTTGTCTTTAATCTCTGTGTTTTTTCCCCTGCACTGATAAAAGCCTACACTTTTCTTGGAGTTTATCTGTGAGCGAAAATATATGGGACAGCAAATCCAATAAATAAGTGATAAGCCAGGAAACTCGTAGGAGAGAGCGGTTGAACAATTTAAGCCCACGGGCACTTTGAGGGACTGGAAGTAAAAAAAAAAAAAAAGAAAGGCCAGACAAGATATGGTGGAAAAGCTCTTAAGCGCCGCGAGCAAATGGACGGAAGAGAACATCAAGCCTTCACACTTATAGCTTGACATTGCTGAACGATTGTGACAAAACTGACGTAAAGAAAAAGGACAAGTGAGGAAGTCAGGGTTTATTAGTCGGCTAGATTTAGACCTCAGATCGGTCTCCGAGGAAAATACGCATGTGGATTTTCGTTGCGCTCGAAAAAGTCCATTTCGAAAGTCAACAAGCGTCTTTGTTTACAAGATCTTCTTTACAGACTTAAACCTTTACTAAACAAAAACATTTATCCTTATATCACTTCTGAAGAATAAATCCATGAATAAGCTTAATTAGTTCTATAGAAATACATATACACACAATAAAATACACATAATATTATGTCCTGACCAAGATAAAACTACGGAGATGTATTTTGTCTTTGAGGCATTCATTAATTTAATATATCGGACTCTTTAAATTGAACTTTAAATGGTAAATCATTTCGTCAAAAAACGAACAAACTTGTATTTCATGGGGAAAAAAAGTCAATTTCATGAGATTAAAGCATGTTAATCGTAAAAAAAACAACAATTTGACGTTTATTAGACTTTTTTAGGTTGTTTAAAGTACACAATTGTGTTTAGTAAGTCCTCACATGCTATAATATGCTTAAAATATCCTACTTGTCCAATAGGACTTTGTCGTTAGCCGCGGTTAACGCCTCCTCCTCACCACAGCACATCATCTGTTTCCGGCTTCTCCGCATCTTCCTCTGTCAGACCAACCAACTGCATGTCCTCTCTCTCACCACATCTAGAATAGAAACCTCCTCTTTGGGCCTCACCTGCCTTTCTACCAATACATCCACTATCTCCACCCTCCACCATCCACCCTCCTCTTCACTTGTCCAACACGTCTAAGCTGGACTCTCCCTCTGATGTGCTGATTTCTGAACACCTTCATCTCTGCCACTTCCAGCTCTGCCTCCTGTCTTTTGATCAAGGCTACCCTCATTCATGAATACACTTATAAAACTGATGTTCACACCTTCTCTCAGCTGCCTTCCGCGTTGGATCTGAACCCAGCAGACCCGGCGAACCTGATGATGAAAATCCATCGGGATGTTTTACCGCTGTTTCAGGAGGTTGGTTCCATTAAAGTATCACAAACACACAAATTCATATTCATATTCATATATATTTAAAAAAAATATATTCTCAAACTTCCTGACCTCCG